>CM055122.1:1202159168-1202825351 GCA_029206835.1 Rana muscosa
GGTGGTACGGGTATGATCACCCCGCACCTCAACAAGGCAGGGCAGTCCGACGAGCCGGAAGGAAGAGGCAGATTTGAGGGAAAGAATCTGTTTGGTGGACAAGAAAGCAACTCGATCTTGTACCCCAAAGTGACCACCTCGCAGACCCACCGGTGGGAGAGCAAGGAGGTCCACGATCTGCAAACCCGCAAAGCCGCCCCCTCACCCAGGAGTCAGGCGGGGGCAAAACTTCATGCGGTAGCAGGCTTGTACAACCAGGGACACTTCTGTCCCCCAGCTGGACCTTTGTCCGTTTGGGAGGGTCTGCCAGCAGGTCCTGACTGACGAAAATACCGCTTCTGCGTGGGACAGGAGGGCCCTGGCTTACGGCCCGGCTCCTTCCCTTTTGTGGACTCAGGGAGAAGTGTGCTTTTACCTCCAGTGACATCCTTAATGTCATCCAGTGAGGCACCAAAAAGCCTCCCACCCTTGAAAGGCAAATCTGCCAGAGTTTTCTTGGAAGCTTGGTCAGCAGACCAGCATTTTAGCTATATCAGGCGGCGCAGTACCACTGCAGATGCAGAGGCCCTGGAAATTAAAGGGACCGCATCACAGACGTACACAAGTCCCTGTAACAACTGTTCGGCCAGTGACACGCATTCTGAAGAAAGCTGATGCTCTTCCACAGTCTGGTGGAAGATTTTAGCCCACTCAGTGAGCGTCTGAGACACCAGGGTTGCAGCCAATATAGGCCGCAACGCGGTTTGGCCCCCAGCATGGTGAACATGGAGCGGCTCACCGCTTCGGACCTCCTATTAGTAGGGCCATTAAAGGCTGGGGTCCCCTCTACCAGGATAGTGGTTACTTTATTTAACCGAGAGATCAACGGACAGAGAAGCCCATTTTTTCAAAAGGCTTTTTTGAAACGGGTAACGGACTGACATGCGCTGAGGGACCGCAAAGGACCTCTTCGGCCGTTTCCCATTCCTTATCTATGAACTTGTCAAAGATATCAACATAAAAGGAAAAACCTTAACAGAGCGGGTCGGTTTATGCGACCCAAAAAGGGACAGACCCTGCAGTGGAATTCCCAGCTGTATCTTCCAGCTTGAGTGTGTCCCTCACAGCATTGATAAGCGCACTCACAAGTGCCCTGTCTTTAGCTGACCAGGACGAGGGGTCCTCCTCCCTGGGAAGGCCCTGGTCTGCATCTTCTGACACACCTGAATCTGGGTCCTGAGCCGCAGCCAAGCCCGAGTCAGAACATTCCCCAGGAGATGGCGGGGAGGGGGCGCTTAGTACCCCCTTGCGCCCGCATACCGCTTCCACCCTAGCAACAAATGACTCCAGGACTGCTGACAAGGCGTCCATGGGAACCGCAGGTGCACCAGTTGCTGCCTCTGGAATGTTTGGGGAAAAAAACACCAGCTTCTGACTCCATATCGCCCACTGACAGGCCTTAGGGACTTAGTCAAGACACCTGACAAAAAAAATGTCCACCCTCCTTGCTGCACTGACGGGGGGGGGGGGTTTCCCTGGGAACTCACCCCCCCCCCCAAGCAAGAGACTGTCCAGTGCCGCTGCCTGCTCTCCATCCACACACAGCGTGTGTCTGAGGAACTCTGAGATGAATATCGCCGTTCGCGCTGTTCAGGAAGCCATCCAGCACTATAGGCCAAAACCCACCCCAAAATGGCCGCCGGGCGCCCTTATAGAAAAGAGTGTGGACCACAAGAAAATGGCCTCCCGCAATGCAGACCTGCGTCACAGCGCGGCCACTGCATAATGGCCGCCAATGGGATTTTCCAATACTAATCCCAGGCACCAGAAAAATGGCGCTGGCGCTTCCAAAATGGTGGCCAAACGAGGTGGACGAGAAGGCCGCAGTGAAGGGTTCCTAAGAAAGCTACCCCCTCCACGGAGAGCGGGCCTGGACACCCCCCAGCCGGAACCTGGAGCCCCCTACAGGTATTCCCCGGTCGCAGCGAGGCCCCGCAACGGGAGGAGGAAAAAGGGGCGACAGAGGGAGAGAGGGGAGGGAAGTAGAAACCCCCTAACAACCCCCTTAGGAATGCCCAGCTGTTCCATCCTACAGAGGCAGAAGGAACTGTACTTACCCGTCCTTGCGAGGACCTGCTGGTGCGTTCCCGACAGACCTACAACTGAGCAGTACGGAGTAGCTGTCGGCCCGGTCCACTGTGACTGAGACAGCAAGCAGCCCGGTCATATGTGAACCATGGAGCAAAGCTCACCAGCCACCCCTGGAGCCATGGGGTATGTCTTGGCTGACCCAGCGTGTAGCTAAGGCCTGCTCGCGCTCGATGGCTGTACTGGGGAGACAATGATCTATAATATCCAGCCCATCACCCAGCCGGCAGTTGATGGTTTTCTTAAAATAAAAATACAATTTCTTCCGGACCCAGGGCCCAAAATGGGAGCCAGGTCCTTCTCTACTAGGCAGAAAAAACTGAGTTGCTGACTGCAGGGCGGAAGTTATGTCCGGAGGGACCGCCCCCTGGGCAGGGCTGTTCAACTCTGTTAAAGTAACATATATTATAATATCTAACATGTTCTGCCTAGTCCACTCTATAGAACAGGAACATAACCCAACTGTCAAGACTTAAGAGGCTTTGTCCGTCCATGGACGAACAGAGAAATGTTTTTAAAAATTGTAGGATTTTTGTTCTTGGGTTTATATCGAATTTAAAATGATCTTGTGATTTACCCATGCATGGCAAAGCAACAGATTCAGATTCATTTAAATGCTGCCCTCTCGAGCTTCATTAATTTAATTTCTACCAACAACCAGTGCTTTGGTTATAGTTGGCATGTCATTCCTGCCCCCCCCCCCCCCTCTTGTGTGAATGCACAATTGCTTGGCGATTGGGCACTGTGCTGTTGCAAGTGGAAAGAGCCCTCAGCCCTGTGTAAGCTCGGTTTGGCAACTTTGAGTGTAAATCGAGCAGGGATGTTGTAAGTGAACCTTTTAAGCCAACCTGCATGGGCAAAGAATGCATATATGGTGGACGTGTGCTGAAATTTGTTTGCTTTTGCAAAAAAAAAAAAAAACACATCTGCTTACACTTTTGAGCCAAGTGTGGTCATTGCAGTTTGGATAAGAGGTTCTATGTTGTTGGGATCCACAGGAAAACTATCACTGATCTTATCCAAATTCTCAATAGCTAATCTTGCAGCTTGCTCATATCCATCTGAGATTCTTATAGGATGAATACCACGATCCAGCAACTGCTCAGCTTGTTCCAGTAAAGCTCCTGCAAGAACTTAAAAAATTTAAAATATTTATTAAACAGAATATTTATTGTAAACCTAAAAGTTGATTTCCACACATATCCATAAAAAAAACAATAGCAGTCCATTAGATCAAGAATCACAGGAGAGAGTGAAGCAACAACCTCAATATCATCCTTTATCGTTCAGTCAGAAGCTGGGACAGGTTTGTGATTAAAGTAGAACTAAAAAAAAGAAGGCAAACCATGGCAGCATACGTGTGATAGTAGTCCTGCCTACTTCCACCCACATGACCAGTGCATAACTTTAAAAGTACACACACACTTACCTTTTTGTCCTCACAGAACTCACAGCCAGTGTGAAGAGAAGAAACCCTTACCTGCCACCTTCGGTGGTTTTCCGCACAGGTTAAGCCTCATGTAGCGCAGTCCCTGACTTTGGGATGCTAAATGCTTTGATAAGGCAGAGAGCCCCTTCTGTGGATCTTTTGGGGTGAAAAATCAGGTGCCAACTAGCCCCACGTACAGCAGTGCAATGTTCCTCAGAAGAGCTGTCCATGTCTGGAGCTGGTCTCCCAGAAGTGAGTGGATCCATTGAACGGTGACACCGCATTTCCAAGAGAAGTATGTTCTAATTTTTTGGAATTTATCTGTGAATGGCTTTATAAATTGGGCGTTAAATCCCCTTTTGGATGGGCTGCAGCTGCACTGTGTTCCAGTATGCATTCCAGTGGCAATTGTGGAAAAGAAACGTACGAGTCTACATTCAAGGGAGTGGTGCATTATGGTGAACAGGTATAGTGGATAGAGAGCTCATGGCTTGAACGTAGAATTAACTGCTATATTAGTCATAAATAAAAAATAAAATAAAAAAACACGTACTCTACCTTATTTTAATGTTTTGTTTTTTTTTGATGAATTGTAGAATGCACTTTAGCACAGGGCTTGACAAATTTGCTTGGAATCTAGGAGCCAGCTAAAAAAGTTACGAGCCAGGTTTTTTTTTTTTTAAACGACCAACGCGTGCAGAAGCGAACGCATACGCGAGTAGCGCCCGCATATGAAAGCAGTGCTTAAACCACACATGTGCGGTATTCGCCACGATTGTGGTAGAGCGAGAGCAATAATTCTAGCCCTAGACATCCTCTAACTCAAAACATGCAACCTGTAGAATTTTTTTAATGTCGCCTATGGAGATTTTAAAGGGTAAATGTTTGTCGCCATTCCACGAGCGGACGCAATTCTGAAGCGTGACATGTTGGGTATCAAATTTACTCAGCGTAACATTATCTTTCACAATATAAAAAAAAAAATTTGTCTAACTTTACTGTTGTCTTATTTTTTTTTATTTAAAAAAGGGTATTCTTTTCCTCAAAAAAGTGCGCTTGTAAGACCGCTGCGCAAATACGGTGTGACAGAAAGTATTGCAACGACCGCCATTTTATTCTCTAGGGTGTTAGAATAAAAAATATATATAATGTTTGGGGGTTAACTTCTAAGTAAAGGGAAGGAGATGGGCGGGCAGTGAAACAGGCAAGCATTGCTGGTTGACTTGTCATACCAACGGCCACCACAAGATGGCGCCAGATTGCAGAATGAAGCCTAGGCCTGCAGAAGGCCGCGGCCTAAATTAACGGCCGGCGTGGCCCGACGAGATCACGCGATCGCGGAGGGGGGGTGCACTGAGATAAAGGTAACCTCAGCTGTGCTGCCCCAGGTGCCAGGTCGCTAATTCTAGTCGCCTTTGCGACATGGCGCCCGGGGATTGTCGAGCCCTCCTTTAGCATTAACAGTTTTTAAACAATTTTAAACATGTTTGTGTTTCAATGTTTAAACCATATTTATTATATATTTGAAGCATGAATACGGTAGGATGAAATATGCTTACAAATGTTAATTCTGCCATTTCTTAATGATATGTGGCCATACAGAAGGCGACTTGATAACATTGATCAGGATTCAAATATTCAATTAGAGCCGCATAAGCTGATCTAAGCTTTGTAGCGATATTGAAATGTGTTCATTGTGATGGCCTAAGAATACTTGACTGATGTTTCACAATTTAACAGAGAGGTGATGCAAACCAGGGCTCGACAAACCCCAGGTCGCCATTGCGACTAGAATTAGCGACCTGGCGCCTGGGGCATCCTGTGTCTCCGTGCGCCTCCCCCCCCCCCCAGGCGGTAATTGAGGCCGCGGCTTTGTGGACTTCTGCAGGCCTATGCTTCCTTCTGTGATATGGCGCCATCTTGTAGTGTCCGTTGGTATGACAAGACAACCAGCAATGCTAATGAAGCTTCCCCTGTGTTTTCACTGCCATCTCCTTCCCACCAATTAGAACTAGAGGTCGGCCGATATGGGTTTTTCTCTGGCCGATGCCGATATTTTGAAATTGGGGCGGCCGATATATGATGCCGATTTTTGTGGCCGATATTTTAGGCCGATTAAAAAAAAAAAAAACCCTCACCCACTCTATTCCTTCCTGCTTACTCCTGTCACTCTAGCACACACACTTGATGTCCTCAGTACAGATGGCACTGGTTTGGAACTGGCAGGTGGCACTGGTTTGGAACTGACAGATGGCACTATTGGAACTGACAGATGGCACTGGCATGTGGCACTGGCTGGCGGTACTGGTTTGGAACTGACAGATGGCTCTATTGGCACTGGCAGGTGGCACTGGTTTGGAACTGACAGATGGCACTGGCAGGTGGTACTGGTTCGGAACTGACAGATGGCACCGATTGGCAGCAGGGGGCACTGGTTTGGAACGGACAGATGGCACTAGTTTGGGACAGATGGCACTGATTGGCAGTGGCACTTGCAATTGGAACTGGGTGGCACTGGCGTGTGACACTGGTTGGCACTGACAGATGGCACTGATTGGCGGTGGCACTGACAGATGGCCCTGATTGACACTGGCTGGGGCACTGACAGATGGCACTGGCTGGGGGCACTGACAGATGGCACTGGCTGGGGGCACTGACAGATGGCACTGGCTGGGGGCACTGACAGATGGCACTGGCTGGGGGCACTGGCTTGGGCACTGACAGATGGCACCGATTTGGGTGGCACTGATTGGCACTGGCTGGTGGCACTAACAGATGGCACTGGCTGGGGGCACTGACAGATGGCACTGGCTGGGGGCACTGGCTTGGGCACTGACAGATGGCACCGATTTGGGTGGCACTGATTGGCACTGGCTGGTGGCACTAACAGATGGCACTGGCTGGGGGCACTGACAGATGGCACTGGCTGGGGGCACTGACAGATGGCACTGGCTGGGGGCACTGACAGATGGCACTGATTGACACTGGCTCTGGGCACTGACAGATGGCACTGGCTGGTGGCACTGACAGATGGCACCGATTGGCAGTGGCACTGATTGGCACTGGCTTGTGGCACTGACAGATGGCACTGGCTGGGGGCACTGACAGATGGCACTGGCTGGGGGCACTGACAGATGGCACTGACTGGGGGCACTGACAGATGGCACTGACAGATGGCACTGGCTGGGGGCACTGGCAGGTTTCACACTAAGCCGAGTGTAATGTGTGAAACAGAGAGGAGAGAGAGAGAGAGAGAGAGAGAGAGAGAGAGAGAGAGAGAGCTGTTAGAATTGAGCTCGATGTGGGGGTGGGCGGGCCAGCAGCTAAATTACACCAGCCAATGAATTGGGCTGCTTTAGACGTAGTGGCCCGCCCAGATACCATCCCATTGGCTGGTGTAATATCTGCTGGGTCCCGCCCACCCCCGACATCAAGCTGACACATCCTCTCTCTCTCCTCTTACTTTCAGTTTCACACACACACACACACACACACACACACACAGCACGGCGCTTGATGCTGCTGAGTGTGGAGAAGTGTGGAGGAGGGAGGAGGAGGGGGGAGGAAGTGCAGCCAGTGAATAATATCGGCCAGTTTTGATATTAATCGGCCAAAGCCGATTTATCAAAAATGCCTAAATATCGGCCGATATATCGGCCAGCCGATATATCGGTCGACTTCTAATTAGAGCCCCCAAACATAATATATATTTTTTATTCTAACACCCTAGAGAATAAAATGACGGTCATGGCAATACTTTGTCACACCGTATTTGCGCAGCGGTCTTACAAGTGCACTTTTTTGGGAAAAAAATACACTTTTTTTAATTAAAAAAAAAAAAAAAAAAAAAAAAAAAAAAAAAACAGTAAAGTTAGCCCAATTTTTTTATATTGTGAAAGATAATGTTACGCCGAGTAAATTGATACCCAACATGTCACGCTTCAAAATTGTGTCCACTCGTGGAATGACGACAAACTTTTACCCTTTAAAATCTCCATTAGGCGACTTAAAAAAATCTACAGGTTGCATGTTTTGAGTTACAGAGGAGGTCTAGGGCTAGAATTATTGCTCTCGCTCTACCAATCGCGGCAATACCTCACATGTGTGGTTTGAACACCGTTTTCATATGCGGGCGCTACTCACGTATGCGCGCGAGCTCGGCGGGACGGGGCACGTTCCTGGCTCCTAACTTTTTTAGCTGGCTCCTAGATTCCAAGCAAATTTGTCAAGCCCTGATGTAAACATATGGGCCCTCGCAGGATTGTGGTCAAGTAGATGGACGCAGCGAGAGCTAGCAGGGTTAATATCTGGCGCTCGCAGTGTATATATTGTAAAAAGCTCCCACGCACACTGTCTTAGCAGTAGTCTCAACCCGGGAACACCGCTCTACGAGTGATGAGAGACAGGCATGCGAGACAGATACGGGATTTGAAATGTTACAAAACTTCAAATATATAAAAAGTGTGTAAGTGCACATCTGTAAGAGGGGATTTTAATTAATAAATCTTTACGGAATTACACTATGTGGACCCAATTTTGTTATTACAAGTGACCTATAGATGGAAGGACGCAACTCTGTTACAAAGACACAAATACAGGCACAGTCTTTAGGTTTATCTGGCGAGTTGATTACCATAGAGGATTTTCACACCCGGTGTGGGGACAGGATCTAAACCCTATACGAGCCTCATCATTGGACACTTGAGTCGATGGTTCTTGGGACATTTATTATGCACTATTGTAACAAATGTGAATGTTTTCAGTGCTGCGGTTATAATTTTATTGTAGCAATTTTGTGAAGCCTCAAACCTATCACAAAGTCATTAGGAGTGATGAGACCAAAATTTTTGCTTTTTGGCCACAACCATAAATGCTACATTAGGAAAGTAGTCAAGGCCCATGATGAAAAGGTACACCATTTATACTAGAGGTCGACCGATATATCGGCTGGCCGATATTTAGGCATTTTTGATAAATCGGCTTTGGCCGATTAATATCAAAACTGGCCGATATTATTCACTGGCTGCACTTCCTCCCCCCTCCTCCTCCCTCCTCCACACTTCTCCACACTCAGCAGCATCAAGCGCCGTGCTGTGTGTGTGTGTGTGAAACTGAAAGTAAGAGGAGAGAGAGAGGATGTGTCAGCTTGATGTCGGGGGTGGGCGGGACCCAGCAGATATTACACCAGCCAATGGGATGGTATCTGGGCGGGCCACTACGTCTAAAGCAGCCCAATCATTGGCTGGTGTAATTTAGCTGCTGGCCCGCCCACCCCCACATTGAGCTCAATTCTAACAGCTCTCTCCCTCTCTCTCTCTCCTCTCTGTCAGTTTCACACATTACACTCGGCTTAGTGTGAAACCTGCCAGTGCCCCAAGCCAGTGCCATCTGTCAGTGCCCAAGCCAGTGCCATCTGTCAGTGCCCCAGCCAGTGCCCCAGCCAGTGCCCCCAGCCAGTGCCATCTGTCAGTGCCCCCAGCCAGTGCCATCTGTCAGTGCCCCCAGCCAGTGCCATCTGTCAGTGCCCCCAGCCAGTGCCATCTGTCAGTGCCCCCAGCCAGTGCCATCTGTCAGTGCCCCCAGCCAGTGCCATCTGTCAGTGCCCCAAGCCAGTGCCATCTGTCAGTGCCCCAAGCCAGTGCCATCTGTCAGTGCCCCCAGCCAGTGCCATCTGTCAGTGCCCCCAGCCAGTGCCATCTGTCAGTGCCCCCAGCCAGTGCCATCTGTCAGTGCCCCCAGCCAGTGCCATCTGTCAGTGCCCCCAGCCAGTGCCATCTGTCAGTGCCCCCAGCCAGTGCCATCTGTCAGTGCCCCCAGCCAGTGCCATCTGTCAGTGCCCCCAGCCAGTGCCATCTGTCAGTGCCATCTGTCAGTGCCACCAGCCAGTGTCAATCAGTGCCACCAGCCAGTGTCAATCAGTGTCACCGCCAATCGGTGCCATCTGTCAGTGCCACCAGCCAGTGTCAATCAGGGCCATCTGTCAGTGCCACCCAAATCAGTGCCACCGCCAATCGGTGCCATCTATCAGTGCCACAGCCAGTGCCATCTGTCAGTGCCACAAGCCAGTGCCAATCGGTGCCATCTGTCAGTGCCACCAACCAGTGTCACACGCCAGTGCCACCCAGTTCCAATTGCAAGTGCCACTGCCAATCAGTGCCATCTGTCCCAAACTAGTGCCATCTGTCCGTTCCAAAACCAGTGCCCCCTGCTGCCAATCGGTGCCATCTGTCAGTTCCGAACCAGTACCACCTGCCAGTGCCATCTGTCAGTTCCAAACCAGTGCCACCTGCCAGTGCCAATAGAGCCATCTGTCAGTTCCAAACCAGTACCGCCAGCCAGTGCCACATGCCAGTGCCATCTGTCAGTTCCAAACCAGTGCCATCTGTCAGTTCCAATAGTGCCACCTGCCAGTTCCAAACCAGTGCCACCTGCCAGTTCCAAACCAATGCCATCTGTACTGAGGACATCAAGTGTGTGCTAGAGTGACAGGAGTAAGCAGGAAGGAATAGAGTGGGTGAGGGTTTTTTTTTTTTTTTTAATCGGCCTAAAATATCGGCCACAAAAATCGGCATCATATATCGGCCATCGGCCGCCCCAATTTCAAAATATCGGCATCGGCCAGAGAAAAACCCATATCGGTCGACCTCTAATTTATACTGTGAAACACGGAGGTGGATTGCCGATGTTTTGGGGGATATGTGACCTACAAAAAGGCACAGTAAATTTGGTCAAAATCTATGACAATATGAACACAGTATGTTACCAAAAAATACTGGAGGAACGTTTGCATTCATCAGCCAGGAAGCTGCGCACGGGACGTACTTGGACATTCCAATATGACAATGATCAAGTCGACCTGTCATTTGCTACAGCAGAAGTGAAGGTTTTGGAGTGGCCATCTCAGTCTCTTGACCTCAATATCATTGAGCCACTCTGGGGAGATCTCAAAACCTGCAGTTCATGCAAGGCAGCCCAAGAAATTACAGGAACTGGAGGCTTTTTGCCACAAGGAATGGGCAGCTTTACCATCTGAGAATATAAAGAGCCTCATCCACAAATAACACAAAAGACTTCAAGCTGTCGATGTCAAAGGGGGCAATACACAGTATTAAGAACTGGGGTATGTAAACTTTTGATCAGGGTCATTTGGGTAGTTTGTTACCATTATGATTTAAAAAGAGTTAACACAGTTGATTAATAAATGGCTTCAGCCAAACACTAACCATGAGTGAAAGAAAATGTTATTCAGTCTCTGAAAAATGGCCAAGAAATCAACCAGGGTATGTAAACTTCTGAGCACAACTGTATAATGACCAGCTGACTATGCCAGCTTGTGATGCTTCACAAGTGCAGTTCCAAAGCTTTTCCACTGGGCCCAGTAACTTGTTCTTGGTGGACTACCTCGCCACTGTTGGCTCCTCTAAGTCCAGGATGGAGGTGGGAACAGAATGCGATCTATACGGTTGATTGCGGTGGGAATTTATGAGTCTCCACTTCGATGGGTGTGTGTACTACTTCCCCCACATAAGTGGAGCACCCGAGGCAAAACCTAGTGGTTATGATTAGCGGACCAGCAGGGGTTGGTAGGCTCATTTGGAGCCAAGTTTTGATTTTGTTACTTTGAAGGCAATATTTCTTTCCAGGGTCTGCTTTTTTTTTTTCTTTGTTTGCTTTATCTCTCCACTGATCATTTATAGTCCCTTCCCCAATCCCTCCCACCCTATTTTTCTTCCCTCTCACTCCTCCCTCTTTGCCTGCACGACAGAATGACCGCTCACTGCTGCATTTACCCGAATGCTGAACGTTTCCAAAAATAGCTACGTGAAATACGGTGTCCTTGGGGACAAGTATCCAGGAGACCCACTTTCAGAAGAAGTCCCTAAATTCTCAAAATTTTAGGTACCGTCTGGCCTACCATAGCACTACCCCAAATTCTAAAAATTGAGGGGGGCGTGCGCGAGTATCCCATTTTCCAGACTGGTGGCCTGAACTTTGGTTGACCAGAAAAATGACCCCGAGGGATATTATTTAAATGTTAAAGGGTGATTAAAATAGACACATAGTTACCCTGGCTTCAGTCTACTTGCCTAACTATGCCCAACTGACCCATCTTGAAGACATACTAAATATTCTCATGACTTTCATGGAAGGGGCAGTTATTCTAAGGGGGGGACCTGAATATTGCCCTCGACCCTGATACATCTGGGGCCGTCTCATCTTTTCTGCCCCTACCACTGACAAAGCAAAAGAGCTTTCATCTCAAATTGGTTGATGTGTGGCGGATTATCCACCCAAACGTTCAAGACTATACTTTACTCCCCACCTCACGACAGTTACTCTAGGATAGATTACCTTTTAGTATCCCAATCTTTGCTCCCGGAGGTTACGCGAGCTACCATAGCCATGCAAACCCTTTTTGACCACGGTCCTGTCATTTTAGACTGGACGCTGGGCCCTGCCAACTCTAAAGTGTGGTCATTGAAATTAAAAAGGAGGCTTTAGTGCAAGAAGGTCCTATCCAGCAAGAACTCTCCCAGACATTGGTGCAAATCTTTCAAGAGAAAAGACACAGACGACGTTTCCCCAACTCTTGCAATGGGAAACACGTGTGATGCGTGGAAAACTGATCCAGAAGGCGACGGTGCCAATTTAGAATTTTTTCAGCACTAATTCAAAAACAGCTTGACCTAGTAGCATGTTTAGAGAGTGTTCTCACATAAAGTTGCTCTCAAGCTGGTGGCGAATCTCCATCTGCAGCGTGAAAGACTTGGACATGCTTCTCCACGATACTAAATCTAAGCTTCGTAGAGTTCACCATGCATTCTATGTACAGGGTGATAAGCCAGGGAGACCCATTGGCTCACTCTCTTCTGGAGCTCTCCCTTAGGAACTATATTCCCTTTGTTGACAAAGGAGAAGGCCAATGTTGACAAAGGAGAAGGCCAATGTTATCACACCTCTCAGGAAATTGCAGATACTTTGTTAATATTCCTCTCTTTATAATCTTAATGCTCCCATGCCCTCTACCCAAACCAAACAAAAAGTATACAATGCATACTAGCTCATTATGCCTTGGTCTTGCAAGGTTTTTTTTTTGTGGGTTTACAACCACTTTAAAGCGGAGCTCCACCCTAAAGTGGAACTTCCGCTGATCGGAACGCTCCCCCCTCCGGTGTCACAATTGACACCTTTCAGGGGGGAGGGGGTGCAGATACCCGTCTAAGACAGGTATTTGCACCCACTTCCGGGAGTCCTCTCTGAGGGAAATCTGCAGGAAGCACGTCACTTCCCGCAGATTACCCGTTGTGTTCTGGGAGACACTCGGCTCCCAGAACACAGGGGACCATTCAGAACGGCGCAGCGCGACTCGCGCATGCGCCGTAGGGAACCGGGCATGAAGCCGCAAGGCTTCATTTCCTGGTTCCCTCACCGAGGATGGCGGTGGGGGCAGCAGAGTGACGAGCAATTGCTTGGCCTCTGCTGCAGACGTCGCTGGACTCCAGGACAGGCAAGTGTCCATATATTAAAAGTCAGCAGCTGCTGTATTTGCAGCTGCTGGCTTTTAAGATTTTTTTTTCTGCGGCACCTCCGCTTTAAGTCCTGTGAGTTGAGAGGTGGGGCCTCCATGGGTCGCACATCCCACAGATGGTTGACTGTTAAAGATTTGGAAAATTTGGAGGCCAACACGTTGGCTTCAGGAAAACCTATGAGCTTATTCTTGAATTCAGACTACGCCATCTTCTTCCAATACTCACGTGCATACTGTAGTAGAGGTCGACCGATATATCGGCCGATATTTGGCCATTTTTGATAAATCGGCATCGGGCCGATTATCATCAAAATTAGGCCGATATTTTACACTGGCCGTCCCTCCTGTCCTTTCTTCTCCACACTCAGCAGCTCTGGCAGCATCAAGTGCCGCGCTGAGTGTGTGAACAGAGGAGGGAGAGAGAGGGAGAGAGAAGCTGTCAGCTTGATGTCGGGAGTAGGGGGCGGTGTAGCAGATCACTTCACTTCCTTGTTACTTTTACTCTGGTCAGTCCAGGCAGCTCCTCCCGTCTGCACTCATCTCTCTGCCTTGCTGCATGATCACACAGTAAGTCAGCACCAATCCCCCTCCCATGCCTAGATAATTTTTCCCGTATCTTATCTGCTGTCCTCTCCATAAATCTTCACTACACTTATGCTGCCTCCTGTCCTGTCCCCGCTCAGTGTTCCACACACACAGATCTTACACCCTTTCCATCCCAGTTTGCTTTTAGCTCTCATAGTTGTCCTGTCCCCACCATGCAGCCTAGCACATTCCCTGCATTCTGTCACTAATAAAGACATTAGCACTTACATTTACCACCCCAACCTCCTCACCATTCTCTCTTTTATAATATCTTAACCTCCCCCCCCCCTCCCCCTTCACATTGTAGCAATTTGACAAGTCACATCCTATTGCCGGCAAGGCACTGTTCAAATCAATGCGACACTGACTTTGAGTTGCCGCATAAATTTGAAAAAGTAGTACATGCACTACTTTTGCTATTTAGGGTGTGACTTCAATAGCCACACAGATGTCTTCAAAGTCACAACCCAAAGTCGCACTGAGATGCAGCTCTGAAATTGTGCGATTTCAGGTTAAGTCGCACAATTTCAAAGCCACAGTCAATGAGAACGGGGGGCTAATAGTAGGTTCACACTGGTGTGCTGTGGTCTGGCCACAGTGCGATTTGTATATTCAGTTTACCCAGAGTTTTAGGTGCGCTCCCATTCAATTCTATTAGACTGTCTGTTTTCACGAAAGCAAATTACAGTCTTGCGTGCTGCATCTTTGATGCGCAATCAGAAAACACACAGTCCACTAGAATTCATCAGGAGCACACCTACAACTAAATCACACATACAATCGCACTGTGGTCAAACCAAAGCGCACCAGTGTGAAACCCGAGGGGGCGCACCTTGCCCTGGGCACTGGATGACCTTGTCCCAGCACTGGTTACAGTTACACTCGGCTTAGTGTGAAACCTGCCAGTGTCACCGCCAATCAGTGCCATCTCTCAGTGCCACCCACCACTGCCACCCGCCCCTGCCAGCCAGTGCCACCCGCCCCTGCCACCCGCCCCTGCCAGCCAGTGCCAATTGCCAGTGCCATCTGTCCCAAACTAGTGCCATCTGACAGTTCCAAACCAGTGCCACCTGACAGTTCCAAACCAGTGCCACCTGCCAGTTCCAACTAGTGCCATCTGTACTGAGGACATCAAGGGTGTGCTAGAGTGACAGGAGTAAGCAAGGAGTTGAGTGGGTGAGTTTTTTTTTTTTTTTTTTTTTAAATCGGCCTAAAATATCGGCCACAAAAATCGGCCATCGGCCGCCCCAATTTCTAAATATCGGCATCGGCCAGAGAAAAACCCATATTGGTCGACCTCTATACTGTAGGCACTTTTGGCTTTTTTTTTTTTACACAGGTCAACATGGGCAACCCCTGAGCAGTCTGAGGCTATGCAGCCCCATATGCATCAAACTGATTCACTGTTTTCGGACACCCATCGTAAACAGCATTAACTTTTTCAGCAACTTGAGTTACAGTAGTTCTTTTATTGGATCAGGCAACGTGGGCCAGCCTTCACTTCCCAAATGCATCAGTGAGCCTTGGTCACCCATGACCCTGTTGCCACAGCAGACCAGGAACATCCTACATGAGCTGCAGTTTTGAAGGAGCTCTGACCCAGTTGTCACTACAATTTGACCCTTGCAAACACACATTGTAATAAGATAATGTTATTCACTTTACCAGTCAATGTTATGGCTGATCGGTGTATTACCTCTTTTTCTACCGCAGTTCATGTACATAAACATGCTTTTTCTTTTTTGACACAGATGCAGTTTGTCTTACCAACAACTCCAGTGGTCCCATCTCCAATTTCATCATCTTGAGATTTTGATAGTTCAACCATGAGTTTGGCTATTTGATGATCAACATCCATCATACTAAGAATTGTTGCTCCATCATTGGTTACTGTAACTTGGCCATCCTTATCCACCATCATTTTGTCAAGTCCTACCAAAAAAAAAAAAAAAAAGTTACCACTTTAAATAGAAGAAAGCTTTCTTTGGAAAGCACTGGTAAAATGTTAGACCCTTAAAATTTTAGTTTTTAGATCTCTACGAGCAAGAACTTCCTGTTAGGACGACAAGAAAAGCAATGAAACCACCCCTGAAAAAGAAAAAGAAAAAGAAAAAGAAGAAAAAGAAAAAAGGGGTAGGTAGATGTAGATAATAGATATCAAAACACAACTATGCCCCAGATCAATAAAACAGAACAGAGCCTCAATCTTCAGGACAGAACATCTGAACTGAAATGGTTAGGATTCCAGGCTCAGATGGGTCCGTAATTATAGACTTTAGAGATATTCCCATTCCACCCTGCTGTCAGTATGTGACCAACCTAGCTGATGGTACCAGAAGGCCAGGTACCCTTAAAAAGGCAAAGATCACCTTTAAAAAAAAATTACACATGTCTTTTCTGCAAAAAGTGGAATTTTGTTATTTTGAGACAAAAAAAAAAAAAAAAAAAAAAAAAATGGGAAGGCACCTGTGATCAGTGGATGCAATGCAAGGCTGCTGCAGTCTGAAAGTGTAGCTGTCTGCCCCTTTCTTGTACGAGCAGGCAGTTACTGAAAGGCATGAAGAATCAATGAACTAGAGCGCTCATCAGCACCCTGGTGGTTCATGGAGAACTACAAGCTATCAGCCGCAAAGGCTGTCAGGTAGTTATGGTCCTTTCATTCACAGAACAGCCCATTGTCAAAACGGGGGCTCAGGGGCTGCTCTTAGTAAAAGGTTACACCCTTGATAAAAAGGTGTAAAATGTAACGTTATGAAAGGTGAACTTAGATTTTAGGCACCTTTCACACAACAAGCCCGCTCGGATCTGCCTGTCTGTTTTTCCCATTGTCCCATTGACTCCCATGGGCAGGCGGGTGTTCTGCCGACACCCACCTGCCATCCGATCAAGACAGACGTATGGTGATGCTGTTCGATTTCGTTCAATCTCCCCATAGGAAACAGTGGGGCTCTGACGGACCTGCTAAGGGAGCAGAGACGGACCTTTCATGCGCCGGCTCATTAGAGATCAAAAGAGCGATTTCCCGCTGAGCGAATGATCGCTGTGTGAAAGGGGCCTAAGGCCCATATATCGAATACACAAAAAAAATTGTAAGAATCCTTGCAATCTTTTCAAGCTACATGCCCATCATGGAGACTAATGCCTGGTACAAATGAGATCGGACGTATGATCGTCCGTTTCTTTGCATGCTAGTCTTTATTTCGAAAATGAAGAGGTTGCATCACTTCTGTATAAGAATTATCAGAACTTTAGTAATGTATTGTCGGAAGAAAACTGATTAAAACGAAAAATCGTATTCGGTATCGTATGTGAAATATGTTTGTCCTTGTCCCCCCGGATAATTTTGCACAACCTGTCCTGACCAGCTTTTGAAAGCTGTGTACCAAAACTATCAGATTATCATGCGATAGCTTTGAAAGCAGTATTTTTTGTATGATTTTCTGATCGTGTGCTTATGTAGACAAGACTAAAGGAACAGCTGCACTCCTAATACAATACATTTCCAGGAGATCATAAAAAAACAGATGTACAGGCATATGGCAAAAGCAGAAAAGGGTGACGTGTTTCAGACGACTAGCGTGCTTTGTCCAAACCAAAGAATACAATTACTATAATACTAATATTTAAAAAAAAATATCACTATGCAAATTGGCAGAAACAGGTGTAATCACTTCAGTAACTATTGTTTTTAGGTCTCTGTTCTCACATAGCAATTAACATGGATATGGTCCCAATAATTAAATAGCTTCTAAAAGAGAAAAAAAAAATACATGTTTCTGCAGCAGTGACAGGGCGTGCACCCAATCTGATCATTTGCCTCAATGTTTGCAGCCTGGTTGGATCACCTGGGGAGCAGGTTTATTTTGTTTGTTTCTTCCTTAAATGTAGACATCAAGCTTTATACCAAATCTCTAGCCTCAAAGCCCAGGCCCCTTTCCTCAAATTGTAGATATTGACTAGACAGGCGTCAAATCTGTCAAGGAGATTAGGGACAATGCATCAAGAATAATTACCAGTATGCACACTGGAACCCTCAATCCACCCTGCCTTTGTTACCAGGAGAAAAGGAGTTTGATAGGGTGGAATGGAGATTCCTAATGGCAATGCCATCTCATCTGGGCTTGGGCCCCAAAAATGCTTAATATGATCCAAGTCATTTATCACAGACCTACAGCACAAATAAGGGATTGACAGCCTGCTCTTGAACCATTTGTTCTCCAAAATGAAACTCGCCAGGGCAGTCCCCTTTCCCTTTTTGCCCATTCCCTGGAACCCTTTTGTAATAAGCTGGTTAGATCTTATATATTCTAAAGTGTGGAAAACTATTATAATGTATATGTGAAACACATGACAACGGTTAACTAATAACCAAAACAATGTTCAAGTGCCAAAAAACAACGAATTTCAACCCAAATTTTTGAAAAGGAAAGACCGGCCAGGAAAGACCGGCCAGGAAAGACCGGCCAGGAAAGACCGGCCAGGAAAGACCGGCCAGGAAAGACCGGCCAGGAAAGACCGGCCAGGAAAGACCGGCCAGGAAAGACCGGCCAGGAAAGACCGGCCAGGAAAGACCGGCCAGGAAAGACCGGCCAGGAAAGACCGGCCAGGAAAGACCGGCCAGGAAAGACCGGCCAGGAAAGACCGGCCAGGAAAGACCGGCCAGGAAAGACCGGCCAGGAAAGACCGGCCAGGAAAGACAGGCCAGGAAAGACAGGCCAGGAAAGACAGGCCAGACTTTACATCCACTTTTTACATGCAAGAATAGTGATAAGAGTTGATTTATTCCACTGTGCTCTTTCAAACAAAAGGACGTTTATTAAACTTAAATGGCTTCACAGCAGCAAAACAAAAAGAAATAAGTCTCACCGACTTGTAGAGCTTATAACTGCTGTTGCAGTTAAACAGTCCTTACTTGGTGTTGCAGGTAAGTTTCCCAGCTAGCAGACTTCCATGCAGGCCACTGCCATGTACATTCACAGCTTTTCACAGCCTCCACAGCTTTTGCAGTGTTCACCATGCAGACATCACTACACTCCTTCACCCTCACCTAAAAAACTTCCTGTCTCTCAAACCACTTGCTTGGACAGGTGTGTTAACCCTTTCTGTTCCCTTAAAGGAACCACAGCCCAAACTGAGGGGAAATATAGCGTCCTTCCAGGACCCTGCCACGGCGTCCTGTACATATCCCCCCCTGTGCCCCAACGCCAAGGAGGTGGAGGCAACAGTGGAGCTAAAACAATGGACTCGGGAGAGGTCATCTGCATTTTGATGCAGTCTCCCGGGCCTATGCTCCACTACAAATTTAAATTCCTGGAGCGCCAGGAACCAATGTGTAATCCTGGCATTAGTCCCTTTGCCTTGCCTCATCCATGTTAAAGGGGCATGGTCAGAAATCAACCTAAACTTCCTTCCCAAGAGGTAATATCTGAGGGATTCCAGAGCCCACTTAATGGCCAGACATTCTCGTTCAACTATAGCATAGTTTTCCGCTGGTGTCAACTTCCTACTGAGGAAGACTACTGGGTGCTCCTCCCCATGAACAACCTGTGATAACACAGCTCCCAATCCTACATCGGAAGCATCAGTCTGGACAACGAACTTGTTTGAAAAATTGGGTGCTATCAGGACAGGGTGTTGGCACAGTGCTGACTTGAGCTCCAAAAAAGCCTTCTCAGCATCTGCATTCCGTTCCACCATGACCGATTTCCGACCCTTAGTCAGATCGGTCAATGGAGCCGCCAATGTGGCAAAGTTGGGTACGAATCTCCTGTAGTATCCCACCATGCCCAGGAATGCACGTACCTGCTTTTTTGTGAGGGGGCGGGGACAATTCTGTATATCCTCTACCTTGCTAACCTGAGGTTTCACCACCCCTCTACCCACAATATAGCCCAGGTATTTCACCTCCTCCATTCCCAAAGCACAATTTTCAGGGTTTATTGTAAACCCCTCCTTCCAAAGAGAGTCCAGTACTGCCTGGACTTTGGGCAAGTGCGATTCCCAGTCTCTGATAAAAATGACTATGTCGTCCAAGTACACTGAGGCATACTCCCGGTGAGGTCGTAAAATCCTATCCATTGCTCGCTGGAAAGTGGCTGGAGCAGTTTGCAGTCCAAAAGGCATTCGTTTGTACTGAAAACTCCCCTCTGGGGTAGAAAAAGCAGTTCTCTCTAGCAGCCTTAGTCAACAGGATTTGCCAATACCCCTTGGTAAGGTCTAATGTTGTGATATACCTGGCTGGACCTAGTCTCTCAATAAGCTCATCTACCCGGGGCATGGGAGAGGCATCAAACTGTGAAACCTCATTAAGTTTCCGGAAATCATTGCAGAATCGCAGAGTCCCGTTGGGCTTTGGTACCAACACAATCGGGCTCGACCACTCACTCTGCGATTCTTCAATGATCTCCAGGTCTAGCATCTTCTTCACTTCCTCTGAAACTGCCTTCCTTTGAGCCTCTGGGATGCGGTAGGGCCGGACAAAAACTTTGACTCCAGGTTCCGTGATAATATGTTCTATAACACTAGTTAGCCCTGGCAAGTCTGAAAACTTTTCTTTATTTCTCTGCAAGAACTCCTTTGCCTGCTGACTTTGGATTTTAGACAGGGTACTTGCTACTTGGACACTCTCCACCCCAACCTGAGGCTCAAGTCTTGCACTAGCCAGGGAGGTCACCGGTTCCTTGTCGGTTCAGGGCTTTAACAAGTTGACATGATATATCTGATACGGTTTCCTCTTACCTGGCTGGTGGACTCTATAATTTACCTCCCACAACTTCAAAGGGACCTTGCCATCTGGCCAAGAATTTACTTTCACAGTGGGAATTAGCACCGCTACTCGATCCCCCACTTGGAAGTGCCTTATTTTAGCAGCCCTGTTATAGACCCGTCGTTGAGCCTCCTGGGCTTTTGGCAAATGCTCCTTGACTAGTGGCATCACAGTTTGGATCCTTTCCTGCATTTGGGAGACATATTCAAGAACACTCTTATGCTGAACAGGTTCACTTTCCCATTCCTCTTTAACAAAGTCAAGTAGTCCGCGAGGTCTCCGCCCATATACCAACTCAAAGGGCGAAAATCCCGTGGAGGCCTGGGGCACTTCCCTGATAGCAAACAGGAGAGCTGGTAACAGGCAGTCCCAGTCTTTCCCATCCCTTTGTACCACTCTTGAGCATAGACTTAAGGGTCTTATTAAAGCGCTCCACTAACCCGTCCGTTTGGGGATGGTAGACCGATGTGCGCAGCTGTTTAATCCGGAACAGCTTGCACAAATCGGCCATAACTCTTGACATAAACGGGGTGCCCTGGTCTGTGAGTATTTCCTTGGGAAAACCAGTCCGTGTAAACAACTGGAACAATTCCCGGGCAATAGCCTTAGAGGAGGTATTCCGAAGGGGAAGCGCCTCAGGATATCGGGTGGCATAGTCAAGAATCACCAATATGTAGGAGTAACCTCGAGCTGACTTTACCAAGGGACCCACTATATCCATGGCTATCCTCTCGAACGGGACCTCAATTATGGGCAGAGGGATCAAAGGGCTCCAGAAGTGAGTCACCGGAGCGGTCAACTGACAGGTGGGACAAGAGGTACAGTATTTCTTTACCTCTGCTTTCAGACCTGGCCATTAAAACCGGTCGGTGATCTGTGCCTCCGTCTTCTCAACTCCCAGGTGTCCCCCTAACACATCGTCATGGGCCAGGTCCAGAACCTTTCGTCTATGTTGTTGGGGTACCAACAATTCTACCACATTTTCTCTCACCTTGGTAACCCGATACAATAACTCATATATTGCGAAGTGTGGCCACCGCTCATTCGCACCTGGCTCTTGGGGAACCCCATTTACTACTACAACTTGTTCCCGTGCATGTGCCAAAGTGGGGTCCTGCATCTGAGCAGTACCAAACGCCCCCTGGGGAACACCCAAATCTGGCAGGGCAGGGGTAGAGGCCACTTCCTCGTCCTCTTCCCCCAGCATTACCTGAAGTGGGGAAGGTCCTCCCCCCTCAGTGTTTTGGTAGGTCTGTGGACCACATATCTTGACATTCTCAACAGTATCAGCTCTACTTTCATCACCATTAACCCAACCATTAGCAATTTCATCATTTGGATCCACATTAAGAACATTTGGCAGTTCAGGGTTATTCCTCTCAGCAGCAGGAACAGGGAGGCTAGTTTCTCCCCAATCTCTGAACTGTTATCCTTGTTCCCACAGTTTTGTAAACAACGGACAGTCTCGTCCTATTATAACATCATGTACCAAGTTCTTTACCACCCCCATCTCTTGAGTACCAGTGCCACATGCTGAGGAGATGGTCACCGAGATGAGAGGGTACTCTCTAGTGTCCCCGTGAATGCACACCACCCGTAAGGTTTTTCTTACCGGACCGATCTTCCCAATTACTCTAGGATGAACCAGGGTTACCATGCTTCCGGAGTCCAACAAAGCCCGGGCAGGGAGATGGTTCACTTGGACTTCACACTCAAATTTTTCCTCACCCAGGTCGAGCTGTGTGGTGCATACTTTATGGGCATAAAAAGACCCCCTCCGAAGAACTCCGCATTCCATGGGCTCCTCTTGCAGTGGGCAGTGTGCCCGGGTATGACATTGCCAACATTGTACATCCCCTCCGAACAGGAACAGAACGCTGAGGAGGTACCGGGAGTGACTCTTGACCTTCCGGGGTGTTTGCTCCAGGACTCCTTGGAACATCCTTTCGAAGGGCAGCAGTTGGTCGAACAGGCCATGGTAGACTGGGGCCTATGCGCTTCGTAGGTCCGAGCAGGTCCTCCACCACTGTATATCATTCCACCATCTCGAGAAGGAGGTTTGCTGTTTTGGGGTCTCCATGGCTGACACACCGTTGAAGGTCGTCTGGCAGGGATCTCAGGTATCAGTCCAGCACAACCCGTTCCACGATTTGGGGGCCCGACAAACCTCAGGCTGCAGCCATTTTTTTTACCAGTTCATGCATTTGAGACCGAGGTGGCCGATCTGGACGATACTTCCATTGGTGTACTCGTTGGGCCCGAACGGCCGTAGTCACCCCCAGATGAGCCAGAATTTCTGCCTTTAACTTTTGATAGTCTTTAGCATCATCAGGTGGCAGGTCAAAGTAGGCTTTTTGAGGATCTCCGGTGAGAAAAGGGGCAATGAGGCCGGCCCACTGGTCCCGAAGCCACCCTTCTCTGCCGTCCTCTCAAATGTAGCAAGAAATGCCTCTACATCATCGCTCAGGGACAATTTCTGCAAAAAATGGCTTGCCCTCACTGTCACCTGGTTGCCAGGGGCAACAGCCGCTTGCTCCCGAACCTGAGATAGCTGCTGCACTGCTTCCTTTAAGACAGCCACCTGAGCCTGCATAACCTCTTGTTGGGCTGCTTGCTGGGCTGCCAACTGGGTCACCAACAGGCGAGTATTTTCTTGCTGCAGCTGATTTGCTTCCTCATGGCGAGTTTGCGCTTGCATATTAGCCAGGGACAGCTGTTTAATTAGCTCCTCCATTGATTCAGCTTTCAACGTTTGTGCAGCTTTAACCCAGGACATATATCCAATGTACTGTCCCTTTTAACTGTTCAATGTCAAGTTCAATGCAAAGATAAAAAAAAAAAAAAAAAAAAGTTTGTTTTTTTTTCTTCTTATGCCTGTTATGCTGTCCTGCCCGTAGTCGAGCACCAGTGTAGCGTTCGGGGAACCAGCTAGATCGCAGGACACAGGCTTTTCAAACAGAAGGACGTTTATTAAACTTAAATGGCTTCACAGCAGCAAAACAAAAAGAAATGTCTCACCGACTTGTAGAGCTTATAACTGCTGTTGCAGTTAAACAGTCCTTACTTTGTGTTGCAGGTAAGTTGAACAGCTAGCAGACTTCCATGCAGGACACGGCCATGTACATTCACAGCTTTTCACAGCCTCCACAGCTTTTGCAGTGTTCACCATGCACAGACATCACTACGCTCCTTCACCCTCACCTAAAAAAACTTCCTGTCTCTCTTAAACCACTTCCTTGGACAGGTGTGTTAACCCTTTCTGTTCCCTTAAAGGAACCACAGCCCAAACAGAGGGGAAATCTAGAGTCCTTCCAGGACCCTGCCACGGCATCCTGTATACATATATTTATTATAAAATAAATACACAAAAATCCTGCAAAATAGGGGGAAAAAACATCACACGGGCTCCTAGGAAAGGTAAGTGTCCTTATTAAAAAAGTCAGCAGCTACAGTGTTTGTAGCTGCTGACTTGTAAAAAAGAAAGAAAGAAAAAAATAAAAATCACAGGTGGAATCCCGCCCGTCCCTTTAAAAATTAATTCAGCAGCTACACATACTGTAGCTGCTGACTTTAAACATTGGGACACTTGCCTGCCCTGTAGTCCAGCGATGACGACACCGCAGCTGATGTTTGCAGATAGAACACACCTAGAGAACCCCTTTGACAGTGTGATTTTTACATTGAACAGTGCATTTTTATAGAACTGATCAATGGCACAGAAGAAGAAGAAGACCGCTCCTACAGCGCCCATGCCCACTGAAATCAATGGGCAGCACCACCAAACCGCAGGCAAAGAGCCGCTGCACTGTGAAAGCAGCCTAAAATGATACAGGGTTCGTCAAACTCCGGGGGCCAGGTTGCAATTTCGACTAGAATTAGCGACCTAGCGCGGCACAGCTGGGGTATCCTGTGTCTCCGTACGCCCCCCCCCCCACGTCGGGCTGGCCGGAAATTGAGGTTGCGGCCTTCTGCAGGCCTATGCTTCCTTCTGCGTTATGGTCCCATCTTGTGGTGGCCGTTGGTATGACAAGACAACCAGCAATGCTAATGGGGCTTCCCCTGTGTTTTCACTGCCATCTCCTTCCCTCTAACTAGAACCCCCAAAACATTATATATTTACTCTAACACCCCAGAGAATATGGCGGTCGTTGCAATACTTTGTCACACCATATTTGCGCAGCAGTCTTACAAGCGCACTTTTAAAAAAAAAATTATTAACAGTAAAGTTAGCCCAATTGTTTTTTTATATTGTGAAAGATAAGGTTACGCCGAGTAAATTGATACCCAACATCACACCAAGAGCAGTGTCATAAGATGCATTCCCAATGTCGCTGTTTATATCCGGAAAAACCAAAGTCATGAAATTCTCGTAGCTTCCGGTTTATTAGGCCATAGAGATGATTGGAGCTGTTCTGGTCTTTGAACAGCTCTATGGTCAGCTGGCAGAACCACCGGCTGCATTTTCAGGTTGCCCCTCACTGCTTGTAAAAGCAGTCTAGCGGCTAATTAGCCGCAAAGATTGCTTTTACATGAAAGCCGACCGCTGGCTGAAAAGAATTCCAAGATAGATACCTAAACCCGCAGGCATCATTCTGGTATAACCACTCAAAGTCTAGGAACATACCAGTACGTTGCTGGTCCTTGTTGGGCATATACTGTAATGTTTTTTTCATGCAGCCTGTGGGCTGAATGAAGAAAGAAAAAAAAAAAACAAAGAAAAAAAAAAAGAAGATTGGTGGGTATGCCCACCATTGGAATACCGCCCTGCATCCACCCACTTCTAATGATGGGCATACATGCGTCTTTGTTTTGTTTTTTAGCTGTGGTGGTGAAATCACCTCCTATAGCGCTTAAGTCGCTGATTTACATATCGTGAGAGCAAAGGCGGTGGCTGTCAAGATAAATCAGCTTTCATATATTAAAGTGGTTGTAAAACCTCCCCAGGAAGTTTCACTTTCAGGTAAGCCTAGATTGAGCTTTACCTGTAAGTGTTTTCAATTATCTCTTAAACCTGCACGGTTTGTGAATGGGATAACAGTCGTCTACGGCGCATGCGCGCCACAGGCACACTGTGGATCCCATTCACAAATCCAGCGTTGACGGATTTGACAGCTCCCGCGCGGAGTGACGTCTTCTCCGCTCCGGCCAATCGCATTGCTGGAGCGGCGATACCTGGAAGCAACCTTTGAAAGATGACTGCGGCCGGAGGGGGAGACGTGGATGGCTTCGGGGGCTTCAAACTGAGGTAAGTAATGCATAATGAGCTAGTATGCTAGTCATACTAGCTCATTATGGCTTTCTCTTGCAGGTGGTTATTTTATTTAAAAATCTAAATTTGGGTTTACAACCACTAAAGTTTTCATGAATATGGGAATTTTAAAATATCATGCACAATGGTATAAGAGGACTTTAAATGTAATGCCTCTGGGTTCAGATGCTGATCCTCCATGCAGAGTCTTTTTTTAAACATGTTATACTTAACTGCTCTGTGTAATGGTTTTGCACAGAGCAGCCCTGATTCTCCTCTTCTGGGGTACCCTACCAGCACTTCTGCCTTCATAGTGCCACTATAGCAAGCTGCAAAGTATAGAGTGCCCCTATAGCAAGGTTAAACCACTCACTTCCTGCCAGGACTACATGTTCCATGTAGCATTGCTCCTCACGCATTCACAAGTTCTCAGGCACTTACTGACATGCATGGATGTGTACTGAGCTGTATGTATGCTGCACTGCATTTCCTGATATGTAAACAAATAATGCTTTCTGTATGCAGGCCAACTAATCGGCTGACCGATTATGAAAAAAATAAATAGTTGACAACTAATTTTCCATAATTGATTAAGCGATTCGTTGTTTCGGCCCTACTTGTGATAGCTCACTGACCACAGGGAATCACTGCTGTTATTTTGTCTCTGAATATGGTTTTTATTTATTTTTAAATATAGGCACCATGTCAGCCTTAAGCCAATTCAGTGGTGTCATGCTAGGAATTTAAAAAAGTATCTAAAAATTATAACAAGGGCTTGGATAGAACAGAGCTCAATTCTGAGGACCCTGGGGTGCAAGTCCAAGCCCGACATTGTGGTGATGCACACTGCCACTTTTTTCAACAGGAAACAATTGCGCACTGCGTCCAGGTAAATAAGGTAACCAAGGCAACATGACTGGATAGCATGCTAGGCTTGACCACCCCAAAGTCTTTTTAAAGCCACTGCGTCTGGAGCTCCAGGATCCAGACATCACACCTAAACCCTGCCTCTTCATGTGTCCTGGGTTGACCTACATCACACACAGGAGTGACCCCGATTTGGATACTGTCCTGGACTGCAGACTGAATCTGGAACATCATGTTCCCTGGATAAGTGATGAGGGTGGGAGGGGCCTTTAATGTGTTTGGTTATTCCCTCCTACAGGAAACACAGGCCAATCACCGCTCACGTGGCTGTCCTTGAAGATGATTGGGGAAACTCAAATTATGAAATTGCCAGAAATCAATTTAGTACCATATAAAACCAATTCTTCAGCATATCAAGTTGTAGTCATTTTAAATAGAAAAGCACTTCCCGCAGTAGTTCTGGTGGTTGAGAGATAACTTACCATTGGGTCCCAATGATGTTCTTAAAGTGTTAGCAACTGCCTTAGCCGCCATGATGTGAGACTGGAAAGGGAGAGGGAGAGGGAGAAAAAAGTTATTGACATGACAAAATTTCACACATGTGAAAAGCTACTGGTAATTCAGCAATGCAACAAAGTTCACTACTGAACAAAATACTTTATGTGAAGTTACCAAACACGTTAGCAGAAGAAACACCATAAAATTTGATCAAAACGTTAATTTCAGTAATTCAAATCAAGACTCCAGGGACCTTGCGTCTCTGTCCCAGTTCCTTAATAGAAACAGCGTCAATGGAATCGACCGAAGGAGAGGGCTTGAAATTGAAAGCGCCGAATCTCTGTTCCCATCTTGACTTCTAGTCTCAAGAATCTTTGGAAGGCTGGATGGATAGGGATGTGCAGAAATGCAACCCTCAAATCCAAAGTGGCCATGAAGCAGCTTGGGTAAAGCAGGTTTGATTGTTAACACCGTCTCCACATGAAAGTTCTTGTATCTGATGGAACGGGGTTTAGAGACTAAAGGTTAAGGATAAGCTGATACTTTGACAGCTTTCTGATGACAAATATATGGAAATAAAACCCCTTGCCCTGATCTGACCAGGGAACAGGGATCAGGACTTTTTGATCCAACAAGTCTCCAATTTGGAGACAAAGAGCCCTCGCTTTTTGCCGATTTTGGGGAGGAAAGGTGACCAATAATCGTTCTGGTGGTTGGCAAGAAAATTCCAGCCTGTACCTATTGGTCACTAGGTCCAGAATGCATGGGCTTGATGTGATTGCTGCCCACTGTGGGAGAAAGGCCCTCAATTATCCTCCAACTGGGAGACACGAGTTATTGTGGCTTGGCGGGCTGAGGAGGGTTAAACAAGACGCCCCCTCTACCCCTGTCCTTGTGCCCAATCCAATGTTTTTTGGGCCTATTGTCCTTTTCTCTAGGAGAGAAAAGGGAGCCGCTCAGGTGTAGAAATCCTCCAAATTACCTCCTCCCAGCAGCCAAGGGTGCAAGAAATGCCAATATCAGCAAACAGGAACAAAAAAAAAAGAAAGTCTTCTGGATAGCAGCACTCCAAAAATAAAAGCCTTTATTTTAAAATTCATGGATCCAAATACACACTGCACGTAGGTGCCATTGCTTCATTTAGCTTTAGTGCACATGTGCCGACGACATCGGCACATGCAGGCGACATCTCCTAAACCGTGTATATTTAGGAGTTATCCTGGGTAGCTACAGGCAAGCCTGAAATGAATACTAAAGGCAATTTTTTTTTCCTTTTTTGAAATAAACTTGTTTTGCACAGAGTGGCCCCAAACCTGGTCTTCTGTGGTCCCTCGGCGGCTGTCTGAGCTCCTCCCCGCAAGAACTTTCCACCTTCATGAGAGCTCTCTCGCATGGTGGAAAGTTTTTGCGGGTGCGCTCCCGTGATGCAGCCGACGGCTATAGCCGCTCACTGCATCACTCGGCACCGCCCCCATCGCGCAGTGTCATTGGATGTGATTGACAGCAGTGCGAGCCAATGGCTTCGCACCTCCCGCCCCAGTGTGAAAGGGGCCTAAAGCTGAGGTCCACCCTGGTTTTTTTTTTTTTAATTCAGCAGCTACTAACTTTTAATAAGGACACTAAGGCCCCTTTCACACTGGGGCGTTTTTCATGCGGTTTAGCGCTAATAGCGCTATTATACCCCATGAAAAAATCCTGCCCTGTAGCCTTCAATGTGAAAGCCCGAAGGCTTTCACACTGAAGCGGTGCGCTAGCAGGACCGCTCCAAAAGTCCTGCTAGCCGCTTCTTTACAGCGGTAAAGGAGCGGTGTGTTCACTGCTCCTTTACCGCGGGTGCCCATTGAAATCAATGGGACAGCGCGGTAATACCGCACGCAAACCACAGCAATAGCCGCGGTTTGCGGGCGGTATTAACCCTTTTTCGGCCGCTAGCGGGGGTTAAATTCACCCCCCTAGCGACCGCATACCGCGGTAAGAACGACGGTATAGCAGCGCTGCAAATCGCGCTGCTATACCGCCACCGCTCCTGCCCGCCCCAGTGTGAAAGGGGCCTTACCTGTCTTACTCGCCTGTGATGTCGCTCCTGACAGCGAACGCCGCTGGCAGGTCACAGCTCCTCCATCCTGGCTAAGGGAAACACCCGTTTCCTTCTGCGCATGCGCCACTCGCACAGCGCTTTGTGAATGGGCGGCTTGCCTCCTGGGATACACAGTTCCCAGAAGGCAGTGCGCCCCATTCACAAGAAGAGGAAACGGAAGTTCTCAATCCGAGGATAAGGAAGAGGCACATTAGGGGATTTCCGCATAGCAACAGGCATTTCGGGTGAGTATATAAAAAAATAAAAATAAAATTATGAACATTAGTGTTAATTTTTTTTCAGGGTGGACCTCTGCTTTAATGCAGCTTCTGCATTGAGGAGAGAAAAAAAAAAAAAGCGCAGGTGCATACCTTTCCAGCACTGAGTCTCTAATATAGTGGGTAAGGGACCACTCTGTGCACATCACTGAAAAAAAAACACACACACACACACACGGAACAAAGTGCGGGTTCTAATTAACAGCATTGTGTCCTGAAGCATGACGTTTTAAAATGGCGTGTCACACTTTATAAACGGCTGGTTTTGTACGGTGTAATGAAAACATTTTAAAATGGCGTCACACTTAAACGTGCCACACGCTCCAGCACATGCTAGTGAAACTCGTTACAACTGCCAATTGGCTTGGTTTTCAAGCCATCCCCACTAACAAGATTACAGAAAAAGTCGGTACATGTGCTCTCATTAGCGCTGCTTTCCATCCCGATTTTATTTTACTTCTTACCTTAAGAGCCTCCAACCCGGACAAGCGTGACTTGCGCTCTTGATCCTTGATGATGATAAAAGGTCGTCCATACTCATCAAATGCCAGCGTGCCCAAGGCAGACATGATAATAACGAATGTACGCAAAGCCTAAGAAGTCGTCGTCAGCAGCAGCAGCAGCAACATCAACCACGCTGAAATTACCCAACTAGCTTCTTTACCGCGCATGCGCACAGTGTTTGCTTTACGGCAGATTCTGGAAACATCTATATGGAATGTACCATTTGACTAACGTAGGAGGTGACAAATTGCACATTAATGATATTTTGCATACCTAGTAATGTAGGGCAGCTTGTCATGTATTTATTTAAAATATACACATTTTTCTTAAGATAAAGCGTATGCAATCCCTGCAAATCTTTTATTTGGTTTGTTTTATCATATGTGGGCGGTTCCACAAGGTTTTGCGTTTCAGCGGCGGAAGTAATGTAACTTGGTGCAAGACTGCAAGTTATAGCTTGATGAGTTAACTGTCTCGACTTCTTAGGAGTAAATAGGTAAAACTGATCATTATTTGTTGCATTCGTTAATTTGTCTACTGCGCTGTGCGGGTACCGTTGTTACTTTTTATGAAGTTATGTGCCTGGATTGTTGTCCCTTCCTTTTTATTAGTGTACTTATTTCGTTTCCTGTTAGAAACGGTTGCATTCATGCTTCGTAAGCCTGTTACCAGAGAGACCTTTTTTTCCATGTCCTTTTGTCAAGACATTCCACTTCAGTGCGCTTTCCATTCACTGGTAAGGGACTGGAGTCAAGTCATCAGACAGTAACAAAACCAGGTTTTTTTGGTTGGATATTCAACAGAAATAAAATAGATGGCACAATATACATAATAATGATTACACCAGTGGCGGCTGGTGCTCAAAATTTTTACTGGAGTCAAGCCATCAGACAGTTCCATATCAGTGGTCATGCTATCAGACAAGTTTTTTTGGTTGAATATTCAACACAGAAAACCGAGATATAACATAATGTAATATATAAAATAATGATTACACAGAGTTGTCACACATATACCCCCCTCTCTAACATTTTACAATACGGTATGATTTTACTGTAGAAATGTAAAGATACAGAGCCCCAAATATCAACTTATTGGCTACAAACTGACATTTTTGTAACACTTCAAAATGAGCCAGAAACAAAATCTCCCATTGGACCAATACGTTTACAATGCAGATGTGTCATACACACCCCCCTCTATGATATCTTACAATACTATATGATTTTACTGTGGAAATTTAAAGATACAGAGCCCCAAATATCAGTCCATTGGCTACAAACTGACATTTTTGCACTACTAAATGGGTTAAAAACAAAATATCCCATTGGACCAGTACGTTTACAATGCAGATGTGTCATACACACCCCCCTCTATGATATCTTACAATACGGTATGATTTTACTGTGGTAATTCAAAGCTACAGACACACAAATACCAACACATTGTTTATAAAACCAACACTTTTCAAATGTTCCAAATACTTAAAGGAGTAGTAAAGTTACATGTTTTTTCACCTTAATGCATCCTATGCATTAAGGTGAAAAAACATTCGACAATACCGCCCCCCCCGAGCCCCCGTTTTTCTTACCTGGCCCCTCGAAAGTCCCATGCTCGTCCCCGTCATCCTCTTCGTTTTTCTGCCTGGCCGCCGATTGGCTACACTGGATAGATTGAAAGCAGCGCAGCCATTGGCTGGCGCTGCTGTCAATCACATCCAATGACGCGGCACGCCGGGGGGCGGGGCCGAGTGATACAGTCGGCGGCTATGGCCGCCGCTGTATCACGGGAGCGCGCCCGCAATCACTCCACACCATGCGAGCTCACTCGCATTAAGGTGTGGAGTCCTTGCGGGGAGGAGCCAAGACAGCCGCCGAGGGACCCCAGAAGACCAGGATCGGGGCCACTGTGTGCAAAACGAGCTGCACAGTGGAGGTAAGTATAACATGTTTGTTGTTTTTAAGCAAAAAAAAAAAAAGGTTTAGTGCTCCTTTAAAAATAACATTTTCAATTGGAGCCACATATTTACATTTACACCCCTTAATGCATAAGGGCTTATGCACACAGGGTATTTTTACAGCTGCCTTTAGCAGCTTCAGACCATTTTTTTTTTTTTTTTTTTTTTGCAGCTTAAAAACGCCTCTCCATGTTATTTTATGGCCTCATGCACACACAGGCTTTTAGGAGCTGTAAGTGGCATAGGCGTTTTCAAGCTGCAAAAAAACCCCCCAAGGCCAGCGCGTTCTGAGGGCCGGCGTTAGAGCTGTAAAAATGTCTGACACGGGTAAAAGCTGCTAAATGTGGCTTAGTGCTGGATACAGTTGCGTGAAGCCTCGTCAAGCGTATTTTTTTGACATGCCAAAATCTATGGTTCCCTATGAGAGCCCATTAATTTGAATAGAAGTCGCACCAGAAATCGGATCATGATGATTCGACTTGCGGTGCGGCTTGTGCGCTGAGGATCTTAAAGAGGAAAAAAGTGAAAAAAAAACGTCCCTGGGGTACCCCCTAAAATCCATACCAGACCTTACCCTTATCCGAACACGCAGCCTGGCAGGTCATGAAAGGGGAGGGGGGACAGGCGAGTGCCCCCCTCCTGGACCATACTAGGCCACGTGCCCTCAAAATGGGGGGGTGGGTGCTTGCGCCCCCCCACCCCAAAGCACCTTGTCCCCATGTTGATGGGGACAAGGGCCTCTTCCCGACAACCCTGGCCGGTGGTTCTCAGGGTCTGCGGGTGGGGGGGGCTTATCGGAATCTGGTAGCCGCCTCCAGATCCCGGCCCCCCACCCATTTGGGGTTGTACCCCTACCCATTCACCCCAAAAAAAGACTCAAAATTAAAAACAGTACTCAGGTTTTTGACAAAGTAATTTATTGAAGCAGCTCCGGCGTCTCTTCTCCTTCCCATTTCTTCTCCCTCCAGCAACGTCTTCATCCTCCAGTTCTTCTCCCTTCGCTGATGTCTTATTCCGCTGTCAGTTCTCCTCTCTCCGCTGTCTTCTTTTGCTGCTGGGTCTCCTCTCTGCGCTGCCTTCTCCCTTTGTTCTTCCTCCAATATTCTCTCGAGGCTCTCTCTATATAAATAATGGCACACGGCGGCCTTAGCATTACAGCGGGAGAGAGCGTTAAGAGAACATCGGAGGAAGAACAGAGGGAGAAGGCAGTGGAGAGAGGAGACCTAGCAGAGGGAGGAGACAGCGGAGAAAGGAAAACCGGCAGGGGAAGAAGACATCAGCAGAGGGAGAAGAATCAGAGGATGAAGACATCGCTGGATGGAGAAGGAATCGGAAGGAAGATGCCCCCCACCCGCAGACCCCAACAACCAATGGCCAGGGTTGTCGGGAAGAGGCCCTTATCCCCATCAACATGTTGAGGGCATGTGGCCTAGTATGGTCCAGGATGGGGTGGGGGCGCTCGCTCATCCCCCCCCCCTTTCCTGACCTGCCGGACTGCGTGCTCGGATAAGGGTCTGGTATGGATTTTGGGGGGGGAACCCCATGCCATTTTTTTGCGTGGGGTGGTTCCCTTTAAAATCTATACCAGACCAACCATTTTTTTTTTGGCGAGGATTACCCTTCAAGATCGCAAGTTGGATCAGCATGATCCGACTTCTGGTGTGACTTTTATTCAAATCAATGGGCTCTCGCACAACGGCCAGTGGAGTAGCCACTCAGTTTTTAGCTGGACTTTCAAAACAAGCAAAGCACAATCCGAGGTGCACAGCAGCAAAGCACAGCAACATAAAATTGTGTAAGTGTGCAATAGTCCAACTGGGTCTGATGTGCGTGGCACAGCGGCTGGGCACAGCAAGCAAAATAAGGAAAATGGAAACTGTAAAAGGCGATAAAACTAACAAGCGGTATGAAGCCGCAAACAGCAGGGGATAAAACGCGGGTGACGTCACCGAAGTAAGCTCCTTCCCGTCGGCTTACTTCGGTGACGTCACCCGCATTTTATCCCGTGCTGTTTGCGGCTTCATACCGCTAGTTAGTTTTATTGCCTTTTACAGTTTTTATTTCCCTTATTTTGCTTGCTGTGCCCAGCCGCTGTGCCACGCACATCAGACCCAGTTGGACTATTGCACACTTACACAATTTTATGTTGCTGTGCTTTTCTGCTGTGCACCTCGGATTGTGCTTTGCTTGTTTTGAAAGTCCAGCTAAAAACTGAGTGGCTACTCCACTGGCCGTTGTGCCATGCCTGTCATTTTATAACTTTTATGGAAAATAAACGACCAATCTACACTTAGATCGTCTCCACCCCTTTTTTCCACATATTCTCCTGCCATCTGATGTTTATTTACTACGCTGTTGGATTCCATTCATCAAAGACCATCTTCCCCTATGGTGGAAACAAGCATATCTGACCTCTTGTTCACTCAAAAGGTCCATCTGTTCTGGTAAGCAGGTTTCTCTTCTTATGGTGGAAGACAAGTCACATATTGCTTGAAGATTCCTCCACATCACTGGGTGTTCAACTTTGTTCATTAATTTATGAACATTTACTGCGCTGCACTGTTATTTTTGTCATTATTCATTTGGGTTTTTGTGTGATCAACCTCCTTGGTGTTCAGCTTGCAGTAGTTATCATCATCATTCCTGTTTACATATGTGCGCTGATTGTTCTTTATATTACTAACGCCCTGTGTGCATGAGACCTAAGTCTAATGGTTTCACCCCACCCCCCCCTCCCCTCCCCAAACAGGGAGTGGATTGTTCAGGGATGATGTGGCTAAACTTATTTTTATCTGTTGAATTTCTGTAGAACTGGCTGATTTACTGCTACGAACATTTTTCAGTGCCCTTTGTTTATCTTTATTTTTTTACATTTTTCTATTCAATTTTGAACGCAAATTTTAATTTATTTTAGTTTTAGTTTTGACTAAAATGCCATTTCGTTTTAGACATATTTTAGTCATCTGAATTGTTTTACTTTTAGTCTAGTTTTAGTCGACTAAATCTATAGTAGATTTAATCAACTAAAATGTAATGACCGAAATTACATACCTATAGGGTTGCCACCCATCTGGGTTTTACCCGGGCAGTCTGGGTATGGAGTCAGGTGCCCAGGTTTCAGGCTGCCTAAAACCCGGACACCCAACTTAGCGGAGACCGGGCGGAAGCCTTCAATGAACTCAGTGTGGCCGGTCAATGCAGCCTACGATGGGTGGCGGAGGGGGTCGCGGAGTGTGTGCCCTGTGCACTGGCACACACCTGTTACAGGCAGCCCTGCAGTTATGAAATGACTGGCCACACTGAATTCTCAGCAGTGCGGTTGTTAATTAAAGGTTGCCCCCCGGTCCCAGCTGAGTCAGGTGTCCGGGTTTCAGGCAGTCTGAAACCCGAGCACCCGACTCCAAACTTGGGCTGTGCGGCTAAAACCAGGACGGGTGGCAACCCTACAGGTATCTAATATAGGCCATTACATTCTAGTTGATTAAATCTACTATAGATTTAGTCGACAAAAATCTTATGTTATTTAGTCTACTAAAACTAGACTAAAACTCAATTCAGATGACTAAAATATGACTAAAACAAAATGGCATTTTAGTCAAAACTAAAACTAGATCAAAATTTGCAGTCAAAAATGTAAAAAAATTATTTAAAAAAAAAAGCAAGAAAAACACAGGGTACTAAAAAAAATTTGTAGCAGTAAATCATCCAGTTCTACAGAAATTCAACAGATAAAAAAAGTTCAGCCACATCATCCCTGAATAATCTGCTCCCTGTTTAGGGGGCCATAATGTTGGTCCATTGGGAGATTTTTTTTTTTTTTTTAAGTATTTATAACTTTTGAAAAGTGTGGATTTTAAAACAAATTCGCTGATATTTGGGGCTCTGTATCTTTAAATTTCCACAGTAAAATCATACCGTATTGTAAGATATCATAGAGGGGGGTGTGTATGACACATCTGCATTGTAAACGTATTGGTCCAATGGGAGATTTTGTTTTTAACCCATTTTGAAGTATTACAACATTGTCAGTTTGTAGCCAATGGGCTGATATTTGGGGCTCTGTATCTTTAAATTTCTACAGTAAAATCATACCGTATTGTAAGATATCATAGAGGGGGGTGTGTATGACACATCTGCATTATAAACGTATTGGTCCAATGGGAGATTTTGTTTTTAACCCATTTAGTAGTGCAAAAATGTCAGTTTGTAGCCAATGGGTTGGTTTTTGGGGCTCTGTATCTTTAAATTTCCACAGTAAAATCATACCGTATTGTAAGATATCATAGAGGGGGGTGTGTATGACACATCTGCATTGTAAACGTATTGGTCCAATGGGAGATTTTGTTTTTAACCCATTTTGAAGTGTTACAAAATTGGCAGTTTGTAGCCAATGGGCTGATATTTGGGGCTCTGTATCTTTAAATATCTACAGTAAAATCATACCGTATTGTAAGATATCATAGAGGGGGGTGTGTATGACACATCAGCATTGTAAACCTATTGGTCCAATGGGAGATTTTGTTTTGAACCCATTTTGTAGTATTACAAAATTGTCAGTTTGTAGCCAATGGGTTGATATTTGGGGCTCTGTATCTTTAAATTTCTACAGTAAAATCATACCGTATTGTAAGATATCATAGAGGGGGGAGTGTATGACACATCTGCATTGTAAACGTATTGGTCCAATGGGAGATTTTGTTTTTAACCCATTTTGAAGTATTAGAAAATTGTCAGTTTGTAGACAATGGGTTGATATTTGGGGCTCTGTATCTTTAAATTTCCACAGTAAAATCATACCTTATTGTAAGATGTCATAGAGGGAGGAGTGTATGACACATCAGCATTGTAAACCTATTGGTCCAATGGGAGATTTTGCTTTGAACACATTTTGTAGTATTACAAAAATGTCAGTGTGTAGCCAATGGGTTGATATTTGGGGCTCTGTATCTTTAAATTTCTACAGTAAAATCATACCGTATTGTAAGATATCATAGAGGGGGGAGTGTATGACACATCTGCATTGTAAACGTATTGGTCCAATGGGAGATTTTGTTTTTCAACCCATTTTGAAGTAGTGCAAAAATGTCAGTGTGTAGCCAATGGGCTAATATTTGGGGCTCTGTATCTTTAAATTTCTACAGTAAAATCATACCATATTGTAAGATATCATAGAGGGGGGTGTGTATGACACATCTGCATTGTAAATGTATTGGTCTCTGTGTAATCATTATTTTATATATTACATTATGTTATATCTCGGTTTTCTGTGTTGAATATTCAACCAAAAAAACTTGTCTGATAGCATGACCACTGATATGGAACTGTCTGATGGCCATTCAATTGCCGCCACTGTGCCCATTAAACGCCACCAGTTTGCCCCCTCAAATACAGCCAGTGTGCCCCCATATATATACAGCCAGTGTGCCCCCATATATATAGCCAGTGTGCCCCCATATATATAGCCAGTGTGCCCCCATATATATAGCCAGTGTGCCCCCATATACAGCCAGTTCCCCCCAAATGCAGCCAGTTTGTCCCCCATATACAGCCAGTTCCCCCCAAATACAGCCAGTTCCCCCCAAATGCAGCCAGCGTGTCCCCCATATACAGCCAGTTCCCCCCCAAATGCAGCCAGCGTGTCCCCCATATACAGCCAGTTCCCCCCCAAATGCAGCCAGCGTGTCCCCCATATACAGCCAGTTCCCCCCAAATGCAGCCAGCGTGTCCCCCATATACAGCTGGTTCCCCCCAAATGCAGCCAGCGTGTCCCCCATATACAGCCGGTTCCCCCCAAATGCAGCCAGCGTGTCCCCCATATACAGCCGGTTCCCCCCAAATGCAGCCAGCGTGTCCCCCATATACAGCCGGTTCCCCCCAAATGCAGCCAGCGTGTCCCCCATATACAGCCGGTTCCCCCCAAATGCAGCCAGCGTGTCCCCCATATACAGCCAGTTCCCCCCCAAATGCAGCCAGCGTGTCCCCCATATACAGCCGGTTCCCCCCAAATGCAGCCAGCGTGTCCCCCATATACAGCCGGTTCCCCCCAAATGCAGCCAGCGTGTCCCCCATATACAGCCGGTTCCCCCCAAATGCAGCCAGCGTGTCCCCCATATACAGCCAGTTACCCCCATATTCAGCCAGTTTGTCCCCCATATTCAGCCAGTTTGTCCCCCATATTCAGCCAGTTTGTCCCCCATATACAGTCAGTTCCCCCCAAATGCAGCCAGTGTGTCCCCCATATTCAGCCAGTTTGTCCCCCATATTTAGGCAGTTTGTCCCCCATATTTAGGCAGTTTGTCCCCCATATTTAGGCAGTTTGTCCCCCATATTTAGGCAGTTTGTCCCCCATATTCAGGCAGTTTGTCCCCCATATTCAGGCAGTTTGTCCCCCATATTCAGGCAGTTTGTGCCCCATATTCAGCCAGTTTGTCCCCCAAATGCAGCCGGTCCCCCCCCCCCCCCCCAGCCCTGCACTTACCTTCCTCGGTCCGCGCCATCCTCGATGTGTTCTCCCGCCCTCGATGTCGCTTCAGCCAATCAGGTTACCGGTAACCAGATCCGGTGAACCTGATTGGCTGAAACCTCCACACAGTCTTCTTCCAGGAACGCACCCCCGTGCGTACCTGGGAGGAGTTTTTGGAAGCCGAATACAGCGTGAGAGCTGTATTCGGAAAGCCTATCAGAGCCGTTGGCTCTGATAGGCACTTCCATGTTACACCCACCGCCGGCCGCCGCTCTAATTCATATGGCCGGCGCTCACCAGGAGGACGACCATATGTATAGTGGGCAGCCCGGCAGCGGTGACAATACACAGATTCATGCAATGCATGAATCTGTGTATTGTCTTTCAGTGGCGGTGCGGGAGCGAGAGGGGGCGGCGCTCCGGCGCCCTCTATGGACGCACCGCCACTGGATTACACAGAGTTGTCACACGTACATCACTCTCTATAACATATACATTATGGTATGATTTTACTGTTGACATTTAAAAGGTACAGAGTCCCAAATACCCCCTCCATGATATCTTACAATATGATATGATTTTACTCTGGAAATTTAAAGATATAGACACCTAAATATGAACCCATTGGCTACAAACTGACATTTCCGCAATACTTCAAAATGGGTCAGAAACAAAATCTCCCATTGGACCAATGTTTTACAATGCTGATCTGTCATACGCACCCCCTCTATGATATATTACAATATGGTATGATTTTAAAGTGGAATTTTTCTAAGATATAGACATCTAAATATGAACCCATTGGCTACAAACAGACATTTTCACAATACTTCTAAATGGGTCAAAAACAAAATCTCCCATTGGACCAATAAGTTTACAATGCAGATGTGTCATACGCAACCCCCTCTATGATTTAAAGTGGATGTAAACCCACTCTCATCCTTTCTAAACTACTGCCATAGTGCTGATCTATAAGGATATAGATGCCTCCTGCATGTATCCTTCCTTTTGCCCTGGTTCACACTGGTGCGATTTGACATGTCAAATCGGCGAAATTTGCCGCATATTGCGGGCAATGGCACCGTCCTAATCGGTGTGACGCCACATCTGTGGCGCTGCACCGATTTCAAAAAGTAGTTTCTGTACTACTTTTTGCGATTTCAGCCGCGATTTACATTGACATCTGTGTCAGATGTCTCTGTAATCGAGCTGAAATCGGGACTGACAGGCAGGACTGAAATCGTGCGAGTTCAGCTGAACTCGCACGGCTTCACTCCCGCAGCCCCAGTGTGAACCTGGGCTATCTGTCAAATGTCTCCCCTCTGTCTGTTATGGGACCTGAAAAACTGCAGATTCTGTGGGTGGATCTGTTGTCTGGAGTTCGGTGGGTGGAGTCGTAATGTCAGTAGACTCCCCGTCACCTCTACACTCCCCTTGTCAACATGCATTTTCTCTTGTTTATTAATTCTGCTATGATCACTAACATCCAGTCAAAATCCAGAAAAGTAACCACATGACTTCAGAAAAGGAGTGGGGGTGGGAATTAAAAAATAATGCCTGTCTAAAGCTAGTGCACGAGATATGTAAATAACCTGTCACTCAAAGCAAGGGGGCGGAACGGACAAAGGTAACTCTGTTTGTCCGTTTTATCTCACTGAACAATAAAAGAGGATTGCTCAGAGCTGGATTAACTCTTTGTGGCAAGACCTGGCACAAATGATAGGAAATCTTATACACTACATTGTGAAAGCAAAAAAATAAATAATTTTTTTTGGGTTTACATAAGTAAAGTGCCTAGAAAATGTCATATTGTTAAAGCGGAGTTCCACCCATATAAAAGTCAGCAGCTACAAAAAGTGTAGCTGCTGACTTTTATTAATCTGACACTCACCTGTCCCAGGTCTCATCGATGTGGGCCGGCATTGTCACTGTGGGTGCCGAGCTGTGACTTCACAGCCAGGCACACACTGCGCATGCGCGAGACGTGCTGCGCACCGTGACTGGCCGGGCAATCATCTGGAACCTGTGACGTGTCCCAGATGATTGCAGAGAGGGAGGGGGGAGAAGTGAACTTCCTCCCGGCGCCACGGTGCCCCAGGAGGAAGTGGGAGTTGGATCCCTCTAAAAAGAGGGTGTCCGCCCTCACCTGCACTTAAAGCGGAAGTTCAATTTTTGGGTGGAACTCCGCTTTAACAAGAAAAGGAAGGGTACCTATCAATGTGAAAAGGGCTTTTGTTTTTGAGGCTATAATGGACTTTAAGGGTACCATAACACTTGGGATACACAAATAGATAAAACAGAGTTTTATTGAATTAACATCAACATGTTAAAATATACAAATTCTAAAATAGCTCTGTGAATCCATACATATAAGGTGCATCCGGGGAAGATAATAATACCAGTTCACCCTATGACAATCATATTGGTATGCTCGACATGTTTCGTGGGCAATTCACCACTTCTTCAGGAGCTTTGTTATGATGTTATTAAAACAGAGATGTATAGTACTACAGAGAAAGGGAAAAAATACATTAAAACATGATTAGATAATGACATCATAATGGCAAGTGTGGTCCCCCCCCCCCCTAAAATATGCAGGAAACGCCCTTACCCAGAGCAACAACATAACCTGCAGTCCAGAGGAGTGGGTCCGCCCCAACGGGTGTGGGAGCCCCCGCAGATAGAACGGATGGGATAGTCTATTAGAAGAGTATAATGGGTATCGTTATAAACGGAGTTCAATAGGGCTGCAACTAACGATTATTTTCATAATCGATTAGTTGGCCGATTATTGTTTAGATTAATCGATTATTCGGTTAATAACCTTAAAAAAAAAAAAAATAATTTTGCTGTGATTTGCATATTTGCTATTTTTTGGGCCAATTTGTTGTTGGGCAAATTAAAAAACACAAATTGCCGCAAAAACGCATTACATGCTTTTCTGCAGCTTCTCCATTGAAGTATATTGAACCAAAAAAACAAAATGGCATTGTTTTCTGTTAAAAAAAAAATAAAAAAAGTCCTTGCCCTTTCAAAATATACAGCAGCTGAAAAAAATCATGGATGTGAACGTGTCCCATAGGAAACCATGTAAATTGTATCGTGTTTCTGCAAAAAGCACCAAAAAAAACAGGTGTGACTCAGGCCTGAGATGTTTAGTAACATAATGGGGTTAAAAAAAACTAAAATTAGTACAAAAAGAGCAAATAATCGCTGTAAGGGGTTCATTTTTTACTGTGGGACAGTGAAAGTAATATTTACAGTAACAATTTGCTCTTTTTGTACTATAAAGAGCTAATTGTAGTTCTTTTTTAACCCCATTATGTTACTGGCCGATCAATCGATTATGAAAATGGTAATCGATTCATTTCATAATCGATTAGTTGTCGATTAATCGATTAGTTGTTTCGGCCCTAGAGTTCAAGACTAAATATATTTTGATATGAGCGTAAAGAATAATTTCCTGTTGATGGTCAGTTATCCAGTGGATGAAATAATGTAAGAAAGACTCACATCAAAAGTATGTCTTTGTAAACATCTAGAATATTTTGGACATCAAAAACCATCATTTGCTGTAAAAAGAAAGGAAAAGCAACAATGTCTCCCATTCTCAAGGGCGTATAGCAGGGGTAGGCGACCCCCAGCACTGGTGCTGCAAGCAGCACACAAAGCCTCTTTTGCCGACACTCGACTCCCTCCCCATCAGCAGAGCAGTGCAGGGTAGTGTCAGTGAGACACTAATGCATTCCAATTTCAGAGTTCCCCACACCACATCTGCACTGAGGTGGAGGCACTGTGCCCCCACACATTGTAAAAGATGGAAAACATGGTTTGGTTCTCTAACTTTGCTGTAGCTGCGATCGTCAGCTTTTGTGATGGGGAAGAGACTGGGTGTAGTTCTGCTAGGGGGGCGGTCCCTATTTCCAGGAGGAGGAGGACTGTCATTGGCCACTGCTAAAGCCAATCACAGTCCCGCCCACCATCTGGAGGAAGATGACTCGCTTGGTTGCCACTACCAATCTCAGAAAGAAGGGATTTCACTGTGATTTAGAAAACCACAACCGGGTGACAGTTTGTGGAATTACTGTTGAGTTTCTGGGAACTTTGTTAAAATTATTCCTGAACCTTTGCGTTACTTACTACTGAACCCCTGCACTCTGTGTCCCTTTAAGCCACAGCCAGTATTCAGCGCAATTGAAAATCACACCCAACCTTTCCTGTAGCGCAGAGTGACAGACTTTTTCTCAGCTGCGGGGGCCCAACTTATGATCCTGCACACAGGCCCACTGCTTTCAGAAAATGCCCCTGACCTGAGCTCATCATTGTGCATCTATTCCAGATGCTTGTATGTGACATCACATACAAGCACGTTGGCTGGATGTGAAAGTTGGATCAGCAGGATGAGTGTCTCATCTCTGCTTCCTTTCACCACTCTGCATATTACGCATATCATAGATGAGCAGGAGGGTACAGCGGTGGAGCAGATGAGCAGGAGGGTACAGCGGTGGGGCAGATGAGCAGGAGGGTACAGCGGTGGGGCAGATGAGCAGGAGGGTACAGCGGTGGGGCAGATGAGCAGGAGGGTACAGCGGTGGGGCAGATGTGTAGGGAGGTACAGTGGTGGAAGAGATTAGAAGGGGGTTCAGAAGTGGGACAGAGGATCAGGGGGTTTCAGTGTCGGAGCAAATGAGCAGGGGGGTTCAGTGTTGGGCCAGATGAGCAGGGGGGGTTCATTGTTGGGCCAGATGAGCAGGGGGTTCATTGTCGGGCCAGATGAGCAGGGAGGTTCTGTGTTGGACCAGATGAGCAAGGGGATTTAGTGTTTGGGGCAGATGAGAAGGGAGTTCAGTGGTGAGACAGAAAAGCAGGGGGGGTAGAGCAGTGGGGCAGATGTGAAAGGAGGTGTATTGGTAGGACAGATGAGCAGGGGGTTACAGTAGTGGGGCAGGGGAGAACAGAGGTGGGTCAGAAGAGCAGGGGGGTACAGAGGTGAGACAGATGTGCAGGAGGTACATTGGTGGGGCAGATGAGAAAGCGAATAAGAGTGGTGGGGCAGATGGGTTTAGTATTAGGACAGATGAGAAGGTGATTCAGTAGTGAGACAAAAGAGCATGGGGATATGGTAGTGTAGCGGATGTGCAGGGAGGTACAGTGGTGGGCCAGATGAGAAAAGTGGGTTCATTGATGGGGCAGATGAGCAGGGGGGTTACAGTGGTGGGACAGAAGAGCAATGGGGTACAGTGATGGGGCAGATGAGCAGGAGGTTACAGTAGTGGGTCAGATGAGCAGGGGGGGTTCAGTGTTGGGCCAGATGAGAAGGGGGTTACACTGATGGGAAAGATGAGCAAGGGGGGGTTCAGTGTTGGGGTAGAGGAGAAAGGAGGTACATTGGTGGGACAGATGAGCAGGGGGTTACAGTGGTGGGGCAGGGTGGTACAGAGGTGGGGCAGATGTGCAGAGGAGAAAGGAGGTACATTGGTGGAACACATGAGCAGGGGGGTTACAGTGGTGGAGCAGATGAGCAGGGGGTACAGTGGTGGGACAGATGAGCAGGGGGGTACAGTGGTGAAACATATTTGCAGGGGGGGACAGGGATTTGAGGTGTGAAGGTGCATGAATTGGGGCTGATCTGAGGCGTGAGAGTGCAGGATGTTAATTTCTCACTACTAAAGTAGTTTACAGCATTTACTTTATAAAAAATCCTTTCTCTTATCGTCCATGGACTGACACAGCTGTCATACTGATTACGTGTGGGTATATGTCCCTGCTTGCAGGAGAAGACCTAGGCAGAATGTTAGATGTTAAAACACTCTAGAACAAACCAGAGCTGAACAGCTCTGGTGGGCGGTCTCTCCGGACATTACCTCCCACCTGCTGCTAGCAGCCTCAGTTTTTTTCTGCCTAGCAGAAGGAGAAGACGTGGCTCTCTCAGGAGCCAGTCTTCTGGAAAATTTTATTCCTTTGGGAATTTTGTTGTTTTATTTTTGAGACCTTCAATCAACTGTCAGCTAGGCAACAGGTTGGGTACACTAGTATCCTCATAGTCTTCCCTGTCCGACCATCGAGCGTGCTGATCATCGCCTTGTCTGCGTGAGACTCAGTTCACGACATACCCCATGGCTCCAGGGGTGGCCGGATTGCTTTCATGCTCCCGCAGTCCTCTCAAGATTGAACAGTACCTGACTGTATCTTTTGCGGTGGACCGGGCCGACAGCTACGCAGTACTACTTTGTGATAGGTCCAATGGGTCCCTCCAGGGACGGGTAAGTAGTAGGGCTGGGCGATTTTCCCCCCAAAAAAAATCTGCGATTTTTTTTTTTTTTTTTTTTTTTTATAAAAAACTCGATTTACGATTCGATTCGATTTTTTTTTTTTTATTATATTAATTAAAGTGCATCAACAAACAAAATTGCAAAGGCAAACCCTTTCTCTAACTGCAAAGTCAGTGTGCAACAAACACACAATATAATCCAGCGCTCATGGAACATACATTATTAACTATTGAAAACTCTTGAAACTCTGTGTGTGATTCCTTCTGTCCCAGCCTTGCTGCGATCCTGGCTCTGCATCCTTTTGGGTTGGAGGGCCCTCCACACGCTGGTCTGCCTGTTGTCCATCATTCAAGGTACTGTGCTCACACGGAGATCATGCCACAGGCTTTGTTTTGACTTTTTTAACCCCTCCTTGCTCCACGGATGTCACTGCAAGTTTAACAAGTTTGTCACCACTGGCAACTGGAGAGTTAAGATTCATTTGCCCTCTGCACATTTGGGATTGGATCCCTCTCTTTATTGTGATAAATGGACTAAGCTTTTTTATCAATTCTTCAAGAGTTTTCAATAGTTAATAATGTATGTTCCATGAGCGCTGGATTATATTGTGTGCATGTTGTGTATTTTGTACTTCTGGGTACGGGTTTTTTCTTGCTGCGCTGGATCCTATTTGTTCCCCCTTTTGGATACTTTGTACTTCCCAAAATATTTGGGATTTTTTTCTTCTTCTTATTATTATTATCATCCATTATATTTTTTTCTTTATCCACCAATTTAGCGCGTATGCCCTTTTGTTGTTTTTTGCAGTGTGCAACAAAGCTTGTTAAACATCCAAATTATTAATACTGTATTTGGATTTAGCTAATAAAACAACAAAAAATCCTGAGGTTACTCTTAGTTGAATTGAACTGTGTCCATGCCTCACTGTACCCTTGTCTCACTGTGCCCGTGTCTCACTGTGCCCATGCTTCAATCACTGTGCCCGTACCTGATGCAGATTTTCATGGTATACGGATTTTACTGCTACACCAGTGGCCATTCCAGTATTCAAAAGCCGCGCCTCCTCCTCGTCTGTGATAGGCGGAACACTCAATTTCCCAGCATTCAGTGTTCCGCCTATCATGGTCATCCTCATAACACAGACGAGGATGAGAGGATGTCCGTGAAAGGGTGAATACTGCCTGCTGGGAAATTGAGTGTTCCGCCTATCACAGACGACGAGGACTCGGGAGGCGCGGCTTTTGAACACTGCAATGGCCGCCGTCTGTCTGCATGACACGCTGATCAGGTAGGCAGAGGGCGGCTGCAGCGACTAGATGTAATTGGGGTAACGCTGCCCAGTGCCATTCCGGATACGCCCCCTGCAGTCCTGCTACGGAAACTTTGAAGGGAAAAAATAAATAAAAAATAAAAATTTTTTTTTTTTCAAAAAAAAAAAAAAAAAAATCTAAAAAAATCGATTTTCTTCAAAACTGAATCGATTTGAGCTCAAAACTCGATTCAAGATTAAAATTGATTTTTTTCCCAGCCCTAGTAAGTAGTCTCTCCTGCTGCAGGTGAGTACATACTGGCTGTGTTTCTTTATGTGGGGATTCTCCCTGTCTCCCCCCTGTTATGCTGCTCTCTGCACCCTGTACTGGTGCTGTGCTGTGTGGGGGTGCTTGGGGGTCACTCTGGCCTGGCTGGGGGAGCTCATGTCTGTTTTAATGGCACTGGGGCAGTGTTCTGGTGTGTGAGTGTTGACATACTGTGGTGGAATAGTGGTTACATGCAGGCTTAGCAAAGCTAAGCTTCACAGGTTCAGTTCCTGAGTGGGGCTGTTTGTGTTCAAACAGCCGCCCCAGCGCTTGCCGTGCCACAGCCAGTGAGGGCAGGAGCTCCTGCCTTGTGGTTAGTGAACAACCGCAAAACATGTGCACCATTAGCGCTGTGAGGTCATTTTGAAAAAAACGTGCTCGGTGGGCATTTTGCCGTGGATCGATGGTGCAGTATTGTATGCGGCCGGCGGCCATTTTCTTGAAGCCACAGCGCTTTTGCTTACAGTTTTGGCCTCTATCGGCCGCTGCTGCGGCGCGAATATCCAATCTCCTCACAGTCTCCTCACTCTCCCCAGGCTTCACCCGCGCGGCAGCGCGGTTTCATACAGCGGAATGAGTGGTCCTTACAGGGGTTGGTGAGTACTCTGGTTGTCCCCTCCTCAGCTTCAGCATAGCCAGTGGGTGGACTGTGTTACTCATTATGATAGTGTTTAACAGTCAGAGGGTGGCAGTATGGAGTCTAGTTCACCTGCTTCTCCACACTTGTCTGAGGCAACTGGCAGTGCTCCTGCACCTGCGGTCCCTAGCGACTAGTTGTCAGCAGTCCTGGAATCATCCTTGTCAGGATGGAAGCGGTGTGCGAGCGCAAGGGAGCTGTAAAGCGCCCCCTCCCCACACATCCTCCTGTAGGGGAGTGCTCTGTCTCAGATATGGGCCTAGCTATGGCTACTCAGGACCCTAGCTCTGAGGATTTTCATGTTCTTTAAACAGGATATTCCATGTGAGGAAGACCCCAGTTCTGAAAAACTGACAGGGTGCTTGTAAGTGAACTCATTGATGCTGTGAGGAACACTCTCAAGCTGAATGTTGAGGCTGAGGAACCTCAGGTAGAAGCTGTCTCCTTTGGTTCCTTTTAAAGCTGTTTATTCAAAAAGGTTTTTTCCATATGTGCCTTTTTTTTCGATACATTCATTGACTAAGTCTGGGGTAAGCCGCAGAGGACTTTAGTGGTCCCGCGGCACCTAGCCATGAGGTACCCCTTTAAGGAGGACCTGGTAAAGAAGGGGCTCTCCCCCCAGTGGTCGACCCCCCCCGGTCACCCGTTTCAATAAGGCTACCACGCTCCCAATGGCGCAGGGTTTAGTCTCTGTGTGTGATGCCACTTTTGATGCGGCCACTTTAATTTCTGGGGCCTCTATCTGCTGTGGTGCTCCGTCGCCTTATCTGGCTTAAATGCTGGTCGGCCGACCTAGCTTCCACATAGCTCCTGGCTGACTTGCCCTTTGAGGGCGGTAGACTGTTTGGGGCCGCCCTGGATGCCATTATTATGGATGTCACAAGAGGTTAGAGCACCTTCCTTCCTCAGTCTGGTACAGAAAAAGGAGCCCCACCGTAGGCCGGGCCCTCCCTTTCCGGCAAAGAAGAATGAGTTTCTTTTCGTCAGTCAGAATCCACGGGTAAGCCCTCGCAGACTGGAAAAAGTACGTCTGGGGGACATAAGCGTCCCTGGGTGCGTAAGCCTACCAAGCAAGCTCCCAAGCCTATCGCCGCATGGAGTCTTTCCCCTGCCTGACTCTGGGGTGGGGGGGATGTCCTTGCAGGTTCACGTTTCAGTGGACCTCCCGGATCTCCGACCGGTGGGTGTGCGAGGTGGTCACCTCAGGATACAGGATAGCATTCCGTTCCTGGCCCCCAGACAGATTCTTTCCCTCAATTCTCCCTCTCCTTCCTGCCCATCGGGCGGCCCTCTTAAAGGCCGTACAGGATTGATCAAGTCCGGAGTGATTGTGCCGGTTCCATCACGGGAGAGGTTGTTCAGGGTTTCTACTCGAATCTGTTTGTAGTCCCAAAAGGTGGACGGGGGTTCGGCCAATCCTGGGCCTCAAGGCCTGACTGCCTTTGTGATGGTGCAAAGGTTCCGCATGGAATACATTTGCGCGGTGTTCGCTACACTCCATCAAGGGAATTTTCTGGCATCCTTGGACATCAAGGCTGCCTACTTGCATGTTCCGATCTGCGCACGTCAACAGTAGTTTCTGCGCTTGCGATCGGCGAAGACCACTATTGATTGTGGCTCTTCCCTTCGGCCTAGCCTCGGCACCAAGGGTTTTTTACCAAGGTGCTTGCTCCGGTTCTAGCCTGGCTGAGACAGCGAGGCATTGCTATGATGGGCTATCTGGACGATCTTCTTCTAAGGGCAGACAATGGCTCAGAATTAGAAGTGTGACTATTGTCAGTCAGACCCTTAGGGACTTTGGGTGGCTCCCGAACATTCAGAAGTCGGTCCTGGTCCCGGCTCAGCATTTGGAGTATCTCAGTCTGATCCTGACTCCATGGAGGCGTAGGTATTCCTAACCCTGGAGAAGTTACTGACTTTTCAGTCTGTAGTGTGGGTCCTGACGTCTCGGAAATGGTCGTCAACCCGTTTGTTTTTTTTTGCATTAGAGTCCTGGGACTCATGAGGGCCTCGTTCGAGGCTGTTCTGTATGCCCAATCACACACACGGGCATTTCAGTAAGAGATCCTGGCCTCTTGGGACAAATCTTTGTTGTCCTTGGATCTTCAGATCCAGATGAGTCGCCCACTCAGGGCGTCCCTGGCGTGGTGGTTAGGGTCCCCGGCTCTTCGGTCCGGGAAGTCGTCCCTCCCCATCCAGTGGACGGTGTTCATGATGGACGCCAGCCTGATGGGCTGGGGTGGAGTCTGGGGAGTTCTGTCAGCCCCAGGGCTTGGACTCCGGACGAAGCCGTTTGCCCATATTTCCAGAACATTGATCGGTAATCAGAATATGCCTCCCCACGTGGTCTCTATCGGCCATCTACGTTCAAGCGTAGACAATTGATCGGAGTCACCAGATGCTGGACCAGGAGAGTGGTCCTTACACCTGGACATGCCATTTGTGGACCTGAGGGCCTCTCGACTCAATTGTAAGGTGTCAAGGTTTGTGGCCAGGTCCAGGGATCCTTGGGCGGATGCCTCGGATCCGTTGGTGGGCCCCATGGGGTCATTATCACCTGCTATCTGTTATCCTCCGCTGCAGCTGCTTCCTCGCCTGCTGCGCAGGGTTGTGGCCGAAGGAATTCCGGTGATCCTCTTGCGGACCACGTTCAGGGCACGGAAGTCTTCCACTTAAAAGATTTATCACCATACCTGGGAAGCTTACATCGCTATGTGCAATGAGCTGGACTAGCGTCTTACGGAAATATTCCATCCCCAGTATACCGCGGTCCTTGCAGCGTGGGGCGACCCAAATGCTTGCTTTGAGCACCATTAGGGGTCACTTTTCGGCCTTGGCCGTCTTCCTTCAGCAACCGCTAGCGGGTCATTCCTTGGTAGCACCTTTGTGCAGAGGGTTCACCATGTGCTCCCTCCTGTTGAAACCTCCTCTCCCTCCTCGGGATTTGAATTTGGTGCTTTCGGTTCTCCAGGAACCTCACTTTGAAAATATCAGAGATATTCCCCTCTTGACCTTGTCTCAGGAGGTGGCCTTTTTAGTGGCCATTACTTCTGTCAGACGGGTGTCTGAGTTGGCGGCCTTGTCCTGCAAGTCGCCCTATTTAGTCATCCATGAGGATAAGGCGGTGTTGCGTCCGCGACCTTCATGCAAAGGTGGTCTCGGCTTTTCACCTACATGTGGACATTGTCCTCTCGTCCTTGTGTCCTCACACATCGCATTCCAGAGGGTTTGCGCTTCACACATTATATGTGGTACGTGATATGACTCACTAGTTGTGTCTGTCTCTGGTCCGAACAGGGCCGAGCGGTGTCGTCTGCCACCTTTTCTAGATGGATTAGTCAGACTGTTATACTGGCCTATGCCATTAAGGGGGTGGCCCCTCCCTTTCCGTTTACGGCACATGCCACCAGGGCAATTGGTGCTTCCTGGGCTTTCCGACATCAAACGTCGGTTGCACAAGGGTGCAAGGTGGCGACCTGGTCGTCCGTTCATGCCTTTTCAAAATTCTACAAGGTTGTTGTGGCTGCATCTTCGGATGCTTCCTTCGGCCGCAAAGTGTTGCAGGCCGCTGTTTAATTTTGCAACTCCTCCGTTGAGGAGCTCTGCTGGTTTGGAGTGAAGTTTTGGTTGTTCCTTTACTATATTGCTCCCACCCTTTCTTATACTGCTTTGGGACGTCCCACACGTAATCAGTATGACAGCTGTGTCAGTCCATGGACGATAAGAGAAAATAGGATTTTTGTACTCACCGTAAAATCTGTTTCTCTGACGTCCATGGACTGACGCAGTACCCACCCTTCCTTTTAAGGTTTGTACTGCTTTGTTACGAACTGAGGCTGCTAGCAGCAGGTGGGAGGGTAATGTCCGGAGAGACCGCCCCCCTAGGCGGGTCTGTTTAGCTCTGGTTTGTTTTAGAATGTTTTAACATCTACATTCTGCCTAGGTCTTCTCCTGCAAGCAGGGACTCATACCCACACGTAATCAGTATGACAGCTGTGTCAGTCCATGGACGTCAGAGAAACGGATTTTACGGTGAGTACAAAAATCCTATTTTTTTTTCATGATTAAGAGTGTGAAGTTGACATTTTTAAAATCGGCACGCTCAATTTCTTTGAAAACATATTTCTCTTATCGTCCATGGACTGACACAGCTCTCATACTGTTTACATGTGGGTATATGTCCCTGCTTGCAGGAGGAGACCTAGGCAGAATGTTAGATGTTAGAAACATTCTAGAACAAAACCAGAGCTGAACAGCCCCGCCCAGGGGGGGGGGCAGTCCCTCCGGACATAACCCTCCTACCTGAAGCTAGCAGCCTCAGTTTTTTTCTGCCTAGCAGAAGGAGAAGATGTGGCTCTCTTGGGAGCCAGTCTCCTGGAAGATTTTAATTAAAATTTTTATTCCTTTGGGAATTTTATTTTATTTTTGAGACCTTCAATCAACTGTCGGCTGGGCAACAGGTTGGGTACACTGGTATCCTCGTAGTCTTCCCTGTCCGACCATCGAGCGTGCTGATCCTCGCCTTGTGTGCGTGAGACTCAGTTCACAACATGCCCCATGACTCCAGGGGTGGCCGGGTTGCTTTTATGCTCCCGCGGTCCTCTCAAGATTGAACAGTACCTGACTGACTATCTTTCGCGGTGGACCGGGCCGACAGCTATGCAGTACTACTCTGTGATAGGTCTGTCTGAAACAAGCCAGTGGGTCCCTCTGGGACGGGTAAGTAGTCTCTTCTGATGCAGGTGAGTACATGCTGGCTGTGTTTCTTTATATGGGGGGTTCTCCCTGTCTCCCCCCTGTTATGCTGCTCTCTGCATCCTGTACTGGTGCTGTGCTGTGTGGGGGTGCTTGGGGGGTTGCTCTGGCCTGGGGGGGCGCTCATGTCTGTTGGTGAACTCTGGGAGTGGAGCAGTGTTCTGGTGTGGAGTGTGTGGGACTTTATTGCGTGCGCCATTAGCGCTGTTTTTTTAATTCAAATAGTGCGCTCGGCGGCCATCTTGCCGTGGCTCAATTGCACAGTTATACAGGCGGCCATTTTCTTGGCGCTTTCACTTTCGATTTCGGCCTCTAGCAGCGCTGCTGCGGCGCGAATTTCCTCAGTCTCCTCACAGATTCTTTACTCTCCTCAGGCTTCACTGGCGCTGCAGCGCGGCTCATACTGCGGAACTGAGCGGTCCCTAAGGGTGGTGAGTCCTCCGGGTATCCCCTCCTCAGCCTCAGCGCAGCCAGTGGGTGGACTGTATTATTCACTGTTATAGTGAATAAGGTCTCAGAGGGTGGCAGTATGGAGTCTGGTTCACCTGCTTCTCCACACTTGTCAGAGGCAACTGGCAGTGCTCCTGCACCTGCAGTCCCTATGGACCAGTTGTCGGCAGTCCTGGAATCATTCCTTGTCAGAATGGAAGCGGTGTGCGAACGCACGGGAGCTGTAAAGCGCCCCCTCCCCACACATTCTCCTGTAGGGGAGTGCTCTGTCTCAGATATGGGCCTAGCTACTGTTGCTCAGGACCCTAGCTCTGAGGATTTTGATGTGTTTGGACAGGACATTCCTTGTAAGGAAGACCCCTGTCTTGAACCAGCAACTGAAAGGGTGCTTGTAAGTGAACTCATTGATGCTGTGAGGGACACTCAAGCTGAATGTTGAGGCTGAGGAACCTCAGGTGGAAGCTGTATTCTTTGGTTCCTTTAAAGCCGTTTCTTCAAAAAAGGTCTTTCCATATGTGCCTTTTTTTGATACATTCATTGACCAAGTCTGGGATAAGCCGCAGAAGACTTTGACGGTCCCGCAACGCCTAGTTTTAAGGTACCCCTTTGAGGAGGACCTGATTAAGAAGTGGACTCTCCCCCCAGTGGTCGACCCCCCGGTTGCCCGTTTGAATAAGGCTACCACGCTCCCGATGGAAGGGACTACTGCATTTAAGGATCCCACTGACAGGAGGTCAGAAGTGGTGAGTAGAACTATGTTTACCTTATTGGGGTCTGCTTTACACCCTATAGTGGCCGGACACTTGTGTCTCAGACACTCACAGGATGGGCAAAGATTTTGCACCAGACAGTGCAGGAGCATAATCTCCCTCCTGAGACCATTGCCCTGGCTCACCAACATGCGCAGGGTTTAGTCTTTGTGTGCGATGCCACTTTGGATATGGCCCCTCTAATATCCAGGGCCTCTATCTCTGCTGTGGTGCTGCGTCGCCTTATCTGGCTGAAATGCTGGTCGGCCGACCTAGCTTCCAAAAAGCTCCTGGCTGACTTGCCCTTTTAGGGCGGTAGACTTGTTTGGGGCCGCCCTGGATGACATTATTAAAGATGTCACAGGAGGTAAGAGCACCTTCCTTCCCCAGTCTATTAAGGGAAAGGAGCCCCACCGCAGACCGGGCCCTTCCTATCCGGCGAAGAAGACGTTTTTTTGTCAGTCAGAATCCACGGGTAAGCCCACCCAGACTGAAAAAAGTGCGGCTGGGGGACAAAGGCGTCCCTGGGTGTGTAAGCCTACCAAGCAAGCTCCCAATCCCACCACTGCATGAAGTCTTGCCCCTGCCCAACTCAGGGGTGGGGGGGACGTCTTTGCAGGTTCATGGTGCAGTGGACCTCCCGGATCTCTGACCGGTGGGTGTGTGAGGTGGTCACCTCGGGATACAGGATAGAGTTCCGCTCGTGGCCCCCAAACAGGTTCTTTCCCTCAAACCTCCCTCTCCTTCCTGCCCGCCGGGCGGCCCTCTTGGGGGCCGTACATGATCTGCTCAGGTGCGGAGTAATTGTGCCGGTTCCGTCGCAAGAGAGGTTTCAGGGGTTTTACTCTAACCTGTTTGTTGTCCCGAAGAAGGACGGGGTCCGGCCAATCCTGGACCTCAAGGCCCTGAATGTCTATGTGAGGGTACTAAAATTCTGGATGGAATCCATTCGCACGGTGATCGCGACACTCCACCAAGGGGATTTTTTGGCGTCCTTGGATATCAAGGACGCTTACTTGCACGTTCCAATCTGCGCAAGTCACCAGAAGTTTCTGCGCTTTGCCATAGGCGAAGTCCACTATCAGTTTGTGGCTCTTCCCTTGGGCCTAGCATCGGCACCACGGGTTTTCACCAAAGTGCTTGCCCCGGTTCTAGCTTTGCTGAGATAGCGAGGAATTGTTATCGTGAGCTATCTGGATGATCTCCTTCTCAGAGCAGAAAATGGCTCAGAATTGGAGAAAAATGTGACAATAGTCAGTCAGACCCTCCGGGACTTCGGATGGCTTCTGAACATGCAGAAGTTGATTTTAGTCCCGGCTCAACGATTGGAGTATCTGGGTCTGATCCAGGACACTTCGGCAGCGAAGATGTTTCTACCCTCCAGAGAAGTTACTGACACTTCAGTCGGCAGTGTGGGTTCTGACGTCCCAAAATGGTCGTCAATTTGCTTCTGCATGAGAGTCCTGGGACTAATGGTGACCTCCTTCGAGGCGGTTCCATATGCCCAATCACACACTCGGGCATTGCAGAAGGGAATTCTGTCTGTTTGGGACAAGTCCCCATTGTCATTGGATCTTCTTATTTAGGTGAGTCACTCTGTCAAGGCTTCCCTGACGTGGTGGCTGAGATCCCCGGCTCTCACGATGGACGCCAGCCTGACGGGCTGGGGAGGAGTGTGGTGAGTCCTGTCGGCTCAAGGGCTCTGGACTCCGGACGAATCTCGTCTTCCAATCAACGTCCTGGAATTGCGGGCGATCAAACTATGTCTCTCCACGTGGTCGAAGAGGCTACAGGGCCGCTCGGTCAGAATCCAGTCGGACAACGCCACGGCCGTGGCGTATGTCAACCATCAGGGGGGCACTTGGAGCTTGGCTGCGGCATCCGAGGTCACCCACATCCTAAGGTGGGCGGAAAGAAGCGCATCGGCCGTCTACATTCCGGGCGTAGAAAACTGGCAGGCGGACTATCTGAGCCGCCAGTCCCTGGACCAGGGGGAGTGGTCCTTGCATCCGGAGGTGTTTCAGCTCCTTTGTCGGCGGTGGGGCACTCCAGATGTGGACCTGATGGCATCTCAACTCAATCGCAAGGTGTCGAGGTTTGTGGCCAGGTCCAGGGACCCCTGGGCGGACGCCTCGGATGCGTTGGTGGCTCTGTGGGGTCAGTATCGCTTAATGTATGCCTACTGTTAGATAATTTCTTGTAATCAATCAAATTCCAGGTGTTTGAAAGTGAAGACAATTTATTCAAAATGCACCGGTACACTTTGTGTGAAGCTTACAAGATGAAAATCATAGCAAAAGTGAGTGAGAAGCAGGGGGCCCCCACCTTCTCATCCTTACACTGAAAAGGCAATAACACTTCTTATTGGCTAATTTGCTAAGGAGGCTCCACTGGTACATGGTACAAGTTAGTACCTTTATTCACAAGCAGAGCGTCCCGTACAATCTGCTTTCTATACATGTATTACGTATGGGGTTAGTAAGAACAAAAGAATACAACAAGGTTAGAACATGTGCTCAGGAGCCATCTTAAAAAATCAGTGAAGCTGTCTAATAGACGCACAATACTAAACTTTTCTAACACTACCCTCCTCTTGTGGGTCTATTTTATCTCAACACATTTCTATGATAGTCCCTATGTTATACACTTTCGGACTGTATGTCATTAAGTTGAGCTTCAATGTCCACATAGGTCTCCTCAGAGGTAGGAATGGCTTGATACATCGTTCTTGAGATTGCGGTTTCAATCAGTTTTTGTGAAAGTCCTCGAATACAGGGAATGCAGCAGCATCCGTAAGTGACAAAAACCGCAGTAATTGAGATCGAACATGATGTGATAAGTCCAGTCCACTTACCGAACCATCCTTCAAGCCAGTTTGTGAATGGATAGTTAATACCTGAATTTTCCGATAATTCATTCGATAGAGCAGTCAATCCTTCCAGGGCTCTGGTCTCCAGGAGCTGTATTATGGATAAAGGTACAACCCATGCTACCAAACATTTTGCATACCCCTTCCCTTTCAGCCAGGATCATATCTTCCCTACCTAGTATGATACCAGAGGGTCCACAGTACTACTTCACGTCTAAGTGGAGCAAAGTTCTTCTTGGGGTGTATGTGGATACATATCTTTACTCATTCGTATCACCCATCTTGGCATCATATGAATCTGCTAATCTGACTATCTGGTAACACTCTATTTCTTCCCTGGGGTCATCTCCCTCAGTTCTAACTGCCATTGTAGTAATTTTTTTTTTCACATTTAGCACACCTGAAAAACAAATTAGCAAGTAATCCAACAACTATGATTCCTATAAGAACAAAAAAAAAAAAACTGTTGAATCCTTGAAAATTTACCATTTCTGATATACTAGTATTACAGACTTGTATTGCTTAAACTCAAAATGAAAGTGAATGAGTACTAGGTGTGTGCATTTTTTTTTTTTTTTAAACTGTCTGGCCTATGTGAACCTATCTAGCCATTACTCAAATGACTCTTCATGCCTGTTAGCATGTGTAATTTGTACAGGTAATTTTCCTCTATAGCCTTGACTGCTAAGATCAAGCAAAGGCATAACAGTAGTTTACTCATCTTTTGAAATCCGCTGTACTTTCTTGCAATGGCTATCATGTATCCATGTCACTTTACAGCTGTAGCAGTTGTCAGGGACACTTGGTAGGGTCCTTCAACTTTGGTCCTAAAGGTACTTTCACATGTTCTTTTACTAGGACCCAATCATCTGGCTGTAAATCATGTGTTCCAGTTACTTGATCTGGATCTGGAATTGGATCAAAAACAAACTTGTGCATCGCAGTTAGTTTCTTGTATTAGACAATTACATAACAAAATTATTATACATTATAACAGTCTGATGTGGAAAATGCAACCCTGTCTTAGGTGGGCCCCCCAAACAAAATCTCATAAGGGCTCAAGTTCTCTGACCTATAATGTAGGGGTAATCCTGATGCTGTAAAAGAACCTGAGGAAACAGTTATGGCCATTGTTTCCTTACTAACCTATCTACCCTTTTCCTGCATAGATTTAGCTGGCCTGCCTTTAATGACTCCACTATACCTTTCTACCTACCCTGAACTCTGAGGATGATAGGAGCATGGAAGGCCTGCTCAATTGCCAAATCCTTGCATGTAATTTGCATGATCTGTTCAGTGGAATGTGTTCCTCTGTCATTCTCTATGATTTCAGGGACTCCAATCAGCATATTACTTCGGAAAGGCTCTTCTTTTCTGTCGTCTTGGCATTTGCTTTAGCCACCAGTCAGGCTTCTGTCCAGCTTGAAACATTTCTATGCACAACAAAACATTGATATTGGCCTGATTTGAGCAATTGAATTTAATAAATCTAAAGTCTTTGGAAAAGGAATAGTGACCTGGCCAAATGTCTTTGTGTTACTCTGGTCTGTTTTCCTGAGTTATTACCATCCAGCCTTGCTTATGTTCCTTCCATTGTCTTAGGGCATACATAACTCAGTCCATGGGCTAGTGGCATAATCATCTTTTCCATTTCAGATGGGACACATATTCCATTTTCCTTGCACAAGAGTCCATCTTGAGCCTTCTTTACATAATCTTATACCAATCATCAGGTGCAGATTCTTGCAATTTCTTAATCAGCTCTTTTACTTTCAGTATTAGTTCCCTTATTTTCCTTCAATCTGTTACAGGTTTCTTCTTCTTTTTTTTCCCCTTGCAAAATCTGTGATTAGTCATGATTGCTTCCATTGGTGTTTCAGCAGTCTTCCTGGCAGTATGATCAGGCAACTGGTTTCCTTTTTCTTCCAAGGGTTGTCCTCCAGTATGTGCCTTGACTTTCAGGGTGGCTACTTCCTTTGGGAGGGTGACTGGTTCAAAAAGTTCTCAAACATATTTCCAGTTTTAAATTGATTCTTCTTGCAGCAATTGTGAAACTTCTGTCCTTCCTTATGGGTCCATAATCATGGACTACTTTGACAGCATGCTTGCTATCAGTATAGGTGTTGGCTGTTTGATCCTTTGCGGTCTCATAGGCCCTCATGAGTGCTACCACTTTGGCAACCAGCGCTGAAAGTGATGAAGGGAGTAGTTGGGTCTCAATCACTTCCTCCAATGTTGTCACCGCATATGCCATTCTTGGGACTCCATCTTTGTACAGGCGTGAACCCTCTGCAAACAGGATCAGATCAGAATTTTCAAAAGGAGTGTCCTTTACTGGGGAGATTTGCTGCATTTCTTCTTCCATAAGTTTTAAGCAGATGTGGTCACCCTCCTCTTCGGGGATTTCCTCTGTCTCTAGGAAAAAGCTGGCAGGCTTGATTGTAGTACATCTTTTCACTACTTTTTCTCCTAATTCAAGCAGTATTGCTTCATAACATCCATTCCAAAGCATATCTTCTCTTCTGTACAGCACCACTGGCACAGGTTGCAGCTGCAGTTTTCTTTTTGCACTCTTGCCACAACATAGGTTTTGGTGCATCCACCAACCGGATCTATTTTATACACGGCTTGAAAGGGTTTGCGGTCAACAGGTCAGAATGAAGAGGTTTCACACCATTTTAAGAATGCAGGATATACAGAAAACATGACAACAATCTTCTGGAAAGCCAACCTTCAGGGAAAGATTATTCAGACAAATTGGACACCTCTCAGTTGAACTTTAATGCTAAAGTACTGGCACCAGTCCCATCTTTGCCTTCGTCACCATCCTTTTTTTTTCATGTAGCTGGTAAACATAAATGTTTGCTCCTCATCCTCTCCACTAAACCTAATAATGTGATTTATCTCAGTAGGGTCAGAAACTAAAATGTTGCTAGTTACCCCTTCTATGAAGATTAGGTTCAAGGCCTTCCCCGTACTGGCCCATTCTAGAGATTCCCTTTTCCAGTTTCTGCCTCCCCGTATGGACGTCTCCCCTAGAGTCACCCGTAGACCCAAGACAATTACTATCCCTTTCATCCTGACCAGCTACAGAGCCCCGGGGGGGGGGTAAGGTAAGGGAGTCTTCACCGGTTTGAGATAAGCCCCACCTTGTGCAGAACCTCCCTTTGTAGCCGGACTTACCAGAGCTCTGCCGCCAACTGACCCTGCTCTGCCTATAAAACCTTTTTGCAACGGGACTGGTGAGTCCAGGTAGACCTCACTGCAAACCTTATTGCCGTGGGAGTTTATTTACAAAAATGGGATCCCTTATCACTGTAGATCTTTTCAGGTATTCCAAATGTAGGAATTATATCTTAGTAACGTTTTGGCCACAGTCTATGCGTCCGCACTTCCTGTCGGGAATACCTCCACCCATTTGGTCAAGGCGTCTATAACCAAACAATATTTCTTCCTTTCACATTTGTCCAATTCAATAAAATCCATACAAATGTGCTGGAATGGATATTGCGGTGTAGGGAACTAACCTTTCCGTGGTCTTATGCCTCCCTGAGCATTGTCTCTTGCACATATAATGCACTGAGAACAATTTTTTTTTAGTAGTTAGTAAAACCATAGGCTGTACATACCGTATTTAACATCTCAGTCATCCCCCTGTTTGACACATGAGTTACTCCATGTGTCAAAACTGCTGCATACCTAAATAGGGATCTTGGCAATACCCGTTTTCCTTCAGGTGATGTATAAATTCTATCTATTATTGTGCAACCTTTTTGTTTTCCAATAATGTTTCTCCCCGGGATGTGCATTCTACTGCATATCAGTAAGGACTGTATGATCTATCTCTATAATGTCCAGTTCTGTCATTATTTGATGTGTTTCTTGTGCTGCTATTTTAGCAGCTTCATCTGCCCTTTTATTTTCCTTCAAGATGGGGTCTGTGTGTGAAATTGGCTTACCACTAGAGGTCACCATCCCCCTGTTTTTCCATTGTTGTGCAAAAAACATTATTGACTATCAGTATATATGGTTACAGATTTTCCTTTTGATAGTATGCATGTTCTTGTCAGTGCTATGAGCTCTGCTACTTGTGCTGAATAATGTTTTGGTAATGGCCTAGCCTCTAAGATTTCACCCCGTGTCACTACTGTATATCCAGTTGCATTTGTGCCATCTGGATTATTTTTTTTACTGGAGCCATCTACAAAAAGTGTCATGTCAGGGTTAGATAACGGTACATCTTTCAAATCACTTTGTGGCAGTACCTTTTCAGTGTTGGCAGCAGTACAGCCATGTTTATGACCATCAGTAGGACGTGGTAGCAGTGTGGATGGGTTTAATGTAGTACACCTCTGTATTGTTAAGTGGGGTTGTATCAAGAGTATTGTCATACAGGAAAGATGTCGTGCTGGGCTCAAATGTGATATCTTTTGTAACAAAAGAATAAACAGATAATGCATGTGATACTTTGAGTGTCAGTGGGTGATATAGCACTATGGATGCTGAGGCCTTAACTGCTTCGGCTGCAGCTACCACTGCCTGTACACAGGGTAGAAGTGCTCTAGTTACCCTGTCTAGTTTTATAAAATAGTAAGCGATCGGCCTCTGGCGCTTGCCATGTGACTATGTAAGTACCGATGTCATGTGACCGTCCCTTGAGTCCACTGTTTGTTTGAAAGGTCCAATCAGTCCGTTGTACCCATCTAAGCTGGCATCTATTCAGTAAGGCAGTCAACCTGTTTAAGTCTAGGCTATCTGGAGGCAATGGATCCCCTCGCCCCTGTCCGCTTGTCCTACCCTGGGGTATGGGACTTCTAACAAGGGGTACTCCTCTCCATCATCTACACCATACCTCATATGAGGTTTATTTAATCTCTTGGACCCTGCTGGGGCCCCTAGTACATGGATTATGGCGTTTAGTTAAAGATTCAAGCATCGATCTGTTCATCTCTGAAGCTGTGCTACTGTCTAAATAGATTGAGGAAGTAAGTTTGGGGTCTTGTTCAAAGGCGGTTCCTAACAGGGGTGGGTGTGACGGGAAGGGTGGTACTCTGGGCAGTGGCTTGCACCTGAGGGGGGGCTATTTTAAGGAGGGGGTCTTGTGGTTAAACAAATGAAATCCTCCTCTTTGTCCACCAGGGGCATTTGGGCTTGGCATTTTCTTTTGTTCTTCTCCCATCTAGTCTGATCCTAGCGTGTTGAAGCCCGTGAGGCCATTTTTTTTTTTTTAACCCATGTCTTTTTTTCTTTTTTTTCTCTGGGTCATAACAATTTAAGCTTACAGTTAATTTACCATTAAATCCAACTTTTGTTTCCCATTTAGCACAATACTGAACAGATTTTAGGTTGTTTGCTATGCATAAATTTCTTATCTCCTTCTAACAGCACTACAATGAACACCTTTTAAAGTAGTCAAAAACATTCTCAGCTTTTCCTTGTCTCTTATTCAACAATCCTCATTAATAATCTTACAACAGTTTACCTTCTTTATACTGCAATTCACTTCCATGTTTTCCATCTACTACTTTTTAACTTTAACTTGCATAGTTCACGCTAAATCAATTCAGTCACATGTTATACTACTAAAATCATATCAAGTGTTAACATTCTTAGAGACGATTTTCCCACATAGAAATCTGAAGGGAGGGGGGCCTCTCTCCTTTCTTAAGCATAGATACACAAATGCAAACGGAGGGAGGGAGGCTTTGAAATACAAGCAGGCTCTTCTCTGCATCTAAGAATCATCAGCATTGATTTTCTGCTTCTCAAATATTTCTTAAACATTTAGATAATACTTGCATTGCCTGGTCTAATTCTCACCATCACATAAATCAGCATTTGTGGGTCTCACATTAACTTATAGAACACCTCGGCTCAGTTCTGCCGATGTTCAATGAAATTACAGCATCAATAAAACATAAGAAAGAAGACACTAAAACACACACAGAATAAAGTTAACTTTGTGGTCTTTCTAGATCACTGCTAATTAGCGCTTAAACCATCAAACATTCAACCTCAGTCAACGTCAGGCAATTTCCCTCTGACAACGTCAGGCAATCTACCTCTGACGTTTTGGTATACCACAAATCTTTTTTTTTATCTGTCAGCTGGGTTGCGTTTATTTTACCATAGGCCACATACCCAAATGCCTCTGTCTTTGAAACATTGGATTACCGAGATTATTATACGATCAATCCCAATGTCGGTACCACAATTCACATACACAATTCACAATCACAATTCACATACACAATTCACACAGAACAAACGAGAATCAACCGAAAAGAAGAGAAGAGAGGAAAAGAGAAGAAAAGTAAATATAAATTATCTTACCTTCCAAACACCAAAAGACTAAATATATTCAGGTTCAGAACCAGATGGTGGATTTGGGTCAAATCCGGTGCCAAGCAGTCCCTGTTTAACACTAACACTAACGTAAGTGGGGGATTCTCAGTGAGCTTTTCAGGTCCAATACTCACTGGGTTCTGTCGGTTCCGTAAGACCCAATCTCCAACCATTGATTTCCGGCTCGAAGGACCAAATGTTAGATAATTTATTGTAATCAATCGAATTCCAGGTGTTTGAAAGTGAAGACAATTTATTCAAAATGCACCGGTGTACACTTTGTGTGAAGCTTACAAGATGAAAATCATAGCAAAAGTGAGTGAGAAGCAGGGGGCCCCCACCTTCTCATCCTTACACTGAAAAGGCAATAACACTTCTTATTGGCTAATTTGCTAAGGAGGCTCCACTGGTACATGGTACAAGTTAGTACCTTTATTCACAAGCAGAGCGTCCCGTACAATCTGCTTTCTATACATGTATTACGTATGGGGTTAGTAAGAACAAAAGAATACAACAAGGTTAGAACATGTGCTCAGGAGCCATCTTAAAAAATCAGTGACGCTGTCTAATAGACGCACAATACTAAAACTTTTCTAACACTACCCTCCGCTGCAGTTGCTTCCTCGTCTGCTGCGCAGGGTAGCGGCCGAGGGCATCCCGGTGATCCTCATTGCCCCGGACTGGCCTCTGCATCACTGGTACGCCGACCTGGTACGTCTCATCGCGGACGTCCCTTGGCGCCTGCCCTTGTGGGAGGACCTTCTGTCTCAAGGTCCTATCTTTCATCCTGCTTTACAGTCTCTGGCTTTAATGGCATGGCTATTGAGAGCCAGGTGCTGAAGGACCGAGGCCTGTCGGATTCGGTAATTTCGACCATGCTTAGGGCAAGGACGTCTTCTTCTAGGAAGATCTATCACCGTACCTGGAGAGCTTACATCGCTATGTGCGAAGAGCTAGACAGGCGTCCACGGACGTACTCTGTCCCCAGAATCCTCCGGTTCTTGCAGCGTGGTGTTGCACAAAGGCTGGCTTTGAGCACTATTAAGGGTCAGATTTCGGCCTTGGCCGTTTTCTTTCAAAGACCCCTAGCAGGTCATTCCTTAGCACTTTTGTACAGGGGGTACGCCATGTGGTTCCACCTGCCAAGCCTCCGCTCCCTCCTTGGGATCTGAACTTCATGCTCTCGGTTCTTCAGGAACCTCCTTTTGAAAATATCAGAGATATTCCTCTTTTAACTTTGTCCCAGAAGGTGGCTTTCTTAGTGGCCATCACTTCTGTTAGACGGGTGTCTGAGTTGGCAGCTCTGTCATGCAAGTCGCCTTACCTGGTCCTCCATAAGGATAAGGCGGTGTTGCGACCGCGACCGTCTTTCCTTCCTAAGGTGGTTTCGGCTTTTCACCTTAATGAGGACATTGTCCTTCCGTCCTTGTGCCCTCACCCATCGCATCCTAGAGTTTGCGCTTCACAATTTGGATGTGGTGCGTGCCTTACGGGTATACCTGGCGGCTACTGCTTCTATTCGGAAGTCTGACTCACTGTTTGTGTCTGTCTCTGGTCCGAAACAGGGCCAAGCGGTATCGTCTGCCACCATTTCTAGGTGGATCAGACAGACTGTTATACAGGTCTATGCCATTAAGGAGCGGGCGCCTCCCTTCCCGGTTACGGCGCATTCCACCAGGGCAATTGGTGCTTCCTGGGCTTTCCGACATCAAGCGTCGGTTGCACAAGTGTGCAAGGCAGCGACCTGGTTGTCCGTTCATACCTTTTCAAAATTCTATAAGGTTGATGTGGCTGTGGTGAAGTTTTGGTTGTTCCTTTACTATTTGCTCCCACCCTTTTTTCTTTTTTTTTTTTTTCACAATCAAAGAGTTTTATTGAAGTTCGTTACAGATAACAGGTAAAAAAAAAAGCATATATAATACAGAATTGAACAACCAGGGCTCAGTAGTAGGCAGAGTAAATAGGCAGAGGCATAACAAAATATAAAGCCCGGATGATAATAATGGGGTAACATAAGGCAAATAATTGCTGAACATATATTGAGGAAATGTAAGGGAAGGGGCATGGGAGAGGTAAAGAGATTAGGAAAGAGGGAGGGAGGGGAAGGGTGTGTGGGGGGTGGTAGAAGCGGAATGAGTGAAGCATGGCGGTACAGGTAAAAGGGATACAGTAACAATCCATCGCATGTATACATTCTTTATGGTATGACTTATGCAGTAAGCAACTGGAATTCAGAAGAGTATGAGAATAAGACCCAAGGTTGCCAGATTTCGTTAAAATTGGTGCTATTCTCTTTTTTCATAGCTGCAATTTCTTCCATTTTGTGTATATGGTGTATTCTATCCAACCAGTCCCTAATTTTTGGTACCCGTTTGGTCATCCAATGAAGGGGTATGAGTGTTTTCGCTGCAAGGAGGAGATGTCTAGTGAGAGATTTCTTATATTTGCTTATGGTGAGATTGTTAACGTTAATCAGGCAGGCTGCTGCTGTAAGATTTAGATTGGTTTCAGTTATGAATTGGACCCATTTCCTGACCCCATCCCAGTACTCTAGAATTTTTGGACACTCCCACCAAATATGAAGGAAGGTACCAATATCATGTTCACAACGCCAGCATGTGTCTGAGGCTGCGGTGGACCATCTCCCAGACCTCTGGGGTGTAATGTACCATTGGGTTAGAGCTGCACGATTCTGGGAAAAATGAGAATCGCGATTCTTTTGCTTAGAACAAAGATCACAATTCTCTCACGATTCTTTAAAATGGTAAATTAAAATAATAATAATAATAATTTTGCTTGTCGTTTTTACTTTTTTTTAATTTTTGCATAATTTTCTTATTTTTAATATTTTTCTTATTCTTTACTTTTTAATTACTTTATTTTATTAAATTACCGTATATACTCGAGTATAAGCCAAGTTTTTCAGCACATTTTTTTTGTGCTGAATATGCCCCTCCCGGCTTATACTCGAGTCACCTTTTTGCGCCTAATCTCCCGGACTTTGGGGACCCGGTACTGGCCGACTGTAGGTTGCCTGGACCCCAAACTTGGCACACATGTAGCCCCACTCTTCCTCTACACGTGTGCAAAGGTTGTTGTCCGGGGGACTTACGGCCGGGGAGCACCGATTTTTCAAATCCGGGCACCCCTTCCATAGACTCCCATGTTAAACGGTAATTTCTCTGGTGATTTTGGGGACCCGGTACTGGTCAGTCTTAGATCCTCTGGACCCCAATCTTGGCACACATGTAGCCCCATTTCTCCTCTACAAGTGTGCAAAGTTTTTTGTCTGGGGGATCTACGTCTGGGGAGCACCGATTTTTCAAAGCCAGGCACCTCTTCCTTAGACTCCCATGTTAAACGTCAGTCTAGTCATGGACACAGTGAGGCATGGACACAGTGAGGTATGCAGATGGACACCCTAGGCTTATACTCGAGTCAATAAGTTTTCCCAGTTTTTTGTGGTAAAATTAGGTGCCTCGGCTTATATTCGGGTTGGCTTATACTCGAGTATATACAGTGATTATTATTTCTTTTTTTTTAATCTTTTTTTTTCACTTAACTTTATTGCCATCACACAGGATAAAACAATTCCCTGTGTGATAGCAATTGGAGGAGACAGGTTCTCTTTATTGACCCTGTCACTTGCAAAAACAGTAGTCCTGTCCTGTAGCCCTGTCACAGCTGAGATGGGAAGAGCACAGCTCTCCCCTTACTGTGTACATAGGCGGCAGGGACAGGAGACAGACTCGGCGGCTGGGGGGGGGGGGGGGGAGGATGGAGTCCCAAAGACAGAGCCAGCAAAGTGTGGTATGTGGGGGGGGGGGGGGAGAGGGGAGGACGGAAGGCAGCACGCATTTTCTCCTAGAAAGCAACTCACCGCCCGTATGTTGAAACTGTCTCCGCTCTGCTCGCACACAGTCCCACCTCCTCCTAACCTCGCGCTGTGATAGACAGAACGCATTCCAGCATTGGACCCGCATTCTGTCTATCACAGTGCAGGGTTAGGAGGAGGCGGGGCTGTGTGCGAGCAGAGCGGAAACAGTTTCAATGCATCACGCTCTATGATCCATTTGCGTTCCACGCTGGTTACGTGGAACCGGCGGGGATTTAAGAAAATCACGGTAATCCAAGATCGAGATCGCGCGGGGGGGGTGAATCGAAATCGCGATTCTCATACGATTAATCGTGCAGCTCTACATTGGGTAAGGATTTTGTAAGAGATCTCCTGATATTTGGAGCTCAGGGAGCATTTGTGTGTCATAATACATGCCTTCTCCCATTGTTTTGTGGATATCTTAATTATGAGGTCGCTTTTATGTTTCAAGTCTTCCGTGTGCTGAGCCTGGTTTAACCAGGAATAGACTAGAGAAGTGGTATGTGCTAGGGCTGGGAAAAAAAATAGATTTTAATCTTGAATCGAGTTTTGAGTTCAAATCCATTCAGATTTGAAGAAAATAGATTGTTTTAGATTTTATTTTTTTTTTTCTCAAGTTTCTGTAGCAGGGCTGCAGGGGGCGTATCCGGAATGGCACTGGGCGGCGTTACCCCAATTACATCTACTCGCCGCCACGAGTAGATTTAATGTAACACTAACTAACCGCAAGCAGCCGTCTGCCTACATGATCAGCATGTCATGCAGACAGACGGCGGCCATTGCAGTAGGGGTGCAACGGATCAAAAAACTCACGGATCGGATCGATCCTCGAAACAGAGCCACAAATCGGATCATTTTCGGATCGGCAAAAAAAAAAAAAGGTTACACCCACCGGGTTTTTCGATTTCACAGTTATTTTCAACACAAAACTGAGCTTATATGCTTAAATACATTATTTGTAAATCCAACGGACTCTTTACATGTTCAATTTTAAAAGCAGCAGAAAACCTGCTGACCTTACATGGTTGCTAATGTGACAGAACACCTCTGATTTTCACATTTAACTAAATGTTAAATGTGAAAATCAGAGGTGTTCCGTCACATTAGCAACCATGTAAGGTTTGCTGCTGCTTTTAAAATTTAAAATGTAAACAGTCCCTTGGATTTCCAAATAATGTATTTAAGCATATAAAATACCTCCAAATCTAAAACTCTGTTGGGTGTATAACAAGATGTCCGCTTGGCCCCTTCACAGTAATGAGAGTGAGGAGTGTGGGGTGGAGCAAGATGGCGGCGGCAAAACGTCACTACAGCGGCCGCCGCCGGGTGTACAAAGATGGCCGCCGCTCCAGAGCTAGGCCTTTCCTATGGCCGAGGCTCCGGAGCGCTTTGCGGATCGCGTGGTGATCCGATCCGAACAGGGTGACCCGTTCGGATCACGAATCACCACCGATCCGTTGCACCCCTACATTGCAGTGTTCAAAAGCCGCGCCTCCCGAGTCCTCGTCGTCTGTGATAGGCGGAACACTCAATTTCACAGCAGGCAGTGTTCAGCCTATCACGGACATCCCCTCATCCTCGTCTGTGTTATGAGGATGAGCGGATGTCCATGATAGGCGGAACACTGAATGCTGGGAAATGGAGTGTTCCGCCTATCACAGACGAGGAGGAGGCGCGGCTTTTGAATACTGGAATGGCCGCCGGTGTAGCAGTAAAATCCGTATCCCATGAAAATCTGCATCAGGTACAGGCACAGTGATTGAAGCACGGGCACAGTGAGGCATTGGGCACAGTGAAGCATGGACACAGTGAGACACGGGTACAGTGAAGAATGGGCACAGTGAGACACGGACACAGTGAGGCATGGGCACAGTTCAATTCAACTAAGAGTAACCTCAGGATTTTTTGTTGTTTTATTAGCTAAATCCAAATACAGTATTAATAATTTGGATGTTTAACAATCTTTGTTGCACACTGACTTTGCAGTTAGAGAAAGGGTTTGCCTTTGCAATTTATTTTGTTGATGCACTTTAATTAATATAATAAAAAAAAAATCTAATTGTAAATCGAGTTTTGTATAAAAAAATCGCAGATTTTTTTTGGGGGGAAAATCGCCCATCCCTAGTATGCGCTACTGAGGATCTCTTAAAGCAGAGATTTTCAAATGGGGACAGTGGCATGCAGTATAATGACCTAAATTTGCTATTAATCAGGAAATCTCTTAGTTGCAAGTGGCCCGGGAACGGTCCTCCCCAATTTGCCCGCAGTGCATCTAAAGATTTGACCTTTGAATCTGATAGGCATTGGGAGGTTGTGCATGGGTGTACTTCTTTCAGGTGTTGTCTGGGGATAAAATCAGGGTTGTTGGTGACCGGGGTCAGAGGTAGGGCTGGGCGATTTTCCCCCCCAAAAAAATCTGCATTTTGTTAATAAAAAACTTGATTTATGATTCGTTTTGGATTTTTTTTTTTATTATTATATTAATTAAAGTGCATCAATAAACAAAATTGCAAAGGCAAACCCTTTCTCTAACTGCAAAGTCAGTGTGCAACAAAGATTGTTAAACATCCAAATTATTAATACTGTATTTGGATTTAGCTAATAAAACAACAAAAAATCCTGAGGTTACTCTTAGTTGAATTGAACTGTGCCCATGCCTTACTGTGCCCATGCCTTACTGTGCCCATGCCTCACTGTGCCCATGCCTCACTGTGCCCATGCCTCACTGTGCCCATGCCTCACTGTGCCCAATGCTTCACTGTGCCCATGCTTCAATCACTGTGCCCGTACCTGATGCAGATTTTCATGGGATACGGATTTTACTGCTACACCGGCGGCCATTCCAGTATTGAAAAGCCGCGCCTCCTCCTCGTCTGTGATAGGCGGAACACTCAATTTCCCAGCATTCAGTGTTCCACCTATCATGGACATCCGCTCATCCTCATAACACAGACGAGGATGAGAGGATGTCCGTGATAGGCTGAACACTGCCTGCTGTGAAATTGAGTGTTCCGCCTATCACAGACGACGAGGAATCGGGAGGCGCGGCTTTTGAACACTGCAATGGCCGCCGTCTGTCTGCATGACACGCTGATCAGGTAGGCAGACGGCGGCTTGCGGTTAGTTAGTGTTACATTACATCTACTCGCTGCGGCGAGCAGATGTAATTGGGGTGACGCCGCCCAGTGCCATTCCGGATACGCCCCCTGCAGTCCTGCTACGGAAACTTTAAAACTAAAAAAATCGATTTTCTTCAAATCTGAATTGATTTGAACTCAAAACTCGATTCAAGATTAAAATCGATTTTTTTCCCAGCCCTATTCACATGCTATCATTCCTACACGATATCTGTGTGCTGTCTGCGTGGGTTTCTTCCGGTCGTTCCGGTTTCCTCCCACGCGCTGACGGTATGTGCGCCTTTGGCCCTCTGCACAGTTAAACATGTTCAATGTTTATCATGCATGCTATAATACCTACACGGTATGTGTATGCAGTCTGTGTGGGTTTCCTCCGGGTACTCCAGTTCCCTCCCACACTCCATTGGTATGGGCACTTCAGCGCTATGCACAGCCTAAATTTGTGCGATTTGATATCCACATACTAACATATCTACCCGGCATGTCTGTGCAGTCTGCATGGGTTTCCTCCGGGTTTCCACCCACGCTACATGACATGCGTGCCTTTGGTGCAATACACGGTGTAAACATACACATTATGTTTATACACAACACTAAATACATTCACAGTAGTTGTAGGTATTGCATCCTCTGGGTATGCGTGGGGTACTTTGGTTCCTCCTACGCGCCTTCAGTGCTATGCACACATAGGCTTGTGCAAAATGTTTATCACACATACTATAGTACCTACACGGTATGCGTATGCAGTCTGCGTGGGTTTCATCAGGGTGCTCCGGTTTCTCCCCCGCGCTCCAATGGTGTGCGCATTTTCAGCGCTATGCACAGTATAAACATGTGCAATCTGTTTATTCGCAGGCTAACATACCTACACGGTTGTGTACGCAATCTGTGTGGCTGGTTTACGTCCAAGCCCCGATGATGTGCGCGCCTTTGTCGCTGGCACAGTATAAAACGTGTTTAATAGGTGTATCCACACATACTTAACTACATACGCCGTAGGTGGTTGTATTATGCGCTTTGTGGCTGGGTGGGTTTCCTCCCACACTCTATTTGCGCGTTTGACGCAATACACAGTATAAACTATGTGTTTGTACAATCGGCACTTATCCATGGGTAGCTGCTGGATGGAGCATTGTCATAAGGATCCCTGGTATCAGGGGTACCACTTTCCACCTGCTTTCAGTGGTGATCAGAAGCGCTGGCTTGGACTGTGTTCGCCAGGCTGAGGTTAGCGTTACGCCCGTTAGTGGCTGCGTCTCTGGCGTTTCTGTAGCTCAATGACTGGGCAAAAGCCTCTGCTTCATCTATCAGTCGACTAGCAGGTGCACTGCAACTGCTTTAGCCTTTAGGGTCTCTGTGCCCGGGGTGGGTTCGCGCCACCTGTGGAGGCTGAGGTACTGGTCCTCTGACCGAGTTTCTAGGGAAGCTCTGTCAAGTTGCCTTTATTGGCCAACAGTTGAGGCACCCTGTACACCGGGGCCTCTCTTCTCCGATACATTGCAGAGTCTCTTTGGGATTTTCATACATCTCGTTGCAGGACGGTCCTGTCGGCCGTGTGCATTGCAGGGGAAGGGTCCTTGCATCCGGAGGTGTTTCCACCTCCTTTACTGGAGTTAGAGCACCGGATGTGGACCTTATGGCCTCTCGACTCACTTGCAAGGTGGCAAAATCGTTGCCAGGTCCAGGGACTCCTGGGCAGACGCGTCAGACACGTTAGTAGCCCGTGGGGGCAGTATCGCCTGATATATGCTTACCCTCTGCTACTGTTGTTGCCTCGTCTGCTTCGCAGAGTAGGGGCTGAGGCCATTCCGGTGATCCTCATTGCTCCGGAACGGTGACATTGGTACGCCGATCTACTTCGGCTAGTCACAGACGTTCCTTGGCGACTGCCTATTGGGGTGGACCTTCTGTCTCATGATCCCATACTTCATCCTGCTTTACAGTCCTTGGCTTTAATGGCATGGCTGTTTAAAGCCAGGTGCTGAAGGACCGAGGTCTCTCGGATTCGGTCATCTCATCTATGTTGTTGGCATGGGAATCTTCCTCCAGAAAGATATATCACCGTACCTGGAAGGCTTACATCATTATGTGCGAGGAACTTGATTGGCGTCCTCGGACGTATTCCGCTCCCAGGACTTTGCTGTTCTTACAGCGTGGTGTGACCCAAAAGCTGGCCTTGCATACCATTGAGGGTCAAATTTCAGCCCGGGCTGTCTTTTTCAAAGACTATTACCGGGCCATTCCTTGATTAGCACCTTTTGTGCAGGGGGTTCGCCATGTGATTCCCCCCTGTCAAGCCTCCTCTCCCTACTTGGGATCTGAATTTGATGCATCTCGGTTCTCCAAGAACATTCCTTTGAAAATATCAGAGAGATTCCTCTCTTGACCTTGTCCCAGAAGGTGGCCTTCATAGTGGCCATTACTTCGGTTAGACGGGTGTCTGAGTTGGCGGCCTTGTCCTCCAAATCGCCTTACTCGGTCCTCCATAAGGATATGGCGGTGTTGCGCCCACGACCGTCCTTTTCAAAAGATGGTCTCGACCTTTCACCTTAAGAAGGACATTGTTATTCCGTTCTTGTGTCCTCACCCATCGCATCCCTGAGAGTTTGTGCTTCATACATTAAGATGGGTGTACTTACGCCTTACTGGTTTGCCTGTCTGCTACCATTTCCATTCGGAAGTCTGTGTCTGGTCCAAAACAGGGCCGAGCGGTGTCGTCTGCCACCGTCTCTAGGTGGATCAGGCAGACCGTCATACAGGCCTATGCCCTTAAGGGGGGGGGGGTGCCTCCCTTTCCGGTTGCGGCACATTCCACCAAGGCATTTGGTGCTTCCTGGGCCTTCCGACATCAAGCGTCGGTTGCACAAGTGTGCAAGGCGACGACCTGGTCGTCCGTTCATACCTTTTCAAAATTTTATAAGGTTGCTGTGGCTGTATCTTTGGATGCTTCCTTCAGCCGCAAAGCATTGCAGGCCGCTGTTTAATGTTGCAACACCTACGTTGAGGAGCTCTGCTTGTTTGGAGTGAAGTTTTGGTTGTTCCTTTACTACTGCCCTCACCCTCCTGATACTGCTTTGGGACGTCCCACAAGTTTACAGTATCCAGCTGTGTCAGTCCATGGACGATAAGAGAAAATAGGATTTTTGTACTCACCGTAAAATCCATTTCCCTGACGTCCATGGACTGACACAGCACCCACCCTTCCTTTTTAAGGTTTGTACTGCTTTGTTACGAACTGAGGCTGCTGGCTTCAGGTGGGAGGGTAATGTCCGGAGGGACCGCCCCCCTGGGCGGGGCTGTTTAGCTCTGGTTTGTTCTAGAATGTATGTTTCTAACATTCTGCCTAGATCTTCTCCTGCGAGCAGGTACATATACCCACATGTTTACAGTATCCAGCTGTGTCAGTCCATGGACGTCAGAGAAATTGATTTTACGGTGAGTACAAAAATCCTATTTTTTCCAGCAAGAACTCATCTATGTGTTTTTTTTTTAATCTCTCCAGTATATTCCCAACTATAGAAGTTAAACTAACAGGTCTATAGTTACTTGTTAAAGACTTTGTTCCCTTTTTAAATATAGGCACCACATTGGCCCTGCGCCAATCCAATGGTACTATTCCTGTCATTAATGAGTCCCTAAAATTTAGATACAATGGCTTTGAAATTATAGAGCTCAATTCTTTTAGGATCCATGGGTGGATGCCATCTGGTCCAGGTGCTTTATCCACCTTTATTCTGTCTAAATATTTCTGGACCATATCACTTTTGAGCCATTGTGGATTTGGGGCTGTGTCACTACCACCCCCATTATGGACATGATCTCCCCCATGTTCCATTGTATACACAGAGCTGAAGAAAGTATTTAATAAATTAGCCTTCTCTTTGTCCCCAGTCACCCAGTCTAGATTATTTTGTAAAGGGCCTACATGCTCAGACTTGACCTTTTTACTATTAATATATTTGAAGAATTTTTTGGGGTTTGTCCTACTATCTTTTGCAATCTGTCGTTCGTTTTGAATTTTTGCATCCTTGATTTCCTTTTTACATATCCTGTTATATTCTTTGTAAAATGTAAACGACACTAGTGTTCCTTCATTTTTATATTTTTTAAAAGCTCTTTTCTTATTGTTTATAGTTTTTTTAACTTTAACCGTGAGCCACATAGGTTTTATTTTTAGCCTTTTAAACTTATTGCCCATGGGAATATACTTTGCAGTGAGGTCCCAAACAGTCTTTTTGAAGAAGAATTCCCATTTCTATTCTGTGTTAATCAATGCCAATATTCCCTCCCAGTCCAAGTCCTGGAGAGCAGCCCTCATCCTTGGAAAATTAGCTTTATTGAAATTAAGTGTTTTTATCTTTCCTGCATGTATTTCTTGCTTACAGCTAACATCAAATGAAATCATGTTATGGTCACTGCTACCCAAGTGTTCCTTTATCTGAACATTAGTAATACGCTCTGCATGGTTTGAGATTGCCAGGTCCAACAGAGCATCATTCCTAGTTGGGGCCTCAATAAACTGGACCATAAAATTGTCCTGCAATAGGCTTATAAATTTTTGCCCTTTTAACTATCACAGCAGTGCCATTACTCTAGTCAATTTCTGGGTAGTTAAAATCCCCCAATATTATCACCGTCCCAGCCCTTGCAGCCCTTTCCATCTGTGCAAGGAGCTGAGTCTCTACCTCCTCATTAACATTGGGAGGTCTATAACAAACTCCAATGATTAATTTTGAACTACGCACATCTGTATGCAGTTCCACCCATAATGCTTCAGCCTCATCACACTCTCCATCAACCAGGTCCTCTTTCACACTCGCTTTGAGATCACTTCTCACATAGAGACAGACCCCGCCACCTTTCCTTTTTACCCTGTCTCTCCGAAAGAGTGCATAGCCAGGAATATTAATAACCCGGTCATGTGAGGATTGAAGCCAAGTTTCAGCAATACTGATTACGTCATAGCTCTCCGCATGCACCAGAGCTTCCAACTCGCCTATTTTGCTTGGCAGACTTCTGGCATTGGTGAACAAACACTTTAATGTATTACATTTTTCTCTGGTGTTTTTCATATCATTTTTAGTAGTACAAATGGCACTATAGTTTCCAATGGCTGTTTGCAATATGTGAACTTTCTTGTCACCTGCCATAACCCTCCCCCCATCTATCCCCATTCCACTCTCCATTAATGTCTGACCCCTAACTGACTTGTGTGCCTGATGTAATTCTAGTTCACCCTCCCCCTCAATCCTAGTTTAAATACTCCTCCTGCCTTCCCATAAACCTCTCTCCTAGCACAGCAGACCCCCTTCCATTCAAGTGCAAACCGTCTTAAGCATATAGGTTGCACCCCAATGAAAAGTGCCTCTTTTATTTGCCCCTGACCCCCTCTTACTGGGAGACATAGACCTTAAGCTGCAAAGCATAGGTACTAGTACAGGTGCAATCACTGTTGTGCCAATAGCCTTAAAATACACATATATTAGATCACTGCACAACCAGATGCCGAGTAGGTGTCTTCGGTTTGCCTGGTCCGATCCACTGGGATGCTTGCAGCCCACAGCTCTGTATCCACTCCTGCTTACAGAAGACTCTGGCGTGCTGGGCTTTTAAAACAAGCCTCCTGGCGCCTGCACGAGAAAGGGAGCCGCTCAGGTGTGGGAAACCTTCAAATCACCTCCTGGGCAGACAAAGGTGCAAGCAATGCTATTGACAGCAAACAGGAACGAAAAAGTCTTCTGGACTGCAGCACTAAAAAAAAAACAACATTATTTTAAAATAAGGAATCCCACTGCCTTCATGTCCAGCCTGAGGGCTGGGGTTAGTTTCGGGAAACAGACTCTCCTCCGCGTTCTGGGGGGGTGGGTTGGGTGGCCCTGTTGGCGCCCTGTTATGTTTATGTTCATATGTTATATACTACCCCGCACCGCCAGAGAGGGAGCCACTCTGTTCCCGCACCACCAGAGAGGGAGCCACATTGTACCCGCACCACCAGAGAGGGAGAAAGACCGAGCCACTGCCAGGATACAGACATGCTACACTACTGACTAGAGTCACCCCGGGCAACCCAGAGTGAGCGAACGTCCAGCAAGAGGGATCACTGTTGCGATTTCGCTGGGTCTGGTAAGAGGGCCTGTTGGCCATTATCCATTACTTTTCCCAGGGACTGAGCCATTAGGAAGTGCCTAGCCTGCTATTCTCTAGGCCTTATTGACCACCACAACGTCCCTCTCCGTCCTCTTCCCACGGCGTCCCCTCTGTCCTCTTCCCAGGGCGTTACTCTGTCCTCTTCCCAGGGTGTCCCTCTGTCCTTCACCCACGGCAACCCTCTGTCCTCTTCCCACAGCGTCCCCTCTGTCCTCTTCCCATGAAGATGACAGGGCGGGTCTTTAAACGGAAGGGGTGGGTCATATTTTTAAATTAGGGGGTGCGCAAGTTTAGTCAGGCCTAGGGCAGCACAAAACCTAAATACACCACTGATGGCATGGTCACTCTGCGTTTACTATGGCAATGGTCACTCTGTGTTTACTATGGCAATGGTCACTCTGCGTTTACTATGGCAATGGTCACTCTGCGTTTACTATGGCAATGGTCACTCTGCGTTTACTATGGCAATGGTCACTCTGCGTTTACTATGGCAATGGTCACTCTGCGTTTACTATGGCAATGGTCACTCTGCGTTTACTATGGCAATGGTCACTCTGCGTTTACTATGGCAATGGTCAGGCTGCATTTCATGGGCACTGGAAAATATTTTGGTACACCATTTGGTTCAGAATATTTTTTTTCTTGTTTTCCTCCTCTAAAACCTAGGTGCGTCTTATGGTCAGGTGCGTCTTATGGTGCGAAAAATACGGTAACTTTCTTAGAATATTCTTTTTCTAAGAATTGCCATTCTAAATTTCTTCCCATCTATGACCAGCCTAAAGCGTAACTTCTCCCCTCCTCTGGCTGAGAGTGCTGACCGGAGTTTTCTGGCGGGGAGGCAAACGCTGTGCTAACATCGGATTGTTAGTACAGTGGCTCCAACCTGGGCTGTCTGCTTTTTTTGTTCAGCCTGCTGGGTTGAACGAAAAAAATCCTAGGAGTATATACTAGGCTTTATGCCGCGTACACACGATAATTTTTTCCTTTTGGACGAGAAAAACTATCGTCTGTGGGCTTTTTGTAATTTTTCCCGACGGGAAAAACGGCATTAATCACGACGAGAAAAATTAGAACATGCTCTAATTTTTCTCGTCTTGATTCCTGTCATTTTTTTCCGCTGCAGTTTTCCCATAGGGAAACACTGCCGCGGAGCCTACACACGGTCGTTTTTCTCGCCAAGAGAAAAAATGACGGGAAAAACGGCCGTGTGTGGGGGAACAAGCCGTTCCCTCGTTTTTCCTGTCGTGATTCACGGCGGTGTTTTCACCGCCGTGAATCACGATCGTGTGTACGCGGCATTAGACATAAGCAACTAAAACTGAAAAAATTAAAGCTCCTGAGCCTCAACAGGTACATTTTGATGACTATAGAGTACTAAACAGTATAATTAACTGGTGATGGTAAATACCAAACTGTTAAAGGAATCAATTGCCTATGTATGCTTTTGCTGTGTTGGGTTGTTTTTTTTTTCTTGTAAAAGAATAAGGAGATAAACAAGGAAAGGACAGGGTTATGGGTATGGGATAGAAAGGGGTAGAGGGCAGGGTTAAATAGAGGACAGTTTATAATCAAAAGTTTCAAGATGTATTGCTTATTTAGCAAATCATTTTAATCTTTTGCATATGAATATAAATAAATAAAATGTTTACAAGCTATATCTTATATGAATGGGTGATTAATGATTTGGTATTATACACAGTATTTTATATGAGTGTGTATTAATGGAATTCTTGTTTTTCATACTTTTTGACAGCACATACCTGGAGAAGAAACAGGAAAAAGAAGTAAAAAAAAATGTGTGAATCTGATTTCACTCATAGCACTGTTCTGGAAGACTCTTCATTGAAAGTTAGCACTAGAAACGAAAAGACAAAGAAATGGGGACTATTTGTCACTGGTGTTATTGGAGGGACACTAATGACATTATATGCAATTGCCACTCCATTTGTAGCCCCAGCATTCAGAAAAATCTGTCTACCGTATGTTCCTGCAACAAACAAACAGATAAGGAATGTACTGAAAATGCTTCAGCTTAGGAGTGGACATCTGGTTGATATCGGAAGTGGTGATGGACGCATTGTAAGTTGCAAGCAATTGTTATTGCTGCTTTATTTCTTTGCTACTGGCAGGAGCATATAGAGATGTTTGTTTAAAAAATAATGTACAAACTTATTCACAAAATTATAAAACGTACCATTTTAGATAACAAATGATGTTTACAGTAAATATTACTCATATTTCTTTATCGTACACCACGGGACACAGAGCCAGTCATTACATAATGGGTTAAGGGTCACCAGTGGTGATTGGACACTGGCACAACCAATAGAAGACAGTTCCCCTCCATATAACCCCTCCCATCAGGGGAGTACCTCAGTTTTTTCGCCAGTGTCGAAAGGTGTTGGACGCGTTAGGAGGTGCTAAAGGAAAGCTCTGCCAAAGAGACCCTCTGGGGGTAAAAGAGCTATGCTTTCGGACCCATCCAGGACGCCTACAAAGTTAAGCCAAAACTGGATGGGATCCGGGCCTCACCCATGAGGCGTCGCCTGTAATGTCTCTCTTCGGAGGACTGGGCTCTAAGATCCAGCACTTTCGCTATTTCGCTAAAAGTCCTGGTAAGAGTCTTATACAAGGCCCAGGGGAGAGGTATCCTTTAAATAGGAACCCATATCCCTGAAGGTTGGCACACATAGCCCGCCGTGAGGGGTGAAGTTTGGTATCTGTCTGAAAAATTTTCAGCAGAAAAAACCTGCGGCGAGGATAAGGTAAGATTAGAGGGTCCAAAACTAGGTTATGGACCTTTCCAAAAAAAACAAAAAAAAAAAAAAAAGTGGATGTCTTCTCTTTTTCCACCACTGGGGGGAGTAAAGAGCTGAATGTACTCACCTCACTCTGTTCAGTGTCTGCTTCGGCGAAGTACACTGCTCGTCCCTCGCTGCTGAGCTTGCTTGGGCATACCGCTCCTCCTTTCGGTGGCCGACCAGACACCTGCAGATGCAGGTAAGTGGGAAGGGTTGGGGAGTCCACCCTCACTGTGGCCACCGCCATAGCGCTAAAGAGCCGCGAGCGCGCTTTATCGGAGGGGGGGGGCGAAGGCGTGCGCGGGCACGTAGGCGCGCGCAGGCACGGAAACGGCGCCAAATTTAAAAGTCTGTCAGTGTGCAGAGCACTGCAGCATCAAGCAACCTCGTTTGTTCTCTTGTTCCTGGCAGAGAAACACAGCAGCTATACAGGGACGTAAGACTCCATGTGGTTGGACTGGGTACTTCCTAGAAGACATCCATGTTTTGCATAGCTGTGTGTTAAAAGTTGCATGCTTAATGTAAATTGCTAAACTAAGCACGGTTGTGTATACATTTAGGTACCTTGTATTTTGTCTAAACAGTAAGCCTTCCAGGGGAAGTAATGCGGACAAAAAGATAAAAAAGCACCGCTGCCTGAGACAGAAGGCTCTAGCTGTGCTGACTCGGTACCTTCCTCTCCTGTGTTGCCAAATGCACCTGTGCAGGATGAGCCATTACCTCTGTCAGGTATGGCAGCTTCCCCAGTGAAGCCTGGGCCTGCATATGTCACTGAGGACACTTTGTCAGCAGCCCTAAATAATCTGGAGGAGAAAATTGCTACTTTGATCGCTAAGTCCTCCAAAAAGGACAATAAGCGAAGCAGATCTCCTCCAGTGTTGGACCTCCCTTCAGAAGTACCTGAGGAGGAGGAGGATGAGGAGGAGGCTACATCAGCAGAAGATGAGGAGTCAGACGGATCAGGGATATCGGATGAGCCTTTCTCGGTATCCCAGATTTTGAAGTCACAGGTACAATGCTATGCAGGAACAGTGCGATCTGCATTTAAGTTACCCTCTTCGGAGGTAACGGAATCACCTGTCTCCTCCCTAGGGTCATTAAGATCCCTGCAAGGTGCATGCTCCTTCCCGGTTCATCCGTTATTAGAGGATTTAATGTACGCAGACTGGCAACATCCAGATAAGCGTTTCTCACCTCCAAAAAAGTTTAACATTCTTTATCCTATGGAGGAAATTTTTTTAAAGAAATGGAGCCTGCCTTCGGTAGATGCGGCTATTTCTTGTGTAAATAAGAACCTGACATGTCCGGTGGACAATGTACAAGTGTTTAAAGATCCTTCTGAGAAGAAGTTGGAATCCCTACTGAAATCCTCCTTCCTTTTGGCCGGCTCAATTACCCAACCTGCGGTAGCAGCGGTTGGTATGTGTCAGCTCATCAGCCAACAGGTAAAGCAGGGGCTGAAGGAGCTGCCTTCAGAGCAGGCTAAAAATTGGGAGAATTTGCCTAAAGCCTTATGCTTCACAGTGGATGCCATGAGAGATTCTATCATACAGGCATCACGCCTTACACTCCAGCTGGTACATATGCGCAGGGTACTTTGGCTTAAGCATTGGTCAGCGGAAGCCCCATGCAAAAAGCTGTTGGCAAGTTTCCCGTTCCATGGCGAACGCCTATTTGGGGAAGATTTAGAAAAATATATACAGAAGATATCAAGTGGTAAAACGACACTTTTACCTGAGAGAAAGAAAAACAAGAGGCCTTGTTTTAAACGCTCGCTCTCCCCAGCTCCCAGGAAATCTGACTCCAGCCAGTGGCGACGGCCTTTTCAGCCGCCCACGAAAGCCAAGGGACAGGCTCAGAAGAACAAGAAGCCGTGGGGTGCAAGAGCTAATAAGCAAGCCCCCAAAACCTCTCAGTGAAGGGGCGCCCCCGCTCGGCCGAGTGGGGGGAAGGCTTCGTCAGTTCTCAGCGACTTGGCGGACAGAAACCCAGGACAAATGGGTGGTATCCACAATATCCTCAGGGTACAAACTGGAATTTCGAGAGATCCCATCTTCTCAATTCCGAGTTTCAAGAGTCTCCAAGGATCCACAAAAAAGAGGATCCTTCTTCAAAGGTTTGAATCACTTAATGGCTCAAGGGGTGGTTACAGAGGTACCCCAAGAAGAGCAAGGTTCAGGTTTTTACTCAAACCTCTTTGTGATTCCAAAGCCAAATGGAGATGTCAGACCCATCCTGGATCTAAAATCCCTAAATCGGTTTCTGAACGTTCGCCATTTTCGAATGGAAACGATCCGATCCGTGGTCGCCACTTTAAAGGGCGGAGAATTCATGGCGTCCATAGATATCAAGGACGCATATTTACACATACCCATCCTCCCCGCTCACCAAAGATTCCTAAGGTTTGCGGTAGAACATCGCCACTTTCAATTTGTGGCCCTGCCATTTGGTGTAGCCACCGCGCCCAGAGTATTCACAAAGGTGCTAGCTCCTCTGTTGGCAAACCTGAGAACACAGGGCATTGCGGTAACAGCCTATCTAGACGATCTACTGGTAATAGATCAGTCAAAGGAGGGATTGGATCACGCGGTGCACACTACAGTAGGATACCTGGAGCATTTAGGATGGATTATAAACTTACAAAAATCCTCTCTCCAGGCCCAAAGAAGGATAGTGTACCTGGGCATGATCATAGATACAGCCCAGAACAGGGTATACCTGCCAGAGCCAAAGATACAGTCTCTGAAAGACCTGATCCGCAAGGTCAAAGCAAGCAAGAGGCCGTCCATTCGCCTTTGCATGAGACTATTGGGGAAGATGGTAGCCTCCTTCGAGGCGGTCCCTTACGCCCAGTTTCATTCGAGACGGCTTCAAAGCAATATTTTAGCCTCCTGGAACAGGAAGAGCCAAGCTCTGGATATACCCATGCGCCTGTCCTCACAAGTACGCCAAAGCTTCAAGTGGTGGCTAGAAGCCAAGAATTTACGGAAGGGAAAGTGCTTCCTCCCAGTGTCCTGGAAGGTGGTATCTACAGATGCCAGCCTATCAGGTTGGGGTGCAGTATTCGAAGAGGCTTCTACCCAGGGAACCTGGGCCAAGACTCAAGGAATCCTGCCCATCAATATACTAGAGATCCGGGCAGTATATCTAGCCCTCAAAACCTGGACATACAGGTTACAGGGATACCCAGTTCGGGTTCAATCCGACAATGCTACTGCAGTAGCTTACATCAATCACCAAGGAGGCACTCGCAGTCGGGCGGCCCAAAGAGAGGTGAACCGGATTTTTGCATGGGCAGAAGAGCATGTACCTTGCCTTTCTGCAATCTTCATTCCGGGGATAGAAAACTGGCAAGCGGACTACCTGAGTCGTCAGCAGCTGCTACCAGGAGAGTGGTCTCTCCACCCCGAGATCTTTCAGGCCATGTGTCTGAGATGGGGAAACCCAGATGTAGACCTGCTAGCTTCCAGGTTCAACAAGAAATTGGACAACTTTGTGTCCAGAACGAGAGATCCTCTAGCCTACGGGACAGATGCTCTAATAACTCCTTGGAATCAGTTCTCACTGATCTATGCATTCCCTCCGATCCCTCTTCTGCAAAGACTGCTTCGCAGGATCAAGAAAGAGGGAATACTAGTAATCCTAGTAGCCCCAAATTGGCCCAGGAGGCCTTGGTACGCCGAGATCGTAAAAATGGCGATAGGAAGGCCCTGGAAGCTTCCACTTCGACACGACCTGCTGTCACAGGGTCCAGTATTCCACCCTTCCTTACAAAGGCTAAATTTGACGGCCTGGCTGCTGAGACCCACATTTTGAAAAAGAGAGGGGTCGCTGGTCCGGCTCTTTCTACGCTCATTAATGCTAGAAAGCCAGCCTCCAGACTCATCTATCATAGAGTCTGGAAAGCATACGTTTCCTGGTGTGAATCCAGAAGTTGGAATCCTCAGAAATATGAAATAAGCAGGATTCTTGCCTTTTGCCAGTTAGGAGTGGATATGAAATTAGCCCTTAGCACCATCAAGGGTCAAATATCGGCTCTATCAGTCTTCTTTCAGAGACCATTGGCATCTCATTCCCTAGTTCGGACATTTATTCAGGGGGTACTGAGGATAAATCCTCCAGTCAGGTCTCCCTTGTGTCCATGGGATTTGAATTTGATATTGTCAGTGTTGCAAAAGCAATGTGCCAGCTGTGTTTCCCTTTCCTCCTACCCCTGCCATACTGCGGGATAGCTTTGGATGGGTTTCTCTGAGCATTCTGACACAACACCCCAGTGTCAGAAATAGTTTTCTTCCCCTACCATACTGTAGGCCAAGTGAAGATAATGTTTCTTTATTTTGACATTCTTTAAACAAAATATGATCTATGTAGACACCCCAGCTCACGGGTCCGGTGTTGTTCGGGGCATGACGTGGTGGGCCCAGTGGTGTGAGTTGGGGCCCTTTCTGACATTGGGAGCTGCGATGCGCAGCAGGGGCCCCTCCCCTTCTCCCCTTCCCATGGGGGACGGGGCGGTCGCCCAGCTGCGCATCGGCGTCACGCATCCGGTGCGTCATGTCTGGCGTCCACCTAGGTTGACGTCATCACATGAGCGCCGAGTTCTCCACCTGGCATTCAATAGGGGGGAGTGAGCTTTTTGGCGCCACTTGCCGGCCGCTTGCTGCCTGGGAGATGGCGCCTCTCCTCCCCCATACTCGCCAGCGTGACGTTGGCGGCAACAGGATTCTCGCGGCGAGGCAGGTATCTCTCCCCTGACACAGGCACCAACACACATAGTCAGGGGTTGAGGAACTAGCAACATCTCGCATTAGGCAAAAATGCACCCTCAACTCCTTCCATTCAGGTAAACTCATTACCACACACTCTTTTCTGTCCTTCTCCCTTCTCATTTCCTTTCACGCACATTGTTGGCACTCAGTCCCCCCTATTCACTATGACAGTGTCCCTTTCGTTGGAGCATATTTTTTATTGTTTGCAACACAGCTTCACTATCACACATCAATGATAGCGTACACATGTTGGAGTTTTTCCGTGTCTCCAGCACAGCTTCACCATCATACACCTTAGGCGGTGCCTTTCCTTTTCTTTCCCTTCTTTTTTTTTTTTCCCTTTTTCTTTGCCCTCCTTCTCTTCTTTTCTTTCTGTTTTCCCCCCCCCTTTCTCTTAATCCTCTCACGACGGTGTTTCTATGTTGGAGCATCCTCATTGCTCTCAACAAGCTCACCGTCATACATTTACCCTTCTTTCATGTTTCATCCCTCTCACTTTTCATTGATGGCGTTCTCAACGTTGGAGCACTCTATTGCTTTTAACATAGCTACACCATCATATATCTCAGCTATGCTATTCCGTTCATTATTATCCCTGCTCATTCACACCTATTTTTTCATCTTTTCACTGCTGAACGTAGGGCTCATCACCCCTCAGCAATTTAACACACCATTTTCTTTGCACTTCACTTTCATTTTCAGATGGTCCAGGAGTCTCTCTGCATGTGCCCCTTGACCCTGGTGAAGATCACATACTCCGTTTACACAAGGATGACTTCCTCCTTGCTGCGCCACCTGTCATGCTGCCTCAGCTCCCGTGCCAGACCGTGTCCCCGGCCGCCTACATGCCCCCTGCCGCGCCCATGCCATCACCCGACCTGTGAGTATGGGCTGTAGATTAAAGTGCATATTTCTCTCCCCCCTTTATATAAGCCTAACCTATCAATTGATACTATGTTCTTGTATTGTAGACATCCATTAATAATCAGCTCCTGATGAGCGGCATGATAGCCGCGAAACGCGTCGAGCTTCAGATGCCAAATAATATTTATCATGCAGTTATACCTCATGTTTTTATTGTTTTACTCATTTCACTTACGAATCAATGCTAATGAACTAACTAATCATGTTGGATGATGGAATATGTACCATGATGTCTTATGTATTTTACTGTACCATATTTAATAAATCTTATATTTGATTTACTAGCTCTGTTTGGCTCTCAATCCGCATGCTTCATACAAAGTCCCGACCCTCTTCTGTCTTCGTACTGATAGGGATGGAGACCTAGTGACTTCATTGTCTCAGGTCTCATTTAAAGTCCTAAACCCTTTCTCCTTTCTAGTGTTGCAAAAGCAACCTTTTGAACCTATTCGCCATATTCCTTTAATTATATTAAGTAGGAAATTGGCCTTTTTGATTGCTATTGCCTTCGCTAGGAGAGTATCAGAGCTAGCAGCTCTCTCTTGTAAAGAGCCTTATCTAATTTGTCACAAGGACAAAATTGTACTACGACCCCATCCGGCCTTTCTACCTAAGGTGGTGTCGGCTTTTCACTTGAATCAAGACATTGTTCTGCCTTTTTTTTTTCCAAACCCGCGGACGGCGGGGGAAAAGTTATTACACTCTCTAGATCTAGTGAGAGCGGTAAAGGTGTATCTGCAAGCAACCGCTCAGATACGTAAAACAGATGTCTTGTTTATTTTGCCAGATGGTCCCAAGAAGGGCCAAGCGGTATCAAAATCCACCATTTCCAGGTGGATTAGACAGGTAATTGTTCAAGCCTATGGTCTAAAGAACAGGACTCCTCCTTTTCCTGTTAAGGCGCACTCTACCAGGGCGATAAGTGCTTCATGGGCAGTGCACCACCAGGCTTCAATGGCTCAGATCTGTAAGGCTGCAACTTGGTCTTCAGTCCACACATTTTCCAAATTCTATCAAATAGATGTGAAAGGACATGAGGATTCCGCCTTCGGGCGAAGTGTGCTGCAGGCAGCAGTATAGGGCTTCTGGTCCGCAAGCGGCCTGTTTGATCTGTGTCTCCCCCCCTTCATATTGAGCATTGCTCTGGGACGTCCCATTATGTAATGACTGGCTCTGTGTCCCGTGGTGTACGATAAAGAAAGTAGGATTTTTATAACAGCTTACCTGTAAAATCCTTTTCTTGGAGTACACCACGGGACACAGAGGTCCCCCCCTTCTTATGGGAACCTTACTGCTTTGCTACAAAAACTGAGGTACTCCCCTGATGGGAGGGGTTATATGGAGGGGAACTGTCTTCTATTGGTTGTGCCAGTGTCCAATCACCGCTGGTGACCCTTAACCCATTATGTAATGGCTGGCTATGTGTCCCGTGGTGTACTCCAAGAAAAGGATTTTACAGGTAAGCTGTTATAAAAATCCTACTTTTTTTTTCTCTTTTCTGTTTCTATTGTAATGCACATAATGCTTGAACTATAGCTGGCTTGTGTCATTAACCACTTAAGGACCGAGCCTCGTTTTGAGATTTGGTGTTTACAAGTTTTTTGCTAGAAAATTACTTAGAACCCCCAAACATTATATATATATATATATATATATTTTTTCTAACACTCTAGAGAATAAAATGGCGATCATTTCAATACTTTTTGTCACACCATATTTGCGCAGCGGTCTTACAAGCGCACTTTTTTGGGAAAAAATTCACTTTTTTTAATTAAAAAATAAGACAACAGTAAAGTTAGCCCAATTTTTTTATATTGTGAAAGATAATGTTACGCCGAGTAAATTGATACCCAACATGTCACGCTTCAAAATTGCGCCCGCTCGTGGAATGGCGTCAAACTTTACCCATAAAAATCTCCATAGGCGACATTTAAAAAATTCTATATATAAAAGAAAGGGAGTTTGGGACTTTAAATGAGGTACTGGACAAGGTGGGGGTACATAAAGGAAACACATTTTTAATGACATGAATAGTATATGTGTTACATTGTGAGAATGATGGGATTGCACATAAAAAACACACATGTTGTGGACATGTCCTTTATGCCCACGACATGTCTGTTTTTTATGTGCAATCCCATCATTCTCACAATGTAACACATATACTATTCATGTCATTAAACATGTGTTTCCTTTATGTACCCCCACCTTGTCCAGTACCTCATTTAAAGTCCCAAACTTCCTTTCTCTTATACATTGTACCCGGGATGGAGACACTAGCCATGTGCCTTACTCAAAGTCCCACCTGTGTTTACACACAGCCCCCATTTTCTTTGCAAAAAATTCTATAGGTTGCATCTTTTGAGTTACAGAGGAGGTCTAGGGCTAGAATTATTGCTCTCGCTCTAACGATTGCGGCGATACCTCACTTGTGTGGTTTGTACACTGTTTTCATATGTGGGCGCTACTCACGTATGCGTTTGCTTCTGCGTGCGAGCTCGTCGGGACAGGGCGGTTTAAATTTGTATTTTATTTTTCTTATTCATTTTACTTGATTTTATTTATTTTTACACTGTTTAAAAAAAAAAAAAAAAAAAAAAAAAGGGTCACTTTTATTCCTATTACAAGGAATGTAAACATCCCTTGTAATAGAAAAAAGCATGACAGGTCCTCTTAAATATGAGATCTGGGGTCAAAAAGACCTCAGATCTCATATTTAGACTAAAATGCAATAAAAAAAAAAAAATTGTCATTTGAAAAAGTGACAACAAAAAAATGTCCCTTTTAAGCACTTTACCACTGGCCACTTAAACCCCCTTCCTAACCAGACCAATTTTCAGCTTTCGGTGCCCTCACATTTTGAATGACAATTACTCAGTCTTACAACATTGTACCCATATTAAATTTTTGTCCTTTTTTTCACACAAATAGAACTTTCTTTTGGTGGTATTTAATCACTGTTGTGTTTTTTTTTTTTTTTGCGCTATAAAAGAAAAAAGACTGAAAATTTTGTAAATTTTTTTATTTTTCTTTGTTTCTGTTATAAAAGTTAGCAAATTAGTAATTTTATACTGCTACATATCTTTGGTAAAAATAAGTACAAATTGGTGCATATTATTTGGTCTTTGTGAAAGTTATAGAGTCCCACAAGCTATGGTGCCAATATCTGAAAATTGATCACACCTGAAGTACTGACGGCCTATCTTAATTCCTGAGACCCTAACATGCCAGAAAAGTACAAATACCCCCCAAATGACCCCTTTTTGGAAAGAAGACATTCCAAGGTATTTAGAAAGAGGCATGGTGAGTTTTTTGAGGTTGTCATTTTTTACCACAATTCTTTGCAAAATCAAGATTTTTTTTTCACTACATTGTCATATTAGCAGATTATTTCTCACACACAGCATATGCATACCACAAATTACACCCCAAAACACATTCTGCTATTACTCCCAAGTATGGCGATACCACATGTGTGAGACTTTTACACAGCGTGGCCACATACAGAGGCCCAACATGCAGGGAGCACCTTCAGGCGTTCTGGAGCACCCAGGCCAATTCTGACATTTCTCTCCTACATGTAAAATTCATAATTTATTTGCTAGAAAATTACATAGAACCCCAAAACATTATATATGTTTTTTTAGCAAAGACCCTAGAGAATACAATGGCGGTTGTTGTAACTTTTTATCTTGCATGGTATTTGCGCAGCAATTTTTCTAACTCGTTTTTTGGGGGAAAAAAAAACAGTTTTGTGCTTTAAAAAAAACAAAACGGTAAAGTTAGCCAAATGTTTTTGCATAATGTGAAAGACGAAGTTACGCCGAGTAAATAGATACCTAACATGTCACCCTTCAAAATTGCACACGCTCGTGGAATGGCGCCAAACTTCGCTACTTAAAAATCCCCATAGGCGACGCTTTTAATTTTTTTACTGGTTACATGTTTTGAGTAACAGAGGTCTAGGGCCAAAATTATTGCTCTCGCTTTAACTTTCGTAGCGATACGTCACATGGTGTGGTTTGAACACCGTTTTCATATGTGGGCGGAACTTACGTATGCGTTCGCTTTTGCATGCGAGCTCACGGGGGCAGGGGCGCTTTAAAAAAAAATAAACATTTTTTTTGTTATTTTACTTTATTTTAGTTTGACACTTTTTTCCCCAAAAATAATTTTTTTAGCACTTTTATTCCTATTACAAGGAATGTAAACATCTCTTGTAATAGGAATATGGCATGACAGGTCCTCTTTACAGTGAGATATGGTGTCAATAAGACCCCACATCTCACCTCTAGGCTGGGAAGCCTGAAAACAATAAAAAACGATCCTGGCTTTGATCGTAGCGGTGAGTCGGTAGAAGCACCGGAGGGTGGTGGGAGGGGGGGGACGTCCCCTCTCGCCTCCCGTAAGAACGATCAAGCGGCGGAACAGCCGCTATGATCATTCTTATGGTGTAGGGAATCGCCGGCTGAAAAAGCTGATATCTGAATGATGGCTGTAGCTGCAAGCATCATTTAGATATCCCCACACAAATTCAAGGATGTCCTATGACGGCCGACGGGCGGGAAGTGGTTAAAACATTTTTTTTTTTTTAACACAAAGTTAAGCATGGCTGGGTATGGCCGAGTATGGCCAGGTATGGCTGGGTATGGCCAGGTATGGGCAGGGTATTGCAGAGTATGGGCAGGGTATTGCAGAGTATGGGCAGGGTATTGCAGAGTATGGGCAGGGTATTGCAGAGTATGGGCGGGGTATTGCAGAGTATTGCCCGGGTATTGCAGAGTATTGCCCGGGTATTGCAGAGTATTGCCCGGGTATTGCAGAGTATTGCCCGGGTATTGCAGAGTATTGCCCGGGTATTGCAGAGTATGGGCAGCGTACTGCAGGGATGGATGGATCTGTGACTTCAATTGTCACAGAGCAGCGCTGTGGGCACTACACATCCAGCCCACAGCGCTGCTGCCATCCTCTCTCTCCCCTCTCCTCTCACACTGTACCGATCGGTACAGAGAGGGGAGAGAGGAAACCGGCGTCATCACATGACGCCGGTTTGTTTACAAGTGATCACTCCGTCATTTGACGGAGCGATCACGTGGTAAACGGCTGCGATTAGCGGCTATTTACCGCGATCCGTGATGCGCCGGGTCTTCCGGACCAGGGGGCGCGCAGGAGCAAAATTCTGGGAGGACGTCCAGTGGACGTCCACCCAGAATAACACGACCGCGCTGCAGCCGTCTTTCGGCTATGGCGCGGTCGGCAAGTGGTTAAGACGTATGGGTGGAGCTGACGTTTTGACGTCGCTTCCGCCCTGCTATGGTATGGGGACGGGTGGGGGCCATCTTCCCCTCACTCATCTCCATACCCAGCACGAGAAAGGACCTGATCGCCTCCGCCGCTACTGACGGCTCCAGTAAGCGGCGGAGGGCGCGGGAGAGCGGTGGGAGGGGGGCCCCTTTCCCGCCGCTAACGGTGATCTTGCGGCGAATCCACCGCAGAGACCACCATTATCGTTTACAGGACCGGCGCAGCAAGAATCTCTGATTCCCGCCACTACAATTTGCACCAGCAGCCCTAATCACCGGTGTAAATGTAGCATGGGGCTAGATTCACATGGACATCTAAATTACTCATATTAATTATCACTACTGAACAAAAATAGTAATATAGTAACGTACCTTCGTCCTATCTATTCAAGAAAAAATTGCAGCAAATTTGGGGCAACTTTGGACTTTCATGGTACGGTAAAAACTCACATATGCAAATGTATAAAAAATATAAATTTATTAAGACAAGACATAATTGAAATAGTCCTTTAACCACTTTAGACCCGGACCATTATGCAGCTTAAAGACCTGGCCACTTTTTGTGATTCGGCACTGCGTCGCTTTAACTGACAATTGCGCGGTCGTGCGACGTGGCTCCCAAACAAAATTGGCATCCTTTTTTTCCCACAAATAGAGCTTTTTAGTGGTATTTGATCACCTTTGCGGTTTTTATTTTTTTGCGCTATAAACAAAAATTGAGCGTCAATTTTGAAACAAAATCAATATTTTTTACTTTTTGCTATAATAAATATCCCCAAAAAATATATAAAAAAACATTTTTTTTCCTCAGTTTAGACCGATACGTATTCTTCTACATATTTTTGGTAAAAAAAAATGGCAATAAGCTTTTATTTATAGATAAAGTGTGGCGCTGTGTTAATCACAGGAAGTGATATCAAGTGAAAAAATATTAGACTTTATAAAGAACAATGTGCCATATTGAACCTCAATATGGTCCTGTGTACCCTATGAATAAAAATGCATGTGACGTGCACTAGGGGCATAGGATAAATGTCAAATGGTGATACAATGATGAATCAAAATGAAACCTCAATATGGTCCTGTGTACCCTATGAATAAAAATGCATGTGACGTGCACTAGGGGCATAGGATAAATATCAAATGGTGATACAGTGATGAATCGAAAATGAAACAATATAACAATAAATCTCTGACAAGAGGAAAAAAAAAGTGGTCCACAGGATGTGGTGGTGCCAAACTTTTAAAAAAGTCTTTCAATAGATGTGTAGACTAATAACAATATCAACAAACATCCTGTGTGTAGCAAAATATGAATACAGTCCCAAATAATTCCTTGGATTGAACGCTCTCTATATCAATGGGTTGTGACACCCGGGAGTGCCTTCACCGTTGGATCAGGGAAGTGAATAAGGAATGAATACTCTTACCGAGTGTCGTAGATCCAGCTCACCATATAGCGGTGGATCTATCAGGCTTATGTCCACATCCGGGACTGGTAGATGGAAATCCAAGACTGATTGTCAATCGGCGTCTTTCGGTGTTCCAGAAAGTATTCGCCAAGGTTTTCCACCGTAACACTCACTTCCAATGTAAAGGATCAGTATGTGACACCAAATTCCTCCATGTAAGCAATATCACCATGAAAAAAAGCGAGAAAAAATCCTCCACATAGTGTAAATCTGGATAGGAATTTATTAAAAATGGTAAAATAATAAAAAATGATCCAATACAAATATCTCAATGAACAGTTCAATCCAAAAGAAATAAAACCAAACAAATCCAAAATAAAACTTCAAAAAAGGAAACGGTAGCTTTGAATTTCAAAAATGCGTGGAGTGGGCAACCAAGGCTGGCATGTAAACCCGACGCGTTTCGTCTAATGAGACATCAACTGGGGTACACGCCATCCTGGTGCCCCCCACGCTATAAATAGGAAGAGAAATTACCTTAATTGGACGCCTATGTGTTCAGATGTGCATCTCCCTTCCGGGATCTGAGGATCACGTGAGTATCTCCATATCACATGACTGAGTCATGTGTGCTTCTTAAACAAATCCCAGACGTCCAATAGAATCTGTTGTGCCATCAATGTGGCTAGCAACGCCATCGTGTCATCGGCACGCACAACCCTACGAGCCCTCATAACAGACGTGCTGTGCGCAAAGCGTACTGGGGATTGTAGTCGCACCGCAACAAAGCGACTCAACCCAGCCATCGTGTCTCACATCCACGCCTGCGAACGTAGACGTCACACGGAGGCAGCGGTACGCAACATCCCGTGAATGCCTCCATGGATGACGTAACTGCGCGCAAAGCGCACTGGGGATTGTAGTCGTAACGCAATGAAGCAGAACGACTCATCACAACCAGCATGTCTCCCATGTAGGCCCACAAACACAGACGTCACATGAAAGGGACAGCCCTCAGCGCATTGGGGTGGAGAATTCGGGAAACTGGCTATAATGACCCTGGTACATTAAACCGATTCTCCAATATGATGTGAAAACACATTGCGCATTATATCAAACAAAAAGACTATGGATATCTAAAATATATATCCCGGAAGGCAGGCACATTCTACATATGGACATACACATATATGGCATCAGTGTAACAACAGGACTGCACTAAATCGATTAGTCAAGAGGCCCTCCTATGTATAAGGTCTAAATGAGAACAAACATGGAACATTATGAAACATGTATAAACAGGAATCACACATGTAAAAATGTATAAACTGATAATAATAATGTATAAAAAGGGGGTGTTGAATGGAGCAATTAACAAAAAAAAAAAAGGATGAAAGTGGAGGGACTAAAGGGGTCGGCATTAAGCTTGATTAATAAAAGCATTAATGTCCCAATCGATGTTAAGTCCATGAGGCCTATAACATTTTAATTGGTAAATCCAATAAGTCTCAAGTCTAGAGACCCCTTTAACACCGGACTCACCCCTCCAATGAGGAACAAATTTATCTATAATGATGAACGTAGTCCCTCTAGGGTCTTTGTTGTGCGATTCCAGATAGTGTCTCGGAACACTGTGATTAGTTTTTCCTTTGCGGATGCTAGTAAGGTGTTCGCCGACCCTAATCGAAAAGGTGCAAATCGTACGCCCTACATATTGCTTCCTGCAGGGGCAGGTAAGCAAATATACAATGAACCTGGTCGCACATGTGGTGAAATGCTTCATCTTATATTCCATTCCTGTTGAAGTGGAACAAAAAGAGTCAGTTTTCCGTCTGCCACACTGATTCACCTGACATACTTTGCATTTCTTGCATGGGTAGTATGCTTTTAGGTGTGGAAAAAAGACAGGAATGGTAGGTGGATCAATCACGTTAGCAGCGATCCGACCTTTCAGCGAGGAAGCTCCCCTATAAATTACACCGGCTCTATCTGGAAGTGAAGGGCCAAGGACATGATCATTTTTCAGGACATTCCAATGTCTTTGGAAAATGTCCTTAATTTGTTTGTGCTGAGCGGAAAATGTGGTGTAAAATGACCATTTGTATTTGGAATCCTAAATTGATTTACCTCTCTCTATTAATAATGAATCCCTACTAGTGGTAGCAATGCTTCAAATTTCATCATCTATCAAATGTGAACTATAACCCTTATCTACAAACCTAGATTTCAAAATATTGGCTTGATGATAGAAATCTGGAAGATTAGAGCAATTGCGTCTAATTCGCAATAGTTGACTCCGCGGTACCGACTTTAACCATGCAGAGTGATGGCAACTATCGACCGGAATGTATCCATTCCGGTCGGTAGACTTAACCACATCAATACTGGGCACTTAAACCCCCTTCCTTCCCAGACCAATTTTCAGCTTTCAGTGCTCTCGCACTTTGAATGACAATTATTCAGTCATGCTACACTGTACCCAAATGAAATTTTTATCATTTTGTTCACACAAATAGAGCTTTCTTTTGGTGGTATTTGTTTACAATTTCATTTTCAATTTTTTGCGATAAAAGCGAAAAGAGAGCGAATATTTTGAAAAAAAACATTTCTCTTGTCATCCATGGACTGACACAGCGTGTCTTATACACCTTTACACGTGGGTTATGTCCCTGCTTGCAGGAGAAGACCTAGGCAGAATGTGAGATGTTATACATACATTCTAAACAGCCAGAGCTGAACAGCCCCGCCCAGGGGGGCGGTCCCTCCGGACATAACCCTCCCACTGCAGTCAGCAGACCTCAGTTTTTTTCTGCCTAGCAGAAGGAGAAGACGTGGCTCTCTCAGGAGCCAGTCTCCTGACCTATTTTTATTCCTTTGGGAATTTTTTTCCTATTTTATTTTTTTGAGATCTTCTATCAACTGTCGGCTGGGCAACAGGTTGGGTACAAGATATCCTCGTAGTCTTCCCTGTCCGACCATCGAGCGTGCTGATCCTCGCCTGTGTGCGTGAGACTCAGTTCACGACATGCCCCACGACTCCAGGGGTGGCCGGTGGGCTTCCAGCTCCGCGGTCCTCTCAAGATAGAACAGTCCGGCTGTATCTTTCGCGGTGGACCGGGCCGACAGCTACTCAGTACCGCACTGTGATAGTTCTGTCAGAAACACACCAGCGGGTCCCTCAGGGGACGGGTAAGTAGTCTCTCCTGGCTGCAGGTGAGTACATGCTGTGTGTTTCTTGTGTAGGGGGGATTTCCCTGTCTCCCCCTGTGTTTTTTAATGTCCCTCTCTGTTCACTAGTGCTGGCGCTGTACTGTGGGGGGTGCCTGGGGGCCATACTGTCCTGGGGGGGGGGGCTCATGCTGCTCTGCATTCGCTGGGGCTGTTTTGTTTTTGGATGTGAGGGGCCTGGGCGCCGTTCGGCGCCATGTTTTGTGTGTGTGCTGATTTTTACATTGGCGGCCATCTTGCCGGGGCCCACCGGAGCACATTGCGGCGGCCATTTTCTTGTAGCCGCACGTTTTTTCTGGCACTAGTTTGGCCTCTAGCGCCGCTGGGAACGGCGCGAATCTCCTCACACTCTCTCCTCTCAGCTCACTCACGCTGAGCAGCGCGGCGCAGTGAGACAGAGCGGCGGAACCGAGCGGTCCTGGTCAGGTTGGTGGGTTCCCTGGGCATTCCCCTACTTCAGTCAGCACAGCCTGTGGGTGGTCTGAGAGGGACATTATGGAGTCAGAGTCACCAGCTTCCCCTAACATGCCAGAGGCAGCAGCCAGTGCTCCAGCACCTGCGGTCCCTATGGACCAGTTGTCGGCAGTCCTGGAATCATTTCTGACCAGGATGGAAGCTGTGTGTGAGCATAAGGGAGCAAAAAAGCGCCCTCTCCCCACTTTATCTCCACAAGGGGAGTGCTCTGCTTCAGATATGGGCCTAGCTATTGCTGCTCAGGACCCTAGCTCTGAATATTTGGATGGTTTTGAACAGGACATTCCTTGTGAGGAAGACTCCAGTTCTGAGTCAGTAAATGACAGGGCGCTTGTTAGTGAACTCATTGATGCTGTGAGGGACACTCTCAAGCTAAATGCTGCGATCGCAGAACCTCAGGCGGATACAGTCTCCTTTGGTTCTTTTAAGACCAAGCCTTCTAAAAAGGTTTTTCCATATGTACCTTTCTTTGACCAGCTCATTGACCAGGTCTGGGAAAAGCCGCAGAAGACTTTTATGGTCCCGCGGCGTTTGTCTAATAGATACCCCTTTGAAGATGCCCTGCTTAAAAAGTGGGCTTCTCCCCCGGTGTCGACCCTCCAGTCGCCCGTTTAAACAAGGCCACCACTCTCCCGATGGAGGGGACTCCTGCGTTTAAGGACCCCACTGACAGGAGGTCAGAAGTGGTGAGTAGAGCCATGTTCGCCTTGTTGGGATCCGCCCTACGGCCCGTAGTAGCGGCGACCCTTGTGTCTCAGACAGACACTCACGGAATGGGCAAAAATTTTGCACCAAACTGTGCAGGAGTATAACCTTCCTCCAGACACTATTGCTCTGGCCCACCAGATGGTGCAGGGTCTGATATATGTGTGCGACGCCACGTGGGACGCGGCCCCTTTAATATCCAGGGCCTCTGTCTCGGCGGTGGTATTGCGTCGTCTCATCTGGCTGAAATGCTGGTCTGCTGACCTAGCCTCTAAGAAGCTCCTGACGGATCTACCTTTTAAGGGTGGTAGACTTTTTGGTGCTGCTCTGGATGACATCATCAAGGATGTCACGGGAGGTAAAAGCACTCTCCTTCCTCAAACTATCAAGGGTAAGGAGGCCCGACGTAAACCGGGTCCTTCCTTTCCAGCAAAAAAGGTTTTTTTTCGTCCGTCAGAGTCCACGGGTAAGCCATCCCAGACTGACAACAGTGCGGCTGGCGGGCACAAGCGCCCCTGGGTGCGTAAGCCGAACAAGCCGGCTCCCAAGCCCGCCTCCGCGTGAAGTCTTGCCCCCGCCCGTCTCTGGGGTGGGGGGACGACTTTGCAGGTTCACGGATCGGTGGACCTCCCGGATCTCCGACCGGTGGGTGTGCGAGGTGGTCACCTCAGGATACAGAATAGAGTTCCGCTCCTGGCCCCCAGACAGATTCTTTCCCTCAAATCTCCCTCTCCTTCCTGCCCGTCGGGCAGCCCTCTTGGGGGCTGTACAGGATTTGATCGGGTCCGGAGTATTTGTGCCGGTTCCGTCCCAGGAGAGGTTTCAGGGGTTCTACTCGAATCTGTTTGTTCCAAAAAAGGACGGGGTTCGGCCAATCCTGGACCTCAAGGCCCTGAATGCCTTCGTGAAGGTGCAAAAATTCCGCATGGAATCCATTCGCACGGTGGTCGCTACACTCCGTCAAGGGGATTTTCTGGCATCCTTGGACATCAAGGACGCCTACTTGCATGTTCCGATCTGCGCAAGCCACCAGAAGTTTCTGCGCTTTGCGGTCGGCGAAGTCCACTATCAATTTGTGGCTCTTCCCTTCGGCCTGGCCTCGGCACCAAGGTGCTTGCTCCGGTCCTAGCTTTGCTGAGACAGCGAGGCATTGCTATCATGGGCTATCTGGACGATTTCCTTCTAAGAGCAGACAGTGGCTCAGAATTGGAAGAAAGTGTGACTATCGTCAGCCAGACCCTCAGGGAGTTTGGGTGGCTCCTGAACGTTCAGAAGTCGGTTCTAGTCCCGACTCAGCGTCTGGAGTATCTAGGTCTGATTCTGGACTCCTTGGAAGCAAGAGTCTTCCTACCTCCAGACAAACTACTGACACTTCAGTCTGCAGTACGGGTGCTGACGTCCCGAAAATGGTCGTCAATCCGCTTTTGCATGAGAGTCCTGGGACTCATGGTGGCCTCCTTCGAGGCCGTTCCTTATGCCCAAGCGCACACCAGGGCTTTACAGAAAGATCTTGTCTACTTGGGACAAATCCCAGTTGTCCTTGGATCTTCAGATCCAGGTGAGTCACCTGGTCAGGGCGTCCCTGACGTGGTGGTTGAGGTCCCCGGCTCTTCGGTCCGGGAAGTCGTTCCTCCCCATCCAATGGACGGTGATCACGACGGACGCCAGCCTGACGGGCTGGGGGGGAGTCTGGGGAGTCCTGTCGGCCCAAGGGCTTTGGACTCCGGACGAAGCCCTCTTACCGATCAATGTGCTGGAGATACGGGCAATCAGACTGTGCCTCTCCTCATGGTCGGAGAAACTACAGGGTCACTCCATCAGGATACAATCGGACAACGCCACAGCAGTGGCGTACGTCAACCATCAAGGGGGGACTCGGAGCTCAGCTGCGGCTTCCGAGGTCGCCCGCATCCTGAGGTGGGCCGAAAGAAGCGTGCCGGCTCTGTCGGCCGTCTACATTCCGGGCGTAGACAATTGGCAGGCGGACTATCTAAGTCGACAGACGCTGGACCAGGGAGAGTGGTCCTTGCACCCGGAGGTCTTTCAACTCCTTTGCAGACAGTGGGGCACGCCGGATGTGGACCTGATGGCTTCTCGACTCAATCGCAAGGTGTCGAGGTTTGTGGCCAGATCCAGGGATCCCTGGGCGGATGCCTCGGATGCGTTGGTGGCCCCATGGGGTCAGTATCGCCTGATATACGTTTATCCTCCGCTGCAGTTGCTCCCTCGCCTGCTCCGCAGGGTAGCGACCGAGGGAATTCCGGTGATCCTCATTGCTCCGGATTGGCCTCGGCGTCACTGGTACGCCGATCTGGTACATCTCGTCGCAGACGTTCCCTGGCGGTTACCAATACGGGGGGACCTTCTGTCTCAAGGTCCTATATTTCATCCTGCTTTACAGTCTCTGGTTTTAACGGCATGGTTATTGAAAGCCAGGTGCTGAGAGACCGAGGTCTCTCGGATTCGGTCATTTCGACCATGTTAAGGGCACGGAAGTCTTCCTCCAGAAGGATCTATCACCGTACTTGGAGAGCTTACATCGCCATGTGCGAAGAGCTGGACTAGCGCCCACGAACGTATTCCGTTCCCAGAATCCTGCATTTTCTGCAGCGTGCAGCGTGCTCGCTTTGAGTACCATTAAGGGTCAGATTTCGGCCTTGGCCATCTTCTTTCAGCGACCGCTGGCGGGTCATCCCTTGGTTAGCATCTTTGTGCAGGGGGTTCGCCATGTGCTTCCCCCTGTCAAGCCTCCTCTCCCCCCGTGGGATCTGAATTTGGTGCTCTCGGTCCTCCAGGAACCTCCCTTTGAAAAGATTAGAGATATTCCCCTCTTGACTTTGTCTCAGAAGGTGGCCTTCTTGGTGGCCATTACTTCCATTAGACGAGTGTCTGAATTGGCGGCCTTGTCCTGCAAGTCGCCCTTTTTGGTCATCCATAAGGATAAGGCGGTGTTACGTCCGCGACCTTCCTTTCTGCCAAAGGTGGTCTCGGCCTTCCACTTAAACGAGGACATTGTCCTCCCGTCCTTGTGTCCTCACCCATCGCATCCCAGAGAGTTTGCGCTTCACACTTTGGATGTGGTACGAGCCTTGCGGGTGTACCTGTCTGCTACTGCTTCTATTCGGAAGTCTGACTCACTATTTGTGGCTGTCTCTGGTCCAAAACAGGGCCAAGCGGTTTCGTCTGCCACCATTTCTAGGTGGATCAGACAAACCGTCATTCAAGCTTATGCTCTCAAGGGGCGGGCGCCTCCCTTTCCGGTTACGGCACATTCCACCAGGGCAATTGGTGCTTCCTGGGCTTTCCGACATCAAGCGTCGGTTGCACAAGTGTGCAAGGCGGCGACCTGGTCGTCTGTTCATACCTTTTCTAAGTTTTATAAGGTTGATGTGGCTGCATCTTCGGATGCTTCCTTCGGCCGCAAGGTGTTGCAGGCCGCTGTTTGATGTTGCAACTCCTCCGTTGAGGAGCTCTGCCTTGTTTGGAGTGAAGTTTTTGGTTTTCCATTTATACTGCTCCCATCCCTCTTGACACTGCTTTGGGACATCCCACGTGTAAAGGTGTATAAGACACGCTGTGTCAGTCCATGGATGACAAGAGAAAATAGGATTTTTGTACTCACCGTAAAATCCGTTTCTCTGGCATCCATGGACTGACACAGCACCCACCCTTCTTTTTAAGTTTGTACTGCTTTGTTACGAACTGAGGTCTGCTGACTGCAGTGGGAGGGTTATGTCCGGAGGGACCGCCCCCCTGGGCGGGGCTGTTCAGCTCTGGCTGTTTAGAATGTATGTATAACATCTCACATTCTGCCTAGGTCTTCTCCTGCAAGCAGGGACATAACCCACGTGTAAAGGTGTATAAGACACGCTGTGTCAGTCCATGGATGCCAGAGAAACGGATTTTACGGTGAGTACAAAAATCCTATTTTTCTACATTCTGTTTTAAAAGAAATCCAAACAAATCAAATTTCGGCAAACATTTAGGCCAAAATGTATTCTGCTACATGTCTTTGGTAAAAAAAAATCCTGATAAGTGTATGATATTTGGTTTGTGTGAAAGTTATAGAGTCTACAAACTAAGCTACGCATTATTGCAAATTGATCAATCCTAATGCACTGATGGCCTATCTCATTTCTTGAGGCCCTAAAATGTCAGGACAGTACAAATACCCCCCAAATGACCTCTTTTTGGAAAGAAGACAGTCGGAGGTATTTAGTAAGAGGCATCGTGAATTTTTTGAAGTTGCAATTTTTTTCCCACAATGCCTTGGAAAATTAAGAAATATATATATTTTTTTTTTTCTTCACAAAGTTGTCAATTTAGAAGATCTTTCTAACACATAGTATGTACATAGCAAAAATAACACCCCAAAATACATTCTGCTGCTCGTCCTGAGTATGGCGATACCACATGTGTGAGACTTTTCCACATCCTGGCCACATACGGAGGCCAAACATCCAAGTAGCACCATCAGGCGCTCTTAAGGCATAAATTACACATTTCATTTCCTGAGTACGTATCACATTTTTGAAGACCCTGGAGAACCAGGACAATGGAATTACCCACAAAATGACCCCATTTTGGAAAGAAAACAACCCAATGTATATTCTATGAGGCATAATAAGTCTTTTGAACATGTAATTTCTTTCCAAAAGTTTTTGGAAAGTGTGGAAAAAAAATTAACATATTTTTTTTTCACAAAGTTGTCAATTCAGAAGATCTTTCTAACACATAGTATGTACACAGCAAAAATAACACCCCAAAATACATTCTGCTACTCGTCCTGAGTATAGTGATACCCCATGTGTGAGACTTTTCCACAGCCTGGCCACATACAGAGGCCCAACATGCAAGTAGCACCTTCAGGCTTCTAACACATAGCATGTACACACCAAGAATTACACCCCAAAATACATTCTGCTGAGCAAAAGGTAATAAAAAAAGGCTCACCTATGGTTTTAGCAGGCAGGAATACCGTTCCAGAGCAGTCAAAGCATTGGTCCAGACAGCCATAGGAAATGTCCAGGAATTGTCCAGCAGGGAAACAGAGATATGGAAACCTATGAACATGGTCCATGGTTTAGCAGGCAGTTTAGGTGGCAGGCAGAGGCATGGCCAGTTCAGGTGGCAGGCAGAGGCATGGCCAGTTCAGGCGGCAGGCAGAGGCATGGCCAGTTCAGGTGGCAGGCAGAGGCATGGCCAGTTCAGGTGGCAGGCAGAGGCACGGTCAGTTCAGGTGGCAGGCAGAGGCACGGCCAGTTCAGGTGGCAGCACTATAACATTTAGGCCTTGGTCAGGAAAGACCTAAGAACAGGGGTAGAGGCTTCTTCCCACCCAAATCTCTACGAAGCCTCCGAGTCTCCAGACCCTAATCCGAGAAAAACAAAAAACCTGGAGAAAAACATTTTCTCCACTCGGAAACTCTTTTCTGGAGCCCCTCAAATATGTGAGACCCCTGTGCTGTACTCAAATGATCAGTTTAGGAGGCAGGCAAAAAGCATGGTCATTTAACAGGCCAAGGTCAATTCACGTTGAAGGCAGAAACATGGTTGGCAGAGACATAGTCGAAAACAGTCCGGGTCATTCACAGAAATGGCAGATGGTGGAAACTGGAAAAAAAAAATCATCTTCACTTTACTAATAGTTTAGTAAAGTATGATAGCTCTGAAAGCACTTTCCAATACAAAGGCTTGGCTGGGAGGGACATTGGGGACAGTAGTATCGGGTGTCGCAACAAATTGCTCTACTTGAACACACACGACATTTTTTTGGGGGTTTGCGACCTGTTAAGGTAAGAGGGAGGATTTCGGGGAAGTGTCTTTCGTGGAGTCTGGCTACTGCATCGGAGCGAATTAGTTGAGGGGCTTGGCCATGGGGATAGAGAAGGGCTTCGATCACGTCTTCTTGGAATTTTAGATAGGTTAGGGAACTTTGGGTGCACTTAGAAAAAATTATATAAGAATTGAAAAGGGCTAGTTGCATCAAATAAATGGCAACTTTTTTGTACCAAAACAGTGATTTCCTGGTGGCCAAGTAGGGCTGCATCATCTGGTCGTTCATATCCACCCCCCCCCCCCCATGTAAAGATTATAGTCATGCACACATTTTGGCTTCTGGACGGGGCCTCTTCTTCTCTGCAGTTCCACAAAGGTGTCATCATGCATTGTGGAAAGGATGTAGACATCTCTTTTTTTATCTCTTCACTTCAATGCTAGGACCTCTTCAGTCCGCATACTGGCCATTTCCCCCTGTTTCAGTTTCTTGGCAACCAATCTCTGTGGGAAGCCTTTACGGTTGGTCCGTGCTGTCCCACAGGCCACAGTTTTCTTTTGGTACAGATGGCGAAAAAGTGGGAGACTTGTATAGAAATTGTCTAAGTATAGGTGGTAACCTTTCCCAAGCAATGGTTCAATCAGCTGCCAGACAATTTTGCCACTTGTTCCCATGTGGGTAGGGCATCCAGGGGGGTTTAGCTGTCTGTCCTTTCCCTCATAAATTATAAAATCATATGTGTAACCTGTGGCCCTGTCACATGCCTTATAAAATTTTACCCCACGTCTGGCTCTTTTACTGGGGAGGTATTGCTTTATTCCAAGTCTTCCTGTGAAGTGTACTAATGATTCATCTACACATATATTTACATCAGGGGTAAACATCTGCTTGAAGCTGGCGCAAAAAAAAATTGATTAGGGGCCGAATTTTAAATAATTTATCATAATTGGGATGATTTCGAGGGAGGCATTGGGCATTGTCGTTGAAGTGTAGAAACCTCATTATCTCGTAACGGGTTCTTTTCATAAAAGATGAATAGATTGGCATGTGGTAGATAGGTCGGGTAGATCAGTAGGAATGGAGTTCATTTTTTTTTGTCAGCCCCATGTTGAGGGTTAGGCCAAGGAAAATTTTAAATTCTTCCACGGTGAGGGGTTTCCAAACAAAAAGGACGGGCATAGGAAGAATTTGGATTGTTGGCTATATATTGACTGGCGTATAGGTTACACTGCTCCACAATGTAGGTTAGGATATCATCAGTAAAAAATAATTCAAAATAATAAATCGGGGTAGCATTTTCCGACTGTATCTGAGGGCCTGGCTGGGCTGTAAAAGGGGGAATGATAGGTTCTACTGACGTATCGGGCAGCCATGTTGGATACATTAGAAGATCGGGGAGGCTAGTATGGGCCCTGCCTCGTTGATGGGACGCCCCATTGCTAGCATTTGGCCTATCCTCTAGAAAAGTTGCATAACTGCTGGCGGATGCCTGCCTATCCTGGCGTGATGCGCTGCTGGCAGATGCCTGCCTATCCTGGCGTGATGCGCTGCTGGCGGATGTCTGCCTATCCTGGCGTGATGCGCTGCTGGCGGATGTCTGCCTATCCTGGCGTGATGCGCTGCTGGCGGATGCCTGCCTATCCTGGCGTGATGCGCTGCTGGCGGATGCCTGCATATCATCATGGAGTCCTGCGCTGCTGGTGGATGCCTGCTGGTGGATGTCCTGGAGTGCTGCGCTGCTGGTGGATGTCTGCGGCGCCTGCTCATAACTCCTGATCTCACTTGTTGCGATTCTATCCTCAGTTTCTATTTCAGAGCCACTACTTTCCTCTGGATAATATTCACTATCCGATTCTGACAGAGAGAGTTCCTCGCTACTCTCGTCCGACATACCCTGGAGTATCTGGAGAGCCTCCTCGCTGCTGTAGAATCGTTTAGCCATGTGGTCAGATGTGCCAGATGTTGGCGGTCAGATGTGCCAGATGTTGGCAGGGCAGATGTTGGCGGGCAGCTGTTGGCGGTCAGATGTTGGCGGCCAGATGTGTCAGATGTTGGCGGGCAGATGTGCCAGATGTTGGCAGGGCAGCTGTTGGCGGTCAGATGTTGGCGGGCAGATGCCAGATGTGGCAGCTGTTGGCGGGCAGATGTGGCAGTTGTTGGCGGGCAGATGTTTACTGCCAGATGTTGGGAGTCAGATGTGCCAGATGTTGGCAGGGCAGATGTTGGCGGGCAGATGTGCCAGCTGTTTGCGGGCAGCTGTTGGTGGTCAGATGCTGGCGATCAGATGTTGGCAGGCAGCTGTGCCAGATGTTGGCGGGCAGCTGTTGGCGGGCAGATGTCGGGCAGATGTGGCAGCTGTTGGCGGGCAGATGTGGCAGCTGTTGGCGGGCAGATGTGGCAGCTGTTGGCGGGCAGATGTGGCAGCTGTTGGCGGACAGATGTTTGCTGCCAGATGTTGGGAGTCAGATGTGCCAGATGTTGGCGGGCAGATGCTGGCGGCCAGATGTTGGCGGGCAGATGCGCAAGATGTTGGTGGGCAGCTGTGCCAAATGTTGGCGGGCAGCTGTGCCAAATGTTGGCGGGCAGATGCGCAAGATGTTGGCGGGCAGATGTGCAAGATGTTGGCGGGCAGATGTTTTCACTGTTTTGGGGACACTGTTTTGGGGACACTGTTTTGGGGACACTAGCTGGGTGATCAGTGGGTAAACAGCAGACAAACAGCTAAAAACTCACTGATCTCCCGGCTGCAGCACAGATTGTCTCTTCCTCTCCTCACTGACAGGCTCTGTGTGAGGAGAGGAAGAGATCAGAGCAGTTACAACTGCTCTGTGTTTACATTACATGACGGCTGTCATTGGACAGCCGTCATGTCATCAGGAGGGCCAATCACATGGCCCTCCTGTTTGCACACAACTTCTATCTCTGGGGGGTACAGGCAGATCGGGATCGCGCCGATGCACGTGCACGTGGCGCGCGCGATCCCCTCACAAGTGCCAGCCCCCGCTCTCTGTGTTTACATCACGATGTCTGTGATTACACACAGCCATCGTGCCGATCAGGAGGGCAAATCACAGTGCCCTCCTGCTGTTCCGAGATGTGGCGTGTCCGCGGGACACGCGCGCGCGATCACGCTCCTTCTGAAGGATGTTCAGGAACGTCCACTCAGAAGGAGAGAGCACCCACCCGGCCGTATATATACAGTGGCCGGGTGGGAAGTGGTTAAAGAATGTTTTAGTCTGTAATTGACCATCGCTAACAAAAATTTACAAATCCAAGAAATGAATATTTTTGTGTAACTCATTTCATGGGTCAGATTAATGCCAATATTAGTGTCATTAAGGGTAGACATGAATCTATTGAGGGAGTCTTGATCACCCTTCCACAGGAGGAGGATGTCGTCAATGTATTGAACCCAGAGCACAATCTCTGGGCGATTTAAAGCATAGACGACATCCTCCTCCCATTTGGCCATGAAAATGTTGGCCAGGCTAGGAGCAAATTCAGTTCAGTTGGCAATCTAAAGAGAGTATAATAAGAGCCATTGAAGGGAGTTCTAATAATATGGAAATTTCCGCTCCCCCAATAGGAGAACTAAGATCCCAGCCTGTTCAACCTCCAAACCGTCCATATGGTCCCAAGGAACCCAATCCTAGGCAGTCTGGTGGACGGACTCCCACCATTCAACCAAAAGTACCCTATCCAGCCCAGGGTGGGAGGGGTAAGGGACCTCGAGGTAACAACAGAGGTAGAAGGGACCACTCCCGTGAACATTGGAGACATGACTCACCACGGGGTAGAAGTGGGCAAGGTCATTATGATTATGACTATCACCCCTATCCATCACAAAGAACACCAGTAGAAACCTACAATAGGTTCTTTCCTCTCAGAGAAGAACATGGAACTTATCAATCCCAATCTAGCCATAGGGATAATGATGACAGTCATCAATTTAACAGGTCCCCATACAATTATAATCAGAACCACCCAGGGTCTTCATACTCAGGGGGTTTTTATCAGGAGCAGAGGGGGTACAATCGAAACCCAGACGCAAACGCGGATGCAGAGGCGGATGGCGCGCCAAGAAAAAGAAAATGCATCTAACTTTGGATGGAATTTTTAATTTAAGTTCGGCCACCTTTTCCGATTCAGAAAAAATAGTTCTAAGTAAGGGATTGAAATATGTCCCTCCCAAACAATTAAACAAATTTGCCACGTTCATTGACGTGCACAAATATGTGCGAAAATTAAACATACAAAGATACTTTGTTTCCAATCCAGCTAAATCTACCCTACCTGAAATTGCCTCTCTCACTGTCCATACAGGACTTTCAAATCCTTCACTTTTTAACCCTCCCGGGTCCACAGCACCTTCCATACAAGTATTCAAGGACTTCGTATTAAAAGATCTAGAAGTGTTACCTAGGAAGAAAATTCATAGTGACCCTATGATTAAGGAAGGCCTCAAGGCGTTGTGTGAACGTAAAGACCTTACTATTATTAAATTTTGTATTTATGTCAGGGAGATCGGTCCACATGGACCACAGCACGAAAGGTATCACAATCGCCAACCGTAATACATTCACATCAAGGGAAGCATGCAGGAATAATTCAACAGTACCTTCTAAGTTATATAGTACAATCCTGCCTATGCAAGGTACTACCACACAGATTAACCTGTTTTAGTGATCTCCCCCAGCCGACATCCGCGTGGGGGACGCTCCCCGCGCGGACCCCGCCAGGTTCCACCTTCCTTGTGGCATTCTCGCGTGAATCGCAGGAACGGATCAGAATACTGCGGCCCTATGGGCTCAACCTCCCTGTTTTTTTTGTTTTTTTTTCCCCACATATTTTAATTTCAACAGGAGTATAACACAGAAATAAGCAGGCATATCATGCCTCTTGAAGGAAGGAGTAGCCAGGTAAGTATTGTAGGAGGGGGGGGGGTGAGGGGGTCATTCAGAGAGGGAGGGGGGGGGGTCCACGGACATGGATCTGGGCTCCCGCCCAATGGGTGGCATTGCCGCCGTGCAAGTTGAGGGCGGCCTAGATAAAGACGTCAAAGCTTAAGCCTAAGTAGGGGTTTATTAAGCGTGGAGTCAAGTCTAGTTTTCAGGGTGTGGGACCTTCTCCTCTGAGGAGTTGTCCGTCGACGGAATATCTAAGATAGTTCCATAGTTGCCAAGTTTTGGAGTACTCCTCCCGTCTGTTTTGGCTAGTTAGGATCAGGTCTTCCATCCTACTTATGTCATCCACTTTTTTAAGCCACGAGGCGACGGTCGGTGGGTGGGGGGACTTCCACAAGAGAGGAATGCAGGCCTTCGCCGCATCCAGTAGGTGACGAATGACGGATGTTTTGTAGGTGCGAGCCGGTGTGTCATTGGCATGTAAGAGGAAATAGGCCGGGTCATTCGGGACATTCCCTTCCGTAAGTTGTTGAGCTATTTTGCGAACCTCCCTCCAGAAATGTTGAAGTCGGGGACAGGACCAAAAGATATGCAGAAGGGTGCCCCTCTCCTTCCGGCATCGCCAGCAAACCTCAGGCGTTCCCGGGAAAAATTTATGCAGTAGAGCCGGTGTTCTGTACCAGCGTGTGAGGAGCTTGTAGTTGGTCTCCTGAATTTTGGTGCATAGGGATGACTTGTGCGTGAACCTGAGGATGTTCTGTTTTTGGTTCGTGGTAAAGTGGCAATTCAGGTCCCTTTCCCATTTTAGAAGGCTCGGAGGTTGATAGCTACCAGGTGGTGTGAGAAGCATATCGTAGGTTAGGGAAAGCGTGTGTGGCAGCACACCTGTCTCTGTACAAAGCCCCTCAAATGTTGTGAGGGGTTGGTTTGCGTCATTGGGAGGTGGAAGGCTGGTAAGGAAATGGCTGAGCTGTAGCGCCCTCATAAAGTCCAGTCGGAACAGGCCTCCCGGATCCGAGAGCTCCACCACCGTTTTCCATCTTCCCATGTTACTGAAGTGAGATGCTTGGTACACGCCCGCCTCACTTAGTGCTCGGAAGGGTTTATCTTTCATACCCGGCTCGAATTGGGGGTTGCCAAGAATGGGTCTTAGCGCTGAATTGCAAGTAGAGAGAGAGGAGCGTGTCAATGAGTGTGCACATGTTTTAATGGTGTTTCCGATCAGTGGGTGCCGTTTGAGGCTAGGTGGTAGGGCCGTCGGGCACCATGGGGCTCTATGAAGGGGGATGTCGCTTTGCGCCTGCTCCAGCTGTGGCCATAACTTGGTGTCTGTGTCGGCACCAATCAAGGAGTCTGCTCAAGTGTACTGCCTGGTAGTAGCTCCGGATCTCAGGTACAGCCAGACCTCCGAATTGTTTTGGTAGTACCAGTATCTTTTTGTGTAAACAAGGTTTTTTCCCTGCCCAGATAAATTTATTGAAGGTGGACTGTATTCGTCTAAAGTAATCTACAGGTATATGTATTGGGAGGGCCTGCAGGAGATAAAGGAATTTTGGCAAAATTGCCATTTTAATGATGTTACACCGCCCAAACCATGTGTGTAGTCCCCCGGTCCATTGGTCTAGTAATTTTTGGACAGTCTTGAGGAGGGGAGGGAAGTTGAGTCTGAATAGTCGATGGAAGGTCGAAGGGATGTGGGTGCCCAGGTATCTTAGAGCCGTATCAGTCCATTTTAATTTGATGCTCGCTCGGAGACTTGTGAGCAAGGGCTGAAGAATCCCTATACCCATCGCCTCTGATTTGCTGAAGTTGATTTTCAAATTCGAGACCCGTCCGTATAAGTCAAATTCCCGCATTAGGTTGGGCAGGGACATAGTTGGTTTTGTAAGGGAGAATAGCATGTCGTCCGCGTAGGCAGATACCTTGTATTGTCTGTCCCCTACCTCTATTCCGGCGATATCGGGGTTTGCTCTAACATGGCACAGGAATGGCTCAAATGAAAGCGCGAACAGCAGAGGTGAGAGTGGGCACCCCTGCCTAGTTCCATTAGTTATTGTAAAGGTGTCAGAAAGGATACCGTTCGCCCTAACCCTAGCCGTCGGTTCTGAGTAGACCGCAGCTATCCAGTTCATCATCTTGGTCCCTAGTCCTATATGGGCAAGTGTTGCAAACATAAACTTCCAGCTTACCCTGTCGAAAGCTTTCTCAGCATCTGTACCCAGGAATATACAAGGTATTTTGGTGCTGTTTGCTACGTGTAGGAGGTTTAAGACTTTGGTCGTGTTGTCCCGAGCCTCCCTAGTTGGGACAAAGCCAACCTGGTCTAGCTGAATCAGATGGGTAAGGTGTTGTTGTAATCTATTGGCGATGATTTTGGTAAAGAGCTTGAGGTCTGTATTCAAAAGTGATATCGGACAGTAGCTCCCGCACTGGGCGGGGTCCTTGCCCTCTTTCGGAATTACTGAGATTTGTGCTTGTAGCGTGGACTTGTGGAGCGTTTTCCCAGTGCTCAGGTCATTGTATAGTTTCACCATGTGGTGGCCTAGGTATGTAAGCAGGGTCTTGTAGTAAGGGGCGGTAAGGCCGTCCGGGCCCGGGGCTCTACCTGACTTGGTGGCTTTCAGTGCCCGCTGTAGCTCTGGTAGCGTGATGGGGACCTCTAATAGTTCTGTAGCTTCCGCCGATAGCGAGGGCATAAGGGATTTTGCTATACATTCCGATGTTACGTCTGGTGTGGGGCGTGTTGTGTTCAGATTATACAGGGAGTCATAATAAGCTTTGAACTCCTCCGTAATACGGTGGGGTAGGGAAGCCTTCTGACCTTTGGCAGACATGATGTGTGGAATGTAGGACGCCAATTTCTGCTCCCGCAGCGATTGGGCCAATAGTTTACCGCATTTATCTCCCGATTCGTAAACTCTCCTCCGGCAGATCTGCAACGCTGCCTTAGCCTTAAAGGTTAACAAATCTGTGATTTGCGAGCGGGTAGAGTCAAGTTCTATTCCGAGTGATCTGGTAGGGGACGACTTGTGGGCCATCTCTAATTGGTGTAGTTTATGAAGCAGCTCGTTCAATTGGGTTGTCCGTAGTCGCTTCAGGCGGGAGCTGTGTTTGATAAGAACCCCCCTAATCACCGCCTTGTGCGCCTCCCATACCACCCCTGCGTCACTCTCAGGTGTGCTGTTTAAGTCAAAGTAAAGTCCGATCTCTTTAACTACGTCTGCCAAGGTTTCTGGGTCTTGCAGGAGACCTTCATTCAGTCTCCACGGCGGCCTTTGCGTCGTATGTATGTCCGACAAGGCGTATCTCAGGCTGATCGGGGCGTGATCCGACCACGTAATTACCCCAATTGAAGCGTCACGTATCGCGTGCAGGTGCTCATGGGGGATCAGGAAATAGTCAATTCGGGAGTACGTCAGGTGTGGCTTAGAATGAAAGGTGTAGTCCCTCTCCCCCGGGTGGAGAAGGCGCCATGCGTCAATCAGTCGAGAGGAGTGTAAAGTGGAACAAATACGTTTGCGCATGTCACGTGAAGTGGATGAGACACCGGAGGAGGTGTCTTCCGACGGTGTCAGTGGTACATTAAGGTCACCGCCTACAATCAGCTGTCCCTCCGAGTACCTTGTGAGTCGGTCTATGTGTCGTTTGATAAAAACGTCCTGACGATCGTTTGGGGCATACAGGTTTGCAACGGTAACCCTCACCCCTCCGATCTGGCCCTTCAGGAACAGATACCGCCCCTGTGTGTCTGTCATTGTGTCAGTGTGTGTCCACGGTACCCTTGCTGAGATGAGGATGGACACCCCTCTAGATTTGGCCTCTGTGTACGCGGAGTGGTAAACATGGGGGTAAAATCTATTTTTAAGTATCGGTAGAGTGCCGTCTCTAAAGTGGGTTTCCTGAAGGAGAATGACATCTGCCTTCATGCGTCGCATATCATGGAGGAGCATCCGTCGCTTTTCTGGTGTATTTAGGCCTTTGGCGTTCAAGGATAGTATATGGAGAACATCCATGTCCGTGGAACAGGAAGAGAGGAGAAGGGGGTAGGGATGGAATAGAAGAGGAGGAGTGGATGGAGGTGGGGAAAAGGAAGGAGAAATTCTGAGGTGATTAAAGAGTAGGGCAGAGAGTGTCCCACCCGTAAGATAGGTATAGACTTAGGAAGCTGTCTCTAGAGCGGACAGCTGTAGGGGGGGGTTAGGGTGGGGGTTACTAAGGTAGCCTAACCGGCTAAGGCGCTCTCCAGGAGGGTCCTGGGTATCGAGCGCTGACCTAATTGGGGTGGTGGATAGACAGAGCCAGTGAGCGAGCCCCCGGCTCTCTCTGCCCACCCCCGGCAAATATGAAACCCACTGTATGCAAACATACATATAACTGGCACAAGAACAAGTGCAAAAAACAGTACAAACAATGATATCTATTAGGCAGAGAGAAAATGAGAACATATTCAAGTTGGGGGATTTGTGCAGCGCTCACCATCCCTGATCTGGAATAAGACAGGATGTCCAAAGGATCCAAGCTCTCCACTGTGGCTTCAGCCAGTTATTTGCACTAGTGTGTGGAGCCCCATGAGTCTCAAAGTGTGGAGTCTCAACCCCAGCCCCTGTACCATCAACCCCACCCGAAGAAAGGGTTCCCCCGGAACCCCAACCCCCCCCCACCCGGGCCCCCACGCCACTCATACAATCCAGAGGGAGCATCTCCAGCAGGAGATGTTAGGTCATCAGTTCCCTAGTGTCAAGGGGAGCTCACCTCAAGCTTGCGTGTTTCAAACAGTCCTGGCTCCATAGGTGATCGTTCTTTGTCCCTTCAGATCTCGCGGGCGCAAACACAAGGCGCAGCATGTCCGTATAGGCTGGGAGGGGAGGCGATCTCTAGTCTTTCAGAGTGTAACTAAATGAGGAGCCTGTGAGCCGCATCGGGTAGTTCAATGTCAGATCCAGGGGGGCGGAGGAGATCCACGACAAGTCACAGGTAATTTTCCTCAACCCGTCAGGATATGGGGAGAGGCCACGGGGCTCAGCTATGGGTAGAGCCTGAGGGGAGGGCAGTACGATGGAGTCATTGAGGTAAAGGTGTAGATCAGGGATGGATGGATGGCCCAGGGCCTACTCACGTGCGTCTCCAGGTGCGGCATGCTGTCCAGGTCTACCCCTCTGATGGCGTGGAGGTATTGGGCGGCGGAAGGTGGAGATGCCTGATCTGCCCTTTACCCGCGGGAGAATCTGCAGCCAGTCAGGCACCGGTATCGGGTCGGCCTCCATGAATCGGAAGAGAGCCGGAAGATCTGTAGCCATCTGCAGGGTGAATGCGCTTGAATCTTTGCGGAATGTCACCGCAAAGGGGTATCCCCAGTGGTACGTGAGGCCCTTGTGCTTGGCCAGATCCAAGAGGGGTCGCAGTATGGCCCTGCGTCTAAGCGTCGCCCTGGACAGGTCCGGGAGGATCTTGATCAGGGATCCCTCTGCCTCCAAGGGGCCGTGGTCCCAGGCACGGCGCAGGATAGCCTCCTTCTGAGCGTACCGGTGCAGTCTGCATACTACATCACGCGGCCTGCTCGGATCCGTGGACCTGGGGCCCAGGGCTCTGTGCGCCCTGTCCAGCACCACGTCAGCTCCTGGATCCTCCAAGACAGCGCGGAAGATGTCCCTAACAGTCTCTCCCAGGTCTGCGGTGTCAGTGTCTTCCGGTATGCCACGGAGCCGCAGGTTGTTGCGGCGGCTCCGGTCTTCGATGTCCTCCAGGTGGAGCTGTAGCGCCACCGCCGTGTCGCGATGTTGGTCGCGGGAGTGTTCCAGAGCCAGCACCCGGCCCTCCAGCGCCGTGACCGACGTCTCCCCAGCGGTCACCCGTTCCGCTACATTCGAGATTTCCCCTCTCACCTCTTGAATGTCCCGCCGGTGAGTTTCCTCTAATCGGAGGATTAGCGTTTCAATGTCTGTCCGGGTGGGGAGGGTTGCAATGTCGGCTCGGGTGGGGAGCGCCTGGAGCAGCGCTCTAATGTCCTGGTCTGGGGTGTCGATATCTGGAGGCTGGTGGGAGGACATTGTGTCCGGTTGTCGTCCCTGAGCTGCAGTTAGGGAGCTTGCGATAGGGGTATCCTCCGAGTGGAGATCAGCGTCCTGGGGTCGGGCCTTCTGTGCGGCCCCACGTGTGAGGTTCCTTGGCGCTGTCGCTCTGTCTTCGTGGGAGTTCTCCTGGAGGAGCTTGAAATAGCGTTGAATCGCTCCCGGGGATTTGCCTATGGGGGTCCCCCTTGTTACTGCTCTTGTCTTGTATTTTCTGCCTGAGTTCATACCGATTTTAGATCAATTGTCGCCGGTAAATGAGGGTTGAAGCCGGGAGCTCTGGAAAGAAGCAGCTTCACTCAGCCATGTCTAGGCCACGCCCCCCAAATGACCGTAAAGACCTTACTATACGCCCCGCCGATAAGGGTGGGGGTATAGTAGTTCTTGACAAAATAGCATACCACACAGAGATGAATAAGATTTTGAGTGAGACGGACACCTATGTACGTCTATTCAAGAACCCCACACAGAATTATAAGAAAGCGTTGGCAGATTTGGTTGACACCGGGGCACAGCTTGGTATTTTAGATAAAAAAGAAAATAGCTATCTAGTACCTGTTGCTCCACGGATTCCAATCATTTATTACCTTCCTAAGGTACATAAAGATGCCAACCACCCTCCCGGCCGTCCGATCATTAGCGGAATAGATTCTGTGACCTCCCGCATAGGGAAATACATACAGTGCCTTGCGAAAGTATTCGGCCCCCTTGAACTTTTCATCCTTTTGCCACATTTCAGGCTTCAAACATAAAGATATAACATTTTAATTTTTTGTGAAGAATCACCAACAAGTGGGACACAATTGTGAAGTGGAACGAAATCTATTGGATTTTTTAAACTTTTTTAACTAAGAAAAAAATGAAAAGTGGGGCGTGCAAAATTATTCGGCCCCCTTGCGTTAATACTTTGTAGAGCCACCTTTTGCTGCGATTACAGCTGCAAGTCGCTTGGGGTATGTCTCTATCAGTTTTGCACATCTAGAGACTGAAATTCTTGCCCATTCTTCCTTGCAAAACAGCTCAAGCTCAGTGAGGTTGGATGGAGAGCGTTTGTGAACAGCAGTTTTCAGCTCTTTCCACAGATTCTCTATTGGATTCAGGTCTGGACTTTGACTTGGCCATTCTAACACCTGGATACGTTTATTTGTGAACCATTCCTTTGTAGATTTTGCTGTATGTTTGGGATCATTGTCTTGTTGGAAGATAAATCTCCGTCCCAGTCTCAGGTCCTTTGCAGACTCCAACAGGTTTTCATCCCGAATGGTCCTGTATTTGGCTGCATCCATCTTCCCCTCAATTTTAACCATCTTCCCTGTCCCTGCTGAAGAAAAGCAGGCCCAAACCATGATGCTGCCACCACCATGTTTGACAGTGGGGATGGTGTGTTGAGGGTGATGAGCTGTGTTGCTTTTACACCAAACATATAGTTTTGCATTGTGGCCAAAAAGTTCGATTTTAGTTTCATCGGACCAGAGCACCTTCTTCCACATGTTTGGTGTGTCTCCCAGGTGGCTTGTGGCAAACTTTAGACGAGACTTTTTATGGATATCTTTGAGAAATGGCTTTCTTCTTGCCACTCTTCCATAAAGGGCAGATTTGTGCAGTGTACGACTGATTGTTGTCCTGTGGACAGACTCTCCCACCTCAGCTGTAGTTCTCTGCAGTTCATCCAGAGTGATCATGGGCCTCTTGGCTGCATCTCTGATCAGTCTTCTCCTTGTCTGAGCTGAAAGTTTAGAGGGACAGCCAGGTCTTGGTAGATTTGCAGTGGTCTGATACTCCTTCCATTTCAAAATGATCGCTTGCACAGTGCTCCTTGGGATGTTTAACCACTTGACCACTGGGCACTTAAACCCCCTTAATAACCAGACCAATTTTCAGCTTTCGGTGCTCTCACATTTTGAATGACAATTACTCAGTCATACAACACTGTACCCATATGAAATTTTTGTCCTTTTTTTCACACAAATAGAGCTTTCTTTTGGTGGTATTTAATCACTGTTGGGTTTTTTATTTTTTGCGCTATAAGAGAAAAAAGACTGAAAATTTTGTAAAAAAATGATTTTTTTTTCGTTTCTGTTATAAAATTTTGCAAATTACTATTTTTTCTTCATAAATTTTGGCCAAAATTTATACTGCTACATATCTTTGGTAAAAATAAGTACAAATTGGTGTATATTATTTGGTCTTTGTGAAAGTTATAGAGTCCACAAGCTATGGTGCCAATATCTGAAAATTGATCACACCTGAAGTACTGACGGCCTATCTCAATTCTTGAGACCCTAACATGCCAGAAAAGTACAAATACCCCCCAAATGACCCCTTTTTGGAAAGAAGACATTCCAAGGTATTCAGAAAGAGGCATTGTGAGTTTTTTGAAGTTGTCATTTTTTCCCACAATTCTTTGCAAAATCAAGATTTTTTTTTTCTCTTTTTTTTTTTTCACAAAATTGTCATATTAGCAGGTTATTTCTCACACACAGCATATGCATTCCACAAATTACACCCCAAAACACACTCTGCTATTACTCCCGAGTATGGCGATACCACATGTGTGAGACTTTTACACAGCGTGGCCACATACAGAGGCCCGACATGCAGGGAGCACCTTCAGGCGTTCTGGAGCACCAAGGCCAATTCTGACATTTCTCTCCTACATGTAAAAATCATAATTTATTTGCTAGAAAATTACATAGAACCCCAAAACATTATATATGTTTTTTTAGCAAAGACCTTAGAGAATATAATGGTGGTTGTAGCAACTTTTTATCTCGCACGATATTTGCGCAGCAATTTTTTTAACGCGTTTTTTTACGGAAAAAAATGTTTTGTGCTTAAAAAAAAAAAAAAAAAAAAAAAAAAACAGTAAAGTTAGCCCAATGTTTTTGCATAATGTGAAAGATGAAGTTACGCCGAGTAAATAGATACCTAACATGTCGCCCTTAAAAATTGCACACACTCGTGGAATGGCGCCAAACTTCGCTACTTAAAAAATCCCCATAGGCGACGCTTTAAATATTTTTACTGGTTACATGTTTTGAGTTACAGAGGAGGTCTAGGGCCAAAATGATTGCTCTCGCTCTAACGTTCGCAGAGATACCTCACATGTGTGGTTTGAAAACCGTTTTCATATGTGGGCGGGACTTACGTATGCGTTCGCTTCTGTATGCGAGCTCACGGGGACAGGGGCGCTTTAAAAAAAAAAAAAAAAAAAATTTATTCTTCATTTTACTTTATTTATTTTAGTTTGACATGTTTTTCCGCCCTAAACATTTTTTTGATCACTTTTATACCTATTACAAGGAACATAAACATCCCTTGTAATAGGAATATGGCATGACAGGTCCTCTTTACAGTGAGATATGGGGGGGGGGGGGGTGTCAATAAGACCCCACATCTCACCTCTATGCTGGGAAGCCTGAAAAAAATACAAAAAAAAACAAAACAATCCTGGCTTTGATCGTAGCGGTGAGTCGGTAGAAGCACCGGAGGGCGGCGGGGAGGGGGGGGACATCCCCTCTCGCCTCCCGTAAGAATGATCAAGCGGCGGAACAGCCGCTATGATTGTTCTTATGGTGTAGGGAATCGCCGGCTGAAAAAGCCGATATCTGAATGATGCCTGTAGCTGCAGGCATCATTCAGATATCCCCGCACAAAGTCAAGGACGTCATATGACGGCCGGAGGGCGGGAAGTGGTTATTGCAGAGTATTGCCGGGCATTGCGGAGTATTGCCGGGCATTGCGGAGTATTGCCGGGCATTGCGGAGTATTGCCGGGCATTGCGGAGTATTGCGGAGTATTGCCGGGCATTGCGGAGTATTGCCGGGCATTGCGGAGTATTGCCGGGCATTGCGGAGTATTGCGGTGTATGGCAGGGTATTGTGGAGGGTATTGCACAGGGTATTGTGGAGGGTATTGCACAGGGTATTGTGGAGGGTATTGCACAGGGTATTGTGGAGGGTATTGCAGAGTATTGTGGAGGGTATTGCAGAGTATTGTGGAGGGTATTGCAGAGTATTGTGCAGGGTATTGCAGAGTATTGTGCAGGGTATTGCAGAGTATTGTGCAGGGTATTGCAGAGTATTGTGCAGGGTATTGCGCAGGGTATTGCAGAGTATTGTGCAGGGTATTGCAGAGTATTTCGCAGGGTATTGCAGAGTATTTCGCAGGGTATTGCAGAGTATTTCGCAGGGTATTGCAGAGTATTGCAGCAGGGTATTGCAGAGTATTGCACCAGGGTATTTTGCAGAGTATTGCACCAGGGTATTTTGCAGAGTATTGCACCAGGGTATTTTGCAGAGTATTGGCAGGGTGTATTGCAGAGTATTGGCAGGGTATAGCACAGGGATGGCTGAGCAGGGATGGATGGATCTTTGACTGCAATTGTCACAGATCCAGCCCACAGAGCTGCTGCTGCCATCCGCTCCCTCCCCCTCCCCTCTCACACTGTACCGATCGGTACAGAGAGGGGAGGGAGGAACCGGCGTCATCAAATGACGCCGGTCTGTTTACAAGTGATTGCTCCGTCATTTGACGGAGCGATCACGTGGTAAACGGCCGCTATCAGCGGCGATTTACCGCGATTCGTGATCCGCCGGGTCCTCTGTACCAGGCGGTCACGGAGTTTCCCGTGTGCGCGCCCCAGGGGGCGCGCGGGAGCGCGATTCTGGGAGGACGTTATATAACGTCCTCCCAGAGTTAAGCAACCACCCTGCCGCCGTTATTTGGCGGCAGGTGGTTGTTAAGTGGTTAAAGCTTGGGAAATCTTTTTGTATCCAAATCCGGCTTTAAACTTCTCCACAACAGTATTACGGACCTGCCTGGTGTGTTCCTTGGTCTTCATGATGCTCTCTGCGCTTTCAACAGAACCCAGAGACTATCACAGAGCAGGTGCATTTATACAGAGATTTGATTACACACAGGTGGATTCTATTTATCACCATCAGTCATTTAGGACAACATTGGATCATTAAGAGATCCTCGCTGAACTTCTGGAGTGAGTTTGCTGCACTGAAAGTAAAGGGGCCGAATAATTTTGCACGCACCACTTTTCAGTTTTTTATTTGCTAAAAAAAGTTTAAAATATCCAATAGATTTCGTTCCACTTCACAATTGTGTCCCACTTGTTAGTGATTCTTCACAAAAAATTAAAATTTTATATCTTTATGTTTGAAGCCTGAAATGTGGCAAAAGGATGAAAAGTTCAAGGGGGCCGAATACTTTCGCAAGGCACTGTAGATTTTCATTTACAACCGATTGTCCGTTCCATTCCATCGTATCTTAGGGATACAAGGCATACGATTTCCCTGTTGCAACAGGTAGATTATAGTGAGGGTATATTGTTGGTAACGGCTGATGTAGCCTCATTATATACATGCATCTCACACGAATTAGGCATATCAGCCGTCAAATTGTTTGTCTAGAGACAATAATTTACCCGGAACTCAAAAAAGATACATTATGGATCTCCTACAATTTGCGACAACGCATAACTACTTTTGGTACAATGGCGATTTCTTCCTGCAACAAAAGGGAGTTGCGATGGGAGCAAAATTTGCTCCTAGCCTGGCCAACATTTTCATGGCCAAATGGGAGGAGGATGTCGTCTATGCTTTAAATCGCCCAGAGATTGTGCTCTGGGTTCGATACATTGACGACATCCTCCTCCTGTGGAGGGGTGATCAAGACTCCCTCAATAGATTCATGTCTACCCTTAATGACAATAATATTGGCATTAATCTGACCCATGAAATGAGTTACACAAATATTCATTTCTTGGATTTGGAAATTTTTGTTAGCGATGGTCAATTACAGACTAAAACATTCTTTAAGTCTACCGACCGGAATGGATACATTCCGGTCGATAGTTGCCATCACTCTGCATGGTTAAAGTCGGTACCGCGGAGTCAACTATTGCGAATTAGACGCAATTGCTCTAATCTTCCAGATTTCTATCATCAAGCCAATATTTTGAAATCTAGGTTTGTAGATAAGGGTTATAGTTCACATTTGATAGATGATGAAATTCGAAGCATTGCTACCACTAGTAGGGATTCATTATTAATAGAGAGAGGTAAATCAATTCAGGATTCCAAATACAAATGGTCATTTTACACCACATTTTCCGCTCAGCACGAACAAATTAAGGACATTTTCCAAAGACATTGGAATGTCCTGAAAAATGATCATGTCCTTGGCCCTTCACTTCCAGATAGGGCCGGTGTAATTTATAGGGGAGCTTCCTCGCTGAAAGGTCGGATCGCTCCTAACGTGATTGATCCACCTACCATTCCTGTCTTTTTTCCCACACCTAAAAGCATACTACCCATGCAAGAAATGCAAAGTATGTCAGGTGAATCAGTGTGGCAGACGGAAAACTGACTCTTTTTGTTCCACTTCAACAGGAATGGAATATAAGATGAAGCATTTCACCACATGTGCGACCAGGTTCATTGTATATTTGCTTACCTGCCCCTGCGGGAAGCAATATGTAGGGCGTACGATTCGCACCTTTTCGATTAGGGTCGGCGAACACCTTACTAGCATCCGCAAAGGAAAAAATAGGATTTTTATAACAGCTTACCTGTAAAATCCTTTTCTTGGAGTACATCACGGGACACAGAGCGGCATAGTCATTACTATGTGGGTTATATAGATACCTTCAGGTGCTGGCACCGGCAACTTCCAAAACCGGAAGTACCCTCCCCTATATAAGCCCCTCCCATCCGGGAGTACCTCAGTTTTGTAGCAAAGCAATAAGTGTCCCCAAAAGAGGGGTGGGAGCTCTGTGTCCCGTGATGTACTCCAAGAAAAGGATTTTACAGGTAAGCTGTTATAAAAATCCTATTTTCTTTCTCGTACATCACGGGACACAGAGCGGCATAGTCATTACTATGTGGGATGTCCTAAAGCAATGCCGAATGAGGGGGGGGATACACCATACATAAGCTGAGCGCTATCAGACATGAGGATCTTTTGCGGCCTGCAACACACTGCGCCCAAAGGCGACATCCTCCTGACTTCTAACGTCCACCTGGTAGAACCTAGTAAACGTGTGTACTGAAGACCATGTTGCGGCCTTACAGATTTGAGCCAGGGAGGCCTGGTGATGCACTGCCCATGAAGTTCCAACTGCTCTCGTGGAGTGCGCCCTAACTTTGAACGGAGGCGGTCTCCTTCTCAAGCCATAGGCTTGCATTATGACCTGTCAAATCCACTTGGCTAAAGTAGATTTTGACGCTGCCTGACCCCTTCTGGGGCCTTCCGGCAGAACAAACAAAGTATCCGTTCTGCGAATCTGAGCAGTGGCTTTTAGATAAGCTTTAACTGCTCTTACTACATCCAAAGAATGTAATCATTTTTCCTCTACTGAACTAGGTTTGGGGAAAAAAGAAGGAAGAACCACATCTTGGTTCAAATGAAACCTCGATACCATCTTAGGAAGAAAGGCTGGATGAGGACGTAACACTACTCTGTCCTTATGGATAACCAGATATGGCTCCCTACAGGACATAGCGGCTAATTCCGACACTCTTTTAGCCGAACAAATGGCTACTAGAAAAATCAATTTCCTGGTGAGAAGAACCAAGGAAATATGCTGTAATGGTTCAAATGGTTGTTTCTGTAGAACCGACAGAACCAGGTTTAAGTCCCATGGACATATGGGAATATTAACCGGAGGGCTAATACGCATCACTCCTTGTATAAAGGCTTTGACTAGTGAATGCGAAGCCAAGGGCCTCTGAAAAAATATTGACAAGGCCGAAATCTGACCCTTGATAGTACTCAAGGCAAGCTTCCTATCTACAGCCCACTGTAGGAAGTCCAGAATCCTACCTATTACGTACTTTCGTGGATGCCATTTCTTGGCCTCACACCAGGCGATGTACGCCTTCCAGATTCTATAGTAGATCTGCCTGGATACCGGCTTCCTGGCATTGATTATGGTAGATACCACAGGATTAGAGAGACCTCTCTTTTTTAGAATGTGGGCTTCAATAGCCAGGCCGTCAAACCTAGGGCTGGTAAGGAAGGGTGGTATATCGGTCCTTGCGAAAGCAGGTCCGGACGATGTGGGAGGGTCCAAGGACTCCCCACAGACATTTTTACAATCTCCGCGTACCACGCTCTTCGGGGTCACGCTGGAGCCACCAGAATCACTGGTTTCTTTTCTACCCTGATTCTGCGGAGTAATCGAGGTAACAATTGTGGCGGTGGGAATGCATATATCAGCTTGAACTGATCCCAAGGGAACACTAGGGCATCCGAGCCGCAAGCTAGGGGATCCCTTGTCCAAGAGACAAACCTGTCCACCTTTGCGTTGAATCTGGATGCTAGCAGATCTACATCCGCTGTTCCCCACCGCTGACATATTGTCCGAAAAACCTCGGGGTGAAGGGACCATTCCCCTGGGCATAATTGTTGGCGACTTAGAAAGTCCGCCTTCCAATTCTCCACTCCTGGAATGAATACCGCGGATATGGCTGGGACATATCTTTCTGCCCATTTCAGGATGCAATTTACTTCCCTCTGGGCTGCACGACTCCTGGTGCCACCCTGATGATTGATATATGCCACTGCCGTGGCATTGTCTGATTGAATTCTGACAGGGGACCCTTGGAGTTTGGATGTCCATGCTACTAGGGCATACCGGGCTGCTCGTATCTCTAAGAGATTGATGGGCAGGGCCTTTTCCGCATCCGACCATCTGCCCTGGAGAGACCATTGCTCCAGTACTGCTCCCCAGCCTATAAGGCTGGCATCTGTAGTGACCACCTTCCAAGAAATCGGACTGAAGGATTTCCCTTTTTCCAGATTCTGGGGAACCAACCACCAACGGAGGCTCTTGCGAACGGAAGGGGACAAGGACATTGGTAAGTCTAGGGCCTGAACTTTCTTGTTCCAGGCTGACAGTATGGCCCTTTGCAAAATCCTTGAATGGAATTGACCGTAGGGTACTGCTTCGAATCATGCCACCATTTTTCCCAGCAGCCTCATGCACAGGCGTATGGACGGCTGTCTTTTTGTACCCACTAAGTGGATCAAATCTCTCAAAGACAACACCTTTTTTCGAGGCAAGAATATTTTCCTCTGGCCTGAATCTAGCCTTAGCCCCAAGTATTCCAGACTTTTGACTGGTTTTAGGGCTGACTTGTCTCGGTTGATAATCCAACCGTGAGATTCCAGATACTTGATTGTCTTGTGAACGACCACTTCTAGTTTTTTCACTGAGTGGTCTATCAGCAACAAGTCGTCTAGATATGCCATTATCGTTACACCTTGCGTTCTTAGATTGGCCAATAATGGGGCCAGAATTTTTGTGAACACTCGTGGTGCTGTGGCCAGACCGAAGGGTAAGGCTCTGAACTGAAAATGGCGCCCTTCTACTGCAAAGCGTAGAAATTTTTGGTGGACTGGAAAGATGGGAATGTGCAAATAAGCATCTTTGATGTCGATCGAGGCTAACCATTCCTCCCCTTGTAGGGCAGTGGCCACCGATCGGATCGACTCCATCCGGAAAGTCCTGATATGCAGGAATTTGTTTAGCCCTTTTAGATTTAATATGGGCCTCACGTCCCCGTTTGGCTTCGGGACTGTAAAGAGGTTTGAGTAAAACCCGAACCCTCATTCTTCCAGGGGAACCTCCATAATTACTCCTTGGGGCAATAGTTGTTCTAGTGCCAACAGGAGGAACTCTCTCTTCCGGGGATCCCTTGGCACGTTTGACCTCATAAAATGGGAAGGAGGAGAGTCTTTTAACTCCAATCTGTATCCCAGACTTACTGCGGAGAGCACCCATCTGTCTCTGATCGTGTCCCGCCAGGTCTCTGCGAACAACTGGAGTCTTCCCCCCACCCGATTGAGTGGGGGCAACCCTTCATGCATTTGACTTTGGGGGAGGTTTTGTACCTCTCCTGACCCAGGGTTTTTTATTACCCTGCGATTGTCCCTGATTTTTACCCCCGAGATTTGACTGAGGAGGCCGTCGGAACTGTTTCACAGCCGATGCCCCAGGGACTGGAGAAGCAGGCCTCTTAAAAGAGGGACCTCTAACTCTGTTTTTAACCGGCAAGAGTGTACTTTTACCGTTGGAAATTTTCTGGATATATTTGTCCAGGTCTTCCCCGAATAAGCGTTCACCATGAAATGGGAAGCTAACCAGCAATTTTTTACAGGGAGCTTCAGCAGACCAGTTTTTGAGCCATAGAAGCCTGTGCATATGTACTACAGACAGCGTAAGGCGGGAGGCCTGATGGATTGAATCCTTTATGGCGTCAACCGCAAAGCATAAGGCTCTAGGTAGATCAGCTAGGGCAAGGGCCTGCTGATCTGGCAAGTCCCTTAAGACCTGTTTCAACTGATCCTTCACTGCTTGGCAGACCCCAATAGCTGCCACTGCTGGTTGTGTCACCAAGCCTGCTGTAGAAAAAGCAGATTTTAATAAGGACTCCAATTTTTTATCTATTGGGTCCTTGAACATTTGGACATTATCCACTGGACATGTCAGTGATTTATTCACACAAGAGATGGCTGCGTCCACTGTAGGGACCCTCCATTTTTTGATGAACTTATCCTCCATGGGATAGACCACCGGAAATCTCTTGGGGGGAGTAAATATTTTATCAGGATGTTCCCAATCCTGGTACATGAGCCCTTCCAATAAAGGGTGAAGTGGAAAGGAACAGACAGTCTGGGGAGCTTTTAGCGACCCCAGCGAGGAGACAGTAGTGGTTGATGGTTCCGCAAGGTGCATTTTAAATGCTGATCGGACCATGTTAGTCAAAGACTGAACCCATAATCTTTCAGCTTGAGATGCTGAGAAAGGTTCCTCCACAGTTGATTCCTCTATAACAGAATCAACCTCCTCCTGATCCCCTTCAGGCAGGTCGATCCCTGTATGGGACTGTTGCTCCGCTAACAGGTACTCTGAAGGAGGAGACGGAGATCGGGCGTGCTTTCCCTGTGACAGGGAGGCAGCGATTAATGTTGACAATCTCTCTTCTAATCCTCCCAGAGCTGAGGAAAAAACCTCCTCTGTTACATACACAGGAGCAGGTGAACTGAGGACAGCCACAGTACCAGGTACTCCTGCGGGGTCTCTACGGTCACTAACCTCTGGATTTTCAGGGGAGACTGGTGCAGCAGAAGCATGCCCAAGATCCTCAGAGCCCGATGGTGACCCCTTTCGCTTCCTGGAAGATTTAGTTCCGGAGCTTCTGGACGGCATATTCCTAAGCCCAAAGCTGAGGTATTCCAGCCGTAATACACCACTTTTACTGAGAATAGTCTAGCACAATTGCTGCTATATAACAGTTGGTGTCTACTAAAGTGCCTTTCTAGGGGATGCCTGCATCAACCGCCTCTGTGTGCCTTTTTACTGTTGCTAGCTCTGTCTGTGCACTTCAATAGCCAGCTGTGATTGCCTTTAAACATGCTGGATGCCCGCACATGCGTAGTAGCGCCGCGGCGCACACCGAGCGTCATCCACCCGCTCCGCCCCTTTTTCCAGATTGCCTCTATATAGAGCGGCGCGTGCTCGCGCGCGGGCACGTGCGCCTTTTTTGAAAAAATAAGGAGCTAGATGGGAGCCAGGGTCCCTGCCGCAGGGCCCGGGGATGGATGAGCGCAGCAACAGGGCAGAGGAGACAGCTTCCCAAAGAGAACTTACCAACTGCCTGGATTTGACTTCGGAAGAAAAAAATCCACATTACAAGAAAAAGAACCATAGCGGCCTCTAGTGTCTAACACAGGTACCGCAGTCTTACATTTACCTATTTTATTTTTTCTTGCCTACTATTAAAATTTTTACATTTTCTCAGTAGTAACAGGCATGCACAGAATATTAGCGGGAATACCTTAGGTAACAGGCAGAAAGACAACATAGGCTTGGGGGTCCCCCAATAGAACCAAGTTCCTGAGGGCCCCCACTTACCTTTTCCTCGCCGCAGGACTCCGTTTGGTCCACAGAAGCCCAAACTTCACCTATCACGGCAGGCATTGTAATTAAACCTTCAGGGACCGGGTTCCCAAGGATTCCACTCCCCTGGACCTGTATAGCACCCTGCACAGAAAACATCTTGGTCGTGGGTATGACCAGAGCTCTGGATCCCAGGGTCCAGCCCTCCTAAGAGAGGCATTACAGGCAAAACCTTGCTCTTCTCTTGCAAGGCCCGGGTACTGACCGTTTAGCTATGAAGCTTTTTTGGCCGGATCCGGAATAGCTTACTGAGGCCCAAAAGAACCTGTACGCAAGCTCAGTGAAAAACACATGTTACTTCTTGGCCAACACCTTAGACACTGGCAAAAAACTGAGGTACTCCCGGATGGGAGGGGCTTATATAGGGGAGGGTACTTCCGGTTTTGGAAGTTGCCAGTGCCAGCACCTGAAGGTATCTATATAACCCACATAGTAATGACTATGCCGCTCTGTGTCCCGTGATGTACGAGAAAGAAACTAATCAGTGTTCCGAGACACTATCTGGAATCGCACAACAAAGACCCTAGAGGGACTACGTTCATCATTATAGATAAATTCGTTCCTCATTGGAGGGGTGAGTCCGGTGTTAAAGGGGTCTCTAGACTTGAGACTTATTGGATTTACCAATTAAAATGTTATAGGCCTCATGGACTTAACATCGATTGGGACATTAATGCTTTTATTAATCAAGCTTAATGCCGACCCCTTTAGTCCCTCCACTTTCATCCTTTTTTTTTTGTTAATTGCTCCATTCAACACCCCCTTTTTATACATTATTATTATCAGTTTATACATTTTTACATGTGTGATTCCTGTTTATACATGTTTCATAATGTTCCATGTTTGTTCTCATTTAGACCTTATACATAGAGGGCCTCTTGACTAATCGATTTAGTGCAGTCCTGTTGTTACACTGATGCCATATATGTGTATGTCCATATGTAGAATGTGCCTGCCTTCCGGGATATATATTTTAGATATCCTTAGTCTTTTTGTTTGATATAATGCGCGATGTGTTTTCACATCATATTGGAGAATCGGTTTAATGTACCAGGGTCATTATAGCCAGTTTCCCGAATTCTCCACCCCAATGCGCTGAGGGCTGTCCCTTTCATGTGACGTCTGTGTTTGTGGGCCTACATGGGAGACATGCTGGTTGTGATGAGTCGTTCTGCTTCATTGCGTTACGACTACAATCCCCAGTGCGCTTTGCGCGCAGTTACGTCATCCATGGAGGCATTCACGGGATGTTGCGTACCGCTGCCTCCGTGTGACGTCTACGTTCGCAGGCGTGGATGTGAGACACGATGGCTGGGTTGAGTCGCTTTGCTTTGTTGCGGTGCGACTACAATCCCCAGTACGCTTTGCGCACAGCACGTCTGTTATGAGGGCTCGTAGGGTTGTGCGTGCCGATGACACGATGGCGTTGCTAGCCACGTTGATGGCACAACAGATTCTATTGGACGTCTGGGATTCGTTTAAGAAGCACACATGACTCAGTCATGTGATATGGAGATACTCACGTGATCCTCAGATCCCGGAAGGGGGATGCACATCTGAACACATAGGCGTCCAATTAAGGTAATTTCTCTTCCTATTTATAGCGTGGGGGGCACCAGGATGGCGTGTACCCCAGTTGATGTCTCAGACGAAACGCGTCGGGTTTACATGCCAGCCTTGGTTGCCCACTCCACGCATTTTTGAAATTCAGAGCTGCCGTTTCCTTTTTTGAAGTTTTATTTTGGATTTGTTTGGTTTTATTTCTTTTGGATTGAACTGTTCATTGAGATATTTGTATTGGATCATTTTTTATTATTTTACCATTTTTAATAAATTCCTATCCGGATTTACACTATGTGGAGGATTTTTTTCTCGCTTTTTTTCATGGTGATATTGCTTACATGGAGGAATTTGGTGTCACATACTGATCCTTTACATTGGAAGTGAGTGTTACGGTGGAAAACCTTGGCGAATACTTTCTGGAACACCGAAAGACGCCGATTGACAATCAGTCTTGGATTTCCATCTACCAGTCCCGGATGTGGACATAAGCCTGATAGATCCACCGCTATATGGTGAGCTGGATCTACGACACTCGGTAAGAGTATTCATTCCTTATTCACTTCCCTGATCCAACGGTGAAGGCACTCCCGGGTGTCACAACCCATTGATATAGAGAGCGTTCAATCCAAGGAATTATTTGGGACTGTATTCATATTTTGCTACACACAGGATGTTTGTTGCTATTGTTATTAGTCTACACATCTATTGAAAGACTTTTTTAAAAGTTTGGCACCACCACATCCTGTGGACCACTTTTTTTCCTCTTGTCAGAGATTTATTGTTATATTGTTTCATTTTCGATTCATCACTGTATCACCATTTGATATTTATCCTATGCCCCTAGTGCACGTCACATGCATTTTTATTCATAGGGTACACAGGACCATATTGAGGTTTAATTTTGATTCATCATTGTATCACCATTTGACATTTATCCTATGCCCCTAGTGCACGTCACATGCATTTTTATTCATAGGGTACACAGGACCATATTGAGGTTCAATATGGCACATTGTTCTTTATAAAGTCTAATATTTTTCACTTGATATCACTTCCTGTGATTAAAGTGGAGTTCCACCCAGAAAAACAACTACATCCCGGCACAAGCAGAACACTATCACCAAGTTAAATAGCCACTTAAAAAAAAATTATAGTGTAAATACCGTATATTTTCGTTTTTAGCTGCCACTTCCGGGCTTTCCCTCCCGCGGGAGAAGGCGTTCCTACTCCTTTCCCCGGCGCCGCGATGTCTCCTGGGAGCACAGTGTCATGTTTCCCAGGAGACAATATGGAACGCCGTTGTTCTATCGAGCTGGTTCCGCTGTTCTATTGAGCTGGTTCTGCTATCGAATAGGTTCCGGGATGGTCTGCGCAGGCGCAATTGAATCCGACGGAAATCCCCGAGTCTGAACAGTTCGTCAGCTGGGGATGCTGCTCATCGCACATTGGTTATACACGCCGCTCGCTCGTTCTATACAGCCAATGCTTTTCTCATAGGGGCGGTGCTCTATCGATACGGCTACTCGCCGTAAACACTGCAGGCGCTTCCAGGAAATGATTGCTTGTGGGCTTCACAATGCCCACAAGCAAAATGGAAACTGTCAGGAATCGATTTTAAAAGTTCTTATTTGCCATGAAAACAGACAGGGGATATTTGAAGACACCAAACAAGTGAGTTTAACTTTGTATTGTGAAAGCCAATTGAATGCCCCGAGGAAAAAGAAAAACGATCGGCCATGGAACCTCCGCTTTAACACCGCGCCACACTTTGTTTATATATATTTTTGGTACACTTTGTCAGGTTGTTGTGTAGGCTGCTTAATTCGATTTAAAAGTTGGCGCAATATTTTTCTACTTACTACCCATTTAATAAGCTTTTATTGATTGGTTTGCGCAAAAGGTATAGCGTTTACAAAATAGGGGATAGTTTTATGGCATTTCTATTAATATTTTTTTTTTTTTACTTGTGAAGGCGGCGATCAGTGATTTTTATCATGACTGCGACATTATGGCGGACACATCGAACACTTTTGACACTATTTTGGAACCATTGTCATTTTCACATAAAAATGCAGTGATTACTGTAAAAATGACACTGGCAGTGAAGGGGTTAACCAGGAGGGGGCTCTGTAGGGGTTAAGTGTGCCCTAATGTGTGTTTCTTACTGTGGGGGGGGGTGGCTTAGCGTGTGACGTCACTGATCGTCGTTCCCTATGACAGGGAACAGACGATCAGTAGGAAGCACGGGGAGAGGTTTGTTTACACTTACCTCTCCCGGTTCTTCCTCTCTGTGACTCGATCGCGGGACACTGGCGGCGATTGGGTCCGCTGTTCCCGCGGGGACGGTCACGGAGAAGAGGACCGGGTCGCGAGCGCGCCGGCGGCGCACTCGTGGCTCACGACTGGGCTCTTAAAGAGGACGTACCTGTACGCCCTTGTGCCCAGCCGTGCCATTCTGCCAACGTACATCGGCGTGCGGCGGTCCTTAAGTGGTTAAACCAAAAATACAGTACACACAAGCTTCAATCTCTGAAAAAGAACTGCAAGAGTAGACGTGTATCCATCCATGGAGGGGGGGGGGGATCAGATATTCGTCCCTTGTCAGTTCAACCTCTACATGTTTCGGGGTGGGACCGCTTCTTCAGGAGTATTCCACAGAGTTTGTGTGGATATCACTACAAAGAACAAACACATTATATATATATATATATATATATATATATATATATATATATATATATATATATATATATATTGTAAGATTAGGGGTTGTTAGCTCTCGTAGTAGATGCGTTTTTTCAGTGATGCAAGCCAGTCAGGAACTCTTGTTTAAGGGCATGGTAGCCCATGTTTATTTAAAAGCACAAAAGTTCAAAGTACATCTGTAGTATTCACAGGGGGGTTCCACCATTCCTGTATCTTGCATACTTAACAGTTTAGCCTCGTAGCTTTACCTTCTTGCTATCCAGGCCTTTAGCCTGCTCCTCAGACCCAAACAGTTTCCAAGAGTTTAAGCTTTCTCCTTGCTTACCCCTGGTCAGCACCTTTGTTGCTGTATCACTAATGATGTCTGCCTCCTGCAGACATGCACCGCCTCTGACTCCACTCAGAGGATGAGAGTCCACCTGACTCATGCACACAGACTTCCTCTCTGTTGGGTGGAGCCCTGATCCATAATCATGTCAGAACTAAATAGCCCAAGACACAGCTGTTCAATCAGCATGTCGTTCTTTACCAAATCTGGTGTAAACCAACACTCTTGAAGGTCGCACAGAGTCGCACCCTCACATACCCTCCCCCCTTGTTTCGAACCGGAGGGAGGAACACATGATCCCATCACCATAAACGGGACACCTCTGTGCCAGCCATTGGCTGCGTAGGCCCATTTCTTTTTCAGGGTATGTGTCCACCAGCACTTCACCTTCGCGCCTCTGTGCCAACTATCCGTAGCAGTAGTCCTAATCTGCCCAACCTTTTCTCTAAAGGGGCACTCCACTCACATCTTCTTCCGGGTGTACTTCCACCAGCACTTTTTCCTGAACCGTGGGCTCCCACTAATCCCTCTATCCCTTCTACCTTTTGGCCTCAGGACCCTTCTTTTTACTCCCACAGACCTACTCTCCCGGGACTGTTGGGGACCCACTTTCATGAAATCTGTCAGGGACTGGCTACTCTCACTACCTGACGCAACATTAACCAACAAAATTTGTTTCTCAGGTTCACTAACCCCAGTGTGGTTACTCTTGGCCACCAAACCATCTGTGATTACAACCATATCCTCAATAGCAATGTTCCACAAGGGGTTATTCAACACAATATTGTCATTTGGACCTCTTGTCCTGTTTGCTAGGACAGTGTCTATGGAGGGACCATCTACAGGCAAGCAGTTACTCCCTATGGGACAGTCCCGCAGTTTCACATCGCCCCCTGTTGTCCAACACTCCAATAACAATTGTCCTACCAACGCACATGTTCCACCACATTTTCCCACACCAATCTAACCATTTCTGTGTCCATTGGTACCTCAACCAATAGCTCAGAGTTGTCTGACAGTGCTCCACAGTGCTTCTCATACATATTTCCGTTACAGTTACCACCACTGTTATTTCCTGTCACAGTGTCTCCGGGTACCTCAAACTGCACCTCTCTGCGAGTGATAGACTGAATCCCCACTACTGCCACGTCCGCTCCGGGCCCTTCCTTTACATGATGTGTAGCGGGTCAGACAGTACACGCGCCACCAACCAACCACTGCTCAGCCGCACCTCGGACCGCACCAGCAGGAATACACCCCATCACACCAGCATACGGAGAGACTTTCCCTATGTCCATTATCTCTATATTCTCCAACAATTCCCCTGAGCGCCTTCCGCACATAACCGCCGCTGGAAGCACTCTCGAAGAGAACTGTGAGACAACTTTCCATAAAAGCAACCAACAGTGTAGCAACCAATTTTCATCAACATTGCTTAAAAACGCATGTATCACCTGCGTCCACAGATTGGTACTACGCCGTACCATGTCGCCCCTCTGCTATGGAAAGATTCTCACCAATTCCCACAACATCTCAGAAATTTCTAGACGTGCCGCGTCTAAACACAGAACTCTAGGAACTTTTCCTTTACTAACAATGTGGAGGGGCTCATTTGCCAAGGCGTGAGAAGCCGAGACACTTAAAGAGACCTCTACCTCAGAAGCAACTGACAAAACTAGCGGCTCCCTCTGAGCACTGCAAATCGCATTTGTGTCACACTTCTCCTCTCACTTTCAGCAACACTGAGCCCTTCCAAATCGCTATCCATTACCCCATCAACCTGACGCTCAACATTACTCATCTCTTTTACTGTGGACAAAACCTCTGCCATGTATGCGCCCTTTTCAGATCCTTCCAACTGGAGAGGGTTAATTTCTGCAAAAGCCAACGCACCCATGTCTACCGGCCTTGCAGCCTCTCCGTCTAGCATAGCAGAAATTGTGTCCACCCCACTGTTACCCATTGAGCCTTCCTTGGTTAAATGCCCTTGTGGCAAAACATTTTTAAACACAACAGGCTGCAATAACATAACTTGACCACTTTGCTCGGGTGGCGCTTCACTAAACCCATAAGGACTGTCAGCAGTGACAGACCGTAGCAACTCATTATCACTACAAGCAATTTCAAACATTTGAGTTTTACCATTTTTCTCATCACTAAGGTCAAGTACCCTCTTATCAATCAGAGCGGCACCACAGTTGTCCCAGGCACCTCTGGCTCCAACACACAGAGCTCCCTGGAGGTTTCCAAGGACACCTCTGCAGCCTTAGATACTGTTGCCAAGGGAAATCGCATATCCTGCTTAGCGATCACCCCTACCTCATTAAGCATCACATTACCATAAGCACATGTATCATCAGCATTCATAAACATAGCAGTTTTATAAGCTCTATCAAATTGTCCTTTGTCAAAACGCATGGCACCCTGCGTGCCCCTCAGCACACCACCCTTTCTCTCCAAGGGCATTCTTTTTCCCACTAGGGCATCTTCACAGTTGTCCTGGGAAACCACTTGCCTCACCGCTGCAGGCTCCTTGGTGGTTTCCCTTGGCAACTCTGCAGCACCTGTCACTATCACTAGGGAACCTGGCACACCCACTGATTTGGTCACCCCTAGCACATCTCTCCCAGCACTCTGCTGGACTACCTTAGGTGCACACAGAGTCCACATGTCCTTTTCAATTCTTGACTTTGCTGCAAGCTGGGTTTTAACCTGTGTCTCCCCATTGCTCTGGGTAGCCCACTGCAGCAAGTCCGTTTTTACACCTTCTGCGGATCTCCTCACCGAACATAATGCCACTTCACTCTGATCAGTCTCACAAATTGCCACAGTCTTACCATATCCTGCAGGTGGTGTAATAGCCTTCACTTGAGTGTGTCGTCTCACAGGTGTGGTGTCTCCACAGGCTGACTCCCCCATGTGGCCATGGAGCAACACTGCAGCCTTTCCGGATTTTCCAACATCGCCTGCTGGCAAAACAAATTTTCTGTTGTCAGGGGCAACAGCAGACCTACACACCTGGTCATACCCCTTGCAGGATGCTGGATACGATACCCTCTTCTCTGGGCTTGCAGGCAAAGCATTAAGCCCAACAACACAATCAGCAGCTGTATTCCACAAGCTTGGACAAGAAAAGATCCCGTGGCCCAGCTGACCACATTCCAGGCATGGCACTTGGCGACTTTCTCCTGTTGCTAAGGGAGACGGCACTCTCCCAACATGCAGACTTTTACTGGTATCTCTATGAGGAGGGTGGTATACCTCCTCTCTGTAGATCCTCCTTTCTGAAAAACATACCTTCTCCAGTTGCTATGGGAGACCACATTCTCCCCGCTGATCTTTTCCAGCGCTCTCTAGATTGGATTGCTCCTAGGAAATTGTCGTAGTCATCTCGGTTACTATACATCCCATGGTACACCTCCTGATACTCCTCTATCAGAAAAGGTTGCACCAACTCAACCCAGCGATTTCTGGGCCATCCTCTGTAGGAAGCAATCATCGCAAACTCCTCCACGCCAGCTCGGGAAACGCGTCGCATACCAGTGACGTCATCGCTCCCTGCCTGCCAGGAAATACCATCTAGGCCGTGCTCTGTCATCTCCTCACCGCCGCCGGCTTCTACCATCTTCCATGCGGAACCTGATGACATCAAAACAGCACAGCGCCACAGCAGGACACAGCACAGAATGACTGACCTGATGATCACTTCCCCTTTTCATGGAATTCGTACAATGCCTGCTTTTACATTGTAAAATGTGAGTTGCCTGTACTTTCAGTTTATATTAAATTGTTTTAAAACGTCTACACTTAGAGGCGCCTCTTCCCTTGCTTTTTTAACCGCACACATATGCTCACTCTTTACACCCCCTCTTTACACTCAGAGCAGGCTTCTCATATCTTTGCTTTGCTGGAGCCTGGGACACAGGGCACTTGGAAACTTCATGCCCCCACTCACTGCACCGCAAACAACGCACTTGATTCTTAACACTTTGCACATTGACAGCTGGCCAGCTTGCACCAGCATTGTTAGGAGTAACAGCATGTGCTTCCCCTTTAACTTGGTTCAGTGCGGCCAAGTGCATCTTGCACCAGTCTGGGGCTTGTTCTGTTGGTATCAACCCCTCCAGCCACAAAGTTCTGTCTCTCATCTCAGCAAACATTGCTTCCTTTTTGCGTTTTGACCGCTCCATCTCTGCAATCAGACCAACAACGTTTTTTAACACAGTTCCTTTTTACACAGGAAAATTTGAGATACTGTCTCCAAGACTTGTAAACAGCACACTTTCACATGCAGACTTCACTCTCTGCGATTTCCGCTTGAACCATCCACTCACTGGACCTTTCTAAGTGGACACATCTTCTCAGGCCAGGCTGAGCTCACTTCCACAGGTACATCACCTGTATACAACACAGTCCATTAATTGAACTCCTGTGCAATGCAGTTCGCCTGGCTGCCACACACAGCTAGCAGCAGTTCACCGCAGAAAACTTTAACTTTTCATTCAGATTGGCTGTTCATCACAGTATTGCTGTTAAACACACAGTTTATTTTTACTCACTGTTTTTGGTATGCAAGGATCTGAAACTCTTCCAAAAACTGCCCGAAGCAATACCTCCACCATATGTAAGATTAGGGGTTGTTAGCTCTCGTAGTAGATGCGTTTTTTCAGTGATGCAAGCCAATCAGGAACTCTGTTTCAATAAATTTTTATTTTTCAATTCAAGACATGTACAGAAAATCTTAAAAAATTGTTGTTTAAACATGACAAAGGGTTATTTCCAATTGTTTATGTCACAATGTTCTCATCAAGAGATTAAAAAATAAATAATGAAAAATAGGCATTCAGGGAAGTCACACCCCACCTGGACGCCCCTAACGGGATCATCCTGCGCCCAGGTCAGGTCCCCCCCCCCCCCAGCCCGCCATCCTCATATGAAACCAATAAAAAGGAACTCTGAATCTTAATGAAGAACAGTACTACACTCATATACAATAACGCCCATCAAATTTAAGACTTGGAAATACCGCAATAAGAACACAGTAAATAATGATATCAAATCTTTGAATCATGTTTAAGCATCGAAACAAAAATAAAATAAAAATAAATAAAACAAAAGATAAAAGAACCAAGAAAAGATAGAATAGAAGAAGAAAGAAATAAGAAGAAATCACATGCCGAACATGAGGCCCTTTAGGAATTAGAGCGGTCAGGGTCATGCCTGACCTTCAAAGAAACGCCACAGAAAACTGCCCAAGGTTCCCATATTGCCTCAAATTTAGGGATTAAATTAGTTGATATGCTAACCATCTTCTCTTGAGCCATAATCCAAGAGATCTTATTGTGTATAGCCTTAATGGATACCCTGGGCTTCCTCCAAGATCTAGCAATAATAATTTTAGTCCCCAGAAGTATAAAGTGAATCAGTTTTCTAGTTGGTTTAGAAACGTTGGGAATATTGTCATTGAGAAGAGCAACAGAAGCTGACCTAGGTATTGAACACGAAGTGACCTTAAATATGAGATTAAAAATTTTCTTCCAGATCGGCCTGATCCTAGGACATTCCCACCAGATATGCACCATCGAGCCCAATAAATGGCAGCCTCTAAAGCAGTTGGGATCCGATTCTGGGTAGATGGATGCAAGCCTGATGGGAGTCATATACCATCTCATGACAACTTTTAAGTTAGCTTCCATGAGGGAGGTGTTCAAAATATTTTGGAATGAGCGAAAGTTGGCCTTTTGCCAGGATCCTAGATCCCAATTTAGCTGGAGGTCATCTTCCCATGCTTTCATGTATGAGGTTTTAGTAGCTGTACAAGTAAGTGAAGAGTAGATGACAGAAATGCCCCCCCTTTGTCCCACGGCCGATCCGCACCAGATCTCATAGTCCGTAAATTTGGGAGGAAGAGGTTTTTCCGTCCAAATATCATTCAAGAATTGTGAAATCTGTTCAAATCTAAATTTTTCAGAGTCAGGGAGGTCAAATTTATTTAGACAATGGGGCATGGTAATAGGACCCCGATTTGTAAAGTATTGTCCTATCCTATATAGACCTTTGTTTGTCCACCAACTGAAGGCCTCTGTATCCATACCAGGAAAGAATTTTGGATTATTAAAAATGTGTGCTAGTGGTTGTGTTACAGACACTAGAGTGGGAAGAGGACGGAGTCTGTCCCAAAGGGAAAATGATTGAGATAAGGAAGGGGATAAAATAGGTGGTCTCTGTCTTTGTGGGCACCAAAGCAGGTACTCTAAGGATAATTGTGGTACCGCTTGTTCTTCTATCAGCACCCAGTCCGGTTTTTCATTCTTGGAATAAAATATAGATAATTGTGCTAGTCTGGCAGCTAAAAAATAATTATATAAGTTAGGCAAACCCACCCCTCCCTTCTTCCTATTTAAATATAGGGTGTTTTGGGGAACTCTGTAACTAGATTTGCCCCATACGAATGTGAGAATTTTACTTTGTAAGGAATTTATCTGATCTTTCCTGATGGGAATGGGGAGGGAACGAAATAGATATAAAATTCTAGGAAGTAATGTCATTTTCACTGAATTAATCCTGCCCAACCAAGATAGTTCGAATTTGTCCCAATTTTTAAGATCTGTAATAATTTTATGGAATAGGGGAGGATAGTTACTTGTGTAAAGAGATTCTGTTCGAGCAGTCAGAAAGATTCCCAGATATTTAATATGAGAAGAATTCCATTCAAATTTGAAAGACTGTTTGATGAGGGAAACTATGGGTAACGGGAGGGAAATATTTAGTGCCTGTGACTTGGCAAAATTGACCCTGAGTCCTGAAATATTAGAAAAATCAGAAATTACTTTATAAAGATTCGGGAGGGAGGTAATGGGAGAGGTAAGAAAGAGAAGCAAATCATCTGCGAAAAGTCCGCATTTATGCATCTGATTCCCACAGGTTACGCATTTAATGTCAGAATTTTGTCAAATGGCTATGGCCAAGCTTTCAATGGCCATAGCAAAGACAATAGGGGATAGTGGACAACCTTGTCTTGTACCCCTGGCTATATTTATCGGAGAGGAATAATATCCCTGTATACGAATTTGAGCTTTAGGTTGAGAATACAGAGCTCTAATAACTCCCATAAAACGTGGGCCAAAACCCCATCGTTCTAATAGGGGAAAAAAGTATTGCCAGGATACAGAGTCGAAGGCCTTCTCCAGATCAAGTGCTAACAGGAAACCCTGTTGTTTTTGACCTCCGTCCCAGTTGGACTGCAAAAGGGAGATAATATCAATCGCTCTTCTCACTTGATCTGGGCCTTGTCTTCCTGGCATAAATCCTACCTGATCCTTGTGAATATATTTAGTAATAAAAGAGGAGAGGCGATTCGCTAAAATTTTAGTGAGAATTTTCAAATCATTATTTATCAAAGAAATAGGGCGATAATTTGAAACTTCTTCTGGGTTTTTATCCGGTTTGGGTATAACAGTAATGTAGGCTGTATTAAGTTGTGTACCTAATTGGGAACCCCTTGTAGTAAAATTAAAACATTTTGTTAAGTATGGGGTAAGGGTGTCCTTGAAGGCTTTGTAGTAGGGAGCTGATAATCCATCAGGTCCCGGGGCTGATCCCGCCCTGAGATCTTGAATTACTGCTGTAACCTCTTCAACAGAGAAGGGAGCTTCTAGGATATCTCTATGTTCCATATTCAAGGATGGAATAGGGAGGCCATCTAGGTATGAGGATACCGAGTTCATGGGTATATTTGAAGGGTCGCTATAGAGTTCAGAATAAAATGTCTGAAAAGCCTTTAGTATCTTTTCAGGGTTAGCCGTGGGGTCCTGTCCAGCAATGCGGATCTTAGGTATGGAATAAACTCTCGTTTTAGGAGACAATTTGGATGCCAACATTCTACCTATTTTACCTATGCCAATCAGGAACTCTGTTTAAGGGAATGGTAGCCCATGTTTATTTATAAGCACAAAAGTTCACAAGTACATCTGTAGTATTCACAGGGGGGTTCAACCATTCCTATATCTTGCATACTTAACAGTTTAGCTTTGTAGCTTTACCCTCTTGCTATCAAGGCCTTTAGCCTAGGCCTTGGGTCTGCTCCTCAGACCCAAACAGTTTCCAAGAGTTTAAGCTTTCTCCTTGCTTACCCCTGGTCAGCACCTTTGTTGCTGTATCACTAATGATGTCTGCCTCCTGCAGACATGCACCGCCTCTGACTCCACTCAGAGGATGAGAGTCCACCTGACTCTCATGCACACAGACTTCCTCTCTGTTGGGTGGAGCCCTGATCCATAATCATGTCAGAACTAAATAGCCCGAGACACAGCTGTTCAATCAGCATGTCTTTCTTTACCAAATCTTGCGTAAACCAACACTCTTGAAGGTCGCACAGAGTCGCACCCTCACAATATATATATAAACTTCAAAACAATAAATTCAAATATATACACATAGTAATAGTAATAGTTGAAAATATTTTGCACACACTTGGAACCCAACTCTGTCTACCACAGTGGTGAACTAATCCAAAAATCAAGCAACCTGAATCCATATATATATATTGTATAATTCAACCCTATAGATGTATCCCAAAATAGAATGGACATATGAAGCTTATCAGCGCAGGACTGACACAAACCAAAAGGATATCTCAGCCCCCGAGGGGCAATTTCCTGGGCGAGTGCGGGAGCCAGATCGCAGTACAAAAAATAATAAAACGCTGTCAAAAGCAAAAAAGATATATAGCTAATAAGACAAAATCGCATAATTGCTACCACAGTGTGAAGAAAATCGCATAGTCAGAATGCAGAAAAAAAAAAACACACCTGAAACAATGTATATTAAGTGTACATGTAGGTTATACGCACCAATTAGATGCTTATCATAGAATAAGATAAATGGCAAAGAGGCCTGAGGGGCGGGGATCTCAGAAGATGGAACTCAAGGACTTTAAGGCTGGTGAGGAGGTACTGTATAAAACATATATCCACGCATTGGTTTTCTAAACGCTGTGTATTTAATTGTATATTCACAGCTAATACTACTGTAGTGGGATGCCCCTTTGTCCAGATTCCGGTGCAGGTCCCTTTAACTCAACTCCCCACAATCCTCTGAGCTCCTGGACACGCCCGGGGGATATAAATGTCAGCTCCACCCAGCTTCCGATGCTCAGAGAGATCTTGCCTGATGGGACAGAAGTGACTGCGCAAGTGAGCTGTTCCCAGGTGCTGGGTCCTCCCCTGTCAAGTATGGTGTGCGGGCCACCAGCAGTGAGCACAAGAGCACGCAGCATCTTTCCAAGCCCCAGTCACTGGAGAGGACTCTGTTACAGTCCATTTGCGGAAGCTGTCCAAGAAGTGGGTTGGCCCTATCTGCAGCCACCAGAACCTCCTGACCGAAGCAAGTAGAAAGCAGTGCCAGCGTGAAGTGTGTGCCAGCAGGAGGTCCACTCAGCTCGCAGTCTGTTGAACGAACGATTACTATCTTGGACACGTGAGATTCCTTAGCTCCCTATTCTCTCTGTAGAATGAACTCAGAACACGCTGATGCCACCTAGTGGACATTAGTTGAACGGCAGTATAAGTGTGATATCCTTTTTCTTTACGGTTCATATTAATGTTCTGTACAGTATACCCGTGTTCACACGATCTCCGGTACAATTTATGTTGAAGTTCATTGTAAAGTAAAGTAGAAATTGCACATCACCACTGGTCTAATCATTTGGCTGAAACCGTTACACAACACTTGGTGTCATGAACAGGATCAGCCATGTCAGACAGTGATGAGGAGAGCAGCACAATGGCAGAGCCAGTCAGCAGCGGCACTGAGGGAGTTAAACAGTCTGCCATAGCTTCTCTATTGCTGGCAGGATTGCTGCCACAACAGCTGCCTAAGTACACAGGACCAGATCAGGACTTACATGACTGGATTAGAAGATTGCAGGGCTTGATCTGGTCATATGGGGTCCCACCTGCACAGCAGGCAGACCTGGCCATTAATGCCCTTGAAGGGGAAGCAAAGAAGTTGATCCTACACCTTCCAGCCGAGGACCAGGACTCCCTAGACAAGATAATCAGCTGCTTGGAAGCAGTGTACACCCAGACGGTTGCATTAGGGGGATCTTAGAGCTCGCTTTATCAGTAGAAGGCAGAGAGTGGGAGAATCCATTACGCAGTACGCCCTTGAACTGCAGGATATAGCAGCCGAGATCCTCCACAAGGAAAGGAGGCGAGCAGGACGTGCTGGCTGGAGTGATACAGATGGGTGGCTGAAGGATCAGTTTGTGGATGGACTTCTGTCTGACAAAGTCAGGAAAAAGTTACAAGAAAAGGACAGAAGTAACCCAAACTTAAAATTCCACGAAATTCTAGAAGCAGCTATCCTATATTCAGAACCCAGGCGTGCCAGTACGGACGTCCTCATGGCCAGCACAGGTGATAAACCATGTAAACTGCCACAAACTGAACACACAGCTCCATGGGAGGTGGCCATCCACAAGCTGACAGAAGGAATGGCCCAGCTCCAGACAGAACTTGCCACGCTGAGACGTGAGCGAGACAATCCAAGGGGGCCAAGGGAGCACACCCCTTCATGGAGAAACCGATCACCGCCCCGCAGACGACCAAGACGGGAGAGGTCACCCTCTCCATGTTGGGGCTGCCAACAAAAGGGACATCGCTTGAGGGATTGTCCTGATCGAATACTGAGGGAGCCGTTAAACTCAGAGCTCCCCGCCGCTAGGACTCAAGCAGTGGGGTGGCCCAGCAAAACAACTCTCCCGTCACACACGGAGGACGATTGCCCTGTGGTACGCGGGTACTTCGGTGGCCAAGAGGTCGAATGTCTCTTCGACACTGGGTCCCAAGTCACCATTCTACCAGAACCATTGTTCCAGCGCCACTTCTCAAAGAAGAAAATGAGTCAGTATACCCCTGGATCTCACTGACAGCTGCCAACGAACTTCCTATAGAAGTGGTTGGGATTACCTGGTTGAAAGTTGTAGTGGCAAGATTGGTTGTTTGCAGAGCACGCAGCCATCTTTGCCTTGTGCTAAATAAGCACACACATTTCAGATTCCATCTTATTGCAATAATGCTATCTTTAGGCTAAAATTCACTCACCATTCATCCATCCCCATGCTTTCCAAGAAGCAGCACCACCAGACAGGTCTTATCATCAAGGCATCCCAGCAAACTCTGCCAAGTCGACGCCCATAAACGGTTTTTATTAAACTCCCAGCAGGAAGTGATGTCATAACATGTGACCCACCCTCCATAGGAAGTGAGCCCACAGGAGCTCCACTCAGAATACAAGAAATATAGCTTAAAGGATTCAGTACAATAATATCACAATAATAAATGAGCACAGTTCCTGATGAGGGGAGCTTCTCTGCAGGTGTGCGCTCATGTCATCACCTCAAATGCTGATCAGGCACTACAGAGATGACAAGAGAACATACCCGCTAAACCAATAATGTGTTTGCAGAGAGGCCTCACTCCGCAAACACCCTTCCCCAAACCAGGAAGTTTATCTCAACCAGCCCCAGACTGCCCCAGTCAGCTCTTTAGAGCGGGTTGCGGAAGTACTAACACTGGGTGACACTATGACAATACATATTAAATACATCTTCATAAAATTCTCCACAACAAAGTAGAACTGTGGGGACAGGACCTTGGCCAAAAAGGTGTTGTGGTTACACGAGCATCCGGAAAAGGACGGCCGCACGCAGGCCCGGACTGGCCATAGGGCAAACCGGGCAAATGCCCGGTGGGCCGCCAGTGGCCCGCGACGGCCCGCGGACTGCCGGACAGCATGTCACGTCTTCCCCATCATCTCCAATGTCTCCGGAGGCTGCCGGAGTTGGTGGGTGGAGCTGGGGGTGTGGCTGCCCCCTCCACTCCTCCCACAGACTTGTTCACTCTGGCTGATCCCACAGCTGAAGGAGAAAGAAATGAGGACACAGCAGCCAGAGTGTCTTCATCTCCAGGCATGCTGTAAGTTACTGCACTGCTGCATCCTAACCTGGCACCATACCACCCCAGCCTGCCCTATGCCACCGCACCCTGCCCTATGCGTGCCACCCCAACCTGCCCTATGCCACCGCAACCTGACCTATACCACCCCAGCCTGCCCTATGCCACTGCAACCTGCCCTATGCCACCGCAACCTGCCCTATGCCACCGCAATCTGCTCTATACCACCCCAGCCTGCCCTATACAACCCCAATCTGCCCTATGCCACCCCAGCCTGCCCTATGTCACCGCAACCTACCCTATATTACCCCAACCTGCCCTATATCGCCCCAGCCGGCCCACTACCACCCTATACTTTAATTTACAGGGGTCATTTGGGGTGCGCCTCGTGACCGTGCACTGCCTGCAGGGCGCTGGGCAGGATAGACAGGAGGGGGTGACACCACGTTTTGCCGCACCAGGTGACACCAACCCTAGTGACGCCACTGCCCCAGTGCACTCTCAACTGCGAGTCGGAGCCGCACTCGAGTGACAGTGACACCCGTCGGCACATCAGGGGGCCGGGACCCGCAACGATCCCCTTCTCTCTGGCAAGGTGGCCGCGGCACTGATGATCTGATCAGTCTTGGCTCGGCTGTCTCACACACCTGAGCAGAGTAAAGCCGTCTCCCCCTCCTCCTTTATGTCCACACAGGGGGAGGGGACCCAACATGCAGTCCCGCGCTGATCTGAGGTACATTATGGGTCTGAAGGGGGGGTCTGTATTGTAGGGAGGGTTTCTGTACTGTAGGGGTGGTCTGAAATGTAGAGGGGATTCTGTATTGTAGGGGGGTCTGTAATGTAGGGGGGTTCTGTATTGTAGGAGGGTTCTGTATTGTAGGGGGGTCTGAAATGTAGGGCGGGTCTGAAATGTGGGGAGGTCTGAAATGTAGATGGGGTCTGTATTGTAGGGGGGTCTGTATTGTAGGGGGGTCTGTAATGTAGGGGGGTCTGTAATGTAGGGGGGTCTGTAATGTAGAGGGGGGGTCTGTATTGTAGGGGGGTCTGTATTGTAGGGGGTTCTGTATTGAAGGGGGTCTGAAATGTAGGGGGGGTTCTGTAATGTAGGGGGGGTTCTGTAATGTAGGGGAGGTCTGAAATGTAGGGGGGGGGGGTCTGAAATGTAGGGGGGGTTCAGTATTGTAGGGGGGATTCTGTATTGTAGGGGGTCTGTACTTTAGGGAGGGGTCTGTATTGTAGGGGGGTCTGTACTGTAGCGAGGGGGTCTGCACTGTAGGGAGGGGGTCTGCACTGTAGGGAGGGGGTCTGCACTGTAGGGAGGTCTGTGTAACATGAAGGGGGTCCAGAACTGTTAGGGGGTGTCTGTGTCAAACTGTGGGGGGGCTGTGTAATGTAAAGGGGTCTAGAGGTGTGGTGCTATGTAATGTAAAGGGGTCCAGAGGTGCAGGGTGCTGTGTAATGTAAAGGGGTCCAGAGGTGCAGGGTGCTGTGTAATATAAAAGGGTCCAGCGGTGCGGTGCTATGTAATGTGAAGGGGTCCAGGGTGCTGTGTAATGTAAAGGGGTCCAGAGGTGCCGGGTGCTGTGTAATGTAAGGGGGCCCAGAGGTACAAGGTGCTGGAACCCCACACCCCATCATTAACCGTCGCTGCAAAGCACCGCCCCCCCCCGGGCTGCTCAGTCTAAGATGCAAGGGCCTATTTTTTGTCCCAGTCCGGGCCTGGCCACAGGTGATATTGGGCATGAATATCATCCAGGGGCTGAGGCCTGAGCTGTTAAAACGATGTCCTACACACCTGGGACCACCTAAAGAAGTTAGAAAGGCTGGTGTTGTGAGGGTTCCCTTTGGGACAGAGATTGTAATACCTCCCTGCAAAGAACTTGTACTTCCCATGAAAGTTGGATCATGCCATAGACTGCAGGGCATCCCAGTGCTAGTGGAACCCTTACCCTCAGATATGGCCCCATTTGTTGCTAGAACTCTCACAGTAGTTCATCAAGGCACCGTGCTAGTTCAAGTTGAAACTGTTAGCGCTGGTGTTGGCTGTCACAGAACATTTCGCAGAGTATCTCACAGGGTCTATGTTCAAAGTCTGGACGGACAATAATCCCTTAGTACATCTCCAGACATCCAAACTTGGCGCTCTGGAACAAAGATGGGCAGCACGTCTGGCAAAGTTTGACTTTTCCCTGCATTACCACCCGGGAAAGGGCAACCACGTGGCTGATGCCCTATCGCGGTACCCTTCAGCACAACCACAGCGAGATGTGGATGAAGAGGCCGAATAAGAAGAAATTCTGCCCTTAATGGGGGCTAGATCTAAGAGTAGACCATGGGTGGACCTCATCCAGGTATTGGAAGATTATAATTGGGCAGAAACGCAGAAGGATGACCCTGTGATTGCCCCAGTAATAGAGGCAATGCAGTTACGGCGCTGGCCCAGTAGAAGTGAAAGATCACAACTGCTACCAGAAACACAAAAACTGCTGAACAAATGGTCACGCCTCCTTTTGAGAAATGGCATATTGTATTGCAGAATTATGTTCCCCCATGACTCTTCGGTAACCTGGCAGGTCGTACTGTCGCGGGCCAGAGCTCGACCAGTGGCAGAAAGGATCCATGTGAAAGGAGGACATTGGGGTGTCCACAAGACATTCACCTGGTTCAAAAGGCAAGCCATGTGTGTGGGGCTGTTCCAGTTGATTGATCAGATATGTTGGCACTGTGCGGTATGCTCTGTGACCAAGGGGGCTGTGGTCCAGGTGCCTCCCATGACTTGGAACACGTCTGCCCCATTGGAAGTATTGACAGTTGACTTCCTCACCTTTGACATGTTGGAAGATGGACATCGCCGTGTCCTTGTTATGGTGGACCACTTTACCAAGTTTGCTGTAGCAACTCGTGACCAGACTGCAAAGACTGCAGCTCAAGCAGTGTGGAAGCACTTCTGTCCCCCTTATGGTTTCCCTCAGAAGATACATTCAGATCAAGGGCCCTGCTTTGAAAGTGAGTTCTTCCAGGAGTGGTGTCGCTCCTTAGGTGTCAACGACCCCATATCACCCACAGGGCAACGGAGCCTGTGAGAGGTTTAATCGTACCCTGATACAATTACTGAGAGGGCTGGCCCGTGATAAACGGACCAGATGGACCCATTACTTGGCTGAAGTGGTTTGGAAGTATAATCATACTGTGCACTCAGCGACCGCTCGCTCTCCTTGCCACGTGATGTTTGGTCGTACTCTTGGGGGACCCACAGATCTATGGGATGTTGTCCCCACTGAAGAACCGGAGTATACTCCAGCAACCTGGATTCGAGAGTGGAGGCGATGCCTGTCAGAAGTCCAACAGTTTGTAAAGGAGCGAACTTGGGTGGAACAAGAAGAATCAGGAACGGAGGTCTATGACCTGAAATCTGGAGACAGGGTCTTGATCAGGCGCAACGGTGCACATCAGCAGGGCAAGCTACAAACTCCATGGGAGGAAGTGCCCGGAGTTGTGCTACAGCAACCAATTCCGGGGGTGCCAGTCTATGACGTCCAGAAGGAAAGTACACAAGATAGGCCGAGGCGGCTACACCACAGGCTCCTCAAACCTATTAGAAATTACGTAGAGGTGCCTGAGAGCTTATCTAGAGAGCCGGAAGAACAGGTTTCCGAACCACCCGTAGCGGCCCCAGCAGAGAATCAGTGGTGGCTACTCCCTGTTCCCTCACTACTGCCTCCAAATCTCCCAGGAGAGATTACAGATACAGACAATGCCATGCAGTCCAATGATTGCCCAGCTCGAATTCCTACTCCTGCTGTGGAGCCCTCTGACCCACTTTCCACTGAGCTGCCTGAAAGTGAAGAGGTACCTTTGTCTGCTTCTGAAGAAGAGCCTGAACCTCAACCCTTGAGAAGCTCTCAGAGGCACAACTTTGAGAAACCACCTGAACGTTTGCACAGGAGGACTTTGGTCGGTAAACTTGCCTGGAATCGCAAGTTCAAGTGGGGTGGAGTGTAGTGGGATGCCCCTTTGTCCAGATTTCGGTGCAGGTCCCTTCTAACTCAACTCCCCACAATCCTCTGAGCTCCTGGACACGCCCGGGGGATATAAATGTCAGCTCCACCCAGCTTCCGATGCTCAGAGAGATCCTGCCTGATGGGACAGCAGTGACTGGGCAAGTGAGCTGTTCCCAGGTGCTGGGTCCTCCCCTGTCAAGTCTGGTGTGTGGGCCACCAGCAGTGAGCACAAGAGCACGCAGCATCTTTCCAAGCCCCTGTCACTGGAGAGGACTCTGTTACAGTCCATTTGCGAAAGATGTCCAAGAAGTGGGTTGGCCCTATCTGCAGCCACCAGAACCTCCTGACCGAAGCAAGTAGAAAGCAGTGCCAGCGTGAAGTGTGTGCCAGCAGGAGATCCACTCAGCTCGCAGTCTGATGAACGAACGATTACTATCTTGGACACGTGAGATTCCTTAGCTCCCTATTCTATCTTTAGAATGAACTCAGAACACGCTGCTGCCACCTAGTGGACATTAGTTGAACGGCAGTATAAGTGTGATATCCTTTTTTCTTTACGGTTCATATTAATGTTCTGTACTGTATACCCGTGTTCACACGATCTCCGGTACAATTTATGTTGAAGTTCATTGTTAAGTAAAGTAAAAATTGCACATCACCACTGGTCTGATCATTTGGCTGAAACCGTTACATAACACTACTATTGAAAGCATAGAATCAAAATGGTTAACAGAAACACTCATCCTGCTAAGAAAGTAAAGGTATGAACAGACATTTCATCATTTAGACCGAAAGTCCAATCACAAACAGGTGAGGTAGATTCAAATTCATCATACTTAACCATGACCAGAAATCCCCTAAGGATCAATAGCATGTAACAAATTAGATATAATGAAAAGATAGGGCATGCAACAAATTTGTACATTGCCCCAACCTCCAAAAAGATCTTACTTCAATCCAGGCTTCAAGTAAATTAAACCGCCACCATCAGGGCCATCATGCTGCCATACAATGGGAAGAAGCTCCCATTATATAGGCCTGGCTCCTATCCATGTGGTGTCACAGCACAGCGCCCTGGCACCGGCTGATGACATCACCGGACCCGATCTCAGACTGAGCATGTGCTTGCTAAGTACTGCAAAAACGGTAGAGATCCAGAGAAACAATTCTCTCTTGGATGCCGTTCGCCTGTCCTCAACAAGGACTGGCGTCCAACAGCACCATCTGGTGGATGGACCAAGAACGCCATAGGACAGGAGATCACACACTCGCCCAGGAAAACGACAGACACCCAGTGGTAGGGAACAGTACTGCAGAAAGCAACAAACTCCAAGCCACACAGAGACACGACAAAGGGGGAATAGAATAAACAAAACCAATAAATAAATGTATAGAAAAATAAAATGGTAATGGTATGATTTTAGAGAAAGGTGTCAGCAAATTTTATTTGTGAGGACACACAGGCTACAGTAATCATCCGGTCCCAGAGAAGATTGCAGGCGACCGACCAACAATCAGGAGAGTATTCCATAGCAACAGAAATAGTCTCAATGAAAAAACAGAAAAAGTGGAAAAGATGAAACAGACTTTTCTAAAAGCTGCTAGACTCGCAATACAAAGTAGTCATGTTATACATATATAATGATAAGCAACATTTAGTTCCAGACAGCTTATCTACGGGAAAAGAATGAAAGTGCTGCATCCAGTGTCGACTATCTGCAGCTAAACGCACATTTGCTTGCCAAGCTGCTGCAAGCAAAGCCAACAGAATATTGGTATGCATTAACCACTTTGCGCCCGCCGTATGACAAATTATGGGCACAAAGTGGTTTTAAAATGCCGGGAGGCCGTCATTATACGGCCTCCGCTCCTCCGGCCACTGGGGGGCGCGCAGGCGTGCCCGGCGCATCACTGAGATGCTGTTGCGCATGCCTGGCGGCTGCGATGTCCGACAGGTACCCGAGATCGGCCGGTACACAGACAAGGACGTGGATCTCTGTGTGTACATAGGGACACAGATCGGTCACCTCCCCCAGTCAGTCCCCTCCCCCCACAGTAGTATTCACTCATAGGGCACACATTTAACCCCTTCCTCCTTCTCTGCCAGTCACATTTATACAGTAATCAGTGCATATTCATAGCACTGTTCGCTGTATAAATGTGAATGGTCCCAAAAATGTGTCAAAAGTGTCCGATGTGTCCGCCATAATATCGCAGTCACGATAAAAATCGCAGATAACCGCCATTACTAGTAAAAAAATAATAATAAAAAAAATGTCAGAATTCTATCCCCTATTTTGTAGACGCTATAACTTTTGCGCAAACCAATGAATATACGCTTATTGTTTTTTTTTTTTTAACCAAAAATATGTGGAAGGATGCGTATCGGCCTAAACTGAGAAAAAAAATTGTTTCTCTTATCGTCCATGGACTGACACAGCTGGATACTGTAAACGTGTGGGTATATGTCCCTGCTCGCAGGAGAAGATCTAGGCAGAATGTTAGATGTTAAAACATTCTAGAACAAACCAGAGCTGAACAGCCCCACCCAGGGTTGGCGGTCCCTCCGGACATTACCCTCCCACCTGCAGCTAGCAGACCCCAGTTTTTTTCTGCCTAGCAGAAGGAGAAGACGTGGCTCTCTCAGGAGCCAGTCTCCTGGAAGATTTTACTTTTTAAATTTTATTCCTTTGGGAATTTTATTATTTTATTTTTGAGACCTTCAATCAACTGTCGGCTGGGCAACAGGTTGGGTACACTGGTATCCTCGTAGTCTTCCCTGTCCGACCATCGAGCGTGCTGATCCTCGCCTTGTGTGCGTGAGACTCAGTTCACGACATACCCCATGACTCCAGGGGTGGCCGGGTTGCTTTCATGCTCCCGCGGTCCTCTCAAGATTGAACAGTACTTGACTGACTGTATCTTTCGCAGTGGACCGGGCCGACAGCTACGCAGTACGACTCTGTGATAGGTCTGTCTGAAACAAGCCAGTGGGTCCCTGAAAGGGACGGGTAAGTAGTCTCTCCTACTGCAGGTGAGTACATGCTGGCTGTGTTTCTGTGTGTGGGGGTTTCTCCCTGTCTCCCCCCTGCTATGCTGCTCTCTGCACCCTGTACTGGTGCTGTGCTGTGGGGTGCTTGGGGGTCACTCTGGCCTGGCTGGGCGCTCATGTCTGCAGTTTTTTCTGGTGTGTGAGGTGATTATTGCGTGCGCCATTGGTGCTGTTTGAGGTGGTTATTGCGTGCGCCATTGGCGCTGTTTGAGGTGGTTATTGCGTGCGCCATTGGCGCGCATTAGAGCTTTGAATTTCGCGCTCGGTGGCCATCTTGGCATTCAGTGGCGCAGTTATAGCTGCGGCCGGCGGCCACTTTCTTGTTGCCGCCGCGCATTTATTTCTGGCGGCGGCGCGAATCCCCTCACAATCTCCTCACAGACTGTGAGCGGTCCTTAAGGGTTGGTGGGTCCTCCCGGGTATCCCCTCCTCAGCTTAGCCAGTGGGTGGACTGTATATTCACTGTATAGTGTATAAGGTCTCAGAGGGTGGCGTTATGGAGTCTGATACACCTGCTCTCCACACTTGCCTGGGGCAACTGGCAGTGCTGCACAGTTAAACATGTTCATATGTTTCCTGCACCTGCGGTCCTTATGGACCAGTTGTCAGCAGTCCTGAAATAATTCCTGTCAGAATGGAAGCGGTGTGCGAGCAAAAGGAGCTATAAGCCCCCTCCCCCCACAAAAATCTTTACTGAAGCTCTGAGTCAGATATGGGCCTAGCTACTATGCTCAGGACCCGACCTCTGAATATTTAATGTTTATGAACAGGACATTCCCTTGTGAGGAAGACTCCAGTTCTGTGTCAGTGAATGACAGGGCACTTGTAAGTGATCTCATTGATGTGAGAAACACTCTCAGGCTGGAATTGCTGTGACAAGCTTTTCTTTTACAGTTTCCTCACTGTTTTCCTCACACTGCCTCAAGAGCAGCATGGATGAGGGAGGACTTTATTCATTTATGTCTGTAGTCCCTGTGAGCCTTATGTGTGATACCTGAGGTAACATTTCCCGCCATTTCCTGGGGAATGATTTGAGCTCTGACAGACACACGGTCTGAGGATCAGAGGTTACCTGTTACCTGCATGCTGCTTCGGCAGCACAGTCAAGCAGGTTGGAATGATACAGAGAAGATTATGCGCCTCTGCGCCATAATTTAACTCATCCTATACCTCTACACTGCATACATTCACAGTGTATGTATGTGTTATTGGTCTCTGTGTCTGCGTGGCTGTCCCCACGTTCCAATGCTGTGTTTCAGTGCCATACATGATATAAACGTACAAAATATGTTTATGCACGACTCCAGATACATTCACAGTATATGTATGTATTATACTCTCTGGGTTGGCGGGGGCTCCGGTGTCCTCCCGCACTCTCATGGTATGTGCGCTTCAGCTCTCTGCACAGTATAGACATGTTCAATAGGTTTATTGCACATATTATACATGTTTACAGTATGGGTATACTGTTTGCGTGGGGTTCCTCCGGGTACTCCGGTTTCCCCCCACGCTCCAATGGAAATGCACAGCATAAACATGTGCAATATGTTGATTCACATGCTATCATTTCTACACGGTATCTGTGTGCTGTCTGCGTGGAGTTCTTCCGAGTGTTCCGGTTTCCTCCCACGCGCTGACGGTATGTGCGCCTTTGGCCTTCTGCACAGTTAAACATGTTCAATGTTTATCACGCATGCTATAATACCTACACGGTATGTGTAGGCAGTCTGTGTGGTTTTCCTTCGGGTACTCCGGTTTCCTCCCACACTCCATTGGTATGGGCGCTTCGGCGCTATGCACAGTCTAAATTTGTGCGATTGGATATCCACATACTAACATACCTACCCGGTATGTCTTTGCACTCTGCGTGGGTTTCCGCCCACGCTACATGACATGCATGGCTTTGGTGCAATACACAATGTAAACATACACATTATGTTTATACACTACACTAAATACATTCACAGTAGTTGTAGGTATTGCATTCTCTGAGTATGCATGGGGTACTTCAGTACCTCCCACGCGCCAACGGTGTGCGCGCCTTCGGTGCTATGCACACATGAGCTTGTGCAAAATGTTTAGCACACACACTATAATACCTACGCGGTATGCGTATGCAGTCTGCGTGGGTTTCCGCCCACGCTACATGACATGCATGCCTTTGGTGCAATACACGGTGTAAACATACACATTATGTCTATACACTACACTAAATACATTTACAGTAGCTGTAGGTATTGCATTCTCTGAGTATGCGTGGGGTACTTCGGTTCCTCCCACACGCCAACAGTGTGCGCGCCTTCGGTGCTATGCACACATGGGCTTGTGAAAAATGTTTAGCACACATACTATAATACCATACACGGTATGCGCATGCAGTCTGCATGGGTTTCATCCGGGTGCTCAGGTTTCTCCCCTGCGTTCCAATGGTGTGCGCATTCTCAGCGCTATGCACAGTATAAACATGTGCAATTTGTTTATTCGCAGGCTAACATACCTACACGGTTGTGTACGCAATCTGCGTGGCTGGTTTGCGTCCAGGCCCCGATGATGTGCGCGCCTTCGTCGCTGGCACAGTATATACGTGTTTAATAGGTTTATCCACAAATACTAAACTACATACGCCGTATGTGGTGGTATTATGCTCTTTGTGGCTGGGTGGGTTTCCTCCCACACTCTCCATTTGTGCGTTTGACGCAATACATAGTATAAACTATGTGTTTGCACAATCGGCACCTATCCATGGGTAGCTGCTGGATGGAGCATTGTCACAAGGATCCCTGGTTTCAGGGGTATCACTTTCCACCTGCTTTCAGTAGTGATCAGAAGCGCTGGCTTGGACTGTGTTCGCCAGGTTGGGGTTAGCGTTACGCCCGTTAGTGGCTGCGTCTCTGGCATTTTTTATAGCTCAATGACTGGGCAAAAGCCTCTGCTTCATCCATCAGTCGACTAGCAGGTGCACTGCAACTGCTTTAGCCTTTAGGGTCTCTGTGCCCGGGGTGGGTTTGCGCCACCTGTGGAGGCTGAGGTACTGGTCCTCTGACCGAGTTTCTAGGGAAGTTCTGTCAAGTTGCCTTTATTGGCCAACATTTGAGGCACCCTGTACACTGGGGCCTCCCTTCTCCGATACATTGCGGAGTCTCTTTGATATTTTCATACATCTCGCTGCAAGACGGTCCTGTCGGCCGTGTGCATTGCAGGCAAAGGGTCCTTGCATCCGGAGGTGTTTCCACCTTCTTTACCGGAGGTGGGGCACCGGAAGTGGACCTTGTGGCCTCTCGACTCACTCGCAAGGTGGCAAGATCGTGGTCAGGTCCAGGGACCCCTGGGCGGACGCATCAGACGCGTTGGAAGCCCGCGGGGGCAGTATCACCTGATATATGCTTACCCTCCGCTACTGTTGTTGCCTCGCCGGCTTCGCAGAGTAGGGGCTGAGGCCATTCCAGTGCTCCGGAACGGCGACATTGGTACGCCGATCTACTTCGGCTAGTCGCAGACATTCCTGGCGATGGCCTATTGGGGTGGACCTTCTGTCTCATGATCCCATACTTCATCCTGCTTTACAGTCCTTGGCTTTAATGGCATGGCTGTTTAAAGCCAGGTGCTGAAGGACCGAGTTCTCTCGTATTCGGTCATCTCTTCTATGTTGTTGACACGGGAATCTTCCTCCAGAAAGATATCTCACCGTACCTGGAAGGCTTACATTGCTATGTGCGAGGAACTTGAGTGGCATCCTCGGATGTATTCCGTTCCCAGGATTTTGCTGTTCTTACAGCGTGGTGTGACCCAAAAGCTGGCCTTGCATGCCTTTTTTGAGGGTCGGATTTCCGCCCGGGCTGTCTTTTTCAACGACCGCTATCGGGCCATTCCTTGATTAGCACCTTTTGTGCAGGGGGTTCGCCATGTGATCCCCCCTGTCAAGCCTCCTCTCCCTACTTGGGATCTGATTTTGATGCATCTCGGTTCTCCAAGAATATCCCTTTGAGAATATCAGAGAGATTCCTCTCTTGACCTTGTCCCGGAAGTTGGTCTTAGTGGCCATTGCTTCGGTTAGACGGGTGTCTGAGTTGGCGGCCTTGTCCGGCAAGTCGCCTTACTTGGTCCTCCATAAGGATATGTTGGTGTTGCGCCCACGACCATCCTTCTTTTCTAAGGATGGTCTTGGCCTTTCACCTTAAGAAGGACATTGTTCTTCCGTCCTTGTGTCCTCACCCATCGCATCCCTGAGAGTTTGCGCTTCATACATTAAGATGGGTACAAGCCTTACGAGTGTACCTGTCTGCTACTGTTTCCATTCGGAAATCTGTGTCTGGTCCAAAACGGGGCCGAGCGGTGTCGTCTGCCACCGTCTTTAGGTGGATCAGGCAGACCGTCATACAGGCCTATGCCCTTAAGGGGCGGGCGCCTCCCTTTCCGGTTGCGGCGCATTCCACCAACGCAATTGGTGCTTCCCGGGCCTTCCGACATAAAGCGTCGGTTGCACAAGTGTGCAAGGCGACGACCTGGTCGTCCGTTCATACCTTTTCAAGATTTTATAAGGTTGATGTGGCTGCATCTTCGGATGCTCCCTTCGGCCGCAAAGCATTGCAGGCCGCTGTTTAATGTCGCAACTCCTCCGTTGAGGAGCTCTGCTTGTTTGGAGTGAAGTTTTGGTTGTTCCTTTGCTACCGCTCCCACCCTTCTGATACTGCTTTGGGACGTCCCACACATTTACAGTATCCAGCTGTGTCAGTCCATGGACGATAAGAGAAAATAGGATTTTTGTACTCACCGTAAAATCCATTTCTCTGACGTCCATGGACTGACACAGCACCCACCCTTCCTTTTAAGGTTTGTACTGCTTTGTTACGAACTGAGGTCTGCTAGCTGCAGGTGGGAGGGTAATGTCCGGAGGGACCGCCCCCCTGGGCGGGGCTGTTCAGCTCTGGTTTGTTCTAGAATGTTTTAACATCTAACATTCTGCCCAGATCTTCTCCTGCGAGCAGGGACATATACCCACACGTTTACAGTATCCAGCTGTGTCAGTCCATGGACGTCAGAGAAATGGATTTTACGGTGAGTACAAAAATCCTATTTAAAAAAAAAAAAAAAAAAAATTGGGATATTTATTATAGCAAAAATCAAAAAACATTGTGTTTTTTTAAAAATTGTCGCTCTTTTTTTGTTTATAGCGCAAAAAATAAAAACCGCAGAGGTGTTCAAATACCACCAAAAGAAAGCTCTATTTGTGGGAAAAAAAGGACGTCAATTTTGTTTTTGAGCCACGTCGCACAACCGTGCAATTGTCATTCAAAGCGTGACAGTGCCGAAAGCTGAAATTTCGCCTGGGCAGGAAGGGGGTTTATGTGCCCAGTAAGCAAGTGGTTAAAAAGGGGATTCACTCCACAGATTAAACAATAATTCTCCCACTCTACAAGACTCAGGTCTGGCCGCACCTGGAGTATGCTGTCCAGTTCTGGGCACCAGTCCAGACTACAAGCATTGAACTTATTCTCTCTGGAGAGGAGACGCTTGAAAAAGGGATATGATATCAATGTAAAAATACCGTACTAGTGACCCTAGCATGAGGAAAAAACTTTTCAGTGAAAGGGAATTTAAAAAGGCACATGGCCATTCACTGAAATTGGAAAAAATGCGGTTTAACCTTAAACTGCGTAGAGGGTTCTATACTGTAAGAGCGGAAAGGATGTGGAATTCTCTTCCACAAGCAGTGGTATCAGCGGGGAGCATCGATAATTTCAAAAAACTTTTAGATGAGTACCTTAACGACCACAATATACAGGGGTATACAATGTACTATATTCAATGTTGTGTTGGAGCAATGTACATACCATGTGCTGTATTTAGCGATTTGTACTGTGTTTTGGCTATTTTTTTTATTGTTCTCCTTTGTACTTGACAAAATGTCTGTATTGATGACCTACTGTACTGTACCCAACCTTCAATAAAGCACTCCTGTTTGTTAAAAAAAAAAAAAAAAAGAATTGTAATTGCATGCCCCTGTTGAAGAGGGGCAGAAAAATTGGGCCTCTAGTGGTGGTGGTGTTGCCACAACACTGTAAGCCCTCACAGTTACTCTTGGTGGGCGCAGGAATGGGCCCTGCTGTGAATTATTAGATCAAGAATTGTAATTACATGCCCCTGTTGAACAGGGGCAGAACAATTGGGCCTTCGGCACTGGTGCCACAACACTGCAACCCCTCACAGATGCTGTACTTGGAGCACAGCAATGAGCCCTGTTGCAAAGTATTGCATCAAAAATTGTAATTACACGCCCCTGTTAAACAGGGGCTGAAAAATTGGGCCTTAGGCACTGGTGCTGGTGCCACGACACTGCAACCTCTCCCAGATACTCTAGTTGGAGTGCGGATACTCTAGTTGGAGTGCAGGAATGATCCCTGCTGCAAAACATTGCACAGGGGCTGAAAAATTGGGCCTTAGCCACTGGTGGCGGCACCCAGAAACAAAAATGTTCTTCCAAACTATCATCATGAATCAGATCATTGAGGAGGAGGAGGAGGATAGTCAGTCAACATAACAGGACAGTCACTCAGCATCAGCATAGGCAGTCTTGAAGGGATGTGACATTTAAAAATAAATTATTCTGTTACATCAGCTTCTTGGTAGCTGGTGGTGACCAAAGACTGATTCATCTTTATGAAGGTCAGTCGATCAACCGAGTCGGTGGACAGGCGCACCCTGTGATCCGTGACAAAGCCTCCAGCAGCACTGAATGTGCGTTCCGAAAGAACACTGGATGCAGGACAGGCCAGTAGCTCAATTGCATACTGTGCAAGCTCTGGCCAGTGATCCATCCTCAAGACCCAGTAAGCCAGAGGATTTTCGGTGGGAAAGGTGTCCAAGTCTGACCTTGCCCTTAGGTATTCCTGCACCATGTATATCAGACGCTGGCGATGGTTGCTGGAACCGATCATACCTTGGGGCTGCGGACTAAAAAATTATCTGAACGCATCGGTCAGATGGTCACACCCCACCGCTCCTTCTTTGACTGACCGAAGCCTCAGCAACTCGTTGTCCAGGACCAGGAATTTGTAACCTCCCAGTCTCTGGGAACGCATTGCACAGACCTTTCTGCAAGGCCTCCTGGAGATGTCTCATCCTCTGCTCCCTCTGCGACGGTAAGATAAGGTCCGCAACCTTACCCTTGTACCGTGGATCAAGGAGAGTGGCCAGCCAGTAATGGTCCCTCTCCTTGATCCGAAGAATATGAGGATCCTTCCGCAGACTTTGCAGGATCAGGGAGGCCATGCAGCGTAGGTTAGCTGAGGCATTCGGTCCGGAGTCCTCTGGGTCACTAAGGACGACATGATCCGCAGCCACCTCCTCCCAGCCACGTACAAGTCCACGGGTTTCTTGGGACTGTAAATCATCCCTAAAAGACTGCTGCTGTTGATGCTGAGTGCCAGGCTCCACCTCCATGCTGACACAATCCTCCTCCTCCTCCTCGTCCTCTTCCTGTGCGATGGGTGGGACAGAAGGAACACTGTCTGGGTAAAGGGGGCCTTGAGAGGCAAGGAAGTCCTCCTCTTCCTGCCTCTGTTCTGCCTCCAAGTGCCCTGTCCATTATTCCACGCAGCATATGCTCCAACAGGTGGACACGAGGTACAGTGTCACTGATGCATGCACTGTCACTGCTCACCATCCTCGTGGCCTCCTCAAATGGTGCCAGGACAGTGCATGCATCCCTGATCATGCCCCACTGGCGTGGTAAAAAAAAAACAGCTCCCCTGACCCTGTCCTGGTGCCGTAGTCGCACAGGTACTCATTGATGGCCCTCTGCTGTGTGTGCAGCCGCTGCAGCATGGCCAACATTGAGTTCCACCTGGTGGGCATGTCACATATAAGGCGGTTCTTGGGCAGGTTCAACTCCTTTTGCAGCTCAGCCAGCCGAGCACTGGCATTATATGATCTGCGGAAATGCACACAGACTTTCCTGGCCTGCCTCAGGACATCCTGTAAGCCCGGGTACCTGCCCAAGAACCGCTGCACCACCAGGTTAAGGATGTGAGCCACACAGGGCACATGGGTCAGTTGTCCCTGTCGGAGGGCGGAGAGGAGGTTGGTGCCATTGTCGCAAACCACCATTCCTGGCTTAAGCTGGCATGGCGTCAACCACCTCTCGGCCTGCCCCTGCAGAGCTGACAGAACCTCTGCCCCAGTGTGGCTCCTGTCCCCCAAACACACCAGAGCAAGCACGGCATGGCTTCTTTTTGCCTTCGTACATGCATAGCCCCTTGAACGCCTACGGAGCACCGCTGGTTCCGAGGACAAAGCACAGGAAGAGCCCATGGAGGAAGAAGAAGAGGAGGGGGTGGAGGAGAGAGGTGTGTCACAACCAGTAGTAGCATTTTGGAGGCATGGTGGCGGAACAACCTCCAACACTACTGCACCTTATCCTGCATCCTTCCCAGCTGCCAAAAGAGTGACCCAATGGGCCGTGAAAGAAAGGTAACGTCCCTGTCCATGCCTGCTGGACCATGAGTCAGCGGTAATATGCACCTAACCGCTGACCGCCCTGTCCAGCGAGGCATGGACATTGCCTTCCACATGCCGGCAGAGAGCCGGAATCGCCTTCCGTGAGAAAAAGTGGCGTTTGGGAACCTGCCACTGAGGAACCGCACATTGCACAAACTCACGGAAAGGGGCCGATTCTACCAACTGAAAAGACAGCAGTTGAAGTGCTAGCAATTTAGCCAAGCTAGCATTCAACCGCTGGGCATGTGGATGGCTGGGAGTGAACTTCTTTTGACGGTCCAGCAGCTGGGGCAGGGAAATTTGCCTGCTAGAATCGGACTTCGTGTACTGCTAGCAGAGTGCCCGCAAGTACTTGGCTGTGACACACCTAATTCTACACCTTCATTCCTCTCAGTGCAGGTTTCAGAGAGGACTGAAGGTATAGTGGGGTTGGAGATCCCAGTTGATGAGGAGCAAGGAGAGGTCCGCTTTGTTCTTTGGTGTGGGTCTTTAAGGTACACTTGCCAACGAGCTGCATGGCAGGTCAACATATGTCTGGTCAAGCATGTGGTGCCCAAGCGGCTGATGTTTTGGCCACGCGAGATACGCTTGAGACATATGTTGCCAATAGCAGCGGTGTGATCTGATGCACTCGACTCAAAAAAGGCCCTCACCAAAGAACTTTTGGAATAATGGGCAGAGGCAGCGCCCTTTACAGGCGGAGCTCTGCGGTGTGATTCAGTCGGTGTGCTGCCCTTACGCTGGCCCCCGGAGGGCATCCTGCCTCGTTGGAGATGTGCCTCCTCCTCATCCTCCTCCTTCTCCTCTCTCCTATCAGGCACCCACGTGGAGTCAGTGACCTCATCATCCCTTCCCTCCTCATCACTGGAGCCAATCTGGCAGTATGCTGCAGCTGCTGGAACATGACTGCCAGATTGGTGTCCTTCTTGAGCATCCCCTCTCTCTGCGCTCACGCTACTGCCTTCCTCTAGCTGGGTATCATCATCAGACTAGGGATGAGCTCGGTGTTCGAGTCGAACATACGTTCGACTCGAACATCGGCTGTTTGATCGTTCGACGAAGATCGAACTTTTTGGGCCGTTTGCGCCAAATTTGAGTGACGCGAACGCCCCACAATACACTGCGCCATCGCAGTGCAATCCCGGCGCTGTGATTGGCCAAGCATGCACTGTGACCCCGCATGCTTGGCCAATCACAGCGCTGGCAGCAAGGAGAGCCATAATTGGCCACAGGCAGGATGCCTGTGGCCAATTATAGCTCAGGGGGGTTTAGTACACGCCCCACACTATAAAAGGCCACCAGCACGGCGGCCTTGTGTAGTGTGTTCCGGTTCAGGGAGAGAGAAGGATAGGCAGGGACAGTGTTAGTGATATTTGTTCATTTACCTTCTGTGTAGGGTAAGGTGACCAGATGTTTTAAATGAAATCCGGGGACATATTTTTTTTTTACTAGTGATGGCAGCAATCAGCGACTCTCTGCCCATCGCCCCCCGCCTCACAGCCTCAAGTCTTACTATCTGGGCCCCGGCTACTACTGGGTGGGGAGTGGAGGAAGATCACTCTGCCACGGAAGGCAAGGAGATAAACAGGCAGGCGGCTGGCCAGGACTTGAGCCAAGGCAGAAGAACATGCAAGCGGAGCTGAATGGGCATGCACCCGAAACTGAAGAAATATTCCCTCCGCTCCGACCAGCACCTGATCATCAGAAAGGGGCACAGATAATAGAAAAAAATACACCCCCCCCCCTAAGCTAGTAGGAGCGGGGGGTGTAATTCAGATTTTTCTTTTTTTATTCTGCACTGACTGTCTTTGAAATTGCCCCTGTTCAAATCCAATCCGGGGACAAAACCGGGGACAAACTTGGTCTGGGGACAGTGTCCTCAATCCGGGGACTGTCCCCGGAAACCGGGGATGTCTGGTCATCCTAGTGTAGGGAGAGAGAAGGATAGGCAGGGACAGTGTCAGTGATATTCTGCTAAACCTTGTGTGCAGAGAGAGAGAAGGATAGGCAGGGACAGTGTCAGTGATATTCTGCTAAACCTTGTGTGCAGGGAGAGAGAAGGATAGGCAGAGGACAGTGTCAGTGATATTTTTGCTAAGCCTCCTGCACAGTATACACCTGAAGCTAGCCCTTATTGCTGTGTTTTCCTGTTGTGTAACACAGGCAGGCATCTGCAGCAGTTATAGCAGGCGTAGTGTGCTTCCTGCAAAATATACACCTGAAGCTAGCCCTTATTGCTGTTTTTTCCTGTTGTGTAACACAGGCAGGCATCTGCAGCACTTACAGCAGGCGTAGTGTGCTTCCTGCAAAATATACACCTGAAGCTAGCCCTTATTGCTGTGTTTTCCTGTTGTGTAACATAGGCAGGCATCTGCAGCACTTACAGCAGACGTAGTGTGCCTCCTGCACATTATACACCTGAAGCTACCCCTTACTGCTCGTTTATTTTCTTTTGTGTTACACTAACAGGCATCTGCAGCACTTACAGCAGGCGTAGTGTGCTTCCTGCAAAATATACACCTGAAGCTAGCCCTTATTGCTGTTTTTCCTGTTGTGTAACACAGGCAGGCATCTTCAGCACTTACAGCGGACGTAGTGTGCCTCCTGCACATTATACACCTGAAGCTACCCCTTACTGCTCGTAGTTTTTTTTCTTTTGTGTTACACTAGCAGACATCTGCAGCACTTACAGCAGGCGTAGTGTGCTTCCTGCAAAATATACACCTGAAGCTAGCCCTTATTGCTGTGTTTTCCTGTTGTGTAACACAGGCAGGCATCTGCAGCAGTTATAGCAGGCGTAGTGTGCTTCCTGCAAAATATACACCTGAAGCTAGCCCTTATTGCTGTTTTTTCCTGTTGTGTAACACAGGCAGGCATCTGCAGCACTTACAGCAGGCATAGTGTGCTTCCTGCAAAATATACACCTAAAGCTAGCCCTTATTGCTGTTTTTTCCTGTTATGTAACACAGGCAGGCATCTGCAGCACTTACAGCAGGCGTAGTGTGCTTCTTGCAAAATATACACCTGAAGCTAGCCCTTATTGCTGTTTTTTTCCTGTTGTGTAACACAGGCAGCATCTGCAGCACTTACAGCAGGCGTAGTGTGCTTCCTGCAAAATATACACCTGAAACTAGCCCTTATTGCTGTGTTTTCCTGTTGTGTAACACAGGCAGGCATCTGCAGCAGTTATAGCAGGCATAGTGTGCTTCCTGCAAAATATACACCTGAAGCTAGCCCTTATTGCTGTTTTTTTCCTGCTGTGTAACACAGGCAGGCATCTGCAGCACTTACAGCGGACGTAGTGTGCCTCCTGCACATTATACACCTGAAGCTAGCCCTTATTGCTCGTAGTTTTTTTTCTTTTGTGTTACACTAACAGGCATCTGCAGCACTTACAGCAGGCGTAGTGTGCTTCCTGCAAAATATACACCTGAAGCTAGCCCTTATTGCTGTTTTTTCCTGTTGTGTAACATAGGCAGGCATCTGCAGCACTTACAGCAGACGTAGTGTGCCTCCTGCACATTATACACCTGAAGCTACCCCTTACTGCTCGTTTATTTTCTTTTGTGTTACACTAACAGGCATCTGCAGCACTTACAGCAGGCGTAGTGTGCTTCCTGCAAAATATACACCTGTAGCTAGCCCTTATTGCTGTTTTTCCTGTTGTGTAACACAGGCAGGCATCTTCAGCACTTACAGCGGACGTAGTGTGCCTCCTGCACATTATACACCTGAAGCTACCCCTTACTGCTCGTAGTTTTTTTTCTTTTGTGTTACACTAGCAGGCATCTGCAGCACTTACAGCAGGCGTAGTGTGCTTCCTGCAAAATATACACCTGAAGCTAGCCCTTATTGCTGTGTTTTCCTGTTGTGAAACACAGGCAGGCATCTGCAGCAGTTATAGCAGGCGTAGTGTGCTTCCTGCAAAATATACACCTGAAGCTAGCCCTTATTGCTGTTTTTTCCTGTTGTGTAACACAGGCAGGCATCTGCAGCACTTACAGCGGACGTAGTGTGCCTCCTGCACATATTATACACCTTAAGCTACCCCTTACTGCTCGTAGTTTATTTGCTTCCTGCAAAATATACACCTGAAGCTAGCCCTTATTGCTGTTTTTTCCTGCTGTGTAACGTAGTGTGCCTCCTGCACATTATACACCTGAAGCTACCCCTTACTGCTCGTAGTTTATTTTCTTTTGTGTTACACTAACAGGCATCTGCAGCACTTACAGCAGGCGTAGTGTGCTTCCTGCAAAATATACACCTGAAGCTAGCCCTTATTGCTGTTTTTTCCTGTTGTGTAACACAGGCAGGCATCTGCAGCACTTACAGCGGACGTAGTGTGCCTCCTGCACATATTATACACCTTAAGCTAGCCCTTATTGCTTGTAGTTTTTTTTTTCTTTTGTGTTACACTAACAGGCATCTGCAGCACTTACAGCAGGCGTAGTGTGCTTCCTGCAAAATATACACCTGAAGCTAGCCCTTATTGCTGTTTTTTTCCTGTTGTGTAACACAGGCAGGCATCTGCAGCACTTACAGCGGACGTAGTGTGCCTCCTGCACATTATACACCTGAAGCTACCCCTTATTGCTCGTAGTTTTTTTTCTTTTGTGTTACACTAACAGGCATCTGCAGCACTTACAGCAGGCGTAGTGTGCTTCCTGCAAAATATACACCTGAAGCTAGCCCTTATTGCTGTTTTTTCCTGTTGTGTAACACAGGCAGGCATCTGCAGCACTTACAGCAGGCGTAGTGTGCTTCCTGCAAAATATACACCTGAAGCTAGCCCTTATTGCAGTTTTTTCCTGTTGTGTAACACAGGCAGGCATCTGCAGCACTTACAGCGGACGTAGTGTGCCTCCTGCACATTATACAACTGAAGCTACCCCTTATTGCTTGTAGTTTTTTTTATTTTGTGTTACACTAACAGGCATCTGCAGCACTTACAGCAAGCGTAGTGTGCTTCCTGCAAAATATACACCTGAAGCTAGCCCTTATTGCTGTTTTTTCCTGTTGTGTAACACAGGCAGGCATCTGCAGCACTTACAGCAGGCGTAGTGTGCTTCCTGCAAAATATACACCAGAAGCTAGCCCGTATTGCTGTGTTTTCCTGTTGTGTAACACAGGCAGGCATCTGCAGCAGTTATAGCAGGCATAGTGTGCTTCTTGCAAAATATACACCTGAAGCTACCCCTTATTGCTGTTTTTCCCCATCTCCCTGCAGGCCTTTAGAATGTCTGGAAGGCAAACAAGGAGAGGCAGACAGTCTGGAGCCAATAAAAGAGGGCAAGCAGGCTCTGTGTCTAGAGACAACAGTGCTGCTCGTGGACGCGGTGCATCGTCATCAGCACGTGGCCATGGGAAACGCTTGTCCTTATTTTCGGCAGCTGGACGTGTTGAGCCGCATCATGCCGAAGACTTGGTAGAGTGGATGACCAAGCCCTCCTCATCCCCTCTCACCCAGGCTCAGGGTACTGGCAAAGCAGCTGCCAAAGCGTCCTCAATGTCATCATCAGTCACTCCTTCCCTAGACCCACCGTGTCCTCCTGAGGAGTCCCCCGAACTGTTTGAGCACAGTGTTGGGTACATGCTCCAGGAGGATGCCCAGCGTTTCGAAGGGTCTGAAGATGATACCCAGCTAGAGGAAGGCAGTAGCGTGAGAGCAGAGAAAGGGGATGCTCAAGAAGGACACCAATCTGGCAGTCATGTACCAGCAGCTGCAGCATACTGCCAGATTGGTTCCAGTGATGAGGAGGGAGGGGATGATGAGGTCACTGACTCCACATGGGTGCCTGATAGGAGAGAGGATGAGGAGGAGGCACATCTCCAACGAGGCAGGATGCCCTCCGGGGGCCAGCGTAAGGGCAGCACACCGACTGAATCACACCGCAGAGCTCCGCCTGTGCAGGGCGCTGCCTCTGCCCGTTATTCCAAAAGTTCTTTGGTGTGGGCCTTTTTTGAGTCGAGTGCATCAGATCGCACCGCTCCTGTTTGCAACATATGTCTCAAGCGTATCTCGCGTGGCCAAAACATCAGCCGCTTGGGCACCACATGCTTGACCAGACATATGTTGACCTGCCATGCAGCTCGTTGGCAAGCCTACCTTAAAGACCCACACCAAAGAACAAAGCAGACCTCTCCTTGCTCCGCATCAGCTGGGATCTCCAACCCCACTATACCTTCAGTCCTCTCTGAAACCTGCACTGAGAGGAATGAAGGTGTAGAATTAGGTGTGTCACAGCCAAGTACTTGCGGGCACTCTGCTAGCAGTACACCAATGTCCGATTCTAGCAGGCAAATTTCCCTGCCCCAGCTGCTGGACCGTCGAAAGAAGTTCACTCCCAGCCATCCACATGCCCAGCGGTTGAATGCTAGCTTGGCTAAATTGCTAGCACTTCAACAGCTGCCTTTTCAGTTGGTAGACTCGGCCCCCTTCCGTGAGTTTGTGCAATGTGCGGTTCCTCAGTGGCAGGTTCCCAAACGCCACTTTTTCTCACGGAAGGCGATTCCGGCTCTCTACCGACATGTGGAAGGCACTGTCCATGCCTCGCTGGACAGGGCGGTCAGTGGTAAGGTGCATATTACCGCTGACTCATGGTCCAGCAGGCATGGACAGGGACGTTACCTTTCTTTCACGGCCCATTGGGTCACTCTTTTGGCAGCTGGGAAGGATGCAGGACAAGGTGCAGTAGTGTTGGAGGTTGTTCCGCTGCCACGCCTCCAAAATGCTACTACTGGTTGTGACACACCTCTCTCCTCCACCCCCTCCTCTTCTTCTTCCTCCCTGGCCTCTTCCTGTGCTTTGTCCTCGGAACCAGCGGTGTTCCATAGGCGTTCAAGGGGCTACGCAAGTACGCAGGCAAAAAGAAGCCATGCCGTGCTTGCGCTGGTGTGTTTGGGGGACAGGAGCCACACTGGGGCAGAGGTTCTGTCAGCTCTGCAGGGGCAGGCCGAGAGGTGGTTGACGCCACGTCAGCTTAAGCCAGGAATGGTGGTTTGCGACAATGGCACCAACCTCCTCTCCACCCTCCGACAGGGACAACTGACCCATGTGCCCTGTGTGGCTCACGTCCTTAACCTGGTGGTGCAGCGGTTCTTGGGCAGGTACCCGGGCTTACAGGATGTCCTGAGGCAGGCCAGGAAAGTCTGTGTGCATTTCCGCAGATCATATAATGCCAGTGCTCGGCTGGCTGAGCTGCAAAAGGAGTTGAACCTGCCCAAGAACCGCCTTATATGTGACATGCCCACCAGGTGGAACTCAACGTTGGCCATGCTGCAGCGGCTGCACACACAGCAGAGGGCCATCAATGAGAACCTGTGCGACTACGGCACCAGGACAGGGTCAGGGAGCTCGGGTTTTTTTCACTACGCCAGTGGGGCATGATCAGGGATGCATGCACTGTCCTGGCACCATTTGAGGAGGCCACGAGGATGGTGAGCAGTGACAGTGCATGCATCAGTGACACTGTACCTCTTGTCCACCTGTTGGAACATACGCTGTGTGGAATAATGGACAGGGCACTTGAGGCAGAACAGAGGCAGGAAGAGGAGGACTTCTTTGCTTCTCAAGACCCCCTTTACCCAGACAGTGTTCCTTCTGTCCCACACATCGCACAGGAAGAGGAGGAGGAGGATTGTGTCAGCATGGAGGTGGAGCCTGGCACTCAGCATCATCAGCAGCAGTCTTTTAGGGATGATTTACAGTCCCAAGAAACCTGTGGACTTGTACGTGGCTGGGAGGAGGTGGCTGCGGATCATGTCGTCCTTAGTGACCCAGAGGACTCTGGACCGAATGCCTCAGCTAACCTACGCTGCATGGCCTCCCTGATCCCACAAAGTCTGCGGAAGGATCCTCGTATTCTTCGGATCAAGGAGAGGGACCATTACTGGCTGGCCACTCTCCTTGATCCACGGTACAAGGGTAAGGTTGCGAACCTTATCTTACCGTCGCAGAGGGAGCAGAGAATGAGACAACTCCGGGAGGCCTTGCAGAAAGATCTGTGCAACGCGTTCCCAGAGACTGGGAGGTTACAAACTCCTGGTCCTGGACAACGAGTTGCTGAGGCTTCAGTCAGTCAAAGAAGGAGCGGTGGGGAAGGTGGCCGTCTGACCGATGCGTTCAGACAATTCTTTAGTCCGCAGCCCCAAGGTATGATCGGTTCCAGCAACCATCGCCAGCGTCTGATATACATGGTGCAGGAATACCTAGGGGCAAGGTCAGACTTTGACACCTTCCCCACCGAAAATCCTCTGGCTTACTGGGTCTTGAGGGTGGATCACTGGCCAGAGCTTGCACAGTATGCAATTGAGCTACTGGCCTGTCCTGCATCCAGCGTTCTTTCAGAACGCACATTCAGTGATGCTGGAGGATTTGTCACGGATCACAGGGTGCGCCTGTCCACCGACTCGGTTGATCGACTGACCTTCATAAAGGTGAACCAGTCTTGGATAACCACCAGCTACCAAGCACCTGAAGCTGATATAACAGAATAATTTATTTTCAAATGTCACATCCCTTCAAGACTGTTGCCTTTGCTGAGTGACTGTCCTGTTATGTTGACTGACTATCCTCCTCCTCCTTGTCAGGTCACCTACGGCCAGGTGACAGATGCACACCGTAGGGGGACAGGAGTGCACCGCAAGGTTGTGAACCCTATGGCTGACTGCTGCGGATAGGAAACTGGGTGGTCGTGGAAAGCCGGACCAGAGGAGCACAACCGGGATCCTATAGGAAGCTAGAGCCAAGATTCCCCAGGGCGCGGAGTCTAAGACCCAGCAGGTCTTCTCCAGAGCCTCTAGTGGTGAGGATGTTATGCTGCAGGCTGGGTCCAGGTCGCGGCCCCTAGAGTCTCCTAGCTCACGCCCCGTAGGATAAGGGGACAAGAGGGGAAGCAGCAGCACAAGATATAAGAGTAACGAATAACAAGCTGAAGGTCAAGGGCCACAAGCAGACAAGGATAACGAAAGACAAGCCAAAGGTCAAGGGTCACGAGCAGACAGGGATAGTCGGGGACAAGCCAATAACGTTACAGAGAGACAGACGTAGCACACGGCAGGCAGGAACCCAAACACACAATGCCTAACAAACACGTTGATCAGCAAAGCAGGCTTGCAGTGCACAGGTTAATATATTGTTCTGTGATAGGGCCTGGGGTGGAGTCAGGCTGGGAGGAGATTATAAAGGAAGCCAGGTGAAAGGGTTCTGGCCTCTAAGATGAACACATGAGGAGGAAAGGTAAGATGGCAGACAGACATTAATGCATATCCATGACAGTACCCTCCCTCTTACGAGGCCTCCCCCTTCCCCGCCTGGGCCCAGGTTTAGAGGGAAACTTCAGATGAAACTCCTTTAACAGACGAGGTGCAAAGACCTCAGATGCAGTGATCTAAGACCTCTCCTCAGGACCAAACCCTTTCCAATGAACGAGGTACTGAAGAACGCCTTTACAGAGTCGGGAGTCCAGAATTTGACTGATCTCGTACTCCTGATTATCCTCAGAGACAGGTGCCACGGTAGGGAGAGGACGAGAGAATTTATTGAGGACTAAAGGCTTTAGAAGAGCAACATGGAAGGAGTTAGTGATTTTAAGGCTTTTAGGAATCTGGAGTTTGAAACAAACCGGATTCAGTTTAGCAGTTACCGTGTATGGACCAATGAATCGTGGAGCAAACTTCAGAGAAGGAACTCGGAGCTTGATGTTCCTGGTAGAGAGCCAGACTTTGTCCCCTGGCTGAAGAGAAGGCGGTTTACGCCTGCGGTGGTCGGCAAAGCCTTTGAATTTTTCAGCAGCTGCCCGGAGGGAATCATGAACGTCACCCCAAACGGAATTGAGAGACTCCTGAACCGAAGCCAAAGCTGGAATATCTGGAGAACAGATCATGGGAAGAGGAAGTTGAGGGTGTTTTCCATAAACTGTGAAAAAGGGTGTCTTCTGCGAACTGGTATTCACATGATTGTTATGGGAGAATTCTGCCCACGGGAGTAGAGAGGACCAATCGTCATGGTGAGAAGACACAAAGGTGCGAAGAAAGACCTCTAACTCCTGATTAACCCTCTCAGTCTGTCCATTGGATTGGGGATGGTAAGAAGAAGAAAAATCCAAGACAATCTTGAGGGATTTGCAAAAGGCTCTCCAAAACCGAGACGTGAATTGGACTCCCCTGTCGGAAACAATATGAGAAGGAACCCCATGAAGGTGGAGAATTTCTCGAATGAAAATGGGAACCAAGGCAGGGGCAGAAGGAAGACCAGGAAGAGGAACAAAATGAGCCATCTTGGAGAACCGATCGATTACCACCCAAATGACTGTATTATTCTCAGACAGTGGGAGGTCGGTGATAAAATCCATGGCAATATGAGCCCAGGGCTCCTTAGGAATGGGCAAGGGCATGAGGAGACCAGCAGGAGCTTGTGTGGAGGATTTGGACTGAGTGCAGACATGACAAGCTTTAACGTAGTCTTTGACGTCTGAGCGGAGATTAGGCCACCAGTAGTGACGACTGATGAGTAGGAAGGAACGGAGGAATCCAGAATGGCCTGCCACCTTGGAATCATGTCCCCAACGAAGGATCCTAGCTCTTAGCTCAGTGGGGACAAAGGTCTTACCAGGCAAAATTTTTGACTTCAGGGTGGTAGAGTGGGCAACAATGCATGAGGTTGGAATGATCGGCTCAGGTTCAGGGGCGGACTCCTCGTCCAAAGTGTCAAATGACCTAGAGAACGCATCAGCCCGACCGTTGCAGGAACCAGGTTTGTAAGTAATCGTGAAATTAAAACGGGCAAAGAAGAGACTCCACCTGGCCTGTCTAGGATTCAGACGTTTAGCATTCTGTAGATACTGTAAATTTTTGTGATCGGTAAAGATCGTTATGGAGTGAGGGGAACCCTCCAAGAGATGATGCCACTCCTCTAACGCCAATTTAATTGCGAGAAGTTCCCGATCACCGATGGCATAATTCCTCTCTGCCTGAGAAAACTTTTTGGAGAAGAACGCACATGGTTGACGTCTCTTCTCAAAGATTTGAAGAAGCACAGCTCCCACCCCCATTGAGGAAGCGTCCACTTCAATAAAAAATGCATTCCCAGGATTTGGTCTCCTCAAGAGGGGGCCAGAAACAAAGGCCTGTTTCAGGTTGTGAAATGCAGAGACAGCTTCGGGAGGCCAGTCTTTGGCATTCACACCCTTCTTGGTCAAAGCGATAATAGGCGCGGCAATGGAAGAGTAGTTCCTTATGAACTGCCTATAATAATGAAGCCAAGAAAGCGCTGCGTGGCCTTGAGGCTAGCAGGAAGAGGCCAGTTGGTAATAGCCAAGACCTTCCCAGGATCCATACGAAGACCCGAACATGAGACAAAGCACCCCAGAAACAGGACCTCAGAACATTCAAAGGAACATTTCTCCAGCTTGGCATAGAGATTGTTCTCTCTAAGACGCTGAAGTACAGTGCGGACATGGTTTCTGTGGACGAGCAGATTTTCAGAAAAGATCAGAATGTCATCCAGATAGATGACAACAAACTGGTACAGCAGATCTCTGAAGATTTCATTGACAAAGTTTTGAAACACGGCTGGAGCATTACACAGACCAAAAGGCATCACCAGGTATTCGTAATGCCTGTCTCTAGTGTTGAATGCAGTCTTCCATTTGTCACCCTCCCGTATTCGAATGAGATTGTACGCGCCTCTGAGATCCAACTTGGTGAAAATGGAGGCACCCTTCAACCTATCGAATAGCTCAGATATTAAGGGTAAGGGGTATCGATTTTTAATAGTAACCACATTTAAACCCAGATAATCGATGCAGAGTCTTAAGGTACCATCCTTTTTGGCAACACAAAAGAACCCTGCCCCTGCAGGCGATGAGGATTTCCGGATGAAACCTCTCTCCAAATTCTCTGCGACATACTCAGACATGGCCTGGGTCTCTGGGATGGACAGAGGGTAGGTACGACCCCTGGGTAGAGTTGCTCCGGGGACAAGATCAATAGCACAGTCAAAAGACCTGTGGGGAGGAAGCACCTCAGCTGATTTCTTACAGAACACATCCCGGTAATCGCTGTATGCAGCGGGAAGATCAGAAGAAACAGAAGTGGCAGCAACCGGAAGACTCTCCTTGGGGGTCACCTTGAGAAGACATGACGAGAAACATGAGGAACCCCAGGCCAGGATCTGCCCAGAGACCCAGTCCACATGTGGAGAGTGGAGCTGTAGCCAAGGAAGGCCCAATACAACTGGGGTAGAGGCCTTGGGTAGAATAAGAAAGGATATCCACTCCTGGTGGAGAATCCCTACCGACATCCTAATGGGTAGCGTCTGGAAGCGAATAGGGCCCCCTGGGAGAACAGTGCCATCAATTGCCGAGACTACCAATGGGGTAGTGAGAGGTGAAAGAGTAAGCTTCATAGAAGAAGCAGTTCTCCAATCCATAAAATTGCCGGCAGCCCCGGAATCCAGATATGCAAGGGTTGACTGAGGAGAAGTGCCTACATGAAGGAACACCGGCAAGAGAAGGCGAGAAGGTGATGTTTCTGGGTCCAATACTCCACCTTCCAAATGCATTAGACCCGAGCGTTTCCCGAACGAAGCGAGCAGGAGTCACGAAAATGACCCTTGCCCCCACAATAGAGGCACAAGCCCAGAGTTCTGCGCCTAGCACGTTCTTCAGGGGTTAGTCTGGTCCGGCCCAGCTGCATAGGTTCCTCAGCAGGTAGAGGATGCTCCACGGGACGAAGGGAGGGGAGCTCAGACTGGCTAGAACCCAGAGAGTGCTGGCGTCTTTTTTCTAAGGACCTCTCTTGAAAATGAATGTCGATCTGATTGCATAACGAAATTACATCGTCCAGACCGATGGGAATGGCTCTTCCCGCTAATTCGTCTTTCACTCGGTCAGAGAGGCCATGTAAAAAGGTAGCGACCAGGGCCTCATTATTCCAGCTCAATTCAGCTGTGTGGATACGGAACTGAAGAGCATATTGTCCCACTGAACTAGATTCTTGGCGAAGACGTAAGACAGCACTAGCCACTGAAGAAGCCCGAGCCGGCTCTTCGAAGATATTATGAAAGAGCTTCAAGAAGTCGGACAGGCTGGAAACCACCGGATCATTCCTCTCCCACAGGGGGGCAGCCCAGGCCAAATATTCACCGGAGAGGAGGGAAATGATATAGGCTACCTTAGCCCGGTCAGACAGGAAGTTTTGAGGCTGAAGCTCAAAATGAATCGTGCATTGGCTGAGAAACCCCCTGCAGGCCTTGGAGTCCCCAGAGAAACGGAACGGAGCTGGCAGTGTTAGTGAGTGTGTGGCTGCGACTGGTGCGATAGGTACAACCGCTGGTTGTACTTGAGGTTGCGGATTCAGGGTTCCCAAGGAGGCCTGAAGCTGCTCGAATCGAGAAGCCAGATCCTGGGGGAATCGCATCACCTGAGTCTGATTCGATTCCTGGGTTTCAAGTCTGCGAACTATGCCCTGCAATGGATCATCCGCGGGGAGCGGCATGTCAGCCGGGTTCATGGCTGATCAAACTGTCAGGTCACCTACGGCCAGGTGACAGATGCACACCGTAGGGGGACAGGAGTGCACCGCAAGGTAGTGAACCCTATGGCTGACTGCTGCGGATAGGAAACTGGGTGGTTGTGGAAAGCGGGACCAGAGGAGCACAACCGGGATCCTATAGGAAGCTAGAGCCAAGATTCCCTAGGGCGCGGAGTCTAAGACCCAGCAGGTCTTCTCCAGAGCCTCTAGTGGTGAGGATGTTATGCTGCAGGCTGGGTCCAGGTCGCGGCCCCTAGAGTCTCCTAGTTCACGCCCCGTAGGATAAGGGGACAAGAGGGGAAGCAGCAGCACAAGATATAAGAGTAACGAATAACAAGCTGAAGGTCAAGGGCCACAAGCAGACAAGGATAACGAAAGACAAGCCGAAGGTCAAGGGTCACGAGCAGACAGGGATAGTCGGGGACAAGCCAATAACGTAACAGAGAGACAGACGTAGCACACGGCAGGCAGGAACCCAAACACACAATGCCTAACAAACACGTTGATCAGCAAAGCAGGCTTGCAGTGCACAGGTTAATATAGTGTTCTGTGATAGGGCCTGGGGTGGAGTCAGGCTGGGAGGAAATTATAAAGGAAGCCAGGTGAAAGGGTTCTGGCCTCTAAGATGAACACATGAGGAGGAAAGGTAAGATGGCAGACAGACATTAATGCATATCCATGACACTCCTCAATGATCCGATTCATGATGATAGCTTGGAAGAACATTTTTGTTTCTGGGTGCCGCCACCAGTGACTAAGGCCCAATTTTTCAGCCCCTGTTTAACAGGGGCATATAATTAAAATTTTTGATGCAATGCTTTGCAGCAGGGCTCATTCCTGCACTCCAACTAGAGTATCTGGGAGAGGTTGCAGTGTCGTGGCACCAGTGCCTAAGGCCCAATTTTTCAGCCCCTGTTTAACAGGGGCGTGTAATTACAATTTTTGATGCAATGCTTTGCAGCAGGGCTCATTCCTGCACTCCAACTAGAGTATCTGGGAGAGGTTGCAGTGTCGTGGCACCAGCACCAGTGCCTAAGGCCCAATTTTTCAGCCCCTGTTTAACAGGGGCGTGTAATTAAAATTTTTGATGCAATACTTTGCAACAGGGCTCATTACTGTGCTCCAAGTACAGTATCTGTGAGGGGTTGCAGTGTTGTGGCACCAGTGCCTAAGGCCCAATTTGTCAGCCCCTGTTTAACAGGGGCGTGTAATTACAATTTTTGATGCAATACTTTGCAACAGGGCTCATTGCTGTGCTCCAAGTACAGTATCTGTGAGCGGTTGCAGTGTTGTGGCACCAGTGGCTAAGGCCCAATTTTTCTGCCCCTGTTTAACAGGGGCGTGTAATTACAATTTTTGATGCAATACTTTGCAACAGGGCTCATTGTTGTGCTCCAAGTACAGTATCTGTGAGGGGTTGCAGTGTTGTGGCACCAGTGGCTAAGGCCCAATTTTTCAGCCCCTGTTCAACAGGGGCATGCGATTACAATTCTTGATCTAATAATTCACAGCAGGGCCCATTCATGCGCCCACCAAGAGTAAATGTGAGGGCTTACAGTGTTGTGGCACCAGCACCACAACCAAAGGCCCAATTTTTCCTACCACTGTTCAACAATGGCATGTAAATACAATTCCTGATATAATAGTTCACAGCAGGGCGTTCCAGCGCCCACCAAGAGTAACTGTGAGGGCTCACAGTGTTGTGGCAACACCAACATGTAAGGGGCAAATTTCAGCAGAGTATATACGGCAGGCCCCTACTTTCAAACTTCCAACTTACAAACGACTCCTACTTGCAAACGGAAGGAGACAACAGGAAGTGAGAGGAAATTTACCGCTAGGAAGGGAAATTCTCTCCTGTAAGAGTTAATATGGGAAAAAGGTGTCTCCTCTCTACTGATGCTTTATCACCAATCCTTGTTTCAATAAAAACCCCACTTTTCAAAAACAGTTGTCATTGGGACGGAAAGTGAGGTGAAATGTTCTGAACAGGGGCACAGACAGCAAAACAAATGTTACAGGGGTGATAACCCTTCCCTATGTTTTCCAAAAAGCTTAAAAATATATTTTTTACACTTAAACAATGTACCTGTTCAAAATTAAAAAACGGATTCTACTTAAGAACAAATCTACAGTCCCTGTCTTGTTTGTACCGCCTGTATACTGCTTTTCAGAGTATATAGGGTCTTTTTTCTTTTGTGTGCGGGGTTCCCCTTAATATCCATACAAGACCCAAAGGGGCTGGTAATGGGCTGGGGTATGGGGGGGGGGGGTGATGGGGTAGCTATGCCATTTTTCTCAAAGATTTTCATCCATATTACTGGGACCAGACATTACATTAAAGCCGCAAGCAGTTTTAAATGGCTTTTTTTCCTTTAGAAATGTCGTTTTGTGCAGGGACAGTTCTAAACACGGGAAACACATGCCCCTTCACAGGCATACTTTAGACACCCCCCAGATACGATATTTAAAGGAATATTTGACTTTTTTTTTTTCACTTTATGCATCATTAAAATGACTGCTCCCGAAAAACGGCCGTTTTAAAACTTCGTTTTGCATTGATACATGTTCCCTGGGGCAGAACCCGGGTCCCCAAACCCTTTTTAGGACAATAACATGCATATTAGTCATTATAATTAGCACTTTAGATTTCGAACGTTCGCGTCCATTGTATTTAATAGGGTTCTAACGTTCGCGCAAACTTTCGGTCCGTTCGAAGGTTCTGGTGCGAACCGAACGGGGGGGTGTTCGGCTCATCCCTACATCAGACCCTTCAAAACGCTGGGCATCCTCCTTGAGCATGTACCCAACACTGTGCTCAAACAGTTCGGGGGACTCCTCAGGAGGACATGGTGGGTCTAGGGAAGAAGTGACTGATGATGACATTGATACGAGGGTAGAGGACGCATTGGCAGCTGCTTTGCCAGTACCCTGAGCCTGGGTGAGAGAGGATGAGGAGGGCTTGGTCATCCACTCTACCATGTCTTCGGCATGATGCAGCTCAACACGTCCAGCTGCCGAAAATAAGGACAAGCGTGTCCCATGGCCACGTGCTGATGACAATGCATGCGTCTACGACCAGCACTGTTGCCCCCAGACACAGAGCCTGCTTGCCCTCTTTTATTGGCTTGTGACTGTCTGCCTCTCTTTGTTGGCCTTCCAGACATTCTAATGGCCTGCAGGGAGATGGTAAAACCAGCAATACGGGGTAGCTTCAGATGTATACTGTGCAGGAGGCACCTACACCCACTGTAACTACTTGCAGATGCCTGTCTGTGTTACACAACAGAACAACGCCACGACAAGCAATAAGGGGTAGCGTATACTGTGCAGGAGGCACCTACACCCACTGTAACTGTTAGCAGATGCCTGTCTGTGTTACACAACAGAACAACGCCACGACAAGCAATAAGGGGCAGCGTATACTGTGCAGGAGGCACCTACACCCACTGTAACTGTTAGCAGATGCCTGTCTGTGTTACACAACAGAACAACTCCACGAGCAATAAGGGGTAGCGTATACTGTACAGCAGGCACCTACACCCACTGTAACTGCTTGCAGATACCTGTCTGTGTTACACAACAGAACAACACCACGACGAGCAATAAGGGGTAGCTTCAGGTGTATACTGTGCAGGAGGTTTAGCGAAGAATATCACGGACACTGTCCTTGCCTATCCTTCTCTGTCCCTGCACGCCAACACACTGTAAATGCACAAGGTTTAAAAGGATGTCACTGACACTCTCCCTGCCTATCCTTCTCTGTCCCTGCCCGCCAACATACTGTAAATGCACAAGGTTTCAAAGGATGTCACTGACACTCTCCCTGCCTATCCTTCTCTGTCCCTGCACGCCAACAAACTGTAAATGCACAAGGTTTCAAAGGATGTCACTGACATTCTCCCTGCCTATCCTTCTCAGTCCCTGCACGCCAACACACTGTAAATGCACCAGGTTTCAAAGGATGTCACTGACACTCTCCCTGCCTATCCTTCTCTGTCCCTGCACGCCAACAGACTGTAAATGCACAAGGTTTCAAAGGATGTCACTGACACTCTCCCTGCCTATCCTTCTCTGTCCCTGCACGCCAACAGACTGTAAATGCACAAGGTTTCAAAGCATGTCAAAAACACTGTCCCTGCCTATCCTTCTCTGTCCCTGCACGCCAACACACTACACAAGGCCGCCGCGCTGGCGGCCTTTTATAGTGTGGGGCGTGTACTAAACCCCCCTGAGCTATGATTGGGCACAGGCATCCTGCCTGTGGCCAATTATGGCTCTCCTCGCTGCTCGCGCTGTGATTGGCCAAGCATGCGGGGTCATAGTGCATGCTTGGCCAATCATCAGCCAGCAATGCACTGAGATGCCGCAGTGAATTATGGGCCGTGACGCACCACTCGAATTTGGCGTGAACGGCCCATAATGTTCCATCTTCGTCGAACGATCGAACAGCCGATGTTCGAGTCGAATGTGTGTTCGACTCGAACACTAAGCTCATCCCTAGTCCTTAGTCTGCTTGTCTTCAGCAAACTATTTGCAGGCTTTCTTGTACATCATCTTTAGAAGAGGCTTCCTTCTGGGATGACAGCCATGCATGTACCGACATCTTGGCACCCACCATCACAAATCTCATAAATCAATCGTTCAAAGAAGGGATTGTCCCTACCTCCCTCAAGCAAGGTATAATCAAACCCCTCCTAAAGAAACCGAACCTCGACCACAAAGACCCAAACCACCGGGGACCGGTAACTAGCCTTAAGACCTTCTCCAAGATCATTGAGAAAGCAGTAGTACAACAGCTACAACTCCATTTGGATACCCACAAACTCCTGGACCCACTACAATCAGGTTTCCGCCCAGGCCACGGGACAGAAACGGCACTTCTCAAAATATGGGATGACACCCTCGAAGCAGCAGATGATGGAGAATCATGTCTCCTGGTGCTGCTGGACCTCAGTACAGCTTTTGACACAGTAGACCACAAAATTTAGTTCACTCGTCTCACAGAAGTAGCCGGAGTTGCAGACTCTGATCTACCCTGGTTCGCATCATTCCTGGAGAACCGACCCCAGGCAGTGAAACTAGGAGCCTTCACTTTGGAAGCACGGACCATTACATGCGGAGTCCCTCAAGGATCACCCCTGTCGCCCGTGCTCTTCAACATCTACCTCCGCCCACTCCTCAAAATCATCAGCAAACAGGATTTGCTCTACCACTCTTACGCTGATGATACTCAACTTTATTTGCGCATCCCCAACAAAAAAGACCAATATCACGGATTAGAGAAATGCCTTACACTGATAGACAATTGGATGACGGAGAGTTCCCTCAAACTTAATGGATCCAAAACAGAACTTCTCTTTCTTCACGCAAACGAGAAGAAGATGAACTCTAGGACAACAGACACACCACCCACCATCCTTGGACAAACCATCACTCCAAGCACCAAAGTCAAAAGTCTCAGAATCATCTTTGACTCAGACATGACCATGGACGCCCAAATAGGATCAGTAGTCAGCGAATCTCACCACCTTCTCCGCTTGCTACGAAGACTCATCCCCTTTATCCCAGAAGAGGATACAGCAATAGTAGTTGGAACAATCATCAATTCCCGACTTGATTATGCAAACTCCCTCTACTTTGGACTAGCCAAATACCAGATTTCTCGGCTACAAGTCATCCAGAACACAGCAGCAAGACTAGTAACGGGGAAAAAAAAACATGGGAATCAATCACCCCGTCCCTGAAGACCCTCCATTGGCTAGCAGTAAAGGATCGGGTGACTTTCAAGACCCTCTGTCTCATTCACAAATGCACACAAGAAAACGCTCCTCAATACCTATGCGAGAAAATAAAACACTACATCCCCAATCGCGTTCTACGTTAAACTAACCAAAACCTCCTCCACATCCCTAAATCGCGCTACAAATCTAAAGGAGAACGAAGATTTGCAGTCCAAGGACCACGGCTATGGAACGCTCTACCATCAAACATCCGTATAGAAGAAAACCATCGGGCCTTCAGGAAAAAACGTAAGACCCATCTCTTCTGAAGGATCAGGACGACAATGGATACAAGTGTCTGGAGGCGATTTGGTTTGCATTTGTAGCGCTATACAAGTTTTCACTCACTCACTCACTCAGACCAATTTGATGCAGTGTGCATCGTATGGTCTGAGAACTGACAGGCTGACTCCCCACACCTTCAACCTCTGCAGCAATGCTGGCAGCGCTCATACGTCTATTTCCCAAAGACAACCTCTGGATATGACGCTGAGCACGTGCACTCAACTTCTTTGGTTGACCATGGCGAGGCCTGCTGTGAGTGGAACCTGTCCTGTTAAACCGCTGTATGGTCTTGGCCACCGTGCTGCATCTCAGTTTCAGGGTCTTCTTATAGCCTAGGCCATCTTTATGTAGAGCAACAATTCTTTTTTTTCAGCTCCTCAGAGAGTTCTTTGCCATGAGGTGCCATGTTGAACTTCCAGTGATCAGTATGAGAGAGTGAGAGCGATAACACCAAATTTAACACACCTACTCCCCATTCACACCTGAGACATTGTAACACTAACAAGTCACTTAGACATTTTCACTTAGGGGTGTACTCACTTTTTTTTTGCCAGCAATTTAGACATTAATGGCTGTGTGTTGAGTTATTTTGAAGGGACAGCAAATGTACACTGTTATACAAGCTGTACACTCACTACTTTACATTGTAGCAAAATGTAATTTCTTCAGTGTTGTCACATGAAAAGATATAATTGAATATTTACAAAAATGTGAGGGGTGTACTCACTTTTGTGAGATACTGTATACGGATATTTGAATGCCAGGCACTATTTTCAGAATCTTCTAAACAAAATTGAAGGACTAAGTTTTCCTCTTTGAGGTTTTCAAATTCAACTGCATAAGCCTGGGTGTTATTTTCCTTGTCAAAATATTTTATTGATTGGATCAACAAGTAAATATTTTTTTTTTTTTTTTTTTTTTTTTTTTTAAAAAAAAAAAACAAAAAAAAAAAAACGTCGGAGCTAAAAACGCGACCGCGCGTTAGTGCGCGTTTTTTGCGCGTTAGTGCGCGTTAGTGCGCGTTTTTGCGCGTTTTTTGACGCTCGCGTTTTTTCCGGCCTAGTTCTGACGCTGAGGAACGCACTGGCCCTGGGTTTTTTTTACAGCTTACAAACGCCTATGCTCTTTACAGCTCAAAAACGCCTAGGTGGGCATGAAGCTATAGACTAACATGGACAGGCGTTTTTAAGCTGTAAAAAACGCTCAAAAACGCGGCTGAAAAAACGCCCGTGGGCATGAGGCCTAAGGCCTCATGCCCACTGGCGTTTTTACAGCTGCGTTTTTGAGCGTTTTTTACAGCTTAAAAACGCCTGTCCATGTTATTGTAAATATTTTTTTTTTTTTTTTTTTTGAAAAAAAAAAAAAAAAACGTCGGAGCTAAAAACGCGACCGCGCGTTAGTGCGCGTTTTTTGCGCGTTAGTGCGCGTTAGTGCGCGTTTTTGCGCGTTTTTTGACGCTCGCGTTTTTTCCTGCCTAGTTCTGACGCTGAGGAACGCACTGGCCCTGGGTTTTTTTTACAGCTTACAAACGCCTATGCTCTTTACAGCTCAAAAACGCCTAGGTGGGCATGAAGCTATAGACTAACATGGACAGGCGTTTTTAAGCTGTAAAAAACGCTCAAAAACGCGGCTGAAAAAACGCCCGTGGGCATGAGGCCTAAATGGTAGAATTTGGGTGTTATATTCAAGTTCATCAACCCGCAGTTCAATATTTAAAGTGCCATGACCCAGTTCTCTGATTTCCCTAGTCAGACTGTTTCCGTTTGTTATATGATCTGAGGTCTGTTTAAGGGCTTTGTGAAGCATTTTTTCAAATTGCCTCAGAACAAAGGAATGAGCAGGGTTTGTAAAATATGTCATTTATGAATTTTGTATAGAGGAATCTGAGTTCTATTCCCCCAGTGTTGCCACAGATACTTTAGACCACTGAGAGGATTTCACTGAGTGTGAGGTACCAGGGGAGGGGATGCTTCTGAAGCTTGAGGCAGCACTTCACTGGTGTTTTTTGGCTTCATTTTCAGACGAGAACTCCCAAGAACCATTACATTAAGTGGCGGGGGTTATTAGCAGACCGAGTAACAATATTTACTAGACATGTGAAATTTGTTTTGGTCCGAATTAGTTTTTCGATGAAATACGACAAATTCGGAAATATTCTAATTAACGAAAACCCGTTTAACAAATTTTTCTGAAAATCGAAAATACGAAAATCAGAAAATTCAAAAATCCAAAAATAAGAACAAAAATGTGAGAATTTTAAAACCCCAAAATTCGAAAATCTGAAATAACTAACTAATAATAACTATTACTAACTATTAAATTATAGATATTGGAATTTCCTTTCAAATGAATAATAATTAATAATAATAATGAAAACTTTTTATTATTATTAATTTGTTACGTTCCATTTGTTATTTCAAATAATTCGTAACTTCGGATAAATTCATATTCGTTACGTTCACTAAAGCCCTGTACACACGATCAGATTTCCTATGGATTTTAGTCCGATGGATTTGTCCATCGGATATCCGATGAAACTGTTTTCCATCAATCTTGCCCACACACCATCAGTTAAAAAACCGACCGTTCCAAACGCGGTGACGTAAAACTCTCTGATGAGCCGAGAAAAATTAAGTTTAATGCTTCTGAGCACGCGTCGACTTGATTCTGAGCATGCGTGGGTTTTTTATCCGATGGACTTGCCCATAGACGATCGGAATTTGCTATCGGTTTTGGATCCATCGGAAAATTTTTAAACATGTTCTATTTTTTAAAATCGATGGAAAAAAGACCGATGGGTCCCATACACGATTGGTTTGTCCGATGAAAAAAATCCATCGGCGGTTTTCATCGGTAAAACCGATCATGTGTACAGGGCTTAACAGACAAATTTGAAAGGAAATTCAAATACCTATAATTTAATAGTTAGTTGTTATTAGTTAGTTAATTCATTTCGGATTTTCAAATTTTCGCTCTTATTTTCGTTCTTTCAAATTTTCGTTCTTGTGTTCGGTTTTTCAAATTTACGAATTTTCAAATTTATTTGAAATAACAAATTTTGACGATAGCGAATGATCTGAAGTGGGAGCACTTCTGAATCTGTACTTCAGCGAATGCACTAAGCGAAGGGACACAACAAAACACCTTGAAATACAATATAGGTAACCTTGTTTACACTTTCAGCTCTTCCTTCCCCTTCTAAAATATATATAGATAGATATAGATATAGATATAGATATAGATATAGATATAGATATAGATATAGATATATATATATATATATATATCTCACCCTCACTTCTGTCCTCTCCCTATTACTGCACTCACCAACTCCGGCTAATTCTAAATCCATACACCCAATACTCCAAACCACTGGGGCATGTCCCTTCATATAAATCACACTCCCACATTGATGTATCCCCAAACCCTGGGCCTCCTTCCTCTAACTGCACTCAACGCACCCTACACCCTCTGGCTGCAGCCGCAATGCACACAATCTAGTTCCCATTTCTCTTCTTCCCAAGACCAGACTCCCTTTCTCTTGCGCCCTTTGCGCCCTTTGGGATGCTTACCTCCCTCCACGATCTCTTTATCGCTAACTCATTTAATCTACTCGCCATTACCAAAACTTGGCTTCACGAATCCTAAACTGCATCTTCTGCTGCTCTATCCCACAGTGGTCTTCTTTGGACTCACTCCCCCAGACCCAGTGGATGCAAAGGAGGGGGTGTTGGAATCCTTTTTGCCCCACACAGCACCTTTCAAGTACTTCACCCACCTCCCTCTCTGGCACTCTCCTAATTTGAGGCGCACTGCATTTGTCTCTTCTCCTCAGTTTCTCTAAGGATAGCTGTGGTCTACCATCCCCCTGGTCCAGTATCATCCATTCTTGATGGCTTCTCTGCCTGGCTGCCCTACTTTCTCTCTTCTGAAATCCCCACAATCATTCTTGGGAACTTCAACATCCCTACTAATACTAACATTCTTGCAACTTCCATACTTCTCAGTCTAACCCCCTCTTTTGTCCTGAAGCAATGGATACATGCTCCTACTCACTCTGAAGGCAATACCCTGGACCTCCTCTTTTCCCACCTATGCACTCCATGCAACCTCTCTAACTATCCTTACCCTCCCTCTGATCACTACCTTATTAATTTCACTCTCTCCCTCTCCTCCTACTCCTCTCCCTCCAAATGGCTAACGGTTACCCGTAGAAACCTTCGCCATCTCAACCCTTCTCTTCGACTGACTACCTCTATGACAAAATAGCACCCCTGTCCTGCACCGACCTAGCCACTACTGTCTACAACACTTCACTTCTAGCCTCACTGGACACACTGGCCCCCCTCACTACACACAGAATAAGGCCCCTTCCCCTTCAACCCTGGCAAACGGATGATACTAGAAGTCTGAAAAAACACAGCTGTGCTCTTGAGCCTGTTGCGTAAGACGAAGTCCCAGAAAGATTTCAGCCAGTATAAATCTGCCCTCCAAAAATACAATTCTAGCCTCACTGCCAAGCAGACCCATTTCATCACTCTCATTAAAAACGTATTATCCCGTCCCCATCAACTCTTCTCTACCTTCAACTCTCTACTTCGTCCTCCACTGCCTCCACCCACTAACTCACTCACTGCCCAAGAGATTGCCAATCACTTCAAACAGAAGATTGATACAATTAGTGAGGAGATCTCTACTATTCAGATACCCTCCATGCTTTACACCTCATACCCACAGGTACAATCATTACTTCCCTCCTTCAACCCCACCACTATAAACGAGATTGCTAAATTACTTGCTAACGTCCATCTTACCACCTGCCCTCTGGATCCTGTTCCCTCGCAAATGCTACATTCACCCTCTAGCTCTATTCTACACTCTCTAACCCACATCTTCAATCTCTCCCTCTCTTCTGGCATCTTCCCCAACTCTTTAAAACATGCACTTGTCAGGCCCATACTTAAAAAGCCCTTACTGGACCCATCCAATCTTAACAAACTATGCCACATCTCCTTGCTTCCCTTTTTAACCAAACTCCTTGAACGTCTAGTCTACAACCGACTGAGCGTCCACCTTGCTGATAATAGCCTTCTTGATCCCCTTCAGTCTGGATTTTGTCCTCAACATTCCACAGAAGCTGCTCTCCTAAAACTACAAATGATATACTAATGGCCAAAACTAAGGGACACTATTCTGTACTCCTACTCCTGGACCTCTCTGCTGCCTTTGATACGGTTGACCACCCCCTCCTCCTCAAAAAACTCCATGCCTTTGGTCTCCGTGACTGTACTCTTCGCTGGTTCTCTACCTACTTATCCAACCGCACCTTTAGCATTACTTACAATTCTACTTCCTCCTCTCCTCTTCCTTTCTCTGTTGGGGTCCCCCAAGGTTCTGTTCTTGGACCTCTCCTATTTTGAATCTACACCTCCTCCCTGGGTCAGATGATAGCCTCCCACGGCTTCCAATACCATCTCTACGCTGACGACACTCAAATCTATTTCTCTACCCCTTAACTCACTCCTTCAGTCTCCTCACGTATTACTAATTTACTATCAGATATATCAGTTTGGATGTCACACACCACTTCCTCAAGCTCAATCTATCCAAAACCGAACTTATCATTTTTCCTCCCCCACGTGTCTCTTCCCCTGATCTCTCTGTCAAAATTGATGGCACTACTATCAGCCCATTCCCACATGCCAAGGTCCTAGGTGTAGTCCTGGACTCTGAACTCTCCTTTAAACCCCACGTCCAATCACTGTCCAAATCTTGCCGCCTCAACCACAACATCTCCAAAATACGCCCCTTTCTAACCAATGACAAAACAAAGCTCTTAATTCACTCCCTGGTCATCTCTCGCCTTGATTACTGCAGCTCCCTCCTTATTGGCTTACCTCTGCATACTCTATCCGTCCTTCAGTCCATCATGAATGCTGCTGCCAGACTCATCCACCTTACCAACTGCTCTGTCTCTGCTACTCCTCTCTGTCAATCCTGTCAGGGCTGGGCTTAGCCCTTCCTTCTCTGTGCTGGCAGCTCAGCTGTCAGCTAATTGCCAGCTTCCATCTCTCCAGTATTCACTTGTTGAGGATCCGCTCGTCAGCTGCCTACTTAAGGACTTCCAGTTAATTTGCTCTTCGCCTTTGCCTGTGTTAACATCACTAAAGACTTGCTCCTGTGTTCCAGTTGAAGACCTGCTTTACTATGTTCCCTCTGGCTACAGATCCTGCTTGCTGAACTTCTACCTTTATCCCTGGCTCTTGGACTTTGGCTTGGCTGACTACCCGATCCGTTTATTGACCCCTGGCTATGTTTTGACTACGCTACTCTCTTTGCCTTTTTATTTTTATTATTAAACAAGTGTTATTTAACTGCACTTCTGTCTCAGTCTGATTCATGGTTCCTGACAAATCCCTCCACTGGCTTCCGCTCTCCCAACAAATTAAATTCAAAATTCTAACAACTACCTACAAAGCCATCCACAACTCTGCACCCAGTTACATCACTGACCTAGTCTCAAAATACCAACCTAATCGTTCTCTTCGTTCTTCTCAAGACTTCCTGCTCTCTAGCTCCCTCATCACCTCATCCTATGCTCATCTCCAGGACTTTTCCAGAGCCTCTTCAAGCATATGGAACTCCTTACCCCAATCTGTCCATCTATCTCCTTCTCTATTAGCTTTTAGATGATCCCTGAAAACCCTCCTCTTCAGAAAAGCCTATCATACCCACACCTAACAACTGCATTTTCATTTTGTCCATCTGATCATCCCCCACAGCTACCACCCTTTGTCCCACTTGACCCTCCCTTGAGATTGTAAGCTCTAACAAGCAGGGCCCTATGATCCCTCCTGTTTAGAATTGTCATGTAACTGTACTGTCTTCCCTGATGTTATAAAGTGCTGCGCAAACTGTTGGCGCTATGTAAATCCTGTATTATAATAATAATAATAATAATAATCTGAAAAACTAAAAGAAACCCCCAAAAAAAACAAATGAAACGAAAACGAACAAATTTTTTGGCAGTGCACATGTCTAATATTTACCGGGTGAAGCTGAGCCGGGACACGGTATAATATGGCAGAAACATCCATTCAGGAGCAGAGCTCTAAGCTGGCATGTCTGCTTAGTCAGGCTCCGCCCATGCGCCTCAACTCCTATGCATTTTCAATAGCCATAACATAATCCACAGAGAATCTCTAGCCTCGCACAAAGTGGGAGGATGGGTGCTAGCCAACTCATGACTTATTATTGCCATATATAAGCTCACCAAAGAGATGTACAGAAAAACCAAACCTATATATTTTTTCACATCGATTATATAATCTATATAGGTTACTTTTCCTAATCTAGAAAAAATAAAAATATAACAACTCGATTATTCTATTAAGATCCAATACATATGTTAGTAATGTTAATAAGCAAATATTTGATTAAGGAAGGCTTCTAACAGGGTGACGAGCAGGCATTCACAGGCTTCTTTGCAGTACACATTTGATATACTCAATGAAATTTCTTTTTACTTTGTGTGCTTTATTTATTTTCAAAATTTACATATTTTTAGAGCATCAGTTGGTGCCATTTTTCAACTGACAGCTCAGTTTCTGCTAGCATGTTTATTATATAAACTGTAAAAAAACAATCAGCGCCACAATACTAATCTAAATATATTGTGACAGCAGGAAGGTAAAGTCACCTGGTTGCATCCAGGGGGGTAGATATATTTCTCCCAGATTCAGGCTTTATGCCGACTTATACAACTAGGGAGGGAGTTGATGAAGCCCAGCTGAGGCTAGTGGGCTCATGAATGACTCATACCTCTAGGGAGAGTGCTGGGCGTCGTGAGGCAGGGAGTTGATGAGACCAGCTGAAGCTTGTCAGCTCGTTTAAGGCCTCTATAAAAACTCCCAGATTCATTAGGTGTTTGCTCATGCCTGGACCCAGACCTGTGTGGACTGTCTAGGGAGAGTGAACCCCTGTGCGGTGAGACAAAGCCTGTGTGGCTATTTGTTTGGACATTGACTAAACCAGGGACTTAGGGACTAGGACAGCACCAGGCTGATCCCAGTTGTTAGTTAGGGAAACCTGCATGTTTAGTCAGAGGTCAAACTGACCAGGATTTATTTTGTTTATGTTTCTTTTTGCTTTGCTGTGTTTTTGTCACTGTAAATAGAGAAATAAACCGCACCTTTTGATCTTGAAAACCACAACCTCCGTCTGCTGGGCCTGTTTTTGTGTGGGGAGCCCATCCAGGGGGTCACACACACCCGCTACCGAGTTAACCCCCTCACAGTTGGTGGAGAATGCAGGCAGTTTTTTTTAAGCCAGCATGGAGGAGATACTGAAACAGCTGGCTCTAGCAAATGCCAATCAACAGCAGACAAATGCAGGTTTGCAAAGGAGCCTTGCAGCCCAGCAGCAAGCTCATCAACAAGCCCAGCAGCAATCTGAGGCCCGCTTCATAGACCTGTTACAGAAGCAAGAGCAGAGACTACAACAAATGGAAGCAGTAATGCAGCAACGTCCGCAGACCAGTGAGGAAAGCCGTCCCACTAATACCGCGTCCTTTGGGGTGAGTCGTTTATTGACAAAAATGACTGGAGAGGATGATCCAGAGGTATTTTTGACCACATTTGAAAGGACTGCTGAAAGAGAAAAGTGGCCTGAGGAGCAGTGGGCTGGACTGGTGGCTCCTCTGTTAACTGGTGAATCGCAGAAGGCTTACTATGACCTAGAGCCTGACCAAGCAAAAGACTATGTGATGCTAAAAGCTGAAATATTGGCAAGGCTGGGTGTCACCCTGGCTGTCCGGGCTCAGCGTGTGCATAACTGGACTTTCCAGCTTGGAAAACCCCCCAGGTCTCAAATGTATGATCTCATTCACCTGAGCAGGAAGTGGCTACAGCCAGAGACTTTGTCCGCACCGGAGATTGTGGAACGTGTTGTGATGGATCGTTTCTTGAGAGCTCTTCCTACCGCCATTCAAAAGTGGGTAAGCCATGGAGACCCAGAAACGGCCGGTAAACTTGTGGATCGTGTAGAAAGATACTTGGCTACAGAGAACCTGACGGCCTCTTCCAGAGACTCTCGGACTTTCCACCCTAAGACCAGACCATCCCCAGGGGCGGATAAGAGGATTCCAAGGGGTGAGGGTGGAGAGAGTGAGAGGGTGGGAGCTCTACCCAGGGTTTGGCGAGAACAGCCTGGGAAGTCGGGGGCTCAAGAGGCAGCCAAAAGGATTGTTTGCTACCGCTGCCGGCAAGCGGGACATATTGCAGCAAATTGCCCGGTTGTGGAGGAACCCATGCAATATGACTTTCTGACGGACAGACGTCAGTCGCTGTGTGCGACAGTCGCATGCACTGCCATTCGGGGAACTGAGAAACATTTATGCAAAATGTGTATTAATGGTTGAAATGTTGTGGTATTACTGGATTCAGGTAGCCTTGTGACCCTGATAAAGGCTGAATTAGTTAAAACAGAGGTCTCTGGGAATAGCAAGGTAGCTGTTATTTGTGTGCATGGGAGACACCCAAGAGGGCTGTTGGATATTGCCAAGGAAACTTGGGAAAGTGAGAGTTCTCCCCACAGGAGTGTGATTGAGCATGTCGCCCTGATGCAAGATCGAATTGCACAGGTAATGCCCATCGTGAAGGAACATTTGGCCCAAGCGCAGTTGGCACAGCAGAGAGTGTACAACCGTGGAGCCAAGACCCGTACCTTTTCCCCGGGGGATAGGATATTGGTACTTGTCCCTACGGTTGAAAGTAAATTCCTTGCCAAATGGCAAGGCCCCTACGAGATAATGGAAAAAGTGAGCGAAGTGAATTACAAGGTCAGACAACCAGGAAGGCGAAAGCCCGAACAGATCTATCACGTTAATCTGTTGAAAGCCTGGAGGGATAGAGAGTCCCTAGTCGCAGAAACTTGGTCACCAGCTCAAACTGGTTGCGTGATTCCGGAGGTTGGAATAGCAGCCACCTTGTCACAACCCCAACAACAGGAGGTTAAGGAGTTTGTGCTTCGCAACAAGGAGGTGTTCTCTGAGCTGCCGGGACAAACATCTGGGGTAGAGCATGATATTATTACCCCGCCCGGTGAAAGGGTGAAGTTAAAACCCTATCGGATCCCAGAGGCCCGACGGGAGGCAATACGGGAGGAAGTACAGAAAATGCTGAACTTAGGGGTGATAGAGGAGTCCCAAAGTGATTGGTCTAGTCCCATTGTGTTGGTGCCTAAACCGGATGGGAGCTGGCGATTTTGTAACGATTTTCGTCAGTTGAATAAAGTTACAAAATTTGACACCTACCCTATGCCACGTATAGATGAGTTGATCGACCGGCTGGGAACAGCCCGATACATGACGACTCTTGACCTCACAAAAGGGTATTGGCAAATTCCCCTGGCCAAGTCGGCCAAAGAGAAAACCGCATTTGTAACCCCAGACGGGGCGTTCCAATATAAGAGAATGCCGTTCGGGTTACAGAATGCGCCGGCCACATTCCAGCGGAAAATGGACCAGATACTGAGGCCCCATCGGAAGTATGCTGCGGCTTACCTGGATGACGTAATTGTCCATAGCACAGATTGGGCCTCACATCTGCCAAAAGTGCAAGCAGTCCTAGACTCTATCCGGGAAGCGGGGTTTACGGCTAACCCCAAGAAGTGTACCATTGGGCAGGAGGAGGCCAAATATCTTGGGTACACCATTGTCAGGGGAGTAATAAAACCCCAACTCAACAAAGTCGAGGCCATCCAGAGTTGGCCACGTCCCAACAGCAAGAAGCAGGTACGAGCCTTTCTGGGAATCGCGGGTTATTATCGGCGCTTCATTCCCCACTTTGCTTCTAAGGCTGTGCCCCTAACCAACCTGACGAAAGGGAAAGGGTCGGTCATGATTAAATGGACCCCCGAGGCTGAGGCAGCATTCCAATTCTTGAAACAAGCCTTATGTAGCCAGCCAGTGTTGTACTCACCCGACTTCTCTAAAGACTTTGTCGTACAAAGTGATGCGTCAGATGTGGGGTTAGGAGCAGTATTGTCCCAGGTCTGGAACGGGGAAGAGCACCCAGTCATTTACCTCAGCAGGAAGTTGAAGTCCCATGAGGTAAATTACGCCACGGTTGAAAAGGAGTGTTTAGCGGTGAAGTGGGCTCTAGATTCCCTTCGGTACTATCTGCTAGGTAGGCACTTTGACATGGTTACGGATCACACTCCGTTAAAGTGGATGGCTCAAAACAAGGAGACAAATAGAAGAGTAAATAGGTGGTTCCTGGCCCTACAGGAATTCAACTTCACAGTAAAGCATCGCCCTGGCGTTCAAATGGGGAATGTGGATGCTTTGTCTCGAGTACATGAATGCCTGATTGCTGGTGTTCCAACCCCAAGGTTAAAACAAGAGGGGGGGGTATGTGACAGCAGGAAGGTAAAGTCACCTGGTTGCATCCAGGGGGGTAGATATATTTCTCCCAGATTCAGGCTTTATGCCGACTTATACAACTAGGGAGGGAGTTGATGAAGCCCAGCTGAGGCTAGTGGGCTCATGAATGACTCATACCTCTAGGGAGAGTGCTGGGCGTCGTGAGGCAGGGAGTTGATGAGACCAGCTGAAGCTTGTCAGCTCGTTTAAGGCCTCTATAAAAACTCCCAGATTCATTAGGTGTTTGCTCATGCCTGGACCCAGACCTGTGTGGACTGTCTAGGGAGAGTGAACCCCTGTGCGGTGAGACAAAGCCTGTGTGGCTATTTGTTTGGACATTGACTAAACCAGGGACTTAGGGACTAGGACAGCACCAGGCTGATCCCAGTTGTTAGTTAGGGAAACCTGCATGTTTAGTCAGAGGTCAAACTGACCAGGATTTATTTTGTTTATGTTTCTTTTTGCTTTGCTGTGTTTTTGTCACTGTAAATAGAGAAATAAACCGCACCTTTTGATCTTGAAAACCACAACCTCCGTCTGCTGGGCCTGTTTTTGTGTGGGGAGCCCATCCAGGGGGTCACACACACCCGCTACCGAGTTAACCCCCTCACAATATATATATAAATAAATATAGATATCAACATAAATATCTCCACAGCAGCTGTAACACTCACAGTGAATCACCATCTTAATAAAAACAATAATTTCCTAATAGTGCAGCGCTGTGTATCATTAAACCCTTATATAAAAGCAACCCAATAACAATCATTAATTACAGTGATAATTATCACAGTGCAATCAGTCCATGTGAGACCATTCATAAATAAATGATCAAAATTAAACTAAAATCCTTGTGAAAACTCCTATTATTAGTGTGGAAACAGTTCTCATATGAAAGTGCTTCAAAGACAATCACCGCTGTGCAGATCCGTCCTCTCTAGATGCAATATTCTGTGCACACAATCACCAGCCAAAGTGCCTGCTCTCCTCAAGGATGAGTTAAAACTCATGAAATTATCACTCTTTCAATTCCTCCTCTGTACTTTCTCCTTCCTGACTTATTTGGTGGAAATTCCTATAGTTCTCAAACTGCACGTTCACGCTGGTAACTTCACTCGAACCACATCCAGGAAACACCCTCCTTCACTCTCTTATTATAGCTCAGCTCCGCTTTACTCGATACGGTTTAGTGACATGTAATAACAAACACAAATACCATAGTGTTCTCTGTTTGTATATTTATTAAAAAGACTCCCAAAGAGTAAAACTTATGTAGCGCCCCTTTACTTTTCAGGGGTGCTATGCGCCTAAATTTAGGGGTTGGTCTGAGCTGGTAGCCAGGCTCAGACCACTTTGATTGTTAGGTATTTGCTCTGCCTATGTGATGCTGCCTGGTGTATGGTTCCCTGTGGCCTGTAGGTGGCACTGCCATATCAGGTCAGGGTTGATTCATGGGTGACATTGCTACGCTTTAGGGTGTCCTCTCTCGGCAGCAGTACAGTGGGCGTGGTCAACCTGATGTGTATGCCGGGAGAGGGTACATAAGGGGCAGACGCCATCTTTAGAGGGAGTGAGACACGTACCCCACCTTCAGTGGCCCTCATGGCCAGGGGAACGTGTGGGTGTGATCAGGCCCAGGCATCTTTAGCCTGGGACTGCAACTCTACAAGTAGGCCCAGCACCTTTTAGCTAGGGCCTACCTCCGAAAGAAGAATCCTAAGGTGCCCGGGAGGGGGTGACCCATTCTAGACTAGAGGGAACCAGGAGTTTCGGTGAAAGGAGTCGCCGCCTCTGGAGGAGGCCTGGTTACCTGCTAGAGGGATTCAAAGATCCGCCACAGGCCTTGTAACGTGCTTCGGTTGCACCTTGTTCTATTGTTACAAGAGTCGGGACGTTCGGGACTTGGAATTGTTCCTGACTGTATCCCAAGGGGAACTTAAGTGAATATTCGAGCATCACTCCGGCTGCTAGGACTGTGAGAGAGGACTATCCGGGTGAGCTAAACCCTTTCGGGATCGAGTAATGACAAAGTTACTAGTTTGTGCTTGGACCTAATTCCCCACATCTCTCATCAATCTTCCCTGTGTACTATGCAGCAATAGAAAATAAACTCTCTGTTGGAGTTAGTGTTTCTGGACATTGGCCTTCTTGGGGGAAGAAATATGGACTTGTCTCTATACACTGGGGATGAGAACCAGTGGAAGGAGGTAACTCGCTGCCGGACCCAAAATTTGTGAACACCGCTTAACCTCTTCAAACAGGAGGGTACGGGCATATAGCACAGTGTGCCTTAACTTGCAAGTGAGCCAGGCAGGAAAAAGGTCTGTGTGCTACACTTACAAGATAAAACAATCCGACAAGCATGTATAAAACATTTGCTTGTTCACCGCAGATTTAAACTCAGTGACTTGCGTGACATCACTGACTTGGCTCCTCCCCTCTAAACGCGTGTCACCCTCTCATTGGGCTTCATCAGTAGATGGGCAGGCCGACCTCCCTGAGCCTTTTTATACCCTTAGGTTGCCTAGGCAACCCTCCAGGCGTCGCCACGGCTGTCTGCGGTCTGTGAAGATACTCCCACTTCCTGCATAATAAGGAACATAAATTCCCAAGCCGGGGAGTGTGTCACCGGAGTAGATAAACATTTCTGTAATACTACAGGGCGTTCTCTTTCAACTCCACCGCTGACCATCATGGTAACGTTCTGTTACATTCTACAACAGGAATAAATGCCAATATCTAAAATAGCAATATATATCACCATAAATCACATTAATGTTTAAAATGACCCACATACTCTATTAGTCTGATCTTCCTATAATAATTCATTGTAGGGGCGAACAACACCTTTATTAAAATCTCTTTTATCTTATACCTATTTTCATTAAAAAAAAATAGTACATTTTAAAATTTATTCTAATCTAATATTACTTCAACTAATCCTGTTTATTATTGTATTATATATGCACCTCTTCATCCATTATAAATGAAGCAATTCAGATCAAAATCTATGTTAAGCCCCCTAGGCGCTAAAACCTGCGTCTCATATGTCCAGGGTGACTCACGTTGATTTAATTGTGGAGACAGTGGAGACCTTGTGTGAAGAGTGATGCCGTTTTTGCTTTTGACTGCTGGGTTGCATTTTAGGTTATTTTTGGGTCTTTTTCCTTGCACCTTTTAACACCTTTTTCTGGCACATTTTAAACAGCCTTTTTTTTCTTTTTTTTCCTTCAGCCTACTAATTAAGGGGAGTGGGTAATTGGTCACAGGTGCTTGAGGCCTATATACATTTCTGTAGAGCTCATTTAGAGCCTGCTCATTTTGAGTTTGCTGGAACTCTGTCTAAGTAGAACTGGACTAAGTGGGGAGTTAAAATCAAGAGTTTAAAACAGGGGTCATAGTAGATGTGTAGTGTGAGTACCTGCGTGTTGTCTGAGTAGTGTGTGTGGATCGTTCGTACTTGTGTATTGTGGGTGCACGCTGGTCCATTGGTCTGCGAGTGCACGCTGGTCTGCGAGTGCACGTAGGTCTGTTGGTCTGCGAGTGCACGCTGGTCTGCGAGTGCACGTAGGTCCGTTGGTCTGCGAGTGCACGCTGGTCTGCAAGTGCACGTAGGTCCGTTGGTCTACCGGGTGCTCGGGTACGGCACATCATGGATCTGGTGGACAGATTACTGGGAGGGGCTGGAGAAGACCCAGCTGGTGCATGTTGGCACCAATGACAAAGTCAGAGGCAGATGGAGTGTCCTAAAGAACGATTTTAGGGACTTGGGAGCTAAATTGAGGAAAAGGACCTCCAAGGTAGTATTCTCAGGAATACTACCGATACATCGAGCCACACCAGAAAGGCAGAGGGAGATTAGGGAAATGAACAAGTGGCTGAAGAGCTGGTGTAGTAAGCAGGGGTTTGGGTTCCTGGAGGACTGGGCTGACTTCTCAGTCGATAACCAGTACTATAGAAGGGACGGACTGCACCTAAATGAGGAGGGTGCAGATCAGCTGGGAATAAGGATGGCCAAAAAGTTAGAGGGGTTTTTAAACTAGGCAACGGGGGGGAGGGTCCAGAGATAGTGAGAGTCAGCGTGGAACATATTCCAGAGGGTAGTATTAGGGACATTAGTGGTAGGGTAACCAAAGCACATAAACCCAAGGTAAGTATAGTAGCAAGTCCTAGTTGCAATCTGGGAAGACCCAAGAGGATAGTATGTGACCGGTCAAAATATATTAATGCATTAAAGTGTCTGTTCACCAATGTCAGAAGTCTGCCAAGCAACATAGGTGAGTTGGAAGCTCTGGTGCATGAGGAGAGCTATGATGTAATCGGTATTGCGGAAACTTGGCTTCAATCCTCACATGACTGGGCTATTAATATTCCTGGCTATGCACTCTTTCGGAAAGACAGGGTAAAAAGGAAAGGTGGAGGGGTCTGTCTCTATGTGAGAAGTGATCTCAAAGCGAGTGTGAAAGAGGACCTGGTGGATGGAGAGTGGGATGAGTCTGAAGCATTATGGGTGGAACTGCATACAGATGTGCGTAGTTCAAAGTTAATCATTGGAGTTTGTTATAGACCACCCAATGTTAATGAGGAGGTGGAGACTCAGCTACTTGCACAGATGGAAAGGGCTGCAAGGGCTGGGACAGTGATAATAATGGGGGATTTTACCTACCCAGAAATTGACTGGAGTAATGGAACTGCTGGGACAGTTAAAGCAGTGGCGTCTCCAGCTTTCATATTTAGGGGGGGCACATGGGGGGACTGGGACAAAAGTAGGGGGGCCAACTATAAAATGCAATTATATATATATATATATATATCCTGGGGCCCTTTACTACGATCCCACAACGGGCCCTTTCACATGTTCTGCAGTGAGCTCCCTTCCTACTATACTGGGGCCCCACCAGGGTGGCAGAAAACAAGAGATATATGTCACCAGCACACCAAGAAAATATAAGGGTCCAAAGCAGTGGGAAAACTATCAGGGTTGCAAAGCTTGTCTTGCCACCGGGCCCTGGTGTTCTGCCACTGTGGGGTTCCCCAGCTGTCCTGTTATTGACAGAGCTGGTCTGGCATCTGTCTCCTTGGCACCGGCGGCAGTCTATTAGGACTTTGTGCTGGTGACATTATGCGTGCATGTAGGGGAAGGCTGGCACTATTGGTTATAGAGAGCCAAGCCCCCAGCTGGTCACCTAGCAGCAGTAATGCTGTATAACCTTCTCTGTTGACATGCTGATCGGAATGTGATCCTAGTGATGTTCCCAGTCAGATCTAATAAACACAGTATTAATTAGCATCAAGAGTACAACCACATATATATAATCAACCGTATGTTCAGCAGCCATGTGGGCTCTATGCCTGTAAAGTGTGGGCTTTGATCAATAAAATCAGATATTTAACACTAGGATTTGACTAGGAGCATCACCTGGATTGCATCACGATCAGCATGTCAGAGAAGGCTCCACTGCTGCTAAGCAACCTGCAGGGAGCTCAACTGTCTACAACCAATAGAGGTGGGCTCGGGTGTGTTTGAAATCCCACATGCCCGATCCCGCCAGGAAGCCGACACTCCACAGTGCTAATCGCAGCCAGTGAGACATTTCCTGATCTGTGGAGCTGCGGACCGGGAAATGTCTCACTGCCTGTGATTAGTGCTGTGCAGTGTGGGCTTCCTGGCAGGCTCTGGCATGTGGAATTTTGAACATGCCCAGCCCATCTCTAACAACAAATTGTGCTGGCCCTCCTGTACATCAGCCCCATAAAGTAACCAGCACTGGGTTCCGATGTGCTGCCACCGCTACCATGGAGACAGAGACCAGCGCTGTGAATAGCCGGGACAGGACAGCAACTCTGGTGGTTCCAGCACTGGTCCACACTGGGAGGATTCCCCCATCCACCTATAATGTGTAGATGGGGGAATTGGATAATTTCCTTTTTTTTTTCATTCAACTTAATAGCTGAATGAAAAAAAGTGATCAATGTATGGGCTGCCTAAGAGCCAAGACCAGCCATAGACAGTTTAAATCTCAGCTGGTTCAGCAGGAACTGGCTGAGATTTGAACCATTAATGAGCAGATTCTCTTATGATTATCACTAGTGGTTGCTATAGCCACTAGTGATAATCACTGTTTGTCAGGAGAATACAATTGCTGGGCAGGAGGGATATTCCCCTGTCAGCACTGTCTGTGTTGATGGGGGAATCATGCAAGTTTCTTTCCTGCAATCTGTGGATGCAGGAAAGAAATGTGCACTGTATATTACCTGCCTAACTGAAAGTGAAAGTAAATTGTGAATGTCTTGAAAGAACAGGAGAGGGGAGGGAGACAGATGGGGGAGAGAAGGGATGGAGATAATGCAGTTCAGTGATTACATTGTACTGCAGTCTGCAGTGCACACACTTACCCACGGTCCAGGCTAGAATCTCAAGCATCATTCACACACAGCCAGGAATGCTGCTGATTTTCATATTTCCCGCCCACACATCCCCTCTCTTCAGATACAGCACCCCGGGATAGTGTGAGCGGGACTGGAAGGAGGAGGAGGAGCTGTATTCATCCCTGCTCGTATGTGAGGAGAGTGAGGGGGTGGCTGGACTCGCTGGGCTGTGAAAGAGTGTCATAGACTGACACTCGGCTCAGCTTGCAGTCACCACTCTCGGAATTTACAGGCTGGTTCTCCTGTCCTAAGGACAGGAGAAATCAGTCTGTTTTTTCAGTAATTGAGATAAAGGCTTGGGCCCCCCTCCCCCCCTCTCACAGTGCTCGTGGAGTCCTTCCTGCAACTCGCTCTTCTCCGTGCCAATGAGGATGCAGGGAAATGAGCAGATTGGGTGGCTGTGGTTGTGTGAGTGCTCGCATTATGCAGTGTCAGCGAGCAGAGGGAGGGGGGAGGAATCCCCCGCAGGAGCTGATTGGGGACGCTCTCCCTCTCAGGAGAGACTATGTTACCTCAGCAGCAGCCCGAGCGAAAAAAAAATGCAAAAAAAATATATTTTTTTTTTTTGGGGGGGGCACATGGTGGGGCACAGCATAATGTTGGGGGGGCCAGGGCCCCCTCTGGTCCCCCCTAGGGACGCCATTGAGTTAAAGGGCAAAAATTTATAAACCTATTGCTGGACAATTTTATGGTCCAGTTTATTGAGGCCCCAACTAGGAATGATGCTCTGTTGGACCTGGTAATCTCAAACCATGCAGAGCGTATTACTAATGTTCAGATAAAGGAACACCTGGGTAGCAGTGACCATAACATGATTTCATTTGATGTTAGTTGTAAGCAAAAATCACATACGGGAAAGATAAAAACACTTAATTTTCAAGAGAGCAAATTTTCCAAGGATGAGGGCTGCTCTCCAGGACTTAAGCCTCGTACACACGACCGAGTTTCTCGTCCAAAACCGGCAAGAAAAGTGCCGCGTGAGCTTTTTTGTCGAGAAAACCGTTCGTGTGTATGGTTTTACGACGAGAAAATTGCCGTGAATCTCAACGAGAAAATAGAGAACCTGCTCTCTATTTTCTCGTCAGGATTCCAGATTTCCTCGTCGTGTTTCTCGTCGGCCTGTTTTGTGACGAGAAAATGGTTCGTGTGTATGCTTTTACGACTCTTCCAAAAGCGCGCATGCTCACAAGCAACTATGAGACGGGAGCACATCTTCTGGTAAAACAAGCCTTCGTAATGGAGATAGCACATTCGTCACGCTCCAAATTTTTGCATTGTTTAAATGTTGTGCATTGAAATCTTTGTTAGAATGTTACATTAATCCAAACGAATGAACTTCTTTTGCTGCTGATATTCACACAGAGTTATGACTAGGTTTTTTTAACCTTTTTCTTGTTGCTCTTAAGAAGATTTATGTGTATTATATCGTGCAAGTTTTTAGGAATATTAAAAAATTTGATATTTTTCTAACTGATGTTAATTGTAATTTTGCAATGTTTTGGTAGTGATCTCCCATAGAATCTTTTAATATATATTATTTAAATTTTACACCCTTTTTTGGGAAATACAATTTTTTTTTTTTTTTTTTTTTGGGGGGTTGTTATCTGTTCTTTTTTTTGTCAGTCAAATGTATCTGCTTACTCCAAAGCTAGATTTTACATTTTTACAAATACACATAGTCAAGTATGAACTTAAAGAAAAATAACATTTATTCATGTTTGAACTAAAATAAAGAGAAGGCAGCACTGGAGAAGCTGCTGCCATTTGTGCATCCCAGGGACCCCAGAGCACACAGCAACCCTGTGTGGACACTAAAATTGGGAGCTTGAGAAGGCCAACATTTCTGAACACAATCTGATGCTGGCCTCCCAGAGGTCAGGAACAGCAGCAGGTGATATATATGTCCCAAGTGTGTGGTACTACAACAGGCTGCCTTCTGTCCGACCACAATGAAGCAAGGCCATCACTTCCTCGTCTTCCTGGCAACCTTCCCTGCAACCTTTCCTGAAGCCTTCCCTGCAGCCTTCCTTCTTCGTTTGGCTGGAGGCTGGGCCACTGGAGGGGTACTCCTGTCAGGAGGAGGAGGAGGTGGAGGAGAAGGGGGTGGCGCAGAAGAACAAGGTGGAGGTGGAGGAGAAGGGGGTGGGGCGGAAGAACAAGGTGGAGGTGGAGGAGAAGGGGGTGGGGCAGAAGAAGAATGTTGAGGTGGAGGAGGAGGTTGAGGTTGGGACAGTTGTGCCACCTCACAAATGGCGGTATTGGGGGTAATTTTTTCCATCACCCCCTTGTTGAGCAAGGTGATGAGCAGGGGCTCGCATAGGAGGCGTTGCTCCATGCTCATCACCTTGAACTTTGCCTCCACTAGGCCGGCAATGGCCTCTTCAGGGGATGTGGGCTCTTTGAGGGTGGCATGGGCCTCTTTAATAAGGGCCATTGCTGCCTCACTGGTGGTCCTGTCCCTCCTGCCTCTTTTGGGAAGCCGGATGGGAGGCACCTGGGATCTGGTGCTTCTCATTTGCCCTGCCACCTCCTGGCTGCCACTGGGCCCTGCCACCTCCTGGCTGCCACTGGGCCCTTCCTCCTCCTGGCTGCCACTGGGCCCTGCCACCTCCTGGCTGCCACTGGGCCCTTCCTCCTCCTGCCTGACAGTTTCCAGACCCTCCTCCTGGCTGATTTCATCCTGTGTATGAAAAAGGGACATAGTTTAATATGTTGGTTTAATCTTTGCATCAAACTTTATAAACATGATTGAAGCAATTAGAATGTAAATCCAGAAATCATTTTTTCTAATTTACACCTACATCAGATTGACTATTTAGCACCCAATTAAGTGCAGACTAATGTCTAGAGATCTTGATTTCACTTGTGGAACCCAAAATATTGTATGTTTCTCATCTTGACATATTTGTCAAACATTAATTTTATCCCAATACATTTTCATTTAATACTATACCTGGCTCCAGATGGCCAAATCAGGATCATCCAGGATGGCTGCCTCCTCTTGCTCCAGAGAAGGCTCAGGTTGGCTGCAGGGAAGTCTGGGGGGAAGAGTGGAGAGTGATGGCCTTCCCTCAATGTGGTCATCCAGGAAGGACATCCTGCTGTAGTACCACAAAATCGGGACATACACATCACCTGCTGCTGCTCCTGACCTCTGAGAAGCCAGGACCTTAGAGCGTTCAGTCCTGTAGGTGCCTCTCAAGCTCCCAATTTTAGTGTCCACTTGTTTTGCTGTGGCTGTGGGCACCTTGGTCTGCACAAATGGGAGCAGCTTCTCCAGCGCTGCTTTTCTCACCCCTCTTTTTTTATGGATGGGGTTTTTCGTCTCCCACAGAGCAGGCAGCTCCCTTACCCGGTCAATAAATTCCGCCAGGAACTCTTTGTCGCTAATAAAGACATTCATATTGTATCTGCAAGTTTAAGAAATAATATATAACTAATGTGAGGCAAACAGTCTAACCTCCTTAACATCGTAGTCACCATATATATCCTACAACATTCTCAAAACAGTATAGGCCAACAATTTGTCCAAGTCACAAAATCACATACCTTCGTTCGCACGTCCGTCACTTGAACTCCTCTCACCGAACATACTATAGTCACATGTGTGTTTGCTATATACACACCACACATGCGTCAAAATACAAACACGTCGCTCCGCACACGTCGCACGCCCATGACGTTCTAACTAACATCTTTTCCCCGCCCCTTCTCTTTCGGCGCGCAGACAGATATGGCGGAGTTACAGCAGGTGTCTGATAATTCCGCAACTAACGAGGAGGAGACAAGCCCGGAGACCGAGGAAACGTCACGATCAAGGAGGAGATTCAAGGCATCGAATATGTCTTTTGCGGAGATGGCGGAGATGGTGGACATCTTGCTCAAGTCTGATTATGACGCAAAGCATGGGCCGTATAGCAAACCAAATAGAAGGAAGGCCAAAATCCTCACTAAAGTCGTGAAGAGTCTGAAGACGAATTTCGGGGTGAAACGCTCTAATGAGCAGCTCAGAAAGAGGTGGTCAGACCTCAAACTGAGGGAGCCAGAGCAGTTAAGGAGCATTAAGAGAATGCTCGCAAAAAGTAAGTAAAATGTACACTTTTATGCTATTAATCCTTTTCTAAACTGACATGTTGCTGGTTTAGTATTTTTTTTCTTATTGGACTCCCTTCCAAAATGTTATATTTTGAACTTGGTTGGGCACAGTAATCGTTCGTTACGTTACAGACACTTCGTTCGGCCACTATCCGCTGTTTTGGCTTATTTTACAGCCACAAAAGTAATTAGACATCTGTCATTTTTTGGGAAATTTGGGGCACAACGTTTTAGGCTAGATGATGTGTTTGTAAAGAGAATTAAATGCAAACTTTTGTCAGTGTAAAGGAGAGGACACTCAACAGCTGCTTCCACATCTGTACTTTGGAGCACTATAGTGTGGGCCACCTGACCCGCCTTTTTTGGGTGTCCCACATAGGTGCATCAGAGAATTTTTGTGTTGCCTACATGTCTAAAAAATGACAGACAAAGGTGAATACTAAACATATTCTTGTTCAGAAATAATGCATTCATCTTTAACTTCCGCCCAAACACACACTTGTACCCCACTTCCAAGCAATTTAGCCTGTTTTTTGGTTTTACATAGAGAATTTCTGTGTGATAACTCTACCTTTTGTTTGATTCTCATAGGGGAGAGAAGACTGGGAGGAGGACACTCCAGGGATCACAAGAACCCCACAGCTTCACAACAACCCCAAACTCCCAAAGACCCACAAACGAAGCATGTGGAGGAAGTTGAGGTGGAGGAAGGAGAAGTGCAGGAAGGAGAGGTGGATGACGTTGTGGAACTGGTCACCACAACAGGTCAGTATCTGTCACCACAGCTTCAGGTAAGAGAGGTAGGCCTGCAGAGTTATAATACCTTTTTATTTTGTTTTTAGGGGATGTGAATGTTGGGGTGAAGGATAGTACAGGTTTCTCTGCTGACAGTGCCCTCCGCCTCATCCAGCAAGTGATGGAATGTAGCACGAAACTGGACAAAATTAAAGAAAGAATACATGTGATGGATCAAACATTTAAAGACATTCTCAATGTTTTGGGGATAATTCAATAAGGCATCCCAACCCCCTTTTGTTCATGTTTATTCTTCAGCTTTAAAAAAAAAAATTTGACAATCAAACCAGCCAAAAATTGAATCTGAACACAGTGTGTCAACATGTGCTATCTGCCATCAGGGGATATCCATGTACGTCTTTTGGGGGTGCAACCCCTTCCTCGTATCTAAAGTAGGTGAACTGAGGAAGGGGTTGCACCCCCAAAACACGTCCATTGATCACCCCTGATGGCAGATAGCACATGTTGACAATAGGGATCAGGAGTCTAAAATCCCTATAGAAAAATAATCCCACGTGTGTGCATATTCAATTTTTGGCTGGGCAAGGGGTGGCAGGACCCCATATTAGGACGGGCACATAGAGACATATAGTTTGTGTAAGTGAATGTCTCAGATTGCTCCGAGGTATCCAATTTTGTAATTTTTGGAATGCAACTGTTGTTTTTGTATTTTCCTAAGAAAACAATTGCCGGTTTGTGGCCAGGCAAACAAAAAATGTTTAAAAAAAATAAAAAAAAGTGTGTGAATTTGCACATAGTAAAAGATTTGAACACAAACAACGTGTAGCTTCTTTTTCTAATATGCTCTAACCTTATTTGGTAAATTTTTTAAGGTTACATAGTGAAATGGTTGGTATTTACTAAAGGAAAATACACTTGGCACTACAAATGCACTAAGACAAACTAGGAGACAGGAAACCAACAAAAGTTAGAATTTTAAACAAGATTTTTATTTGGATCGTTAGACAGGAATCTTTAGCCATAGCCTGGCATAGGAATTGCCCCCCTACCCGTGAAATAGTCCATGTATTTGTCCCGAACCTCACGGGCATTTTGGGGGGGCAAGCCAGCACGGGCAGATTCCAGGCCCGGCAGGGGATTATCAGGGGAAAGTCCAGCCTCAGGCAAAACTGAGGCCATATATGAATTAGATTTGCGGCAAAGATAATTGTGTAGCACACAGCAGCATAACACTACATAGTTTATTTTGTAGTCCGCCAAGTGGATGGGAGTCCTAAAAAGGCGGAACCGGCTGGCCATTATGCCAAAGGCATTTTCAACGACTCTTCGGCCCCTGGTCAGCCGGTAATTGAACACCCTCTTCTCTGGGGTCAGGGTCCTCTGAGGAAATGGCCTCATAAGATGTGGTCCGAGCCCGAAGGCTTCATCAGCCAAAAAAACAAAGGGGAGTCCTTCAATATTCCCTGCATCCGGTGGCAATGCAAGGTCGTCACTCTGGAGACGGAGGGCAAACTCCGTCTGGATGAAGGATCCCCCATCGGACATCCGGCCATTCTTCCCTACATCAACATAGAGGAATTCATACCGTGCTGACACCACCGCCATCAGCACAATGCTATGAAACCCCTTGTAATTGAAGTAGTAGGACCCAGAACGGGGTGGCGGCACGATGCGGACGTGCTTCCCGTCTATAGCACCACCGCAGTTGGGGAAGTCCCACCGCGTGGCAAACTCCGATGCCACAGTCTGCCATTCCTGTGGCGTGGAAGGAAGCTGTGGAGTCAAACAAGATGAAAAAATATTAGAATACACAAATCAAACATTACAAGTATATTCTAAGAAAATACATTAGAGGCCAACATCAAGCAAAGTCTACGTTTATTAAGGTGTTTTAAATAAGTATAATGGAAGGCTCATGTATCATATTCATCACCCCCTATGATGGTCCATTAATAAATTATAATGGGGAGGGGGGGTAGATGTGTTTGGCCACAGGATAGCATTGCAGTGGCGGTGCGTCCAGAGTGGGCGCTGGAGCACTGCCCCCTCTCTCCTGTGCCCGTCACTCAGAACAATACATAGGTTCATGCCTTGCATGAACCTATGTATTGTCTATGCCACCCACTATTCAGGTGGATGGCCCCCTGTTAAGCGACCGACATATGAAGAACTGCGGCATTTATGGGCTTAAAATTGCATATCAGAAACAGGAAGGAAAATTGTCTTGCACATTACAGCCTGAGGGATGTAATTGGCTGCAGAAAAGTTAAATAGGGGACGCAGGGGGGGGGGGCATTCCTTGGGTAAACACTGACAGGCTGCTCTGCCAATCATGTTCACCAAGTCTGTTTAATGGTAACATAATTGGCTGATGCAACATCAAGGGAAGGAGAAGACATCAAGGACAGAAGAAGGATGGCGCTGACCACAAGAAGGTAAGTGCAGGGCTGGGGGGGAACTGGCTGCATTGGAGGGGACAAAATGGCTGCATTGGAGGGAACAAAATGGCTGCATTGGAGGGGACAAAATGGCTGCATTAGAGGGAACAAAATGGCTGCATTGGAGGGGACAAATGGGGGCGTTTAATAGGCACCAGAGCAAAAAAGGAGGAAGTTTATTTCCTAAATTGGGGTTTGAACCCCCCAAATATTTGGAGCAACAGGCGCCCCTGCTGGAAAAGTTAGTGAAGGGAAATATGCATGGAGGAGAAAAAAGGGGCAATCTAAAGCTTCAAGCATGCATGGGGACAAAGGGGACATTCTCAACATATTGCAATCATGGTAATTAGGGAAGGATGAAAGAAATACAATACATTAGCATACATGTAATACGTAAAATGTGATGTTAATGGAGAAAACTTACCCTAATATAGTCCTCCTGCTGGACTTGTATAATGGCAGAACAGGTGTCTGGGATTATGAGGCCCAGAGCCTGGGGGGAGATGCCTGTCGTGAACTTCAAGTCCTGAAGACTTCTCCCTGTCGCCAGATAACGTAACGTGGCGATGAGCCTCTGCTCAGCACTGATGGCTTCCCGCATAACGGTGTCCTTCCTCGTAATATAGGGGGACACCAAAGCCAACAGTTCTTGAAAAACGGGGTCAGACATCCGCAGAAAATTCCTGTAGTCCTCAGGATTATTCTCGACGATCTCCCGCAGCAGAGGCATATGGCAGAATTGGTCCCGCTGGAGCAACCAATTCTTGGTCCATGAACTCCTCCTCACACCATTCATGGACTGGTCTTGGTCCAAAACAAGCAGACCAACACCAAGCGCACGCACAGCACGAACTCGACGACGAGAACGTCCAGGCGACATGGCTAGGAAACGGTCGTCTTATCAGAACGTACAGAACAGAACGCACTTTAGAACAGCAAGGCCTATGAATAACGAACTGAAAAACAGAAACGAACAGGCAAGAACGCACTGTAAAACAGATACGACCTGCCTAGACGCCCTGAAAGTCAAAATACGAACCCACAAGCACAAACTGAACCGCAGAAAACGATCTGAAAAGTAAGAAGACTGAAAAGCGTGAATCGTCTCTTCCCAAACTTTTACTTCACACGCGTAAACACGAGATCAGCAAAAGCAGCCCAAGGGGTGGCGCCAAGAAAAAAGATCTTCCCCTTTATAGTGCCGTCGTACGTGCTGGACGTGACCGCGGAGAACAACGAGGAAATTGGGAAATGTCAGTGTGTACGCATGGAAAGCTTGACGAGAAAATCGACAAGGTTAACAAGAATCTCGTCAAAAAAAACGACGTGTTTTTTACGACGGGAAACTTGGTCGTGTGTACGAGGCTTTAGACTGGGAGGGAATATTGGCATCAATAGGCACAGAACAGAAATGGGAATTCTTCAAAAAGACTGTTTGTGAACTCACTGCAAAGTATATTCCCATGGGCAATAAGTTTAAAAGGCTAAAAATAAAACCTATGTGGCTCACTGCCAAAGTTAAAAAAAGCTATAAACTATAAGAAAAGAGCTTTTTAAAAAATATAACAATGAGGGAACACTAGTGTCATTTAAATGTTACAAAGAATATAACAGGATATGTAAAAAGGAAATCAAGGATGCAAAAATTCAAAATGAACAACAGATTGCAAAAGATAGTAGGACAAACCCCAAAAAATTCTTCAAATATATTAATAGTAAAAAGGTCAAGTCTGAGCATGTAGGCCCTTTACAAAACAATCTAGAGTGGGTGACTGGGGACAAAGAGAAGGCTAATTTATTAAATACTTTCTTCAGCTCTGTGTATACAATGGAACATGGGGGAGATCATGTCCATAATGGGGGTGGTAGTGACACAGCCCCAAATCCACAATGGCTCAAAGGTGATATGGTCCAGAAATATTTAGACAGAATAAAGGTGGATAAAGCACCTGGACCAGATGGCATACACCCACGGATCCTAAAAGAATTGAGCTCTGTAATTTCAAAGCCATTGTATTTAATTTTTAGGGACTCATTAATGACAGGAATAGTACCACTGGATTGGCGCAGGGCCAATGTGGTGCCTATATTTAAAAAGGGAACTAAGTCTTTACCAAGTAAATATAGACCTGTTAGTTTAACTTCTATAGTTGGGAAGATACTGGAGAGATTAATAAAAGACCACATAGATAAGTTCTTGCTGGAAAAAAATATTTTAAGCAACAGACAGCATGGATTTATGAAAGACAGAAGTTGTCAGACAAACCTGATTTATTTTTATGAAGAGGTAAGTAAAACCTTGGACAGAGGGGTGGCTGTGGACGTGGTATACTTGGATTTTGCAAAAGCGTTCCATACAGTTCCCCACACACGGCTCATGTGCAAGGTAAAGTCTACAGGATTGAAAATATCAGTTTGTAAATGGATAGAAAACTGGCTAAAAGACAGAATTCAGAGAGTAGTGGTTATTGATTCTTACTCTGAATGGTCTAAGGTTATCAGTGGTGTACCCCAAGGTTCAGTGCTGGGACCCTTACTTTTTAATATCTTTATAAATGATATTGGATCTGAGATCAAAAGTAAAATTTCTGTCTTTGCAGATGACACTAAGCTATGCAGTGGAATAACGTCCTTACAGGATGTCACCAATTTACAAGCCAACCTCAATGCTCTGTCTAATTGGGCGACTATGTGGCAGATGAGGTTTAATGTTGATAAATGTAAAATTATGCACTTGGGGGCTAAGAATATGAATGCATCATACATACTAGGGGGAGTACAACTGGGGGGATCCGTAGTGGAGAAGGATCTGGGGGTTTTGGTAGATCATGAGCTCAATAATGGCATGCAATGCCAAGCTGCGGTTTCCAAAGCGAGCAAAGTTATTTCTTGTATTAGGAGAGGTATGGACTCCAGAGAGAGAGATATCATTTTGCCCCTGTTCAAATCATTAGTAAGACCTCATCTGGAATATGCAGTTCAGTTTTGGGCACCAGTTCTCAAAAAGGATATCGGGGAACTGGAGAAAGTGCAGAGAAGGGCAACCAAACTGATAAGAGGCATGGAGGAGCTCAGCTATGAGGAAAGATTATAGGAACTGAATTTATTCACTCTTAAGAAGAGGAGATTAAGGGGGGATATGATCAACATGTACAAATATATAAGGGGTCCATATTGTGAACTTGGTGTTGAGTTATTCACTTTACGGTCAACACAGAGGACAAGGGGGCACTCTTTGCCTCTTGAGGAAAAGAGATTTCACCTCCAAATACGGAAAGGTTTCTTCACAGTAAGAGCTGTGAAAATGTGGAATAGACTCCCTGCAGAGGTGGTTCTGGCCAGCTCAGTAGATTGCTTTAAGAAGGGCCTGGATTCTTTCTTAAATGTACATAATATAACTAGGTACTGACATTTATAGGTAAAGTTGATCCAGGGAATATCCGATTGCCTCTCGGGGGATCAGGAAGGAATTTTTTCCCCTGCTGTAGCAAATTTGATCATGCTCTGCTGGGGTTTTTTGCCTTCCTCTGGATCAACTGTGGGTATAGAATTGGGTATATGGGATTGTACGATATTATTATTTAATTTTTTTTTTTTTATGGTTGAACTGGATGGACTTGTGTCTTTTTTCAACCTGACTAACTATGTAACTATGTAATTGTCTTATAAAATTGCCCCCCCCCCCCCCTCCAATGATGTTTAACCTTCTCAATTGCCCAGAATTTTAAATGTTTTGGGTTCCTATTATGAACTTCTCTAAAGTGCTTAGAGACACAATATTCCTTCCTCCCTTTTCTGATATTATTGATGTGCTCACGCACCCTTACCAGTAGGGGTCTAGACGTACGACCCACATACTGGAGTTTGCACGAACACTCCAACATATATACTACCCCCTCAGATGAGCATGTTATAAAGTCTTTAATTTTATGGACCCTTCCTGTGGATGTAGCAGTAAATTCACTCTTCTTTTTATCATTGCTTCCTTTAGTGGTCCTACAAGCAAAACACCTCCCACACGTAAAAAAGCCTGTGAGAAAGGGAGTCAATGTTCCTATCTTTTTATTAGGAGGGTCCAATACTCCTGGAGCTAAAATATTCCTTAAATTCAGTGCTTTTTTATATACAAAAGAGGGAAGGGGGGGATAAAACTTTATCCCTCAATAGTACATTCCAATGCTTTTTAATTACCGTATTTTTCGCTCCATAAGACGCACTTGACCATAAGATGCACCTAGATTTTAGAGGAGGAAAATATGAAAAAAATAAAAAATCCTGAACCAAATGGCGTACTAAAATATTTAATAAAATATAACAGAATAATATTTCTACACTGACAACCAATGTAAGGGTCACCCTACACTGATCCCCAATGTAACTGGGACATTTACATGACCTCAACACAACAGGAGTATTTGCATATTGAGACATTTACACTTACCAGTGATGTAAATGGTGTATTTACAGTAACCCCCCATCTCTCTACTAATCTCTGCATTCTTATCTACCTCACAGTACAACTCTGCCCCTCTAACTCATCTTCATCTTCTAACATCTGCACTCCAACCCCTTCTTCCCATTTAAATCTGCATGCCTCTGCTCACCTCTGCACCTCAAACCCCCCTCTTTGATTACCTCTATATGCCTCCTATACTCACCTGTATGCTGTTCCCACCTTCCAGGTGGGCGGCATGCAGAGGTGCAGGCGTAATTTGCATATGAATCGCGGTGGTCGACCTCATTAACATAACAATGCCCACGCGATTTACATATCAATGCCGATCCTGTGGGGGTTAAATAAAGAACAATACCCTTTTGTTTCTCTCCCTGTAGCAGCTGAAGGCAGGGGAGAAACAGGATTTAGCTGGTGGCAAAGTGATGCATAGGGCATCATTCTGCCGCCGAAACGATTTCCCTATCAGCGGCTCTCCTGGTCAGTATTCGCTCCATAAGACGCACACACATTTCCCCCCGTTTTTGGGGGGTGAAAGTACATCTTATGGAGCGAAAAATACGGTATATTTCCTAACTTGTTTTTTTAATGTTATAGCCCAAAACAATCCTATATTTGTCTCCTTCTTTCTTCTCAACCTTTTCTTTAGTTATCAATAATTCTTTCCTTTCCATATTTTTAACTGTCTGTAGCTGTTTATTCACATACTTACTGTCATAGCCTTTTTGTATGAATTTCTCTTCAAACCCGAGCTGCCTGTTCCTCAAACTCTTCAATCCTGGTACAGTTCCTTCTTAATCTAACGAACTGGCCTCTTGGTATGTTTAATAGCCAGGGTTTGTGATGACAGCTATCTATAGCTATGTATCCATTCCTATCTGTAGGCTTGCAATAATTTTTTGTAAAAATCTCTTCCCCGTAGGCATATATCTCCACATCCAAGAACACCATTTTCTGTCTATCATAATTTCATGTTAATTTTATACTTTTATCATTTTGATTTAACGTGTTCATGAAGGAGAGGAGACTGCCCTCATTTTACCTCCAAATCATGAACAGGTCATCAATGAATCTATGGTAGCAAATTAACTCTTCTGGTTTATGTTCAAAGGCCACCTCTGACTCCCAGTGGGCCAAAAATAGATTGGCCACACTGGGAGCAAAACGGGCTCCCATGTCTACACCGGTAAAAAGTACCCCCCATCATACCAAAAATAGTTATGCAGTAATCAGAACTCAAGACACTGCAACAAATATTTCCGTTCTTTCTTATCAACTGCATCATTCTTAAGTGCTCATCTCACTTTTTTTCTTGGCATCAGTATGTTCAATTATGGTGTACAAGGAACCCACATCTGCTGTTACCAGAAAGAACAGAGAGCCATCAGTATTTATGTTCTCTAAGATTTGCAATAAATGCTTGGTGTCCTTTAAATACGCTGGAGTGGATATTACAAGGGTTTGCAAGAAAAAGTCATGGTATTGACCTAATCTAGAGGTAAGAGAATTTACCCCATTGACAATAGGCCTTCCTGGAGGATTCTGGTTATCCTTATGTATTTTTGGAAGGAAATATATTACTGTAGTACAGCATGAAGAAGGGTTTAAATATTCAGCCTGTTTTGTACATAGGATATTTTTCTTTATTCCTTTTGTCACTAATACCGAAAGCTCATCTCCTATATTGCTTGACTGGATTGGACAACAATCGTGTATAAGTATCAGCATCTCCTAATAACCTCTCCATCTCATCCTTATATTAAGCTTGGGACATCAGAACTACCCCCCCCCCCTTATCCGCCGATCTTATTACCACCTCTTTATTCTCTTCCAAAGACCGGATCCCTTTCCTAATATGTTCTGGATCAAATCCCATTCTAATTTTCAGTTGTTCCAAATCATGCACAACCAAATTCTTAAAAACTTCAGTAAATTTGTTTTCCTGGTGCAGCATACCAATGGTTGGTGGCTCCGCCCTCGACCAACCCACAGGACCACATAACTCTATAAAAAAAAAAAAGTTACCCCCCCCCCCTCAGGTATTCTTTTTCCTGTCCTCATCCCTGCAGGATCACAGTTCAGTCCTACCTCACCGTTTTATGGTGTGACCATTGCAGGTTCATGCTCTCCTGCAGTATGGAGTCCCACTACTTGGGCTGCTAAATGTGCCAGATAAGTGTGGGAGCCCGTTTTTCTGTGGATCTTTTTAGGGCACATTCAGATATCCAGGAGCTTTGTTTTTTTCTCCTCTGTGGCGTTTCTGGAGGTTTTGACAATGATATACCTCACTGGTGCTGCAGTTGAAGTCCCTCCGCTTCCCCCGTAGCTCCCGACACTATCTCCATGCACGCCGGCATTCTGTCCTCCTCACGTGTGTGCGGGCGCTTTGTGCGCGCCGCTCAGCTCAATTTCATTATCTCGGGGGCGGAGTCAAGCGGAGGCAGATGCTCAGCTCTTTGATTCCATTCCGACTGTGTCGGTTATGAGGTTAGCCAGGAACACAACGTTGCCCTTAGAAGACGTAGTCTCCTTCAGAGACGTCCTGGACTGCAGGATCGACTCAGATCTTAGGAAGGTTTATCAGGGAACAGGGGAAGCCTGAAAGCCAGCAGTGGCTCTGTCTTCCATTTCCAGGGCCACCAGAGTGTGGTCAGATAATATAGAGACGGCTCTCAGGCGAGGCTTAGGCTCGAAAAAATCATTAAAGCGCTGAATGAGTTGAAGCTAGCCTCAGATTTTATGGCAGAAGCAGCCATCGATGTCTTGAGGTGTTCCTCCAGGGCCATGATATACTCTATCACAGCCAGGAGGGCATTATGGCTAAAGCCATGGTCAGTGGACCCATCTTCAAAACAGTCCTTGTGTCTCATCCTACACGATGGAAAGGCCCTGTTCGGCGACAATATGGATACAGCAATCACCAGAGTCACAGGTGGAAAGAGTGGCTTAATTCCCCAGGATAGGAATAGGAGAAGGAAATTTTGCCTCACGGCCAGCTATCCAACAAAGATCAAGGGATTCCAGGACATACCGTCCGGGTAAGGAGTACAGAAGAGGCTGGAAGGGCTCACAGGCCACCTTTCTCAAGTTGGGGAAACCTAAGGCCTCGACATCGACGGTTGAGAATCAGAAGTCTTTTTGACTCCTTACCCACCCAAACCGGTCTAATAGGAGCAAGACTCAGATCTTTTGCCCAGGTTTGGGTGGAAAATTGCAGAGATCAATGGGCAATCTCCACGGTCCTTCAAGGACATTTTTGGAAATTCAAAAGCCCTCCACCCTTTTCCTTCCAACCCACCAGAATACCGATCTCCAAAGAGAAGAACAAAGCTCTCTTTCAGTATATTCAAATACTTCTACACCAACAGGCAATACTACCAGTACCGGACTCGGAAAAACACTCAGGGTTTTATTCCACAGTCTTTTTAGTACCCAAGAAATCTGGGGGCTGGAGGCCCGTATTGGACTTGAAGAGGCTGAACAAATACATTCAGGTAGAGCACTTCAAAATGGAATCCCAAAACACAGTAATTCTGTCAGTACAGCCAGGGGATTGGATGGTCTCTATATATCTCCAGGATGTGTACCTTCACATACCCATCCACCATCATTTCCAACCTTTTCTCCGGTTCAAAGTAGGCAATCTGCACCTCCAGTTCCAATGTCTTCCTTTTGGAATTTCATCAGCTCCCAGAACCTTTACCAAGGTTTTAGTAGCCATCCTAGCTCCCCTCTGGTAGAAGAGGATCAGGGTCCTGCACTACCTATTAGACGACATACTGATCCTATCCCAGCACAGAGGGACTCTGGAAACACATGTGCAGCTGGTCCTGAACACTTTGATCCAATTCGGGTGGCTTATCAACTACTCAAAAAGTCAAGTGAACTTGGTGTTGAGTTATTCACTTTACGGTCAACACAAAGGACAAGGGGGCACTCTTTACGTCTAGAGGAAAAGAGATTTCACCTCCAAATACGGAAAGGTTTCTTCACAGTAAGAGCTGTGAAAATGTGGAATAGACTCCCTGCAGAGGTGGTTCTGGCCAGCTCAGTAGAATGCTTTAATAAAGGCCTGGGTACTAACATTTATAGGTAAAGTTGATCCGGGGAATATCCGATTGCCTCTCGGGGGATCAGAAAGGAATTTTTTCCCCTGCTGTAGCAAATTGGATCGTGCTCTGCTGGGGTTTTTCGCCTTCCTCTGGATCAACTGTGGGTATAGAATTAGGTATATGGGATTGTATGATATTATTATTTTATTTTTTTATGGTTGAACTGGATGGACTTGTGCCTTTTTTCAACCTGACTAACTATGTAAGTGACACCTACACAAAAGATGACATATCTGTGAGCTTTATTCAACACCCTGAAGAAGGCTGTGTCACTCCCACCAGAGAAGATCCCTATATTGATGCAGAAGGTGAAGCAGGCGTTAGGAAGTCGTTCCATGCCAGCATCAGACTGTCTGAGCCTCCTAGGGTCCCTTTCATCATGCATACCAATGGTGAAGTGGGCCAGGTGGCATCTACAAGATTTCCAGTTGGGTTTTCTGGCGCAGTGGAGAAAGAAGCACCTGGGACAAATGATAGTCATCACCTTTTCGATGAAATCCAGCCTTTGGTGGTGGACAAGACCACCCAACCTTCTAGTTCACTGCTCCCTCGGGCCCATCTCGTGGACCATTCTTACATCGGACGCAAGTCAACTGGGATGGGGGCACACTACCGAAACCAGTTAGTGCAAGGGGGATGGTGATTCAAGGCGGAAGGGATGATTTCCAATATCCTAGATCTAAGGGCAGCATGGATGGCAATTCTACATCTAGCCCCTCTTCTCAGAGGAAAGTCCATACTGCTCCAGATGGACAACAGGGCAGCAGTGGCCTATGTTCAAAACCAAGGGGGGACGCACAGCAGGTCCCTAGCCAGTGGGGTGGTCCCAATCATATCATGGGCCGAGAGAAATTTGATCGATCCTCGGGCTGCCTACATTCCAGCCCCCGAGAATCAGCTAGCCGATCGCCTTTCAAGATCGTTCAGCAGCAACAACGAATGGTCACTACACCCATGGGTTTTCCGCTGGATATGCCAACAGTGGGGTATTCCCCAGATAGATCTTTTCGCTTCCCAGTTCAATGCGAAAACTCTGTTTTTCACAAGGTCAGCAGGAGTGGATGCCCTATTCCAACCATGGAACTTCCAAAAAGGATATGCGTTCCCTCCGATTTCTCTTATACTTAGGTTCCTCCAGCATCTGACGTCGGAGAAGGTCACTAACCTGGCGGTCATCCCATACTGGCTGAGAAGACCATGGTTTCCGCTCTTAGTCAAAATGGCTCTGTGCAGCCCACTTCCTCTTTCACACACGGACAACCTCCTATCTCAAGGCGATTCTTTCACCCACATCCGGAGATCCTAGACTTGAAGGCCTGGAAGTTCAGCGGAAGAGGCTGGGCGACTTAGGGTGCTCACATGATGTTATCCAGACATTATTACAGGCAAGAAAATAGTCCATCAATGCCACCTAGTACAGGGTATGGAGAAAGTTTACGGAACTGGCAGAATCCAGCCATTTAAATCCAGCTGGACCCTGGAGTCCAAAATATTTTACTCTTTCTACAGACTGGTCTGGACTTAGGCTTAGGTCTTAGCACACTGAAGGTTCAAGTTTCAGCCTTGTCAGCTCTAACGGACACACGCTGGGCACTGAATCCCCTCGTAGATCGTTTCCTGAAAGCAGTCCTAAGATTTTGTCCTCCCAGGAAAGCACTATTCCCCAATTATTGGCACTATTATTGACAGTTGTCCTCAATGCCTTATCAAACCCTCCCTTTGCACCCACTGAAGAATGTGCGTTGGAGGATATTACCTGGAAAACGACCTTCCTGATCGCCAACATGTCAGGGTGTAGAGTGTCAGAAGTTCAGGATGTAGGGGCACAGGAACCCTACGTCACCTTTTTTCCAGATAGGGTAGTCCTACAGCCTATTCACCAGTTTGTCCCCAAGGTACCTTCAGTTTACCATCTCAACCAGGAATAGGTTCTCCCGAGCCTTTGGGGAAGATCCAACCTCCTCAAAACTACGCAAATTGGATGTAGCCAGATTCCTAAGGCGTTACTTAGAACTGACACAATGGTTCTGCAAAGATCAACGTTTATTCGTTATTCCCCAGGGAGCAAAGAAAAGAATGGTGGCCTCCAAGACGACCTTGGCCAGATGGATCGTGAGGTTAATCCAAAAGGCGTACCGGGCTAGTGGTCTTCCAGTCCCAAATGCGATGAATGCACACTCAACGCAGGGAATTGCCCCGTCTTGGACAGCTTTGGCTCGGGTCTCCCCTGAGACCATTTGCAGGGTGGCTAGTAGGGCTGGGCGATTTTCCCCCCCCAAAAAAATCTGCGATTTTTTTATAAAAAACTCGATTTACGATTCGATTCGATTTTTTTTTATTTTTTTATTATATTAATTAAAGTGCATCAACAAACAAAATTGCAAAGGCAAACCCTTTCTCTAACTGCAAAGTCAGTGTGCAACAAACACACAATATATTCCAGCGCTCATGGAACATACATTATTAACTATTGAAAACTCTGTGTGTGATTCCTTCTGTCCCAGCCTTGCTGCGATCCTGGCTCTGCATCCTTTTGGGTTGGAGGGCCCTCCACACGCTGGTCTGCCTGTTGTCCATCATTCAAGGTACTGTGCTCACACGGAGATCATGCCACAGGCTTTGTTTTGACTTTTTTAACCCCTCCTTGCTCCACGGATGTCACTGCAAGTTTAACAAGTTTGTCACCACTGGCAACTGGAGAGTTAAAATTCATTTGCCCTCTGCACATTTGGGATTGGATCCCTCTCTTTATTGTGATAAATGGACTAAGCTTTTTTATCAATTCTTCAAGAGTTTTCAATAGTTAATAATGTATGTTCCATGAGCGCTGGATTATATTGTGTGCATGTTGTGTATTTTGTACTTCTGGGTACGGATTTTTTCTTGCTGCGCTGGATCCTGTTTTTTCCCCCTTTTGGATACTTTGTACTTCCCAAAATATTTGGGATTTTTTTCTTATTATTATTATTATCATACATTATATTTTTTTTCTTTATCCACCAATTTAGCGCTTGTGACCTTTTGTTGTTTTCTGCAGTGTGCAACAAAGATTGTATTAATACTGTATTTGGATTTAGCTAATAAAACAACAAAAAATCCTGAGGTTACTCTTAGTTGAATTGAACTGTGTCCATGCCTCACTGTGCCCGTGCCGCACTGTGCCTGTGTCTCACTGTGCCCGTGTCTCACTGTGCCCATGCTTCAATCACTGTGCCCGTACCTGATGCAGATTTTCATGGTATACGGATTTTACTGCTACACCGGTGGCCATTCCAGTATTCAAAAGCCGCGCCTCCTTCTCGTCTGTGATAGGCGGAACACTCAATTTCCCAGCATTCAGTGTTCCGCCTATCATGGTCATCCTCATAACACAGACGAGGATGTCCGTGATAGGCTGAATACTGCCTGCTGTGAAATTGAGTATTCCGCCTATCACAGACTACGAGGACTCGGGAGGCGCGGCTTTTGAACACTGCAATGGCCTCCGTCTGTCTGCATGACACGCTGATCAGGTAGGCAGACGGCGGCTGCAGCGAGTAGATGTAATTGGGGTAACGCTGCCCAGTGCCATTCCGGATACGCCCCCTGCAGTTCTGCTACGGAAACTTTGAAGGTAAGGAAAAAAAAAAAAAAACTAAAAAAATCGATTTTCTTCAAAACTGAATCGATTTGAGCTCAAAACTCGATTCAAGATTAAAATCGATTTTTTTCCCAGCCCTAGTGGCTAGTTGGTCATCCTTCAACACCTTCATGACACACTATAGCCTAGATCCAGCGGTCCTCACCTCCCAAGATTTTGGGAAAAGGACCTTAGAGCTATCAGTTCTGTAAACTCATTAAAATGTATTATTGCAGTACCCTCCCTGTAAGCAAGTTATTTACCATTGGTATGCTGCCATTGAGGCACCAGGAAAACTGAAAATTGAATACTCACCTTTCCTTAATTTTCCTTTCCTGGTGCCTACCCATGGCAGCATATACCCTCCCTTCTATAATCCTTAAAGGTTCTGAAGACTAGTTACAAGAATACCTGAAGGGGGGAGTAACTTGTTTTTTTATAGAGTTATGTGGTCCTGTGGGTTGATCGAGGGCGGAGCCACCAACCATTGGTATGCTTCCATGGGTAGGCACCGGGAAAGGAAAATTATGGAAAGGTGAGTATTCAATTTTCCGTTATCTGGGTCAGGTGGCTTAAACTTGGAGCTATTACGTAATCCTGTACCTGATATATTGTTCTGAGTGGTCATATTGGTGGTATTGGAGATTAAATATTTTGTAATGTTTAACTTTCTCATATACTTCTGAATATTGACGTAGGTTTCAAATTTGTTTAGGTTTTTGGTAGGGGCAAATTTCAATCCCTTATCCAGTACCTTGATCTCATTACTATTAAGGGGAGCCCCACTAAGATTAAAAATCCCTTCCCTAGTGGTACTTTCTTTTTTTGGAGTTTCCTTCCTGCTCTCCTACCCCTCCATTATTTTCTTTCTACTCCATAAATGTTTCCATTCTGTATTTCCCCTTGTACCCCTTTCATCGGGGTACCCCCCGTCCTAAAAAATCATTCCTATCTGACTCGTCTGAATATCCATCTAAAGGTGCATATCTATTATACCATCCTGATTCTTGTTGTGATCCATTACACCCTTCTTGGGGTCTATCATAACCTTGCTGGGGTCTACTTTGCCCTTGGGGTGATATATAATATGGTTGTGCATGATAGTAAGGGGCCAGATTAGCATATCCTTGTTGCCCTGATCTAAACAGCCGTCTCCCATTAAATCCTCCTCTATTGAACCCCTCTCTTTGGAATCCAATTTCATAAAACGGTCTTCTTTGTCCCTATAATTATTATATGGTCGATTATGGCCATTCTGTCCATAGTCTGTTCCAAGGCTCAGAATGTGGTGGTCCATATTGAGAAGGACCTTTAGGTCCTTGTCCCTTAGGTGCCTGTTGAGGTGCTACCTGTGGAGCTGAACCTTTTTGGTTATTCTTATTAGGCATTTTTCCCTTAATCCCTTCTGATTTTGCAGGTGTGGATACCTGGGATATTATTTCCTGTTCTTCCATTATAGCCTGCCATCTAAAGATTTTATTCTCTTTATAGTCACCTATATCTCTTTGGATTTTTTTCTTTTTTGTCCTTAACCTCTTTTTCCCATTTTTAAATATTGAGTTTGAGTTCTGATAACCTATTAAACCCAGGCTCCTCTTTTTGTGGTTCTACCAAGTCTTTTAGGACTTTAATCTGAGCATTTAGATTTCTGATCTTAGTTTGTTTCCTTTTATAAAGAAATCTGAGAAGTTCCACCCCTTTAGCATTGAAGAATGAGAACCACTCCTTGGTGGATTCAAATTGATATAAACTGTAAAAAAGTGGGTGTGGTGATTCACTGTGAGTGTTACAGCTGCTGTGGAGATATTTATGTTTATATCTATATCTATATTGATTTATATATATATTTATATTAGTATTGTGGCGCTGATTGTTTTTTTTTACATCAATTTGGTTAATATTCAATTAGCAGCCGCTATGGATGTTTTTAATATATTATAGCACAGGGAGATTGATTTAGATGAGGTATTCTCAGGAAACCTAAAGGTCCTTCTCAATATGGACCACCACATTCTGGGCCTTATAATGGAACAGACTATGGACAGAATGGCCATAATCGACCCTATAATAATTTTAGGGGTCAAAGAAGACCGTTTTATGACAATGGATTCCAAAGAGGGGGGTTCAATAGAGGAAGATTTAATGGGAGACGACTGTTTAGATCAGGGCAACAAGGATATGCTAATCCTGCCCCTTACTATCCTGCACAACCATATTATATATCACCCCAAGGGAAAAGTAGACCCCAGCAAGGTTATGATAGACCCCAATAAGGGTGTAATGGATCACAACAAGAATCAGGATGGTATAATAGATATGCACCTTTAGGTGGATATTCAGACGAGTCCGATATATATATATATATATATATATATATATATAACCCCTCCCATATGGAGAATACCTCAGTTTTTTCGCCAGTGTCTAAGGTGTTTTTTCACATTGAAGATGTGCTAAGAAGAAAGCTCTGTTTGATGGTCTCTGCGGGGGCCTAGGAGCTATACAACCGGATACATACCTCGGGCCAATATTAAAATGCCTAAGATGGATGGTACCCAGGCCTCGTGGAAGGAAGAAACTAGGTTTTGCCTGTAATGTCTCTCTTTGGAGGTCTGGGCTCTGGGATCCAGACTTTGGTGTACTAATTTAAAAGTGGCACGAAAGTTTCTGGCAGAGTCTTCTACAGGTCCAGGGAAGAGGATCCTGTAAGTAGGAACCCAGAACCCTGAAGGTTGGCACAACATTACCCGCCGTGATGGGTGAAGGCTGGATCTGTCTGTTATCAGCAGTTTCCTGCAGCGGGGATAAGGTAAGTGAAGATAATCTTTGACTATTATCTTCTGTGAGTAGTTTGCATGTCTTACCTGGTTTCCGCCACTAGAGGGAGTAAGTGACATACCTGGTGTATACTTTTTTTTTTAACAACAAGGTGCTTTATTCAAAAAAGGATGTTACATACAAAGTAATAGAGATCAGACAATGTCATTACCATACAGTTCACTGTTACCATATGAAAGAAAACAGAAGCAGAAACAGGGGAAAGCACACATACAATCTCAGTGATCTTAGCCTAATTTACATAATGAGTGGAACGTGTAACAATCTTTTGCAACACTTTTGAAAGCAGAGCAGCCATCGGGCCCCACACAGAGGGACAATATGCAACATTAGTTGTCACACAACTAGTGTGCACCGGCGGCAGGAGGGAGGGGGAGAGGTGCAAAGAACAGCCCACCCAAACCAGGGAATGACTCCACACCCCCTGCCTACCTCCAAAGGGGGACATCACGTCAGTGTCCAGGGTGCCCATACCTTATCATACTTCCAGGCACACACCCCTTTTTGAATATGTCATCCTATATAACGGGAGTGCCCCATCCACCAGCCTCTCCCACCCGGAGATGGTCGGTGGAGATGGAGAAACCCAATTCAGCAGGATCGCCTTTTTTGCATAATATAGAAGGCATGCTATAAGCAATTTAGAATGATGTGAACGCTGCTCATCATCAGGGATTCCTGGTGTATACTTACATGCCATCCAGGGTACACGCTCAGTGAAGCTGGTCTGAAAAACCGCTCACCTCCTCTGCTGCAGGCTCTGCTACAATTATAATAAAGGGGGATCCCACGCAGTCCAGGGGTCTCATGAAGTCCTCCAGCGGTCTTCTCCTTCTCACCCCCAGCCGCCGTCATGACAGTCCGCGCGCGCGCAGGGGGCGCGCTTTTACTGTTCAGGTGGATGGGAAAGGAGGGGAAGGCGTGGTTGCGCCACCGCACGTGTGCACGGCGCATCAGTGCGCAGGCGCCAAAGCGGCATAATTTAAAAGCCCAGAACGCCAGAGCCTTCTGTAAGCGGTGGGACACAGAGCTGTGGGCTGTAAGCAACTCAGTGGATTGGATCCAGGCATACCTAAGACACCTACTCTGCATCAGGATGTGCAGATTGAGCTAATATATATGTATTGTAAGACTAAGAGCACAACAGTGATTGCATGTTTTTATTAGTACCTCTGCTTTGTAGCTTAGGACTATGTCTCCCTGTAAGAGGGCTTCAGGGGCAGGTAAAAGAGGCACTAAGAAGTTACCGCCTAGATCTGGGGGTTCAAGACGTGCCTGCAGAATACAATCCCCCCTGAAAGACTGGAGGCAGCCTCACAGGATGAGTCATTGCCCCTGTCAGGCTTGCAGCCTCTCCCAACATTGCAGCCTTGCATAGGTCTTTTAAAGACGTTTGTTTGCATTTGCAGTGTGTGGTGTACAGGAGAAGTTAGGGGAACAAAACAGGAAGCGCCACCTAAGTGCAATATTTTAGTCACAATTTATTAACCACTTCAATACCATGCACTTATACAGCTTCCTGCCCAAGCCAATTTTGAGCTTTCAGCGCTGTCGCAATTTGAATGACAATTGCGCGGTCATGCTACACTGTACCCAAACAAATTTTTTATCATTTTGTTCCCACAAATAGAGCTCTCTTTCGGTGGTATTTGATCGCCTCTGCGATTTTTTATTTTTTGCGCAACAAATAAAAAAAGAGCGAAAATTTTTAAAAAAACTATGTTTTTCTTTGTTTCTGTTATTTTTTTTTGTAAATAAGTACCTTTTCTACTTCAATGATGGGCACTGATAAGGCGGCACTGAAGGGCACTGATAAGGCGACACTGGGCACGATGAGGTGGCACCAATGATGTGGCACTGATGAGGTGGCACTGATGGGCACTGATGATGGGCACTGATAGGCGGCACTGATATGTGGCACTGGTATGCGGCACTGATGGGCACTCATAGGTGGCACTGATTGGCACTCATAGGCGGCACTGATTGGCACTCATAGGCGGCACTGATGGGCACTCATAGGCGGCACTGATGGGCACTCATAGGCGGCACTAATGGGCACTTTTAGGCGGCACTGATGGGCACTTATGGGTGGCACTGATAGGTGGCACAGACGGGCACTGATAGGTGGGCACAGATGGGCACTGATAGGTGGCACTGATGGACACTAGTAGGTGGCACTGGTGACACTGCTGCCTAGCAATGCCAGCCACCACACATTTGTTTCTTGGCATGATCGTGCCAGTCAGTACCCATGTGTGGGCACTGATTGGCATATTTTTTAATGTTTTTTTTAATATATATATATTTTTTTTACTACATGTGGATGGCCATGGGGGCCATCCACATGCTTAGGGCTTCCCTGGTGGTCCTTGGGGGCTTCCCTGGTGGTCCAGTGTGGGTATCCGAGGGGGGGCTGCGCTGATAAACAATCAGCGCGAACCCCCCCTGTCAGGAGAGCCGCCGATCGGCTCTCCTCTACTCGCGTCTGTCAGACGCGAGTGAGGAAGAGCCGATCAACGGCTCTTCCTGTTTACTTCCTGATCAGCCGTGATTCGACACGGCTGATCACATGGTAAAAAGCCTCCGGAGGCTTTTTACCGAGATCAGTGTAGCGGTGGGTCAGACTGACCCACCGCTCCACCGATCGCCGCGATGCGCGCCCCCCGGGCGCGCGGCGGCTGTTATCCCGCAGGACGTCATATGACGTCCAGTGTGGATAACAGAACCACTTCCCGGACGTCAATTTGCTATTGACTGGGCGGGAAGTGGTTAAAGACAGAGGAGATGCACTTACAAACATATGTAAAAAACAGGCTCATCTGTGTGTGTAGTTCACGGTGTGATCCAGTCTTTGGTGCATCCAGGCTCATGGGTAGGCAGAGCAGTGTGTTGTCTCCATCCTGTGGCCACCAGGAGGCCAGCCAGAACCAGCAGGAAACGAGGACGATGACGTCACCAAAAGCCGAACAAGAGAGATCACTGGAAGGAAGGACAGGTGTTCAGCACACCACTGAGAAACCAGGCTATGCGCTCGGAGCTATCTGTTCCTTCAAGAGGCCTTACACGGTACTGCAGCTATGGTACTATTTATGTGCTGTGACCATTAGTGGGACAGCAAGTCCCAGCACACAAAACAAAAGCAGTATGGAAGGAAATGCTAAAAAACTACAACCCAAGTAGGTAAAAAGAGGAAGGGAAGGGGAATACTAAAAATACATAAGGTGGAAAAGGATTACTATTTACAAGCAGAACCGCAGAAATCTAAAAAAAAAATATATATAAAGAATAAAAATACAAAAATACTATGGGTGAATAAGATTGTGTCCTTACTAGAACATCCACATACATATATAAATATGTATATGTAGAGAAAAATATATATACATGAAAAAATATATGAAAAAATATATATGTGAAAAAAAAAATATATATATATATATATATATATATATATATATATATATATATATATATATATGTGTGTGTAAAAAATAAATAAAAAAATATACACATACATTATATATATATATATATATACACATACACATGTATACATATACATATATACACATACACATACATATACATAAAAAGGGGGGGGGGAAGGGAGAGGAAGAATAAATGGCTCTCATTTCACATGTAAAATACAAATAATATTAAAATTAAAAATAAGCTGATCACATATCCCCATTAAAAAAACACACGTATTCCACATGTACCCAGAGACCCTACTGGCATATGCGCACAAGCATGCATATAATAACATGATGTATAAAATACACATATAGGTGGGCGTACAATAGAAATTGGCAATGTGGGTATGACAAAGGCGTCCTATATACAGAGAAATATGCATGATATGTGTAAACACAATATCTTATTCACAGAAGGGTATGGACTTCAATTTCTTCATTAAGCCCACCAGGCACTAAAGTCCCCAAGGAATAAATCCAAAAGGATTCTTGCTGACAAAGCCGTTTAAAACGTTCGGCTCCAGGTAAAGTGTCTGGAATTGATTCCAGTACCCACACTTTCAAACCTGAGGTGGATTTCTTATGGTGATAGGGGAAGTGTTTAGGGACACTGTGGTGGTCCCTTCCTTTCTCAATGTATCTTCTATGCTCGCCGAAACGTGCCCTCAAAGCCCTGATAGTCCTTCCTACATAAAAAAGCCCACAAGGGCAGGTAAGGCAGTATATGACGTACTCTGTGGAACAATTATAAAAGTCCTTGAACGTGTATGTCTTCCCTTTAATAACAAATGATTTTTGGCCATGTTGGACAAACTGGCATGTCTTACAAAGGGATTTCTTACACTGGAACATACCATGAAGGGGGATCATGATAAGTGGGGTAGCTACTGCAGTGGAGCGGATCTTACTGGGGGCAATTTTGCTCTTGATGTTACGAGCCTTCCGATATGCTACTTTAGGAACAGTTGCTAAGTTCGACTTGAGGTGGGGATCCTCAAGAAGTATGGACCAATGTTTGGCTAAAATCTTTTCCATTCTTTTATGTCTGGCATGGAACTGGGTAATGAATCGCGTTGGAGGTTTGGTCTCTGGTATAGCCTTAATACTAGAAATGTTGTTACTATGTCGATAGTATCTACATGCTTCCACCACTAGAGGTGTTGGATATCCTTTGTCAAGGAATTTTATATTTTTTCATGTATTTATATTTTTCTCTACATATACATATTTATATATGTATGTGGATGTTCTAGTAAGGACACAATCTTATTCCCCCATAGTATTTTTGTATTTTTTATTCTTTATATATAATTTTTTTTTAGATTTCTGTGGTTGTTCTGCTTGTAAATAGTAATCCTTTTCCACCTTATGTATTTTTAGTATTCCCCTTCCCTTCCTCTTTTTACCTACTTGGGCTGTAGTTTTTTAGCATTTCCTTCCATACTGCTTTTGTTTTGTGTGCTGGGACTTGCTGTCCCACTAATGGTCACAGCACATAAATAGTACCATAGCTGCAGTACCGTGTAAGGCCTCTTGAAGGAGCAGATAGCTCCGAGCGCGTAGCCTGGTTTCTCAGTGGTGTGCTGAACACCTGTCATGGATATGCATTAATGTCTGTCTGCCATCTTACCTTCCTCCTCATGTGTTCATCTAGAGACCAGACCTCCTTCACCTGGCTTCCTTTATAATCTCCTCCCAGCCTGACTCCACCCCAGGCCCTATCACTGAACACTATATTAACCTGTGCACTGCAAGCCTGCTTTGCTGATCAACGTGTTTGTTAGGCATTGTGTGTTTGGGTTCCTGCCTGCCGTGTGCTACGTCTGTCTCTCTGTTACGTTATTGGCTTGTCCCCGACCATCCCTGTCTGCTCGTGACCCTTGACCTTTGGCTCGTTCTTCGTTATCCTTGTCTGCTTGTGGCCCCTGACCTTCGGCTTGTTATTCGGTTCTCTCTATCGTGTGCTGCTGCTTCCCCTTATCCTACGGGGCGTGAGCTAGGAAACTCCAGGGGCCGCGACCTGGTCCCAGCCTGCAGCGTAACATCCTCACCACTAGAGGCCCTGGAGAAGACCAGCTGGGTCTTAGACTCCGCGCCCTGGGGAATCTTGGCTCTCGCTTCCGTTGGGATCCCGGTTGTGCTCCTCTGGTCCCGCTTTCCACAACCACCCAGTTTCCTATCCACAGAAGCCAGCCATAGGGTTCACTACCTCGCGGTGCACTCCTGTCCCCCTACGGTGTGCATCTGTCACCTGGCCACAGGTGACCCTGACAGTTTGATCAGCCATGAACCCGGCTGACATCCCGCTTCCCGCGGATGATCCATTGCAGGGCATAGTTTGCAGACTTGAGACCCAGGAATCAAATCAGACCCAGGTGATGCGATTCCTCCAGGATCTGGCTTCTCGATTCGAGCAGCTTCAGGTCTCCGTGGGAACCCCGAATCCGCAACCCCAAGTACAACCAGCGGCTGTACCTATCGCACCAGTCGCAGCCTCACACTCACTAAGATTGTCAGCTCCGTTCCGTTTCTCTGGGGACTCCAAGGCCTGCAGGGGGTTTCTCAGCCAATGCACTATTCATTTTGAGCTTCAGCCTCAAAGCTTCCTATCTGACCGGGCTAAGGTAGCCTATATCATTTCCCTCCTCTCCGGTGAAGCTTTGGCCTGGGCTGCCCCCCTGTGGGAGAGGAACGATCCGGTGGTTTCCAGTCTGTCCGAATTCTTGAAGCTCTTTCGTAATATCTTCGAAGAGCCGGCTCGGGCTTCTTCAGCGGCTAGTGCTGTCTTACGTCTTCGCCAAGAATCTAGTTCAGTGGGGCAATATGCTCTTCAGTTCCGTATCCACACAGCTGAATTGAGCTGGAATAATGAGGCCCTGGTCGCTACCTTTTTACATGGCCTCTCTGACCGAGTGAAAGACGAATTAGCGGGAAGAGCCATTCCCGTCGGTCTGGACGATGTAATTTCATTATGCAACCAGATCGACATTCGTTTTCAAGAGAGGTCCTTAGAAAAAAGACGCCAGCACTCTCTGGGTCCTAGCCAGTCTGAGCTCCCCTCCCTTCATTCCGTGGAGCATCCTCTACCTGCTGAAGAACCTATGCAGCTGGGCCGGACCAGACTAACCCCCGAAGAACGTGCTAGGCGCAGAACTCTGGGCTTGTGCCTCTATTGTGGGGGCAAGGGTCATTTTCGTGACTCCTGCTCGCTTCGTCCGGGAAACGCTCGGGTCTAATACATTTGGAAGGTGGAGTATTGGACCCAGAAACATCACCTTCTCGCCTGCTCTTGCCGGTGTCCCTTCATGTAGGCACTTCTCCTCAGTCAACCCTTGCATACCTGGATTCCGGGGCTGCCGGCAATTTCATGGATTGGAGAACTGCTTCTTCTATGAAGCTTACCCTTTCACCTCTCACTACCCCATTGGTAGTCTCGGCAATTGATGGCACTGTTCTCCCAGGGGGCCCTATTCGCTTCCAGACGCTACCCATTAGGATGTCGGTAGGGATTCTCCACCAGGAGTGGATATCCTTTCTTATTCTACCCAAGGCCTCTACCCCAGTTGTATTGGGCCTCCCTTGGCTACAGCTCCACTCTCCACATGTGGACTGGGTCTCTGGGCAGATCCTGGCCTGGGGTTCCTCATGTTTCTCGTCGTGTCTTCTCAAGGTGACCCCCAAGGAGAGTCTTCCGGTTGCTGCCACTTCTGTTTCTTCTGATCTTCCCGCCGCATACAGCGATTACCGGGATGTGTTCTGTAAAAAATCAGCTGAGGTGCTTCCTCCCCACAGGTCTTTTGACTGTGCTATTGATCTGGTCCCCGGAGCAACTCTACCCAGGGGTCGTACCTACCCTCTGTCCATCCCAGAGACCCAGGCCATGTCGGAGTATGTAGCAGAGAATCTGGAGAGAGGTTTCATCCGGAAATCCTCATCGCCTGCAGGGGCAGGGTTCTTTTTTGTTGCCAAAAAGGATGGTACCTTAAGACCCTGCATCGATTATCGGGGTTTAAATGCGGTTACTATTAAAAATCGATACCCCTTACCCTTAATATCTGAGCTATTCGATAGGTTGAAGGGTGCCTCCATTTTCACCAAGTTGGATCTCAGAGGCGCGTACAATCTCATTCGAATATGGGAGGGTGACGAATGGAAGACTGCATTTAACACTAGAGACGGGCATTACGAATATCTGGTGATGCCTTTTGGTCTGTGTAATGCTCCAGCCGTGTTTCAAAACTTTGTCAATGAAATCTTCAGAGATCTGCTGTACCAGTTTGTTGTCATCTATCTGGATGACATTCTGATCTTTTCTGAAAATCTGCTCGTCCACAGAAACCATGTCCGCACTGTACTTCAACGTCTTAGAGAGAACAATCTCTATGCCAAGCTGGAGAAATGTTCCTTTGAATGTTCTGAGGTCCTGTTTTTGGGGTGCTTCGTCTCATGTTCGGGGCTTCGTATGGACCCTGGGAAGGTCTTGGCTATCACCAACTGGCCTCTTCCTGCTAGCCTCAAGGCCACACAGCGCTTTCTTGGCTTCACTAATTATTATAGGCAGTTCATAAGGAATTACTCTTCCATTGCCGCGCCTATTATCGCTTTGACCAAGAAGGGTGTGAATGCCAGAGACTGGCCTCCCGAAGCTGTCTCTGCATTTCACAACCTGAAACAGGCCTTTGTTTCTGGCCCCCTCTTGAGGAGACCAAATCCTGGGAATGCATTTTTTATTGAAGTGGACGCTTCCTCAATGGGGGTGGGAGCTGTGCTTCTTCAAATCTTTGAGAAGAGACGCCAACCATGTGCGTTCTTCTCCAAAAAAAATTCTCAGGCAGAGAGGAATTATGCCATCGGTGATCGGGAACTTCTCGCAATTAAATTGGCGTTAGAGGAGTGGCGTCATCTCTTGGAGGGTTCCCCTCACTCCATAACGATCTTTACCGATCACAAGAATTTACAGTATCTACAGAATGCTAAACGTCTGAATCCTAGACAGGCCAGGTGGAGTCTCTTCTTTGCCCGTTTTAATTTCACGATTACCTACAAACCTGGTTCCTGCAACGGTCGGGCTGATGCGCTCTCTAGGTTATTTGACACTTTGGACGAGGAGTCCGCCCCTGAACCTGAGCCGATCATTCCCACCTCATGCATTGTTGCCCACTCTACCACCCTGAAGTCTAAAATTCCGCCTGGTAAGACCTTTGTCCCCACTGAGCTAAGAGCTAAGATCCTTCGTTGGGGACATGATTCCAAGGTGGCAGGGCATTCTGGATTCCTCCGATCCTTCCTACTCATCAGTCGTCACTACTGGTGGCCTAATCTCCGCTCAGACGTCAAAGACTACGTTAAAGCTTGTCATGTCTGTGCTCAGTCCAAATCCTCCACACAAGCTCCTGCTGGTCTCCTCATGCCCTTGCCCATTCCTAAGGAACCCTGGGTCCATATTGCCATGGATTTTATCACCGATCTCCCACTGTCTGAGAATAATACAGTCATTTGGGTGGTAATCGATCGATTCTCCAAGATGGCTCATTTTGTTCCTCTTCCTGGTCTTCCTTCTGCCCCTGCCTTGGTTCCCATTTTCATTCGAGAAATTCTCCGCCTACATGGGGTCCCTTCTCATATTGTTTCCGACAGGGGAGTCCAATTCACGTCTCGTTTTTGGAGAGCCTTTTGCAAATCCCTCAATATTGTCTTGGATTTTTCTTCTTCTTACCATCCCCAATCTAATGGACAGACTGAGAGGGTTAATCAGGAGTTAGAGGTCTTTCTTCGCACCTTTGTGTCTTCTCACCATGACGATTGGTCCTCTCTACTCCCGTGGGCAGAATTCTCCCATAACAATCATGTGAATACCAGTTCGCAGAAGACACCCTTTTTCACAGTTTATGGAAAACACCCTCAACTTCCTCTTCCCATGATCTGTTCTCCAGACATTCCAGCTTTGGCTTCGGTTCAGGAGTCTCTCAATTCCGTTTGGGGTCACGTTCATGATTCCCTCCGGGCAGCTGCTGAAAAATTCAAAGGCTTTGCCGACCGCCGCAGGCGTAAACCGCCTTCTCTTCAGCCAGGGGACAAAGTCTGGCTCTCTACCAGGAACATCAAGCTCCGAGTTCCTTCTCTGAAGTTTGCTCCACGATTCATCGGTCCATACACGGTAACTGCTAAACTGAATCCGGTTTGTTTCAAACTCCAGATTCCTAAGAGCCTTAAAATCACTAACTCCTTTCATGTTGCTCTTCTAAAGCCTTTAGTCCTCAATAAATTCTCTCGTCCTCTCCCTACCGTGGCGCCTGTCTCTGAGGATAATCAGGAGTACGAGATCAGTCAAATTCTGGACTCCCGACTCTGTAAAGGCGTTCTTCAGTACCTCGTTCATTGGAAAGGGTTTGGTCCTGAGGAGAGGTCTTGGATCACTGCATCTGAGGTCTTTGCACCTCGTCTGTTAAAGGAGTTTCATCTGAAGTTTCCCTCTAAACCTGGGCCCAGGCGGGGAAGGGGGAGGCCTCGTAAGAGGGAGGGTACTGTCATGGATATGCATTAATGTCTGTCTGCCATCTTACCTTCCTCCTCATGTGTTCATCTAGAGACCAGACCTCCTTCACCTGGCTTCCTTTATAATCTCCTCCCAGCCTGACTCCACCCCAGGCCCTATCACTGAACACTATATTAACCTGTGCACTGCAAGCCTGCTTTGCTGATCAACGTGTTTGTTAGGCATTGTGTGTTTGGGTTCCTGCCTGCCGTGTGCTACGTCTGTCTCTCTGTTACGTTATTGGCTTGTCCCCGACCATCCCTGTCTGCTCGTGACCCTTGACCTTCGGCTCGTTCTTCGTTATCCTTGTCTGCTTGTGGCCCCTGACCTTCGGCTTGTTATTCGGTTCTCTCTATCGTGTGCTGCTGCTTCCCCTTATCCTACGGGGCGTGAGCTAGGAAACTCCAGGGGCCGCGACCTGGTCCCAGCCTGCAGCGTAACATCCTTACCACTAGAGGCCCTGGAGAAGACCAGCTGGGTCTTAGACTCCGCGCCCTGGGGAATCTTGGCTCTCGCTTCCGTTGGGATCCCGGTTGTGCTCCTCTGGTCCCGCTTTCCACAACCACCCAGTTTCCTATCCACAGAAGCCAGCCATAGGGTTCACTACCTCGCGGTGCACTCCTGTCCCCCTACGGTGTGCATCTGTCACCTGGCCACAGGTGACCCTGACAACACCTGTCCTTCCTTCCAGTGATCTCTCTTGTTCGGCTTCTGGTGACGTCATCATCCTCGTTTCCTGCTGGTTCTGGCTGGCCTCCTGGTGGCTACAGGATGGAAACAGCACACTGCTCTGCCTACCCATGAGCCTGGATGCACCTAAGACTGGATCACACCGTGAACTACACACACAGATGAGCCCGTTTTTTACATATGTTTGTAAGTGCATCTCCTCTGTCTTTAATAAATTGTGACTAAAATATTGCACTTAGGTGGCGCTTCCTGTTTTGTTCCCCTGTCTTCCTTGTGCAGAGCCGACTTTCTCTGAGGACAGCTGCCTCCTATCATCCTTCCATTGCTCCCCCCTGTTATAGGAATGGTCATTATATACCAGCAAATGGACTAAAGAGAGCTGTGACTGGACTTTTTTAGATCCAATTCCTGGCCGTCTATCATGCATTAGTCTTTTGCGCTAAGAGTTTATTCCATTGTTTGTACAGGAGAAGTTAGCTGCTTAATCGCAGCATCCTCACAAGAGGGCAGAAATTGGGGTAGTTCCCCTTCCCCTTCCCCTGCCCTAAATCCTCAATCAAGAGGATCAACAATCTGATGATGAAACATCACCATCAGGGGACAGGGAACAGGTGCAATCTGATGAGGTGGAGGTATCAGAGGCCTCACAGGCTCTGGAGTTGTAGCTGCAATCTTTTACAGACATTCATACTGTGTTTAACTTACCCTCAGCCTAGGCGGCCAAAGCCTCTGTCTCCTACTTGGGTTTTTTCTTAAATTCCCATAGGCGTCTTGTACCTTTCCCAGTCCGTCCACCTCTACAAAAGAGATGATGAACCTCCACAAGGTCCTCATGCAGGTTCTTGCTTACAATCTAGCCAAACACACAACTGCTGAGATGCACGGTTCTGTGCACATTGTTGCTAACACAAACAGCTAAACGCATGAGTGCGGGAACGCACGTCAGCAGAGATTAACTTCCTTGAGTTTGAAATGTACAAGATGCATGTGGCAGAACATGTAATACACATAGAGATACATGTTTTTTTATGTTTGTAGTGGACCTACATGGTCGCATGAGGATGCTTGGTCGTTAAATGCTTATTTGCGCAGAAATGCCTAAAATAAATGCCTAAAAACGCATAAATGCCTAAAATCGCATAGTTTCCTAAAGATCGCATAATTGTCTAAAAACGCATAATTGCCTGTTTGCATAAAGATACGGGCTCGTACAAGAGTGCTTGATCTCACAAGAGTCCTTGTTTGCCTAAGGATACTTGCTCACGCAGAAAGGCTTGTTTTTTTAAAGAAATGCCTAAATTGTATAAGTATGCTTGGTAGCATAAAGTTGCGGGATCGCACAAGGGTGTTTGATCTTACAAGAGTCCCTGATTACCCAAGGTTTGCTTGGTCACTCAGAGAGGCTTTTTTTACAAAAATGCCTAAAAAACACATTAAAAATGCGTTCTTGATTATTCAAGGATACTTGGTCATGCGAAGAAGCAATTTTTTTTCAGAAATGCTTAAAATCGCATAAAGATGCTTGATTGCATAAAGACGCTGGATCGCACAGGGGTGCTTGATCACACAAGAGTCCTTGGACTCACAAGGGTACTTGTCCGCACAGTAGTGCTTATAATGCATAGAATGTTTGGTCTCATAAAAGATGCTGAATCGCATAAGAATGCATGATCGCCTAAAGTTGCATGATCACCTAGATTTGCATGGTTGCATAACGAAGCATGTTAATTTAGCCCCCTAATTATACAAGATTCCTTATGGTCACATAAAATCACGTGTCTGCCTGGAAACATGATATGTAATCTTGCATTACACATTCAGAGACGCATGCTTGCTTGCAAGTTGCCCGTTCCATAGCACATGTGCTATAGGTATGCGTGTATGCAGCGCACACTTTTTTATGTTTTTTTTTCCTAAACATATTGTAGAAAATGTCATGCTTCCATGAACGCACGCTTCTTTGAGGCATATGGCATTAACTCGCGCCACATACACATATAGAGAGCCATTTGCATATGTGTTTTTCAGAACTTGTCTGCGTTTCACAGGGAGACAGCACCTCCCCTGGTTGGTAGGCTTGCCCTTGTGGTTTGCCACCATGCTCAAGTTTTTTTTTTATAAACTGCTTCGGCCCACCACTAGCGGGTCTAAAAGGCTCAAGGCAGTCTGCTGCTGATAGATCAGTCTGTAGCATGGCTGGACCTAAGTGTGTCCAGCATGGTCTTTGTAGCCCCTATGGAGGCTAGAGTATTTTGGGACACAGCCCAAAGCAGGGTATCTTTTACCCAGGTAAAAGGCCAAGACCATAAAGATTTGGCCCAAGTGGGCAAAGCAAGGGATAGACCTTTCATTTGCCTTTGTATGAGGTTGTTGGGGGAGAAGGTAACCTAATTTGAGGCTGTTCCTTTAAACAGTTTCACTCATCGCCATTTCTAAACAACATACTATCTGCTTGGAGCAAGATGATCCAAGCCTTAGTTTTTCCGAGGCACCGGACGTCAGAAGTACTTTAAAGCCTCAGTTGGTGGTTGCTAGCCAAAAGTCTACAGGAAAATCATTTTTCTCTTTTCGTCCATGGACGGACACAGCTCCTTAATTCTTGACTTGTGGGTTATGTTCCGTCTATTAGGAGAGGACTAGGCAGACATGTTAGTTATCTAAATACATGTGACTTTAACAGAGTTGAACAGCCCCGCCCAGGGGGCGGTCCCTCCGGTCATAACCCCTCACCCTGCAGCTAGCAGCTCAGTTTTATTCTGCCTAGTAGAGGAGAAGGACCTTGGGCCCAGAATCCTATGGAAATTTTTAATTTATCTTGTTTTATTATTTTCTATTTTGATCCTGAGATCTTCTATCAATTGCCGGCTGGGTGACAAGCTGGATAATATAGATCCTGGTAGTCTCCCCAGCCCGGCCATCGAGCGTGAGCAGACCTTAGCTAAGCGCTGGGTCCGCCACGACATACCCCATGGCTCCAGGAGTGGCCGGTGAGCTATTGCTCCGGGGTCCACATATGACCGGGCTGCTTGCTGTCTCAGTCACAGTGGACCGTGGCCGACAGCCACTCCGGACTGTCCAGCGGTGAGTCTGTCTGGAACGCACCAGTGAGTCCACGCATGAACGGATAAGTACAGTTCCTCCTTTTTTGGGCAGTTTGGAACAGCTGTGCTTCCTGGAGGGTCTTTAGGGGGTCTCCTGTCCTCCCTTTCCGTCTTTCTGTCCCCACTATTTCCTCCTCCCCATTGCGGGGCCTGCAGGGTCAGCGGGGTGTACCTGTAGGGGGCCTCTGTATCCCGGTTGAGGGCTGTAGGTGTGCCCGGGTCCACTCTCTGTGGGTGGTGTCTGTCTTTTGGGAGCCTCCACTCGGTGTCCCTGCAGCCTTCTCGTCCACCTCAGTATGCTCGGCCGCCATTTTTGTTAGCACCGGCGCCATTTTCCTGTGGTTTTTTTCTACATTGAAAATTCCCATTGGCGGCCACTTTGCCGTGGCCGCGATGTGGCGCAGGTCTTCAATGCGGGCTGCCCTTTTCTTGTAGCTCGTGCCCTTTTTTCCCTGAGGAGTCCGGCGGCCATTTTACAGTTGTTTTTCACTGTATGGCTTGCCCTCTAGTGCTGGAGGCTTCCTGAACAGCGCGAATAGCGCAAATCACCTCACAGAACACCTCAGTCACACGCTGTGTGTGAGGCAGAGCGGACAACGGTGCTGAGCAGTCTCTCCCTGGGTAGTGAGTCCTTGGGTAACCCCCCCGGTCAGCGCAGCTAGGAGGATGGGCATTTGTTATTTCCAGTGCCTTGACTTAGTCCGTAAGGACTGTCAGTGGGTCAGAATGGAGTCTGAAGCTGGCGCTTCTTGCCCAGACATTCCAGAGGCAGCAATCGGTGCCCCTGCACCTGCGGTTCCCATTGACACTTTGTCGGCAGTCCTGGAGTCATTTGTTGCCAGGGTGGAAGCGGCATGCAGGCGTAAGGGGGGTAAAAAGTGCCCCCCTCCCCCCGCCATCTCCTGGGGAATGCTCTGACTCAGACTCAGGCCTGGCTGCAGCTCAGGACCCCTGTTCTGGGATGTCAGAGGATGCAGTCCAAGACCGTCCGGGCACTGAGGAAGACTCCTCGTCCGGGTCAATGCAAGACAGAGCACTTGTTGCAGCTCTTATCAACGCAGTAAGAGACACCCTTAAGCTAGAAGATACAGCTGGGACATCCACTGAGGTGTCAGTCCCTTTTGGGTCCCACAAACTGACCCGCTCTGTTAAGGTTTTTCCTTATGTTGATTTCTTTGACAAGTTCATAGATAAGGAATGAGAACGGCCGCAGAGGTCCTTTGTGGTCCCCCAGCGCATTGCGGTTTGTTACCCATTTGAAGAGAGCCTTTTGAAAAAATGGGCTTCTCCACCTGTCGTTGACCACCCGGTCTCAAGGTTGAACAAGGTAACCACTATCCCGGTAGAGGGGACCCCTGCTTTTAAGGACCCTACTGATAGGAGGTCCGAAGCGGTAAGTCGGACCGTGTTCACTATGCTGGGGTCAGCATTGCGGCTGATAATAGCTGCGACTTTGGTGTCTCAGACACTCACTAATTGGGCTAAACTTTTGCACCAGGCAGTGGAAGAGCATCAGCTCCCACAGGAAATCGTAACACTGGCCGACCAGCTGGTATAGGGTCTTGTGTACGTCTGTGATGCAACACTGGATGCGGCTCCTTTAATTTCCATTTCCAGGGCCTCTGTATCCGTGGTGGTCTTGCGCCGCCTGATATGGCTAAAATGCTGGTCTGTGGACGAAGCTTCTAAGAAAGCCCTGACAGATTTGCCTTTCAAAGGTGGGAGGCTTTTTGGTGCCTCACTGGACGACATTATAAAGGATGTCACTGGAGGTAAGAGCACACTTCGCCGCGCCGTAAGCCGGGGCCCTCCTTTCCTGCACAAAAGTGTTATTTTCGTCAGTCAGGGCCCGCTAGCAGACCCTCCCTAGCCGATAAGGCTTCAACTGGGGGACAGAAGTGTCCCTGGGTGCGCAAGCAATCCAAGTCCGCAAACAAGTCCGCTTCAGCATGAAGTCTTGACCCTACCCGATTCTTGCGTTGGGGGCCGTCTTCGCGTGTTCGCAGCTTGGTTGACCTCCCTGCTTTCCGACCAGTGGGTTTGCCAAGTGATCACTTCAGGGTACAAGATTGAGTTTCTTTTCCACCAAACATATTATTTCCCTCAAATCTGCCTCTCCTTCCAGCTCGTCGGACTGCCCTGCTGGGGTAGTGCAAGACTTGTTGAGGTGCGGGGTGATCACACCATCGCAGGACAGGTTTCAGGGATTCTACTCAAATCTGTTCGTGGTCCCAAAAAAGGATGGAGTTCGTCCAATCCTAGATCTCAAGGCCCTCAATGCCTTTGTGAAGGTTTGGAAATTCAGGATGGAATCAATTCGCTCGGTGGTAGCTGTGCTTCATCCGGGGGACTTTCTGGTGTCCTTGGACATCAAGGACGCATACTTGCATGTCCCCATCTGCGTCAGGCATCAGAGGTTCCTGCGTTTCACGGTCGGGGAAGACCACTATCAATTTGTGGCTCTCCCCTTTGGCCTAGCATCGGCACCAAGAGTTTTCACCAAGGTGCTCGCCCCGATTTTGGCTTTGCTGAGACAGCGAGGCATTGCTGTCGTGGGCTACTTAGACAATCTCCTTCTGAGAGCTGCTTCACGCTCAGAATTAGAGGAGGATGTGTCTATAGCCAGTCAGACTCTCCAAGAATTTGGTTGGGTACTGAACCTCCAGAAGTCTGTGTTAGTACCGACTCAGCGCCTGAAATACCTGGGGCTGATTCTGGACTCCTCGAGAGTTTTTCTTCCTCCAGAGAAGTTGCAGACGCTCCAGGCTGCGGTGAGGTTGTTAACATCCCACAAATGGTCGTCTCTCTGTTTCTGCATGAGAGTCCTGGACCTCATGATAGCCTTCTTCGAGGCAGTACCGTATGCCCAATCCCACACTCGAGTTTTGCAGAAGGAGATTCTGTCCAAATGGAACAAATCCTCATTGTCTCTGGATCATCAGATTCAGGTAAGTCGCCTAGTCAGGGCCTCTCTGACTTGGTGGCTGACATCCCCGGCACTTCAGTCCGGGAAGTCGTTTCTTCCTTTCCACTGGACTGTGATCACGACGGACGCCAGCCTGACAGGTTGGGGGGGGGAGTCTGGGGGGTTCAGTCGGCCCAGGGCCGCTGGACTCCAGAAGAATCTCTCCTGCCGATCAATGTCCTCGAGCTTTGAGCGATCAGGCTATGCCTCGCCAAGTGGTCACAGAGACTTCAAGGGCGTCCAGTCAGGATCCAGTCGGACAGCGCCACGGCGGTGGCTTATGTCAACCATCAGGGAGGAACAAGGATCTCGGCTGCAGCATTGGAGGTCGCTCACATCCTAAGGTGGGCCAAAAGGAGTGTACCGGTTTTATCGGCTGTTTACATTCCGGGCGTAGAAAACTGGCAGGCGGACTATCTAAGTCACCAGATGCTGGACCAAGGGGAATGGTCGCTACACCCGGAGGTGTTTCAACGCCTTTGTCAGACATGGGGCACACCAGATGTGGATCTTCTGGCCTCTCGACTCAATCGTAAGGTGTCAAGGTTTGTGGCCAGGTCCAGAGATACCTGGGCAGACGCGTCAGACGCGTTAGTGGCTCCATGGGGTCAGTATCGGCTAATTTATGCCTTTCCCCCACTGAAGTTGCTTCCTCGTCTGCTCCGCAGAGTGGAGCCTGAGGGGATTCCGGTGATTCTAATCGCCCCAGACTGGCCCCGGCGTCCCTGGTACGCTGACCTGGTGTGCCTGGTGGCGGACGCTCCCTGGCGTCTGCCAATGCGGGAGGACTTTCTGTCTCAAGGTCCCATACTTTATCCTGCTTTACAGTCGCTGGCTTTAACGGCATGGCTATTGAAAGCCAGGTACTAAGGGACCGTGGTCTGTCAGACTCTGTAATCTCGGAAGATATACAATCGCACTTGGAAGGCCTACATCTCTATGTGTGAAAAGATGGATTGGCGCCCACGGGCATATTCAGTTTCTCGGATCCTGCTGTTCTTACAGCGTGGAGTGGATCAGAAACTGGCCTTAAGCACTATTAAGGGGCAGATTTCAGCCTTAGCTGTTTTCTTCCAACAACCCCTGGCGGCTCATTCACTGGTAAGAACGTTTGTGCAGGGGGTCCGACACGTGATTCCCCCGATGAGACCACTGCTCCCTCCATGGGACTTGAATCTGGTGCTCTCGGTACTTCCGGAATCTCCTTTTGAGGACATCAGGGAGATTCCTCTCTTGACACTTTCTTCTTGCCTTCCTAGTAGCCATTACATCGGTCAGAAGGGTTTCTGAATTGGCGGCCTTGTCCTGCAAGTCACCTTACTTGGTCCTCCATAAGGATAAAGCGGTCCTTCGCCCGCAACCCTCATTCCTTCCTAAGGTAGTTTTGGCTTTTCACCTAAACGAGGACATTGTAATTCCATCCTTGTGTCCTCGGCCGTCGCATCCCAAGGAGGCTGCACTACATACTTTGGACGTGGTACGTGCCCTACGGGTGTACCTGTCTGCTACTGCTCCGTTCCGGAGATCTGACTCACTGTTCGTGTCGGTGTCTGGTCCAAAGAAGAGCCTGGCGGTCTCATCGTCCACCATTTCTCGGTGGATCAGACAGACTGTAATCCAGGCCTATGCCCTTAAGGGGCGGGCGCCTCCCTTTCCTGTCACGGCGCATTCGACCAGGGCAATTGGTGCCTCATGGGCTTTCCGACATCAAGCGTCGGTCTCACAGGTGTGTAAGGCGGCGACCTGGTCGTCCGTTCACACCTTTTCAAAGTTTTACAAGGTTGATGTGAGTGCATCTTTAGATGCTTCTTTTGGCCGCAAGGTTTTAGAGGCGGCTGTTTGAGGTTGCAACTCCTCCGTTGAGGAAAATAGGATTTTTGTACTCACCGTAAAATCCTTTTCTCTGTCGTCCATGAACGGACACAGCACCCACCCCTCCTTTTTAAGTTTGTACTGCTTTTTGACAAACTGAGCTGCTAGCTGCAGGGTGAGGGGTTATGACCGGAGGGACCGCCCCCTGGGCGGGGCTGTTCAACTCTGTTAAAGTTACATGTATTTAGATAACTAACATGTCTGCCTAGTCCTCTCCTAATAGATGGAACATAACCCACAAGTCAAGAATTAAGGAGCTGTGCCGTCCATGGACGACAGAGAAAAGGATTTTACGGTGAGTACAAAAATCCTATTATTCCAGTCACCAGGAAAGTGGTAACTATGGATACCAGCCTTATCAGGAGTCCAGGTGCCTAGAGGGAGACGAGCCATTTTTTTGTTTGGACAGAGAGGCATGTTTCTTGCCTATCTACAGTCTTCATTCCAAGGATGGAAATTTGTCAGGTGGATTATCTAAGCCGCCAGCAGCTGTGTCCAGGACAATGGTCTCTACACCCCACCATATTTCAAGCTATATGCCAGAAATGGGGTACCCCAGATGTAGATATTCTAGCCTCCAGGTTCAACATGAAGCCGGATAACTTTTTTGTCAAGACCAAACGGTCCACTAGCATGCGGAACAGACGCATTGATAATTCCTTGGGATCAGTTCTCTCTGACCTAGGCGTTTTGTCTCCGGTTCTGCTCCTTCCGCGTCTTCTTCGCAGAATCGGGGCGGGAAGGTATCCGGTAATTCTGGTGGCTCCAGCCTGGCCCAGAAGGCCTTGGTATACAGGAATCATGAAGATGGCGGTAGAAAGACGGTGGATTCTTCCAGTACGCCCAGACCTGCTCTCGCAGGGACTAGTATTCCATCCTTCCTCACGGAATCTAAATTAGATGGTTTGGCTGTTGAAACCTACATCCTGAAAAGTCGTGGGCTTTCGGGTCCAGTTCTCTCCACTCTGGTTAATGCTAGGGGGCCGGCCTCCAGGCTCGTCTATTACAGAGCCTGGAAGGAGTATGTTTCCTGGCGTGAATCCAGGGGTTGGCATCCTCAAGGGTAGGCCAGTGGCAGAAGTCTCGCCTTTTCTACAGTTAGAAGTAGAAATTAAACTGGTCTTGAGCATATCAAGGATGAGTTCTTGCTCTTATCAGTATTTCTTTTTTTCAGAGGCCACTCGCCTCTCATTCCTTGGTCCAGGCTTTTTATAACTAGCGGAATAATTCCGCTAGTTATGTCTCCCTTGAGCCTGTGGGATTTGAATGGTCTGTTTTACAAAGACAGCCTTCTAAACCAATACACCATATTCCTTTGGTTCTTTTGTCCAGAAGATAGAATTTCTGGTTATCATATCCTCTGCTAGAGGGGTATCAGAATCGGCGTCTTTTTTCGTAAAAAGCCATATTTAACTATTCATAGGGTGGTATTGCGCTCTCACCCAGCTTTTGCTACCTAAGGTGGTATCAAAATGTTGTCCTACTGTACGGGTCCACATTCTGCGGAAGAAAGGTTGTTACGCTCTCTTGATGTAGTAAGAGCAGTAAAGGTCTATCTGAAAGCGATTGCTCTGATACGACAAGCCAATGCTTTGTTTGTGCTGCTGGAAGGTCCCTAGAAAGGGCCAGGCAGCGTCAAAATCCACTATCTCCAAGTGGATTCAGCAAGTTATTGTCCAGGCTTATGGTTTCAAGATGAAAATTCCTTTTTTCATTTGAGAGCGCACCCGACTAGAGCAGTAAGTGCTTCATGGGCAGTGCATCACCAGTCCTCCATGGCTAAGATCTGCAAGGCTGCAACTTGGTCTTCGGTCCATACATTCACTAGATTCTATCAGGTGGATGTAAGAGGGCATGAGGATGCCGCCTTCGAGCGCAGTGTACTGCAGGCAGCAGTGTAGGTCCTCTTGTCCAATGGTGGTCTGTGTTTTCTGATCTGTGTCTCCCTCCCTTCAATTTGGGCATTGCTATGGGACATCCCACTAAGTAATTATCAAAGGCTCTGTGTCCCGTGATATATGAACAAGAAAATAGGATTTTTAAAACAGCTTACCTGTAAAATCCTTTTCTTGGGAGTACATCATGGGACACAGAGCTCCCGCCCCTCTTCGGGATTATACATTGGGACACTTATTGCTTTGCTACAAAACTGAGGTACTCTCCATATGGGAGGGGTTATATAGGGGAGGAACTTGCCTTGTAATTAGAGTTGCCAGTGTCCAATCACCTGATGGTGACTATCTAACCCACTAAGTAATTATCAAAGGCTCTGTGTTCCCGTGATGTACTCCCAAGAAAATGATTTTACAGTTAAGCTGTTTTAAAAATCCTATTACTTCCTTCCAAAAATACATAAGGAGTTATCCTTATGTATTTTTGGAAGGAAATAATAGGATTTTTAAAACAGCTTACCTGTAAAATTCTCGTTACAGAATCCTCCAGGAAGGCCTATTGTCAATGGGGTAGATTCTCTTACCTCTAGATTAGGTCAATACCTTGACTTTCTTGCAACCCCTCGTAATATCCACTCCAGCGTATTTAAAGGACACCAAGCATTTATTGCAAATCTTAGAGAACATAAATACTAATGGCTCTCCGTTCTTTCTGGTAACAGCAGATGTGGGTTCCTTGTACACCATAATTGAACATACTGATGCCAAGAAAGCTGTGAAATGGGCACTTAGGAATGCTGCATTTGATAAGAAACAACTAAGATATCTGTTGCAGTGTCTTGAGTTCGAATTACTGCATAACTATTTTTGGTATGATGGGAGGTACTTTTGACAGAAAACTGGTGTAGCCATGGGAGCCTGTTTTGCTACCAGTGTGGCCAACTTATTTTTGGCCCACTGGGAGTCAGAGGTGGTCTTTGAACATAAACCAGAGGAGTTAATTTGCTAACATAGATTCCTTGATGACCTGTTCATGATTTGGAGGGGAGATGAGGGCAGTCTCCTCTCCTTCATGAACATGTTAAATCAAAATGGTAAAAATTTAAAATGAACATGGAATTATGATAGACAGAAAATGGTGTTCTTGGATGTGGAGATATGGGGGGGGAGATTTTTACAAAAAATTATTGCAAGCCTACATATAGGAATGGATACATAGCTATAGATAGCTGTCATCACAAGCCCTGGCTATTAAACATACCAAGAGGCCAGTTCATTAGATTAAGAAGGAACTGTACCAGGATTGAAGAGTTTGAGGAACAGGCAGCTCAGTTTGAAGAGAAATTAAGTTTGTGAATAAACAGCTACAGACAGTTAAAAATATAGAAAGGAAAGAATTATTGATAACTAAAGAAAAGGTTGAGAAGAAAGAAGGAGACAAATATAGGATTGTTTTGATCTATAACATTAAAAAAAAAAAACAAGGTAGAAAATATTATTAAAAAGCATTGGAATGTACTATTGAGGGATAAAGTTTTAGGGGGTGTCCTTCCCCCCTTCCCTCTTTTGTATATAAAAAAGCACTGAATTTAAGGAATATTATATTTTAGCTCCAGGAGTATTGGACCTTCCTAATAAAAAGATAGGAACATTGACTCCCTTTCTCACAGGCTTTTATACATGTGGGAGGTGTCTTGCTTGTAGGACCACTAAAGGAAGCAATGATAAAAAGAGGAGTGAATTTATTGCTACAGCCACAGGAAGGGTCCATAAAATTAAAGACTTTATAACATGCTCATCTGAGTGGGTAGTATATATGTTGGAGTGTTCGTGCAAACTCCAGTATGTGGGTCGTACGTCTAGACCCCTACTGGTAAGGGTGCGTGAGCACATCAATAATTTCAGAAAAGGGAGGAAGGAATATTGTGTCTCTAAGCACTTTAGAGAAGTTCATAATAGGAACCCAAAACATTTAAAATTCTGGGCAATCGAGAAGGTTAAACATCATTGGAGGGGGGGCAATTTTATAAGACAATTAAGTCAACGCGAGTCAGCCTGGATATACGAGACGCAGGTTTTAGCGCCCAGGGGGCTTATCATAGATTTTGATCTGAATTGCTTCATTTATAATGGATGAAGAGGTGCATATATAATAAAATAATAAATAGGCTTAGTTGAAGTAATATTAGATTAGATTACATTTTATAATGTACCGGTACTAATATATTTAATTATTATTATTTTTTTTATTGAAAATGGGTATAAGATTAAAGAGATGTTAAAAAAGGTGTTGTTTGCCCCTACAATTAATTATTATTGGTAGATCAGACTAATAGAGTAAATGGGTAATTTTAAACTTTAATGTAATTTATGGTGATATATATTGCTATTTTAGATATTGGCATTTATTCCTGTTGTATAATGTAACAGGACGTTGCCATGGTGGTCAGCGGTGGCGTTGAAAGAGAACGCCCTGTAGTATTACAGGAATGTTTATCTACTCCGGTGACACACTCCCCGGCTTAGGAATTTAATATCCGTAGTATGTAGGAAGTGGGAGTATCTTCACAGACCGCGGACAGCCGTGGCGATGCCTGGAGGGTTGCCTAGGCAACCTAAGGGTATAAAAAGGCTCAGGGAGGTTGGCCCGCCCATCTACTGATGAAGCCCAATGAGAGGGCAACACGCGTTTAGAAGGGAGGAGCCGAGTCCGTTACGTCACGCAAGTCACCATGAGTTTAAGTCTGTGGTGAACGAGTGGATGTTTTATACATGCTTGTCGGATTACTTTATCTACTAAGTGTTACTCTTTGGGGGTCTTTTTAATAAATATACAAACAGAGAACACTATGGTATCTGTGTTTGTTATTACATATCACTAAACCGTATTGAGTAAAGCGGAGCTGAGCTATAATAAGAGAGTGAAGAAGGGTGTTTCCTGGATGTGGTTCAAGTAAAGTTACCAGCGTGAACGTGCAGTTTGAGAACTATAGGAATTTCCACCAATAAGTTGGGAAGGAGAAAGTACCGAGGAGGAATTGAAAGAGTAATTATTTCATGAGTTTTAACTCACCCTTGAGGAGAGCAGGCACTTTGGCTGGTGATGGTGTGCACAGAATATTACATCTAGAGGATAGATCTGCACAGCGGTGATTGTCTTTGAAGCACTTTCATATGAGAACTGTTTCCACACTAAGAATAGGAATTTTCACAAGGATTTTAGTTTAAAGTGGATGTAAACCCGAATTTTTTATTTTTTTTTGCTGTCACAATGTAGTGTATAAGATTTCCTATCATTTGTGCCAGGTCTTGCCACAAAGAGTTAATCCAGCTCTGAGCAATCCTCTTTTATTGTTCAGTGAGATAAAACGGACAAACAGAGTTACCTTTGTCCGTTCCGCCCCCTTGCTTTGAGTGACAGGTTATTTACAAATCTCGTGCACTAGCTTTAGACAGGCATTATTTTTTAATTCCCACCCTCCTTTTCTGAAGTCATGTGGTTACTTTTCTGGATTTTGACTGGATGTTAGTGATCATAGCAGAAGGAATACACAGGATAAAATGCATGTTGACAAGGGGAGTGTAGAGGTGGGCGGGGAGTCTACTGACATCCCGACTCCACCCACCGAGCTCCAGACAACAGATCCACCCACAGAATCTTCAGTTTTTCAGGTCTCATAACAGACAGAGGGGAGACATTTGACAGATAAGGATACATGCAGGAGGCATCTATATCCTTATAGATCAGCACTATGGAAGTAGTTTAGAAAGGATGAGAGTGGGTTTACATCCACTTTAATTTCGATTGTTTATTTTGATTGTTTATTTATGAATGGTCTCACATGGACTAGTTGCACTGTGACAATTATCACTGTAATTAATGATTGTTATTGAGTTGCTTTATATAAGGGTTTAATGATACACAGCGCTGCACTATTAGGAAATTAATGTTTATTATATAACCAAAATGAATGTGCATGTGTCTTGAACTATGCAGCTTTCAGTAGGAGTGCAACAGGGTCAAAAAACTCACGGATCGTATCGATCCTCGGATCAGAGTCATGGATCGGATCATTTGTCGGATCGGCAAAAAAAAGACAAATCTTGTTACACCCACCGGAGTTTTAGATTTCACAGTTACTTTCAACACAAAACTGAGCTTATATGCTTAAATACAGTATTTGTAAATGACTGTTTAGATGTTAAATTTTAAAAGCAGCAGCAAACCTGCTGACCTTACATGGTTGCTAATGTGACAGAACACCTCTGATTTTCACATTTAACTAAATGTTAAATGTGAAAATCAGAGGTGTTCCGTCACATTAGCAAGCATGTAAGGTTTGCTGCTGCTTTTAAAATTTAACAGGTAAACAGTCTGTCGGATTTCCAAATGTATTTAAGCATATTAGCTCCGTTTTGTGTTAAAAATAACTGAAATCTATAACTCTGTTGGGTGTAACAAGATGTCCGCTTGGCCCCTTCTGCACAGTAATGATAGTGAGGAGTGTGGGGTGGAGCAAGATGGCGGCGGTAAAACATCACTACAGGGGCCGCCGCTGCCGGGTGTACAAAGATGGCCGCCGCTCCGAAGCTAGGCCGAAGCCGCGGCCTTTCCTATGACCTTGGCTCCAGAGCGCACCGCGGATTGTGTGGTGTTCTGATCCGAACAGGGTGACCCGTTCGGATCACGGATCACCACCGATCCGTTGCACCACTAGCTTTCAGTTATTATTACTATAATAATACAAGATTTATATAGTGCCAACAGTTTGCGCAGCGTTTACAATATAAAGGGAAACAATACAGCGACCATATAATCCAATATAAGAGGGTTAGGAGGGCCCTGCTCCTGCAAGCTTAAAATCTAATAGCAAGGGACTGCTGGAACCAAAGGAAATTACTATGAGGGATGAACTGATGGGGAAATAGAAGATTTGGTTTCTAGCTGAAGGCAGGAAAGGCTCCCCTGAAGAGATGAGTCATCTGGGATCGCCTAAAAGTGGACAGAGTAGGAGATAGTCAGTCAGACAGATTGGGGTAATGAGCTTTAGAGGATGGGAGAGGTTCTGGAGATGAGCATTGGAGGAGGAGACAAGGTAGCTAGAGAGCTGGAGGTTTTGGGAGGAGTGGAGAGGACGGTTTGGGTGATATTTGGAGACCAGATTTGGTAATGTAGCTCAAGGCAGAGTTGTAAATGGCTTTGTATGTTATTGTTAGTGTTTTGAATTTTATTTGTTGGGCAATGGGAAGCCAATGGAGGGATTGGCAGAGAGGGGGTGGTGGACACTGAACGGTTGGTAAAGTTGATGTGTCTGGCAGCAGTATTCATGATACAGAGCTGAAGTCTGCAAGATTTGGACATGGATTCGATTTGGGGCTGAAGGGACAGCTCAGAGTCCAGGATTACACCTAGCACCCTGGCATGAGGGGAGGGACTGATGGTTGTATTATTGATTTTGATGGAGAATTCAGGGGAAAGGGTATGGGCAGGAGGCAATATTACGAGCTCAGTTTTAGAAAGATTGAGTTTAAAGAAGTGGTGTGACATCTATGCTGATATGTCAGTTAGTAAGTTAGCATTGCGAGAGAAGCCTGAAAGAGGGAGGTAATAGAGAGGAGTGAAGGAGTGAGGTGGTAGAGAGATAGATTTGTGGGTTGTCAGCATAGAGATGGTACTGGAAGCCGTGGGAGTTTATCAAGTGACCAAGGGAGGAGGTGTAGATTGAGAAGAGGAGGGGTCTGAGGGCAGAACCTTGGGGGACCCTTACAGAAAGTGTAAGTGAATAGGAGGAGATAGAGTTGAAGGTAAATCTGAAGGAGCGCTGAGATAGGTAGGAGGAGAACCAGGAGAGAGTAGAGTCTTGAAAGCCCAAGATAGTTGAGTTTTTTGAGAAGTAGAGGATGGTCAAGAGTGTCAAAGGCTACAAAGAGTTCTAGTAGTATGAGTATGGAGTAGTGGTCATTGGATTTAGCAGTTAGTAAATCAGTAGTGAGTTTTAGGGCAGTTTCAGTGGAGTGTAGTAAGTGAAAGCTGGACTGTGAGGGGCCAAGAAGGTTGTTGTCAGTGAGGTAGGAGCTGAGATGGTTGCAGACTAAGCATTTTACATTTTTTGATGTAAACAGGAGCAAGGAGATGGGTCATAAGTTGTTCAGGCATGTGGGGTCCAGTGAGGGCTTTTTAAATATGAGGTGATCAGCACATGTTTTAGAGAGCAGGGAAAGGTGCCAATAGAGAGGGAGAGATTGAAGATGTGAGTGAGGGAGCATAGGATAGATAAAGGGGGTGACTGTAGTAGTTGTGATCAAGGTGGTAGGGCAGGCTTCTGAGAAAACTTTAGTGACCTCTTGAGGGACAGGTTGTTGGAGACAAGAACATTGTGAAAGTTATGAGGTTGTGGTCAGAGAGAGGAAAGGGGGTGTTGGTGAGGTTTTAGGGGGTGCAAAGACAGAAGAAAGCAAGGTCAAGAGTATTACAATTAGAGTGAGTGGAGGACTGTGTCCATTGTGTTAGGTCAAAGGATGAGGTTAAAGTGATTGTAAACAATCACATTGTAAAACAACCAATTCAGTTTAAAATAGAAATGAAAGGCAAAACATTTTTGTATACAGTAAACCCCCGTTATATCGTGGTTCAGTTTTCGCGGTCCCGGTATATTGCGTTTTTTTCTGTAAGACCTATTAACATTATTTTATTGATTAAATCGTTGTTAATTAAATATTTTTGTGTTTTTCATTGCTCTTGCTATGTCTCTCAGTATCTTTTATGTGTTTAAATGTGTTTCTATTGTTTTCAAAGTGTGTTTAACCACTTAACGACCGCTCACTGTATATATACGTCGGCAGAATGGCACCGACAGGCACAATCACGTAGAGCATACGTGATTGCCTTTGTATAGTTGGGGGGTCCAATCGGACCCCCCTCCTATACAGTGAGCGGTGGCTAAGTGTCCGGGAGCGTTCCGGGATGAGGGGGCAGCCATTTGTTTCTGGCCACCCCCTGGCGATCGCTCCTGGCGAATGGAAATGCCCCCTCTGTCTGTGTCAGACAGAGGGAGCAGGAGGAAGTGATGTCATCTCTGGTGCGGCGCTCACATATACCGAGCGCCGTACAAGAGAAGACATCAGGTCAGTGCACACAACACTACACTGACACCAGGACACATAGGGACATAAATCGCCCCCCCAGACACCCCAGATCACCCCCCAGATCACCCCCCCAGCCCCCAGTCACAGTGTCACTGATTGCAGTGACCATTTATTTAGTGATCACTGCAATCAGTGACATTTGTGACTGTAAAAGTGTCACCAAAGTTTAGTCTTAGGTCCAGTGTAGCCCCCTAACCCCCCCTAATAAAGGTTTAACCCCCTGATCACCCCCCAGATAACCCTTTCACCCCCTATCACCACTGTCGCTAAGCGATCATTTTTCTGATCGCTGTCTTAGCGTCAGTGATGCCGATCGGCAGCCAGTAATTTTTTTTAGGTTCGCCGCAGGTTTTTATAGCGTCAGGTACCCCAATATATTATCTAATAAAGGTTTAACCCCCTTGATCGCCCCCCAGGTAACCCTTTCACCCCTTATCACCACTGTCGCTAAGCAATTGTTTTTCTAAACGCTGTCTTAGTGTCGGTGATGCAGATCGGTAGCCAGTAATTTTTTTTAGGTTTGCCGCATGTTTTTATAGCGTCAGGTACCCCAATATATTATCTAATAAAGGTTTAACCCCCTTGATCGCCCCCCAGGTAACCCTTTCACCCCCATCACCACTGTCGCTAAGCGATCGTTTTTCTAAACGCTGTCTTAGTGTCGGTGATGCAGATCGGTAGCTGGTAATTTTTTTTAGGTTCGCCGCAGATTTTTATAGCGTCAGGTACCCCCATATATTATCTAATAAAGGTTTTAACCCCCTGATTGCCCCTAGTTAACCCTTTCACCAGTGATCACCATATAAGTGTTACGGGTGACGCTGGTTAGTTAGTTTGCTTTTTATAGTGTCAGGGCACCCGCCATGTATATAACCCAATAAAGGTTTAACCCCCTGATCGCCCGGCGGGTGATATCAATTAGGTTTTAGCGTCAGAGAGGGTCTGAGTCACACCCCAGGCAGCGTCAGGTTAGTGCCAGTAACGCTAACACCCACGCGTGAAGCATACACCCCCCTTAGTGGTATAGTATCTGAACAGATCAATATCTGATCTGATCAGATCTATACTAGCGTCCCCAGCAGTTTAGGGTTCCCAAAAACGCAGTGTTAGCGGGATCAGCCCAGATACCTGCTGGCACCTGCGTTTTGCCCCTCCGTCCAGCCCAGGCCACCCAAGTGCAGTATCGATCGATCACTGTCACTTACAAAACAAAAACACACATAACTGCAGCGTTCGCAGAGACAGGCCTGATCCCTGCGACTCCAGTGCTGTAGGAAGTGATTTCACCACCACAGTTAAAAAAAAAAAGCAAATATGCCGAAGCATTGGGGCAGCAGGGGCGGAGGAGCGATTTTGCTCCTAATGCCGCGTACATACGGTCGAAATTCCGACGGAGGCTTGCCCGTGGAAAAGTCCGACCATGTGTGTGCGGCATAACTTTTTTGCGGGAGGATGCCCCCATGCTTCGGCATATATAAATGGTGCGTGTATGCCCATCATTGGAAGTGGGTGGATGAAGGGCGGTATTCTAATGGTGGGCATACCCACCGATCAATCTCTTTTTTCGTTCAGCCAACTGGCTGCATGAAAAAAAAAGATTACAATACATGTCCAACAAGGACCAGCAATGTACTGGTATGTTGCTGGACTTTGAATGTTTATACCAGAATGATGCCTGCGGGTTTAGGTATCATCTTGGTATCATTCTTTTCAGCCTGCGGCCGGCTTTCATGTAAAAGCAATCCTAGTGGCTAATTAGCCTCTGGACTGCTTTTACAAGCAGTGGGAGGGAATGCCCCCCCCTCGGATATAAAAAGCGCCATTGGGAAATTGGGAAAGCATTTTATCACACCGATCTTGGTGTGGTCAGATGCTTTGAGGGCAGAGGAAAAATCTAGGGTCCAATAGACCCCAGTTTTTTCAAAAAAAGAGTACCTGTCACTACCTATTGCTATCATAGGGGATATTTACATTCCCTGAGATAACAATAAAAATGATAAAAAAAAAAAAATATATGGAAGGAACAATTTAAAAATAAAATAAAAAAGCAAAATTAATAATAAAAAAAAAAAGCACCCCTGTCCTGCCCTGCTCTTGCCCAATGGCGAACGCAAGCGTCGGTCTGGCGTCATATGTAAACAGCAATTGCACCATGCATGTGAGGTATCACCGCGAAGGTCAGATCGAGGGCAATCATTTTAGCAGTAGACCTCCTCTGTAAATCTACTGGGGTAACCTGTAAAGGCTTTTAAAGGCTTTTAAAAATGTATGTAGTTTGTCGCCAATGCGCGTTTGTGCGAAATTTTAACGCATGTCTTGTTTGGTATCTATGTACTCGGCCCAAGATCATCTTTTTTATTTCATCAAACATTTGGGCAATATAGTGTGTTTTAGTGCATTAAAATTAAAAAAGTGTATTTTTTAACCCAAAAAATGCGTTTGAAAAATCGCTGCGCAAATACTGTGTAGAAAAAAAAATGCAACACCCACCATTTTAATCTGTAGGGCCTTTGCTTTAAAAATATATATAATGTTTGGGGGTTCAACATAATTTTCTTGCAAAAAAAATAATGTTTTCATGTAAACAAAGTGTCAAAAAGGGCTTTGTCTTCAAGTGGTTAGAAGAGTGGATGTAAGCTACCTAATGTTGTGTATAAAATGCCAGAACAGTTCAAAACCCCCCCAAATGACCCCATTTTGGAAAGTAGACACCCCAAGCTATATACTGAGAGGCATGTCGAGTCCATGGAACATTTTATATGTTGACACAAGTTGCGGAAAAACGACAATTTTTTTTTTTTTTTTTTGCACAAAGTTGTCACTAAATGATATATTGCTCAAACATGCCATGGGCATATGTGGAATTACACCCCAAAATACATTCTGTTGCTTCTCCTGAGTACGGGGATATCACATGTGTGAGACTTTTTGGGAGCCTAGCCACGTACGGGACCCCAAAAACCAAGCACCGCCTTCAGGCTTTCTAAGGGTGTAAATTTTTGATTTCACTTCTCACTGCCTATCACAGTTTCGGAGGCCATGGAATGCCCAGATAGCACAAAACCCCCCCAAATGACCCCATTTTGGAAAGTAGACACCCCAAGCTATTTGCTGAGAGGTATTGTGAGTATTTTGCAGATCTCGCTTTTTTTCACAAAGTTTTGAAAATTGAAAAAAAAAAAAAAAACATATATATATTTTCTTTCTTCAATTTCAAAAACAAATGAGAGCTGTAAAATACTCGCCATTCCTCTCAGCAAATAGCCTGGGGTGTCTATATTCCAAAATGGGGTCATTTGGGGGGGTTTTGTGCGATTTTGGCATTTTATGGCCTTCGAAACTGTGATAGGTAGTGAGGAGTGAAATCAAAAATTTGTGCCTAGAAATCCTGAAGGCGGTGCTTGGTTTTCGGGGTCCCGTACGCGGCTAGGCTCCTAAAAAGTCCCACACATGTGGTATCCCCGTACTCAGGAGAAGCAGAAAAATGTATTTTGGGGTGTAATTCCACATATAACCATGGCATGTGTGAGCAATATATCATTTAGTGACAACTTTTAGTAATTTTTATTTTATATTTTTTTAGTCATTATTCAATCACTTGGGACAAAAAAAAAAAATTCAATGGGCTCAACATGCCTCTCAGCAATTTCCTTGGGGTGTCTACTTTATAAAATGGGGTCATTTTGGGGGGTTTTGTACTGCCCTGTCATTTTAGCACCTCAAGAAATGAGATAGGCAGTCATAAATTTAAAGCTGTGTAAATTTCAGAAAATGTACCCTAGGTTGTAAACTCTATAACTTTTGCGCAAACCAATAAATATACGCTTATTAACATTTTTTTTACTAAAAACATGTGGCTGAATACATTTTGGCCTAAATGTATGACTACAATTGAGTTTATTCGATTTTTCTTATAACAAAAAGTAGAAAATATCATTTTTTTTCAAAATTTTCGGTCTTTTTCCGTTTATATCGCAAAAAATATAAATCACAGAGGCAATCAAATACCATTAAAAGAAAGCTCTATTTGTGGGAAGAAAAGGACGCAAATTTCGTTTGGGTACAACATTGCATGTCCGCACAATTTACAGTTAAAGCAGCGCAGTGCAAAATTCTGAATTCACCTCTGGTCCTTTAGCTACCAAATGGTCCGGGGCTTAAGTGGTTAAAGACCTTAAAATGCTTTTAAAGTACAGTGAAAGTTATAAAAACATGCCTAGTGTATATTTAAATAGGGTATTTGTATTTCGCGGATTTTCACTTATTGCGGGTGGGTCCGGAACGTAACCCCCGTGATGGAGGGGGGATTACTGTAGATATAAAAAAAAAAAAAAGATAAATAGCTTTTTTCCCCTTTTATAAATGATCACATTCCCTCTGTTCTCTGCTGCATAAGAGCTTGGGGGGTGGGGAAGCAGCAGTACACTGAGCTTACCAGTGAAAGGCTGTGCAGAAGGGGGATGTCAGGACAAGTCTGATTATTGGAGTAGAGTACACAGAGTTCCCAACATAGCTAGAGGAATGACCATGCTGTGCTTTCCTGCCTGTGGTCAGAGTTTAACTGCTGATCACTCCTGCAGAAAAATCACTCACGTAGGAAAAAATGTCTGTGACTTCCCCCATAAGCTGAACTAAATTTTAAGTGAGATGATAAAATGAGGAATCCTTCCCCACCCCAATTAGGAGCTAATAAGGAACACATAAATTGGGGGGGGGGGGGTCAAGACCCGGCCAGCCAGAGACACAGGCCAAAGTCATAAAAGATTTTTGATTCTTTGATCACAAAAGGAGGTGAGAATGATTCACTACAAATGGACAGGTTCAAAAGGCTCTTATGCCGCGTACACACGATTGTTTTTCATGACGTTAAAAATGCCATTTTTAAAAATGGGCATTTAAACCAAACGTGTGTAGGCTCCAGAGCATTTTTAATGACGTGAAAAACGGCCATTAAAAATTTCGAACATGCTCTATTTTTTCACGTCGTTTTTCATCTCGTTTTTTTTAACGTCGTGAAAAACGGTAGTGTGTATGCTTTTACGAGGGGGGAAAAAACGCTCATGCTCAGAATCAAGTATGAGACGGGAGCGCTCGTTCTGGTAAAACTAGCGTTCGTAATGGAGATAGCACATTTGTCACGCTGTAACGGACTGAAAAGCACAAGGCTGAAAAGCGCGAATCGTCGCTCAACAAACTTTACTAACATGAAGGGTGGTGCCATTCGAACGGATCTTCCCCTTTATAGTGCCGTCGTACGTGTTGTACGTCACTGCGCTTTGCTCAAGCGGTTTTTTTCATGATCGTGTGTACGCAAGACAGGGTTGAGAGGAAACAAGAAAAAAAACGAGGAGAAAAACGTTGGTTTTAAAAATGACATTAAAAACGGACGTGTGTACGCGGCATTAGAATATTTACCCTAAATATAGCAGAGTGTCAGGATAGCAGTGAGACAGTTTACATTAGTTCAGACACGGTAGCATTACCATAAATATAGCACAGTGTTAGCATAGCAGTGAGACAGATCAGAGATAGTAGCATTACCTGTGAAAAGCAGTTAAGACATGATGATATGATGAGAGGGTGACAGGGATGTGTTCAGCTGCTGATCACTCCTGCAGAAAAATCACACACAGGAAAAATTGCCCTGACTGTGACTATGCTGCTATCTGTCAGTTGATTGGCCACTATATTAAAACTGCATAAAGCCCATCAAGCAGGAGACATTGAATAGGACATTGAGCACCCTTCTTCCCACATCTGGACCCTCTGTGAGCCATCATTCTTATGTCTACAGTATATGGAAACAATGCAAAAGCTTTTGATGTGTTTTTGAGATTTGATGCTCTTGATTCTTTTTCTAGGATTTTTTTAAACCCAAAAATGTGTGACAGATCTATTTTAATGTATATATGCTTTGTTTAATATTTTATTTTGCTTCAAACTGGGTTTTAGGTATGTTTATGTATTCTCCATTTCACTGCAATTTATCTATTTTAAAAGGTGATTGCTGCTGCCAAGAAAGGTTTTCAAGCTGAAGGTTATGAATTAAACCCATGGTTAGTGTGGTATTCCCGATACAGAGCATGGAGAGAAGGTGTGAATCACAATGCCAAATTTCACATATCAGATATGTGGAAGGTAAGCAGAATATGCTACTGTATTTAATAACAAAATTAAATTGTTTGATTTCAGACAGTGTACCATTTAAATCTAGTCCCTCCCTACATCTGAATTGCTTTTTAATTTCTCTTGCATGGCTCAAAAGCATACAGTTAGAGATCAGTACAGTACAGAGATCAGATATCAATGTCTGCTTGACACCGGGAATTTACTCCACACCGCAGCCTGCAGTTTAGTCCAATTCATAAAATGCAGGTCTACAGTGTGCTACAGAGTTCTCTCCATTAGAAGTGGAACTAAACTCATTTATAATTGTTTCCAAAAAAAGCTGATATTAGAAGTGTTTTATAAGGCCTCATTCACATGGACATACTAATGCGTACATCTGTGCAAAGGGCCGTTTTTACCCACACTGGATGAACAGGTGTCCTCAGCCTGTCAGGACTTTTCAAGTGCATTTCCTTTTGAAACCTGATTTATACAGTGATTGGTCAATCTGGGTAAAGTCTTTAAGTTACAAGTTAAGTTAATTAAGTGATTGCAGTAAGTGCCCAACAATAATAAAAAAAAAAATCTATAAATCTGTCATATGTACTAGTGCATACATTTCATAACATATGTGCTTTTCTTGTCAAATGTATTTTATTGAGTACAATTTGTGATACAAATTATAGATGATATTTACATCAAAAAAAAAGAAGCTCAAATATTCTTATTTCAATAAGTAAACATATTAGTAGATACTTGTGGACAAAGTATGGTATATTAATTAGTTTCCAGTGGTAATAATATTATTACGTTTTAGAGGTTTTATGCAATTAGTAACTACCAATATATATATATATATATATATATTGTCCTCTGTGGAGCAAAGAGTTATTAACAATACTAAGGGAGCTTCAACATCATAGTAATAAAATTGCAAAAAACAAAAACAAAGGGAAAGGAAAAAAAGAGATAAATGAAAAAAGGTATACTGGAATATAAGGGGGGTCCGCGTGGTCGAGCCGAGAGTCACCTTTCAAATCCAAGAGAAGTTGAACAAAGATATATATAACATATTGATTTGGCTACCATGGCATTAATACCCTATTGTCCAAAGTTGGCGTATTATATATAATCCAGGGCTGCCACATCTTTTCAAATCTGGGGATCATGTCCATTGCAATAGCGGCCATCTTAGCTTGGGTCATGGTATAATTCATTTTAGCTATAGCTTCCTGTAAGACCAATTTAGGTGATTTCCAAGATTTTGCTAGTGTCTGTTTGGCAGCTGTGAAGAGTTGCATCAGCAATTTGAATTTAGTATGTGGAATAGAGTCTGGTTTTAAGTTAAGTAGGGCCATTGCAGGATCAGGAAGGATTGTTTTCCCTAGTAATTTAGTTGCAATATTAAATATACCTTTGCAGAATGTTTGTGCTTTAGGACATGACCACCAAATATGAAAATACGTGCCCAAATTCGTAAACCTCTAAAACATTGTGGTGAATAGTTCTGCACATATTTGGCTACCCTGGCTGGTACCAGGTACCACCTTGTCAGGACCTTGTAATTGGCTTCACTAGCTATTATGTTGGAAGAAGCTGTTTTAGTTGTTGACCACATTTGGCTCCATTCTGAAATCTCTAATGTTCGTTCCAAATCCTCCTCCCCTTCCCAACATAAGACGGTTTATCACCACAAGAATGTATCAGCATATGCGAGTATATAGTGGATATTGCACCTCTGGCATGGGGATTCTTTTGACAAATATCTTCGAAACTGGACAGTTGTGACAATGAAGTTGTAGTGTTCAAGAGGGGTGTAAAAAAGTTTTTAATGTGTAAATGTCTAAACAACTCAGATTGCGGAAGACCATATTTTTCACATAAGGATGGGAATGTGATAAATGACGATGCATTCAAAAAATTGTGCATATATAAGACATCCCTGGACACTAGTGATGAGCCGAACACCCCCGGGTTCGGTTCGCACCAGAACCCGCGAACGGACCGAAAGTTCGCACGAACATTAGAACCCTATTAAATACAATGGATGCGAACGTTCGGATTCTAAAGTGCTAATTATAACGACTATTATCCATGTTATTGTCCGAAACAGAGTTTGGGAACCCGGCTTCTGCACCAGGGGACATGTATCAATGCAAAAAGAAGTTTTAAAAACGGACGTTTTCCGGGAGCAGTCATTTTAATGATGCATAAAGTGAAAAAAAAAAAGTCAAATATTCCTTTAAATATTGTACCTGGGGGGTGTCTAAAGTATGCCTGTGAAGTGCCACGTGTTTCCCGTGTTTAGAACTGTCCCTGCACAAAATAACATTTCTAAAGGGAAAAAAGTCATTTAAAACTGCTTGCGGCTTTAATGCAATGTCTGGTCCCGGTAATATGGATGAAAATCTTTAGGAAAAATGGCATAGCTACCCCATCAACCCCCCCCCCCCCCACCCCAGCCCATTACCAGCCCCTTTGGGTCTTGTATGGATATTAAGGGGAACCCCGCACACAAAATAAAAAAGGACCTATATACTCTGAACAGCCGTATACAGGCGGTGCATACAAGACAGGGACTGTAGGTTTGTTCTTACGTAGAATCTGTTTATAATTTTGAACAGCTGCATTGTTTAAGTGGAGCTCCATGGCAAATTCCTTTTTTTTAGCTTTTTGTAAAACATAGGGAACAGTTATCACCCCTGTCACATTTTTTTTGCTGTCTGTGCCCCTGTTCAGAACATTTCACCTCACTTTCCGTCCCAATGACAACTGTTTTTGAAATGTGGTGTTTTTATTGAAACAAGGATTGGTGATAAAGCATCAGTAGAGAGGAGACACCTTACTCCCATATTAATTCTTACAGGAGAGAATTTTCCTTCCAAGGGGTAGATTTCCTCTCACTTCCTGTTGTCTTCTTCCGTTTGCAAGTAGTAGTAGTTTGTAAGTTGGATGTTTGAAAGTAGGGACCTTCCGTATATACTCTGCAGAAATTGGCCCCTTAGGTGTTGGTGTTGGCACAACACTGAAAGCACTCACAGTTATTCTTGGTGGGTGCTGGAACGCCCTGCTGTCAAGTATAATATCAGGAATTGTAATAACATATAATTGTTGATCAGTGGTAGTAAAAATTGGGCCTTTGATGGTGGTGCTGGTGCCACAACACTGTAAGGCCTGACAGTTACTCTTGGTGGGCGCAGCAATGGTCCCTGCTGTGAATTATTAGATCAATAATTATACTTGCATGCCCCTGTTGAACAGGGGCTGAAAAATTGGGCCTTTGGTGGTGGTGGTGGTGGTGGTGATGGTGGTGCTGGTGCCACAACACTGTAAGGCCTGACAGTTACTCTTGGTGGGCACAGCAATGGGCCCTGCTGTGAATTATTATATCAATAATTATAATTGCATGCCCCTGTTGAACAGGGGCTTAAAAATTGGGCCTTTGGTGGTGGTGGTGATGGTGGTGCTGGTGCCACAACACTGTAAGGCCTGACAGTTACTCTTGGTGGGCGCAGCAATGGGCCCTGCTGTGAATTATTAGATCAATAATTATAATTGCATGCCCCTGTTGAACAGGGGCTGAAAAATTGGGCCTTAGGCACTGGTGGCACAACACTGCAACCCCTCACAGATACTGTACTTGGAGCACAGCAATGAGGCCTGTTGCAAAGTATTGCATCAAAAATTTTAATTACACGCCCCTGTTAAACAGGGGCTGAAAAATTGGGCCTTAGCCACTGGTGGCGTCACCCATAAACCAAAATGATCTTCCAAGCTATCATCGTTAATCGTATCATTGAGGAGGAGGAGGAGGATAGCCAGTCAACATAACAGCACAGGCACTCAGCATCAGCATCAGTCTTGAAGGGATGTGACATTTTAAAATCAATTAGTCTGTTATATCAGCATCTGGTGTGTGGTAGCTGGTGGTGATCCAAGACTGGTTCATCTTGATGAAAGTCAGTCGATCAACCGAGTCGGTGGACAGGCGCACCCTGTGATCCGTGACAAATCCTCCAGCAGCACTGAATGTGCGTTCTGAAAGAACGCTGGATGCAGGACAGGCCAGTAGCTCAATTGCATACTGTGCAAGCTCTGGCCAGTGATCCATCCTCAAGACCCAGTAAGCCAGAGGATTTTCGGTGGGGAAGGTGTCCAAGTCTGACCTTGCCCCTAGGTATTCCTGGACCATGTATATCAGACGCTGGCGATGGTTGCTGGAACCGATCATACTTTGGGGCTGCGGACTAAAGAATTGTCTGAACGCATCGGTCAGACGGCCACCTTCCCCACCGCTCCTTCTTTGACTGCCCGAAGCCTCAGCAACTCGTTGTCCAGGACCAGGAGTTTGTAACCTCCCAGTCTCTGGGAACGCGTTGCACAGACCTTTCTGCAAGGCCTCCCGGAGTTGTCTCATCCTCTGCTCCCTCTGCGACGGTACGATAAGGTCCGCAACCTTACCCTTGTACCGTGGATCAAGGAGAGTGGCCAGCCAGTAATGGTCCCTCTCCTTGATCCGAAGAATACGAGGATCCTTCCGCAGACTTTGCAGGATCAGGGAGGCCATGCAGCGTAGGTTAGCTGAGGCATTCAGTCCGGAGTCCTCTGGGTCACTAAGGACGACATGATCCGCAGCCACCTCCTCCCAGCCACGTACAAGTCCACTGGTTTCTTGGGACTGTAAATCATCCCTAAAAGACTGCTGCTGATGATGCTGAGTGCCAGCCTCCACCTCCATGCTGACACAATCCTCCTCCTCCTCCTCCTCCTCCTCCTCCTCTTCCTGTGCGATGGGTGGGACAGAAGGAACACTGTCTGGGTAAAGGGGGCCTTGAGAGGCAAGGAAGTCCTCCTCTTCCTGCCTCTGTTCTGCCTCAAGTGCCCTGCCCATTATTCCAGGCAGCGTGTGCTCCAACAGGTGGACAAGAGGTACAGTGTCACTGATGCATGCACTGTCACTGCTCACCATCCTCGTGGCCTCCTCAAATGGTGCCAGGACAGTGCATGCATCCCTGATCATGCCCCACTGGCGTGGTGAAAAAAACCCGAGCTCCCCTGACCCTGTCCTGGTGCCGTAGTCGCACAGGTACTCATTGATGGCCCTCTGCTGCGTGTGCAGCCGCTGCAGCATGGCCAACGTTGAGTTCCACCTGGTGGGCATGTCACATATAAGGCGGTTCTTGGGCAGGTTCAACTCCTTTTGAAGCTCAGCCAGGCGAGCACTGGCATTATAAGATCTGCGGAAATGCACACAGACTTTCCTGGCCTGCCTCAGGACATCCTGTAAGCCCGGGTACCTGCCCAAGAACCGCTGCACCACCAGGTTAAGGACGTGAGCCATACAGGGCACATGGGTCAGTTGTCCCTGTCGGAGGGCGGAGAGGAGGTTGGTGCCATTGTCGCAAACCACCATTCCTGGCTTAAGCTGGCGTGGCGTCAACCACCTCTCGGCCTGCCCCTGCAGAGCAGACAGGACCTCTGCCCCAGTGTGGCTCCTGTCCCCCAAACACACCAGCGCAAGCACGGCATGGCATCTTTTTGCCTGCGTACTTGCGTAGCCCCTTGAACGCCTACGGAGCACCGCTGGTTCCGAGGACAAACCACAGGAAGAGGCCATGGAGGAAGAAGAAGAGGAGGGGGTGGAGGAGAGAGGTGTGTCACAACCAGTAGTAGCATTTTGGAGGCGTGGCGGTGGAACAACCTCCAACACTACTGCACCTTGTCCTGCATCCTTCCCAGCTGCCAAAAGAGTGACCCAATGGATCGTGAAAGAAAGGTAACGTCCCTGTCCATGCCTGCTGGACCATGAGTCAGCGGTAATATGCACCTTACCGCTGACCTCCCTGTCCAGCGAGGCCAAGACATTGCCTTCCACATGCCTGTAGAGAGCCGGAATAGCCTTCCGTGCGAAAAAGTGTCGTTTGGGAACCTGCCACTGAGGAACCGCACATTGCACAAACTCACGGAAGGGGGCCGAGTCTACCAACTGAAAAGGCAGCAGTTGAAGCGCTAGCAATTTAGCCAAGCTAGCAATCAACCGCTGGGCATGTGGATGGCTGGGAGTGAACTTCTTTCGACGGTCCAGCAGCTGGGGCAGGGAAATTTGCCTGCTAGAATCGGACGTTGGTGTACTGCTAGCAGAGTGCCCGCAAGTACTTGCCTGTGACACACCTAATTCTACACCTTCATTCCTCTCAGAGCAGGTTTCAGAGAGGAGTGAAGGTATAGTGGGGTTGGAGATCCCAGCTGATGCGGTGCAAGAAGAGGTCAGCTTTGTTCTTTGGTGTGGGTCTTTAAGGTAGGCTTGCCAACGAGCTGCATGGCAGGTCAACATATGTCTGATCAAGCATGTGGTGCCCAAGCGGCTGATGTGTTGGCCACGCGATATACGCTTGAGACATATGTTGCAAACAGCAGCTGTGCGATCTGATGCACTCGCCTCAAAAAAGGCCCACACCAAAGAACTTTTTGAATGACGGGCAGAGGCAGCGCCCTGCACAGGCGGAGCTCTGCGGTGTGATTCCGTCGGTGTGCTGCCCATACGCTGGCCACTCAAGGGCATCCTGCCTCGTTGGAGATGTGCCTCCTCCTCATCCTCCTCCTCCTCCTCTCTCCTATTAGGCACCCACGTGGAGTCAGTGACCTCATCATCCCCTCCCTCCTCATCACTGGAGCCAATCTGGCAGTATGCTGCAGCTGCTGGAGCATGACTGCCAGATTGGTGTCCTTCTTGAGCATCCCCTCTCTCTGCTCTCACGCTGCTGCCTTCCTCTAGCTGGGTATCATCATCAGATCCTTCCAAACGCTGGGCATCCTCCTGGAGCATGTACCCAACACTGTGCTCAAACAGTTCGGGGGACTCCTCAGGAGGAGGGCATGGTGGGTCTAGGGAAGGATTGACTAATGAAGATAATGATACCAGAGAAGAGGACGCTTTGGCAGCTGCTTTGCCAGTACCCTGAGCCTGGGTGAGAGAGGATGAGGAGGATGAGGTGGGCTTGGTCATCCACTCTACCAAGTCTGAGGCATGATGTGGCTCAACATGTCCAGCTGACGAAAACAAGGACAAGCGTTTCCCATGTGCTGATGACAATGCACCACGTACACGACCAGCACTGTTGCCCCCAGACACAGAGCCTGCTTGCCCTCTTTTTTTGCCTCCTGACTGTCTGCCTCTCCTTGGTTGCCTTCCAGACATTTTAATGGATGGCCTGCAGGGAGATGGGAAAAACAGCAATAAGGGCTACCTTCAGGTGTATATTGGGCTGGAGGCTTAGCAACAATGACACTGACACTGTCCCCTGCCTATCCTTCTCTGTCCCTAAACACAAGGATTGAAAATATGGTTCAGCAAAATAGTTTTAGAACAGAATAGCACACCGACACTTTCCCTCACTGTCCTACTCTGTCCCTCCCTACAAACAAGATTTAGCACAGAATAGCAAACTGATAATTTCTACGAGTGTCCTTCTCTGTCCCTAAACTCAAGGATTGAAAATATGGAACAGCAAAATTGGTTTAGAACAGAATAGCACACTGTCAGTTTCACTCACTGTACCTCTCTGTCCCTCAACTCAAGGATTGAAAATATGGAACAGCAAAATTGGTTTAGAACAGAATAGCACACTGACACTTTCCCTCACTGTACCTCTCTGTCCCTCAACTCAAGGATTGAAAATATGGAACAGCAAAATTGGTTTAGAACAGAATAGCACACTGTCAGTTTCACTCACTGTACCTCTCTGTCCCTCAACTCAAGGATTGAAAATATGGAACAGCAAAATTGGTTTAGAACAGAATAGCACACTGTCAGTTTCACTCACTGTACCTCTCTGTCCCTCAACTCAAGGATTGAAAATATGGTTCAGCAAAATAGTTTTAGAACAGAATAGCACACTGACGCTTTCCCTCACTGTCCTACTCTGTCCCTCCCTACAAACAAGATTTAGCACAGAATAGCACACTGATAATTTCTACGAGTGTCCTTCTCTGTCCCTAAACTCAAGGATTTAAAATATGGTTCAGCAAAATAGTTTTAGAACAGAATAGCACACTGACACTTTGCCTCACTGTCCTACTCTGTCCCTCCCTACAAACAAGATTTAGCACAGAATAGCACACTGATAATTTCTACGAGTGTCCTTCTCTGTCCCTAAACTCAAGGATTGAAAATATGGAACAGCAAAATTGGTTTAGAACAGAATAGCACACTGTCAGTTTCACTCACTGTACCTCTCTGTCCCTCAACTCAAGGATTGAAAATATGGAACAGCAAAATTGGTTTAGAACAGAATAGCACACTGTCAGTTTCACTCACTGTACCTCTCTGTCCCTCAACTCAAGGATTGAAAATATGGAACAGCAAAATTGGTTTAGAACAGAATAGCACACTGTCAGTTTCACTCACTGTACCTCTCTGTCCCTCAACTCAAGGATTGAAAATATGGTTCAGCAAAATAGTTTTAGAACAGAATAGCACACTGACACTTTCCCTCACTGTACCTCTCTGTCCCTAAACTCAAGGATTGAAAATATGGTTCAGCAAAATAGTTTTAGAACAGAATAGCACACTGACACTTTCCCTCACTGTACCTCTCTGTCCCTACAAACAAGGATTAGCACAGAATAGCACACTGTCACTGACACTCTCCCTACCTATCCTTATTTGTCCCTAAACACAAGGAATCCAGGAATAGTAAAGGAAAAATAATGACACTGTCCCTGCCTATGCTTCTCTTTCCCTGCTCCGGAACACACTACACAAGGCCGCCGCGCTGGCGGCCTTTTATAGTGTGGGGCGTGTACTAAACCCCATCAGCAATAATTGGCCACAGGCATCCTGCCTGTGGCCAATCATTGCTCTCCTCGCTGCCGGCGCTGTGATTGGCCAAGCATGCGGGGTCACAGTGCATGCTTGGCCAATCACAGCGCCTTGATGACACTGCGATGGCGTAGTGCATTGTGGGCAGTTCGCGTCACTCGAATTTGGCGCGAACGGCCCAAATCGTTCGATCTTCGTCGAACGATCGAACAGCCGATGTTCGAGTCGAACGTATGTTCGACTCGAACACGAAGCTCATCCCTACTGGACACCCATTCTTTAAAGGATTTAGGATATATCCATGCAGAATATAATGCTGGGTTTTTAAAGAATGACAGTAGAGGATTGTGCAGGGATTGAAGAGAAGTATTAGTCTTGAATCTGTCCCAAAGGGAAATGAAATGTTTAGTTATAGGGTTTTTTGATTTTTTATGGCCTCTTGGTGACATCCATAATAAGTTGGATAATGGGAGAGGGTCACACTCAATGGCTTCTATGGACACCCATAATGGGGTTTTGTGGTATTCCTGGTATTTAGTAAGACTTGCTATGTGTGCTGCTCTGTAGTAATAGGCAAAATTAGGGCATTCTAATCCTCCGCTAATTTTGGGAAGATAGAGTGTATGTGTTTGTATTCGTGGCTTGGAAGATCCCTATATAAATGACAGTGATTTCCTTTGTATTATTCGCAGATGATAGGCTGGGATAGAAATTGGCAAGACTCTAAATAAATATAAAAGTTTCGGTAATAATGTCATTTTGACAGCATTTAATCTTCCAAACCACGATAACGGGAGATGTGACCATGATTTCATTAGATTTGTTAACTGTTTTATAATTGGGGGATAATTAAGTTAGAATAAGTCAAATAAGGATGGCGTGAGATGTATCCCTAAATATGGAATCGATTTGCTATTCCATGTGCAAGGGAGGCCAATTTTCGCAGATCTCAGTTCCAATTCCGAAAGGGAGATGTTTAACGCTAAACATTTTTTGGGATTTATGAATAGACCAGTAACTTCTGCAAATTTATTCAGTATTGGTACGAGATTCGGGCCAGAAACTTGGGGTGATGAGAGAAATAAGAGGATATCATCCTCAAATAGACAAAGTTTGTGCTGATATCCACCAAGTTCAATACCAGTTATAGTGGGGTCAGATCTGATCTTTTGTGCCAATGGTTCAATGAGTAGGGCAAATAATAAGGGGGATAAAGGGCATCCTTGCCGCGTGCCTCTCTCTGTGATAAAAGGGTCTGAACTATAGCCTGCATACTTGACGTGTGCTTTAGGTTTGTTGTATAAAGCCATAACCCAGTTGGTGAAGTTAGGGCCGAAGCCCCAGTTCTGCAAGGTATAATTCAGGTAGGGCCATGAGACAGAGTCAAAAGCTTTTTTAATGTCCAACGAGAGGAAGCAGGTTGGAATTCTGCACGTCTTAGCAATGTGAGCCAGAAGGACTGCTCTGCGTACGTTATCTCCCGCTTGGCGTGAGGGCATGAAGCCTACCTGGTCCCTATGTATGAGAGTGCCGATCATTTTGTTAAGATGGGCCGCTAATATTTTGGCTAATACCTTAATATCTGTATTTAGCATGGAGATGGGACGATAATTTGTGCTTAGTGTGTCATCAGATAATGGTTTAGGAATCATACAAATTGTAGTAAATAGTGATTTTTGTCTAAAAGATTTATTTTGTAATAGGTCATTAAAAGCTTTTGCTAATAGGGGGGAGATAGTGTCGCTGAAGGTTCAATAGTACAGAGCTGAGAACCCGTCTGGACCAGGCCTTTTATTTATTTTTAACGTTTTGATTGCTGCTATCACGTCTTCATTAGTAATGGGTTCTTCTAGTAACTTTTTTTGAGATTCAGACATCTGGGGAAGATTAATATTTGAAAAAAGGGAGTCAGCCATATTTCTATTAAATTTATTTGTCTCTGTATATAATGCTTTAAGGTGAGTACTGAATTTTTTTACAATTTTGAGGGGGTTACTGGTATATGCATTGTTGGCCAATTTGAGTCTTATAGGTTTGAAAGATTTATTGATAGATTTCAACGCTCTTGCTAAAAAAAGTGCCTGTTTTATTGGATTTCATGTAAAATGCATGTTTGGTATTATATATTGATTTATTAGCAGATTCTGAGAGGAATAGGTCATATTCAAGTCAAGCTTTTTCAAAGCATCCTTTTGTTTTGGGAGTGGGGTTATTTTGAAATTCAATGTAAGATGCGTTGAACTTAGTTTCTAAGTGTCTTGCAAGTGCTATGCGTTCTCTTTTAAGTAGCCCTAGTTGTTGTTGAAGACTTCCTCTTATAACCGGCTTGTGAGAGAAGAGATATCAGTATTTGTATTATGATCTAGATATTCTGTTAAGGCCTTCTCAATTGACAAGCGGTATGAGGGGTGTTTAAGTAAAACATCTGGCAGGTACCAGGTGCGGTCATGTGCTCTAGGTAGAATAGATGCTATTGAGGTAAAGACTGCGTTGTGATCTGACCAGGGAATAGGGATAATATTGGAGGCTATCAATTCAGGTACCATTCCTATCGTTATAAATATGTGGTCTATGCCGCTGAATGTTTGGTGTGGGTTTGAAAAATATGTATAATCTCTTTTCGTTGGGTTGGATTCTTTCCAGGAGTCGATTAGTTTATATTTATTGAGAAGTTGAGCGAGGGATCTACTGGCTTGATAACATGGGCTGGGAATATGGTGTTTTGTCCAGAAATGGTAGGAGGACATGATTGGAGTCTCCACATACAAATAGTGAACCCATTTTATGTGAATTAATAACTTGGAAAAGATGTGAAAGAAAGGGTAAAGGTTGGTGGTTAGGAGCATAGTATGAAACCACAGTTATTGGGGTGTCCATAATGTACCCTGTTAAAATTAGGTAGCGACCCTCTGGGTCTTTGATTTCAGAATGCAAAGTAATTTGTGTACTACGGTGAAATGCAATGAGTGTGCCACGTTGTTTAGTGGAAGCCGAAGCTGTGTATACTTGTGGGTATGAAGTACTATAAAATTTGGGAGTGGAAGCTGGAGTAAAGTGAGTTTCTTGCAAACACACAATATGTGCTTTTTTGGCTTGGGTAGAACGAAAGGGTTTCGTCCTTTTTTGCGGCACATTGAAACCTTGGACATTAAGGGATAGAATATTTAAGGGAGCCATGGTAACCGGTACAGCAAACCGCACTTACCAAATGTTCCAGGGTAGTGGATACTCAGCTCGATCCACGCGGAGTTAGTTTAAGTAGTTAGGAATGAAAATCCAGTACAATCAGGGCCGTCTTTAACCACTTGTCCCCCGCCCACTGTCAATTGACGGCGTGCGGAGGACACTCTCGTTCTGGGAGGACGTCATATGACGTCCTCCCTTTAAAACGAGCTAGGGGGAGCGCGTGCGCCCGCCGCGTTCCCAAGGCCCTGATGCGCGTGCCCGGCGGCCGCGATTGCCGCCGGGCACCCACGATTGCCCGGGAAACTAGCAGGAAAGTGGATCTCTGTGTGTAAACACAGAGATCCACGTCCTGTCAGGGAGAGGGGACCGATGGTGTGTCCCTTGTACATAGTGTGACAGCAGGAAGGTAAAGTCACCTGGTTGCATCCAGGGGGGTAGATATATTTCGCCCAGATTCAGGCTTTACGCCGACTTATACAACTAGGTGGAGAGTTGTATAAGCCCAGCTGAGTCTAGTGGGCTCATGGATGACTCATACCTCTAGGGAGAGTGTGGGGCGTCGTGCAGACAGGGAGTTGATGAGACCAGCTGAAGCTTGTCAGCTCATTTAGGCCTCTATAAGAACTCCCAGCTTCATTAGATGTTAGCTCATGCCTGGACCCAGACCTGTGTGGACTGTCTAGGGAGAGTGAACCCCTGTGCGGTGAGACAAAGCCTGTGTGGCTATTTGCTTGGACATTTAAAACCAGGGACTTAGGGACTAGGACAGCACTAGGCTGATCCCAGTTGTTAGTTAGGAAACCTGTATGTTTAGTCAGAGGTCAAGTTGACCAGGATTTATTTTGTTTATGTTTCTTTTGCTTTGCTGTGTTTTGTCACTGTAAATAGAAAATAAACCGCACCTTTTTGATTTTGAAAACCACAACCTCCGTTTGCTGGGCCTGTTTTTGTGTGGGGAGCCCATCTCGGGGGTCACACACACCCGCTGCCGAGCTAACCCCCTCACAGTTGGTGGAGAACCAGTGGCAGTTTTTTTTTAAGCCAGCATGGAGGAGATACTGAAGTAGCTGGCTCTAGCAAATGCCAATCAACAGCAGACAAATGCAGGTTTGCAAAAGAGCCTTGCAGCTCAACAACAGAACTTCGCAGCCCAGCAGCAAGCTCATCAACAGAGCCTTGCAGCCCAGCAGCAAGCTCATCAACAGAGCCTTGCAGCCCAGCAGCAGACAAACGTAACTTTGCAACAGTCTGGAGGCTCAGCAACAAGCCCAGCAGCAATCTGAGGCCCGCTTCATAGACCTGTTGCAGAAGCAAGAGCAGAGACTACAACAACAGATGGAAGCAGTAATGCAGCAACGTCCGCAGACCAGTGAGGAAAGCCGTCCCACTAATACCGCGTCCTTTGGGGTGAGTCGTTTATTGACAAAAATGACTGGAGAGGATGATCCAGAGGTATTTTTGACCACATTTGAAAGGACCGCTGAAAGAGAAAAGTGGCCTGAGGAGCAGTGGGCTGGACTGGTGGCTCCTCTGTTAACTGGTGAATCGCAGAAAGCTTACTATGACCTAGAGCCTAACCAAGCAAAAGACTATGTGATGCTAAAAGCTGAAATATTGGCAAGGCTGGGTGTCACCCAGGCTGTCCGGGCTCAGCGTGTGCATAACTGGACTTTCCAGCTTGGAAAACCCCCCAGGTCTCAAATGTATGATCTCATTCACCTGAGCAGAAAGTGGCTACAGCCAGAGACTTTGTCCGCACCAAAGATTGTGGAACGTGTTGTAATGGATCGGTTTTTGAGAGCTCTTCCTACTGCCATCCAAAAGTGGGTAAGCCATGGAGACCCAGAGACGGCCGATGGTCTTGTGGATCGTGTGGAGAAATACTTTGCTACAGAGAACCTGACGGCCTCTTCCAGAGACACTCGGACTTTCCACCCTAAGACCAGACCATCCCCAGGGGCGGATAAGAGGATTCCAAGGGGTGAGGGTGGAGAGAGTGAGAGGGTGGGAGCTCTACCCCAAGTTTGGCGGGAACAGCCTGGGAAATCAGCGGCTCAAGAGGCCGCAAGAAGGATCGTTTGCTACCGCTGCCGGCAAGCGGGACATATTGCAGCCAATTGCCCGGTTGTGGAGGAACCCATGCAGTGTGACTTTCTGACGGGCAGACGTCAGTCGCTGTGTGCGACAGTCGCATGCACTGCCCTTCGAGGAACTGAGAAACATTTATGCAAAATGTGTGTTAATGGTAGAAATGTTGTGGTATTGCTGGATTCAGGTAGCCTTGTGACCCTGATAAAGGCTGAGTTAGTTAAAACAGAGGTCTCTGGGAATAGCAAGGTAGCTGTTATTTGTGTGCATGGGGACACCCGAGAGTATCCAGTGACTACAGTGTGTTTCGAGACCCCCAAAGGTACCCTCTCTCATCCAGTGGGCTTAGTATCTCAGTTACCGCATGACGCCATTGTGGGAAGGGATTTTCCGAAGTTCTGGGAACTGTGGGATGATCCTGAGCCCCCCACTGGTGCCCCTATGTACCAGGAATGTGATAGCCAGAACTCCCCTGAGAGTGGTGAGGACTCTCCGGAATTTCCCTTATCAGTATTGGCAGGGGAGACTCAAGAAACTGGAGAGGAGCCCACCTCCTCAGACGAAAACCTACCGTCTGTGGAGTTTTCTGATCTTGAGGTTCACAGGGAAAACTTTGCCACAGAACAGTTGAAAGACCCCGCCCTAATAAAGGCACGGGAAAACGTAGTGAAAATAGATGGCGAGTTAGTGAACCCAGATAATACCTGCACTTACCCATACTTCAGCGTAGAGAAGGACCTACTGTATCGGGTGGCAAAAAGGGCAGAAGAAACCGTTGAGCAGCTTGTGGTGCCCAAACCTTACAGGAAGTTGGTGTTGGAGTTGGCCCATGGGCACATTCTTGGAGGTCATCTGGGGACAGAGAAAACCCGAGAGAGGGTATTACAGAGATTCTATTGGCCGGGGGTGATGAAGGACATAGAAAATTATTGTTCCTCCTGCCCTGTGTGTCAGAGGTCGGCCCCGATGCCACATTTCCGTAGCCCGCTGGTCCCTCTACCCATCATTGAGGTCCCGTTTGAGAGGATCGCCATGGATTTGGTAGGTCCTATAATCAAGTCCGCTAGGGGGCACCAGTACATATTAGTTATAATGGACTATGCCACCCGTTATCCAGAAGCGATCCCTCTCCGAAATACCTCGGCCAAAACCATAGCCAAAGAGCTATCTCTTGTGTTTAGCCGGGTGGGTATTTGTAAAGAACTGCTTACGGACCAAGGTACACCCTTTATGTCCCGGGTTATGAAGGAGCTGTGTAAATTGTTCAAAGTGACGCAATTACGTACATCTGTGTATCACCCCCAAACCGATGGGCTGGTTGAAAGATTCAACAAAACCCTAAAACAAATGTTGAAGAAAGTGGTGGATAGAGATGGAAAGGATTGGGACTGTCTACTTCCTTATCTGATGTTTGCTATTAGGGAGGTGCCCCAATCCTCTACGGGATTCTCCCCCTTTGAGTTACTGTATGGGAGACACCCAAGAGGGCTGTTGGATATTGCCAAGGAAACTTGGGAAAGTGAGAGTTCTCCCCACAGGAGTGTGATTGAGCATGTCGCCCTGATGCAAGACCGAATTGCACAGGTAATGCCCATCGTGAAGGAACATTTGGCCCAAGCGCAGTTAGCACAGCAGAGAGTGTACAACCGTGGAGCCAAGACCCGTACCTTTTCCCCGGGGGATAGGATACTGGTACTTGTCCCTACGGTTGAAAGTAAATTCCTTGCCAAATGGCAAGGCCCCTACGAGATAATGGAAAAAGTGAGCGAAGTGAATTACAAGGTCAGACAACCAGGAAGGCGAAAGCCTGAACAGATCTATCACGTTAATCTGTTGAAAGCCTGGAGGGATAGAGAGTCCCTAGTCGCAGACACTTGGTCACCAGCTCAAACTGGTTGCGTGATTCCTGAGGTTGGAATAGCAGCCACCTTGTCACAACCCCAACAACAGGAGGTTAAGGAGTTTGTGCTTCGCAACAAGGAGGTATTCTCTGAGCTGCCGGGACAAACATCTGGGGTAGAGCATGACATCATTACCCCGCCCGGTGAAAGGGTGAAGTTAAAACCCTATCGGATCCCAGAGGCCCGACGGGAGGCAATACGGGAGGAAGTACAGAAAATGCTGAACTTAGGGGTGATAGAGGAGTCCCAAAGTGATTGGTCTAGTCCCATTGTGTTGGTGCCTAAACCGGATGGGAGCTGGCGATTTTGTAACGATTTTCGTCAGTTGAACAAAGTTACAAAATTTGACACCTACCCCATGCCACGTATAGATGAGTTGATCGACCGGCTGGGAACAGCCCGATACATGACGACTCTTGACCTCACAAAAGGGTATTGGCAAATCCCCCTGGCCAAGTCGGCCAAAGAGAAAACCGCATTTGTAACCCCAGACGGGGCGTTCCAATATAAAAGAATGCCGTTCGGGTTACAGAATGCGCCGGCCACATTCCAGCGGAAAATGGACCAGATGCTGAGGCCCCATCGGAAGTATGCTGCGGCTTACCTGGATGACGTAATTGTCCATAGCACAGATTGGGCCTCACATCTGCCAAAAGTGCAAGCAGTCCTGGACTCTGTTCGGGAAGCGGGGTTTACGGCTAACCCCAAGAAGTGTACCATTGGGCAGGAGGAGGCCAAATATCTTGGGTACACCATTGGGAGGGGAGTAATAAAACCCCAACTCAACAAAGTCGAGGCCATCCAGAGTTGGCCACGTCCCAACAGCAAGAAGCAGGTACGAGCCTTTCTGGGAATCGCTGGGTATTATCGGCGATTCATTCCCCACTTTGCTTCTAAGGCTGTGCCCCTAACCAACCTGACGAAGGGGAAAGGGTCGGTCATGATTAAATGGACCCCCGAGGCTGAGGCAGCATTCCAATTCTTGAAACAAGCCTTATGTAGCCAGCCAGTGTTGTACTCACCCGACTTCTCTAAAGACTTTGTCGTACAAAGTGATGCGTCAGATGTGGGGTTAGGAGCAGTATTGTCCCAGGTCTGGAACGGGGAAGAGCACCCAGTCATTTACCTCAGCAGGAAGTTGAAGTCCCATGAGGTAAATTACGCCACCGTTGAAAAGGAGTGTTTAGCGGTGAAGTGGGCTTTAGATTCCCTTCGGTACTACCTGCTAGGTAGACACTTTGACATGGTTACGGATCACGCTCCGTTAAAGTGGATGGCTCAAAACAAGGAAACAAATAGAAGAGTGAATAGGTGGTTCCTGGCCCTCCAGGAATTCAACTTCACAGTAAAGCATCGCCCTGGCGTTCAAATGGGGAATGTGGATGCTTTGTCTCGAGTACATGAATGCCTGATTGCTGGTGTTCCAACCCCGAGGTTAAAACAAGAGGGGGGGGGGGTATGTGACAGCAGGAAGGTAAAGTCACCTGGTTGCATCCAGGGGGGTAGATATATTTCGCCCAGATTCAGGCTTTACGCCGACTTATACAACTAGGTGGAGAGTTGTATAAGCCCAGCTGAGTCTAGTGGGCTCATGGATGACTCATACCTCTAGGGAGAGTGTGGGGCGTCGTGCAGACAGGGAGTTGATGAGACCAGCTGAAGCTTGTCAGCTCATTTAGGCCTCTATAAGAACTCCCAGCTTCATTAGATGTTAGCTCATGCCTGGACCCAGACCTGTGTGGACTGTCTAGGGAGAGTGAACCCCTGTGCGGTGAGACAAAGCCTGTGTGGCTATTTGCTTGGACATTTAAAACCAGGGACTTAGGGACTAGGACAGCACTAGGCTGATCCCAGTTGTTAGTTAGGAAACCTGTATGTTTAGTCAGAGGTCAAGTTGACCAGGATTTATTTTGTTTATGTTTCTTTTGCTTTGCTGTGTTTTGTCACTGTAAATAGAAAATAAACCGCACCTTTTTGATTTTGAAAACCACAACCTCCGTTTGCTGGGCCTGTTTTTGTGTGGGGAGCCCATCTCGGGGGTCACACACACCCGCTGCCGAGCTAACCCCCTCACAATAGGGACAACCATCGGTCACCTCCCCCAGTCAGTCCCCTCCCCCCACAGTTGGAACACATTGAGGGAACATATTTAACCCCTTCCCGCCCCCTAGTGGTTAACCCCTTCCCTGCCAATCACATTTATACAGTAATCAATGCATTTTTATAGCATGGATCGCTGTATAAATGTGCATGGTCCCAAAAATGTGTCAAAAGTGTCCGATGTGTCCGCCGCAATATCGCAGTCACAATAAAAATGGCAGATCGCCGCCATTACTAATTAAAAAAAGAAAAAAAATGCTATAAATCTATCCCCTATTTTGTAGATGCTATAACTTTTGCGCAAACCAATCAATACACGCTTATTGCGATTTTTTTTTTTTTTACCAACAATATGTAGAAGAATACGTATCGGCCTAAACTGAGGAAAATTTTATTTGAAAAAAAATGGGTATTTATTATAGCAAAAAGTAAAAAATAGTGTTTTTTTTCCAAACTGGACGCTCTTCTTTTGTTTATAGCGCAAAAAATAAAAACCGCAGAGGTGATCAAATACCACCAAAAGAAAGCTCTATTTGTGGGAAAAAAAGGACGCAAATTTCGTTTGGGAGCCACGTCGCACGACCGCGCAATTGTCATTCAAAGTGTGACAGCGCTGAAAGCTGAAAAATGGCTTGGGCAGGAAGGGGGTTTTCGTGCACAGTAGGGAAGTGGTTAATATTGATTGGGCCCTGGGCAAACATTTTCTTTGCCCCCCCCCCCCCCCCGACTCAAAATCAGTTTACTGTAGCAGATCAGGCAGTGATTGCGATTGGTTGCCAAAGGCTACAGAATATCATTACCCCTCACTGACTGGATGCTAGAGGTTACAGCACACATTACGACTGACTGATTAGTTGCTAGGTTACAGCACATAATTTCTGCTTGCTGATTGGTTGCTATAAGGTACTGCACATCATTACTGCTAACTGATTGGTTGCTAGAGGTTAAATGCTTACTGCTCGGTTGCTAGAGGTTACTGTGCATCATTAACACTTATTGGTTGCTAGAGGTTACTGTGCATCATTAACACTTATTGGTTGCTAGAGGTTACTGTGCATCATTACCACTTATTGGTTGCTAGAAGTTACAGCACATCAATACAGCTCATTGATTGGTTGCTAAAGGTTACAGCACATCATCTCCCCACTGCCTGCACACCATGGACTGGGGAGGTGAGAGGACCCATTAATAGACAGAAAACTCCTAGAACTTGCTATAAGCCATGAGCAGAGCAGAGTACACACAACTATGAAGGTTAACTGAGTGTAGGTAGGCACAGAGTCCAATGTGAGCAGTATCCCTGAGGACAGGCTCCCAGAAATAAATGACTGGTCATGCCGCCTGCAGTAGAGCAGGGTTTAGGGGTGAGCTACATACAGAGTGCAGGATTGAGGAGTGTGCTGTGTATGGAGTGCAAGGTTGAGTGTACGCTATGTACAGAATTCAGAGCTGATGAGCGAGCTATGTACAGAGTGCAGGGTTGAGGGGTGCGTTACATTCAGAGTGCAGGGTTGAGGGGTGCGTTACATACAGAGTGCAGGGTTGAGGGGTGCGTTGCATACAGAGTGCAGGATTAAGGGGTGCTTTACATACAGAGTGCATGGTTGAGGGGTGCGTTACAAAGTGCAGGATTAAGGGGTGCAGGATTAAGGGGTGTGTTACATACCGAGTGCAGGATTAAGGGGTGCTTTATATACAGAGTGCATGGTTGAGGGATGCGTTACATACAGAGTGCAGGCTTGAGGTGTGTGCTACGTACAGTGTCCAAGATTGAGGGGTGCGCTATATACAGTTTGCAGGGTTAGTGGTGTCTTGTGTCCCCCCCCCCCAAGTACAGAGCTTTCCTCCCCTAACTCCAGTTTAAACCCCCCCTTCAATACATAGCATTCCACGGCACCAATCCACCCCCTCCTCTCCCTTCTTTCACTACACAGCATTCCTCGGCACCACTACCACCCACCCCCCCCTCCAGACTCCATTACCTAAAAACCAGCAGAGCAGGACACCGGGCAGCACAAGAGAATCTGCAATATGCATGTCCGTGGAGGAGCTTCTCATCCCGGCCCCCTTCCTCCTCTGCTCTTGTATACAACTCAATGTGTGTAGAGCAGAGAGAGGCATGTGAACGGCAGCCAGGAGAGGAGATCTGTCACTTGTAAATAGGGAAGCAGCGCTTCTGTATTAACAAGTGACAGTAGCGAGTAGCTGAGCTAGCAAGTGACAGGCGACGGAGCAGAACTTCGGCTGAAAAAAAAAACGCCAGGCAGCGCGGGCTCCAGAAGCATCTCAGCTGCTTTGGGGCCCCCCACAAGTGGCTGGGCCCTGGGCAGATGCCACGTTCACGCGGCGGTAAAGACGGCCCTGAGTACAATCTGTCATAAAAAGGAAATAAAAAACAAAAGAAAGAATAAAATGCATTAGGTTAATACAGGCATATGAAGATTTAGAAGTTTCCCTTGCCTGGGGTAAAAATTCCCAGACAAGGGGTAGGGGGCCCTCGTCTGATCCCCGCATATTTCCGAGAGGACCAGAGGAAAGCAGGTGGAGGCACATGTAACATCTGTGCACAGGGAGTCCGCTTTTAAAAAAAAAATAGAAAAAATCTATAGCCCAAATGTATGAAATTATATATCCTGAATAAGTATGTTTAGTAGGATCTTGAATTAAGCGTATTGGACATTTCTCTGTGTAAGAGGAGATAATTGAGTATAGTATGTGGGGGGGGGGGGGGATCTAGAGTTTACTAAATGGGATGATACTAACGAAACATGATATTACAGTAAAGTACCATAACCAAGATATGTTTTAGCCTATGGGAGTGTAGTCGGTCAATTATTGTATGTTTTAGATAAGCGGATCAGAATACACTTAAACTTGTATTTGTATGAACTATTTTCAACGTTGGCAATTTAATAGAATTTCCTAATAGAAAAGGATTGCTTAACAATTGAATTGCAACAGAGGCCATATGGCCAAAAAGGATAAAAAAAAAAGAGATTGCAAACTTATTTTAGCAATAGCATAAGTTTGCATCAATATTGTATGTGAAAATGAGGCAAAATTGATAAATGAGGGTAAAAAATAAATAAAGATAAAAATATTTGTTAAACAAATTAATGGATCCATTATTTAGGCAAGATCCAGTAATGTTTTGTAGTAGATGAGGACCAAAATTGCCTCCTAAAGTTAAAAAGCTTATTACTAGGTCAGAGAAAAATTTAGAAAAACATGTAGAGGAGATTTTGTTCAGCAATTGACTGCATTGCTATTCTCCCATAAAATGTTAATTAAGCGAAGAAGAAAAAGAAAAAGTTTTGCTAGCCAATTTCCATAGGTTTTATCATTAGCATATTTCAATCTTATGCAAGATTGAAGCAAAATTATTAAGATAAAAATGAATGAAAAATAAAAATAAAAAATACATTTATTGCAGGATGGAAAGTTTGTTCCATAAGTCTATTTTCCGTTAGGGGTTAATAAATGTATTAGGGTTAGGAATGCCCCCAAGGTTTGGGACGTTTACTGTTATGTCAGAAAGAATGTCAAGGTTTGAGTGAAGTTTCATCAGTTGTTGTCTTGCTGTTTTCGTACAGGATGCTGCAGCAGCCGTAGCAGTTACAGGGGTGTCGTCATAAAGTTCTGTCAGTCCATGGAGTTATCTTGAGCTTAGGGTGAAGCTGCAAATCACCCTCTTTTGTGGGTATGCTGATTGCATTATTCATCTCAGGTTGGGATGAATTGTGAAGAGATGAGGAAGAGGCTGTTCTTCTTCGTGATGATGATACTGCTGAGGAGTTTTCTGTTAGGTTAAGATCCTGGAGTGCTTGCAGCAGCTCTTCTGGAGTTTTACAGGAGATTCTGGAACCTTTGTGAGTAAACCGCAGGGAGAAAGGGAATCCCCACTGATACTTAATACCATGGCGTTGTAAGTCCATTAAGTGGGGTTTCATTGCACGTCTCTTTGAAATTTTCAGTTGGGATAGGTCCGCAAAGATTTGGTAATTATGGCCCTGAAAAGTTAAGTTATTCTATTCTCTGGTTGCGTCCAGGAGTTGTTCTTTAGTTTTATAAAAATTGAATTTTGCAATGATGTCCCAAGGGGGGCCATCAGTTTTTTTTGGCCATAAGAGCCCTATGAACTCTGTCCATCTCCAGCCACTCCACAGGAATACCTGGATATAGTTCTTGGCATAACGCTGTTATGGTTGATTGTAAGTCTATTACTGTCTCAGGTATCCCCCTGAAGCGCAGGTTTGACCTTTTAGCGCGGTTCTCATAATCTTCGAGTTTATTTTGTAAGGTAATATTTTCCTCTTTAAGGGTATCTAGTTCATATAGAAAGTCCTGAGTAGAATTTTCAATGTCTTCTATTTTCATCTCGAGAGCTTCAATGCGGTGCCCCAATTCTCTGATTTCCTTAGTTAGGTTATTGGTGATTTGTTCTGACGTTTGTTTTAAAGCTTTATGTAGCATTTTCTCAAATTGTTTCAGTATGCTTGAGGGAGTTGTAGCATCTTGTTGTGATTCACCTGACATGTTTATGTTTGTATCAGATTCAGAGTCTTCTGGGGAGAATAGTTTAGGCAGCTTACACTTGTTCCTCTTCTCTGAGGTGAGTGTCTCTGAGGTGAATGGCACCTTATTAGTATGCTTAGTATTTGCTTTCACTGGGGTCCCGCTCTGAGGGTTAGTTTTGGACTTATTACGGGCACCTCCAAGAACCATTTTGGCATATAAATGTTCCCCTCACCTCTCTGGTTTGAAGTGTCTTGTTTGCGGGTGTTTGAATGTCCGCAGGCTTCCTTTATTAACGGTATTCTCCCCCTCGCAGAGCGGAGCTCTAGCCCGACATTACCGCCGCTCTAGCCTCCGCGCATGCGCCTCAACATATGTGCTTTTCACATCATATCAGTTATTAGTAAATAATCAAAATGTGCTCAAATCTAAAAAGCATTAATGTTGAAACTGACAGTGCCTACTCATATCTACTAACTTCCTTCCATGCAATTTACTCCACTTGACTCCAGTGTATCGTGCCAATAGAATTACAGTTGTGCTCATAAGTTTACATACCCTGGCAGAATTTATGATTTCTTGGCCAATTTTCAGAGAATATGAATGATAAACACAAACTTTTCCTTCACTCATGGTTAGTGTTTGGCTGAAGCCATTTATTATCAATCAACTGTGTTTACTCTTTTTGAATCATAATCACAGAAACAGAAACTACCCAAATGACCCTGGTCAAAAGATTACATACTCTGATGATTTTTGCCTGATAAACATGCACAGAAGTTGACACAAAGGGGTTTGAATGGCTATTAAAGGTTACCATTCTCACCTGTGATCTGTTTGCTTGCAATTAGTGTGTGTGTGTAGAAAACATCAATGAGTTTCTGTACTCCTGACAGACTCTTGCATCTTTCTTCCAGTGCTGCACTGATGTTTCTGGATTCGGAGTCATGGGGAAAGCAAAAGAATTGTCAAAGGATCTGTGGGAAAGGGTAGTTGAACTGTATAAAACAGGAAAAGGATATAAAAAGATATCCAAGGAATTGAGAATGCCAATCAGCAGTGTTCAAACTCTAATCAAGAAGTGGAAAATGAGGGGTTCTGTTAAAACCAAACCACAGTCAGGTAAACCAACTACAATTTCAGCCACAACTGCCAGGAAAATTGTCTGGGATGCAAAAAAAAAACAACGAATAGCTTCAGGTGAAATACAGGACTCTGAAAACATGTGGTGTGGCTGTTTCAAGATGCACAATAAGGAGGCACTTGAAGAAAGATGGGCTGCATGGTCGAGTCGCCAGAAAAAAGCCATTACTACGCAAATGCCACAACGTATCCCACTTACAATACGCTAAACAGCACAGAGACAAGCCTCAAACCTTCTGGCACAAAGTCATTTGGAGCGATAAGACCAAAATTTTGCTTTTTGGCCACAACCATAAACACTACATTTGGAGAGGAGTCAACAAGGCCTATGATGAAACATGGAGGTGGATCGCTAATGTTTTGGGGATGTGTGAGCTACAAAGGCACAGTATATTTGGTCAAAATTGATGGCAAGATGAATGCAGTATGTTATCATACAGGAACATTTGCATTCATCAGCCAGAAAGCTGTGCATGGGACGTACTTGGACATTCCAACATGACATTGATCCAAAACACAAGGCAAGTCGACCTGTCATTGGCTACAGCAGAATAAAGTGAAGGTTCTGGAGTGGCCATCTCAGTCTCCTGACCTCAATATCATTGAGCCACTCTGGGGAGATCTCAAATGTGCAGTTCATGCAAGACAGCCCAAAATTTTACAGGAACTGGAGGCTTTTTGCCAAGAGGAATGGGCAGTTTTACCATCTGAGAAGATAAAGAGCCTCATCCACAAATACCACAAAAGACTTCAACTGTCATTGCTGTTAAAGGGGGCAATACACGATGTTAAGAACTGGGGTATGTAAACTTTTTATCAGGGTCATTTGGGTAGTTTCTGTTGTGATTATGATTTAAAAAGAGTAAACACAGTTAATTGATAATAAATGGCTTCAGCCAAACACTAACCATGAGTGAAAGAAATGCCTTTGTGTTATCATTCATATTCTCTTAAAAATGGCCAAGAAATCATAAATTCTGCCAGGGTGTGTAAACTTATGAGCACAACTGTATGTGTTTCTTCCTCCTGCGTCTTACCAACACCCAATCTCTGTTCAATGAAATATCTCTTGACCTGCTATTTTCTTTCACAAATGTTTTATTGAAGTTTAAACAAACATCATGTATTAAAGTCAAGGTTGAAAATGTGAACTCAGGCAGAGCTTATAAACTCAATAATACAAAGTTTTAAATCAAAGTGCCAACATATAACAAATCGTGCTATTCAGACAATACACAAGCATAAAGCAAGACATTATCCTAATAAAGTCGAGTGCAGATTAAACTGTAGTGTCTTTCTTTACCGTACATCATGGGACACAGAGCACCATAGTGATTACTATGTGGGTTATAGGCCACCTTCAGGTGATGGACACTGGCACACCCAAGACAGGAAGTCCCCCTCTATATAACCCCTTCCATACAGGGAGTACCTCAGTTTTTTCGCCAGTGTCTAAGGTGTTGGTCACGGTTAAAGAAGTGCTGAGAAGAGCTCCGCTGGAAGGATCCTTACAGGATCAAGGGGCTATGCAACCGGATCCATTCAAAGTGCCAAAAAAGGCCAAAGTGGATGGTACCTGGGCCTCGAGGAAGAAGAATTAGGTTTTGCCTGTAATGCTTCTCTTGGAGGGCTGGACCCTGGGATCCAGCACTTTGGTCATACAACTAATACCAAAGATTATCTGGCAGGGTGCTGTACAGGTCCAAGGGAGTGGACCACATATAAAGGGGAACCGGTCCTTGAAGGTCTTTCATGACACAGCCCGCCGTGATGAGTGAAGATTGGGTCTGTCTGGTTTCCAGCAGTATCCTGTGGCGGGAAAGGTAAGTGAAAATAATGCTTAGGAACACATATGTTCGCTAATGGATTTCTTCCTTTGAGTAGATGTTGTCTTGCCTGTCTTCTCCACTAGAGGGTGTGAAAGTGCAACATACCTGATGTTTACTGTACCACGCTTCCCCAGTGATAACGCTCAGTGTCTGCAGGCCTTGTGTGGAACACCTCGCTTTCTCTGCGCTCCAGTCTCAGCCACCAGGAAGGGTTGGGGGATTACCTGCCATTTTACACGGCGCCTGGCGTCCCCTAATAGCAGTAGCCCTCTTCCTCTTCTCCCCCTCCTCCCGCCGGCTGTCCCAAAGCCACGCGCACGCGGGAATAAAACATTTAAATAAATAGTCGTTCCCGGGCAGGGAAGCGTGGCTTACCGCAGCTGGCATGCACGTTGTTTCTCACACGGCACAGGCGCAGGGCTGGCTGTTTTAAAAAAAAGCCTTTACTCTAAGAGCATCTGGGCTGGCGGAGGGATACAGGAGCATATCGGGGCATGTTGGCTATGTGGGTGGACTGGATACAGGCATTCCTAAGACATGTCTACTTAGCATCAGGCTGAGCAGTGATAGCAGCATACAAATTGAATTGCTGAACTAAAGCTCAGCAGTGGATGCATTTGTATTAGTTCCTCTGCTTTTGTGCTTAGGACTATGCCTTCCCGAAGAGGGGGTGCAGGTACAGCAAAGAGGAATGCAAGGGCGTCGCCATCGGGATCTGATGATCCTAGTCACGCTTCCACAGTACCATCCTCTTCTGAATGACCTGAAGCAGCTGGCCAGGATGAACCATTGGGACTGTCAGGTATTGCAGCTACTCCCAACGTCTCAGCCCCTGTATACGTCACTGAGGACGTTTTTTCGTCGGCTTTGGTTGGTTTAGAAGAAAGGTTAGCTGCTTTAATTGCATCTTCTTCCCAGAGTGGAAAAAAGCACAGTATGTCCCCCTCCCCGCCCCGGGCCCTCAAGCAAAGTAAAAAATGGTGGCCAGATGAAGATGAGTAACCATCGGGGGACCGGGAAGAGGGACAGACTGATGATTCCTCCTCTGAGGAGTCAGCTTCAGAAGAACCCTTCTCAGCCTCGCAATCTCAAAGGTTGCTAGTGCAATCCCTTACAGAGTTGGTCCATTCTGCGTATAAGTTGCCCTCAGCTGAGATGGCCGAAACCCCCATTTCCTCTTTGGGTTTTCTAAGGCCCCCACAGGCTCTACATGCCTTTCCTGTCCACCCATTGCTGAAGCGGCCTGTAACGGGTCCCCAAATATCAAGGGGATTAACGCCGTTTACGATGTCCCCTCTCCTGGACACACATCCACTCGCTACCAATCTTCCACAGCCAAACGATCCCTTCCCATAGGAACCAATCCCTCTGGAAGAAACGAGACGCACTCTGTATTCTTCTGGGGTAGAATGACTTCTTTATTGAGAAAACATTGAAACTTTATACACAATTTAATACACATTAGTTAACATGAACAAGGGTCCAGCTCCACCCACACCTTACAAGACTCAACGCATTATTTTGACGTCTGTTAGGAGACAACAGGCTTCACACAATAGATCCTAAAGATCCCCAATACACATCTTATCACAAAGTGTTTGGAAGACAGTCTGTCAGGAGACAACACGTTCTAATCCCTTTATATCCTAAATCCCTTTGTATTGTAAATCCCAGTCTGCCTTTACAATACACACAAGTATAGTGTTAATTACCTCTATTCACACCAGACCTTCCCCATTCACAATGAACAATAGAATGCAAAACACCTTAATTCCTCACAGCAATGATTACACAAAGGCAGGGCTGTGGGTGATGATATTAGCATCTAAGAGTATGTGTCCAAACATCATGAAGGCGTCACTTTTCAATTAACCTGTTGAGGTCATAATCAAACAGTAAAAGTTCTTTGCAGATATCCTGGGGAATATGGTGGATAAATATTACAGACCCATTTTAGGTAGCCCAAGATATATTACTTAATGCCCATTATTTCCTGGCTCACCCTGTGTCCAAAGTGACCCTCCTGTCACACATCTCCCCTTTCGGCAGGAGACTAACAGAGGAGGCGACCCCAGACGGGTTGACTCCGAAGTTAGTCCATAGGTCCATTCCTCTAATGCCGGTATCCACACAGTACCCCAAATAAATTGCTCCAAACAGAGCACTACTTACCCAGCCAACCTCTGCCTCTCTCAGAGAATATACCCGCCGCTGGGGAGAGGCCTGGACTGGCCCTTCTCCCTGAAGTCCTTTCAGCCGCTGGAGAGAAGACCGGGTGACTGGGCTCAGTCCATCATGCTGTTGGGGATCTAGGTCGACTGCCCGGCATCCCTGGGGTATACCAGTGGAGACTGAAATCCCATCTACTTGTGGTAGGTGAAAATCCCCCAGTGCTTGCAAAGCAAGGCTGACATCCTCCTGTCCCAGTGTCACACCATTTTCTGGGGTTGTGTCAGTGAGGACCGAAGTCCCATCCAGTACCACAGGAACTCCCTCTTCTGTTAGTTGAGAGCAGAGGCCCGCGGCACTCTGCTCTGTTGCCAGCTCTTGTGCTGGGTTGCTCTGAGTGGAGACCGCAGTCCCATCCACCGATATCCGCTCAAGTGGCAGTTGTGTGCAGCGGCCAGTAGCATTCTGCCCTGCTGCCAGCACTTCTGCTGGGGACTCCACACCATCTGCTCTGGCTACCTGTTGGGGAGGGAAAATGGCTGCTTCTCCTCTCTGCATCTCTTAAATCCACTCGGAAAGAGGAACCATCGCCTTCTCACCTCGGGCCTCCAAAACTGCCACGGGTGTAGAGCAGGGGTTTGTAGTACTCTGTCCTGCTGCCAGTACTTGGGCAGGCGATGCATAATCCCTAACATCCTCCGAACAGTCCCTTAAGTCCATACCTTCTGTAATCTGTGGCTGGGGAGATGAGTCAACTGCCCTAGCTCCCTGAAACTCCATATCATCCACTTCGGCTTTAGGGAGGGCAATCTTCAGCTTTTCCACTGCCGATTCTTCAGCCAGGATTTCAGAGTTGTCAACTGGTATTTCCTGATAGTCCCAGGCAAAGGGAGCCCCACCCTGCTGCTGAGCGGAGTCTAGCAGCTGTTTGTAGGCGATCTCCAGCTCCCATTCCTGAATGGCCAGAAACTCCAAATCTTCCTGTGCCCAGTGCCCTTACGAGACATTCAGTCTTTGTTCTCTGTGCTTCATTATTTCCTCCAAACGCCACTCCCGATCACTCCCAAAGTCAGGGTCACTGGACAGCCCCCAATACAACAATCCCAGGCCATCATATTCAAAGCCTTCTGTGGGGCTGCCATCCGCTGACCATGGGCACTCTTGGGCTACATAACACCGGAGGGCTCTGTAGCTCTCGTCCAACCGCATCTCTGCCCGGATCAGCCTGCTTAACTCAGCTGTCCACTCCTGATTCAGTTGTTCTCCCAATAACAGCATTCGTACTTCATACTGCGACCAGTACCTTACATGGATGGAGGGGAGAACCTTTCCCTGGTGTTGCTGCTCGAGAGCTAGCGCTTTCTTCCAGAGTTCGCAGCGGATCGAATCAGACCATCCCAGCAGGACCTCCTCTGATACTGGTCCTCTATGCTGTATCTGCATCTCTCGCAACCTCCTTCTGAATTCCTCTTCCATGGCGGCTGGTATCTGTATCTCTCCTCTCCTTTCAGTTGGTGCTGCTTCTTTAGGTGTTGTCTCCGATTGCCGTATTTCCGCCATTCTCTGCTCATGTTGCCGCTCATCCTGCCGCTCAATGTCTCTAATGGCTTCCTGTATGGCGGTCTCTGATGGGTTAGCACCATATAATGCCAACCGCTGTCGCACTCGTTGCTGAAACAAATCTTCAACTGACCAGGGTCCTGCATCACCCTCCTTCGGCTGCATAGCTGGTCATTCACTGTGGTGGTTTGGAGTGTCCCAGGAACTGGAGGGAAAATCCCACTGCTGCCACCAATGTAACGGCACCCCAAATATCAAGGGGGTTAAACGCCGTTTAAATATTCCCCTCTCCTGGACACACATCCGCTACCAATCTTCCACAGCCAGGCGACCCTTTCCCATAGGAATTAATCCTTCTGGAAGAACGAGACACACGCTCTGTATCTTCCTAAATCGAATGCCTTTTATTGAGAAACATTGTAACTTTTATATACATCTAATACACAGTAGTTTAACATGAACAATGGCCCAGCTCCACCCACACATCACAAGACTCAACACATCATCCTGACGTCTGCTAGGCTTCACAAGATCCCACACAATAGAATATAACGATCCCCAATACACATCTTATCACAAAGTGTTGGCAGCCAGTCTGTCTGCCGGTTACCATACACACAGGCATAGTGAACAATAGAATGCAAATCACCTTAATTCCTCCCAGCAATGATTACACAAAAGGCAGGGGCTGGGGGTGATGACATTAGCATCTAACAGTATGTGTCCCAACATCATGAAGGCGTCACTTTTCAATTACCCTGTTGAGGTCATAATCAAACAGTAAATAGTTCTTTGCAGATATCCTGAGGAATATGGTGGATCAATATTACAGACTGTCAAGGTCACCTGTGGCCAGGTGACAGATGCACACCGTAGGGGGACAGGAGTGCACCGCAAGGTAGTGAACCCTATGGCTGACTTCTGCGGATAGGAAACTGGGTGGTTGTGGAAAGCGGGACCAGAGGAGCACAACCGGGATCCTAACGGAAGCTAGAACCAAGATTCCCCAGGGAGCGGAGTCTAAGACCCAGCAGGTCTTCTCCAGAGCCTCTAGTGGTGAGGATGTTATGCTGCAGGCTGGGTCCAGGTTGCGGCCCCTGGAGTCTCCTAGCTCACGCCCCGTAGGATAAGGGGAAAAGAGGGGAAGCAGCAGCACAAGATATGAAAGAAACGAATAACAAGCTGAAGGGTCACGAGCAGACAGGGATAGTCAGGGTCAAGCCAAATATGTAACAGAAAGACAGACGTAGCACACAGCAGGCAGGAACCCAAACACACAATGCCTAACAAACACGTTGATCAGCAAAGCAGGCTTGCAGTGCACAGGTTAATATAGCGTTCTGTGATAGGGCCTGGGGTGGAGTCAGACTGGGAGGAGATTATAAAGGAAGCCAGGTGAAAGGGTTCTGGCCTCTAAGATGAACACATGAGGAGGAAAGGTAAGATGGCAGACAGACATTAATGCATATCCATGACAGTACCCTCCCTCTTACGAGGCCTCCCCCTTCCCCGCCTGGGCCCAGGTTTAGAGGAAAACTTCAGATGAAACTCCTTTAACAGACAAGGTGCAAAGACCTCAGATGCAGTGATCCAAGACCTCTCCTCAGGACCAAACCCTTTCCAATGAACGAGGTACTGAAGAACGCCTTTACAGAGTCGGGAGTCCAGAATTTGACTGATCTCCTACTCCTGATTATCCTCTGAGACAGGCGCCACGGTAGGGAGAGGACGAGAGAATTTATTGAAGACTAAAGGCTTTAGAAGAGCAACATGGAAGGAGTTAGTGATTTTAAGGCTCTTATGAATCTGGAGTTCTAAACAAACCGGATTCAGTTTAGCAGTTACCATGTATGGACCGATGAATCGTGGAGCAAACTTCAGAGAAGGAACTCGTGGCTTGATGTTCCTGGTAGAGAGCCAGACTTTGTCCCCTGGCTGAAGAGAAGGCGGTTTACGCCTGCGGCGGTCGGCAAAGCCTTTGAATTTTTCAGCAGCTGCCCGGAGGGAATCATGAACGTGACCCCAAACGGAATTGAGAGACTCCTGAACCGAAGCCAAAGCTGGAATGTCTGGAGAACAGATCATGGGAAGAGGAAGTTGAGGGTGTTTTCCATAAACTGTGAAAAAGGGTGTCTTCTGCGAACTGGTATTCACATGATTGTTATGGGAGAATTCTGCCCACGGGAGTAGAGAGGACCAATCGTCATGGTGAGAAGACACAAAGGTGCGAAGAAAGACCTCCAACTCCTGATTAACCCTCTGTCTGTCCATTGGATTGGGGATGGTAAGAAGAAGAAAAATCCAAGACAATATTGAGGGATTTGCAAAAGGCTCTCCAAAAACGAGACGTGAATTGGACTCCCCTGTCGGAAACAATATGAGAAGGGACCCCATGTAGGTGGAGAATTTCTCGAATGAAAATGGGAACCAAGGCAGGGGCAGAAGGAAGACCAGGAAGAGGAACAAAATGAGCCATCTTGGAGAACCGATCGATTACCACCCAAATTACTGTATTATTCTCAGACAGTGGGAGGTCGGTGATAAAATCCATGGCAATATGGGCCCAGGGTTCCTTAGGAATGGGCAAGGGCATGAGGAGACCAGCAGGAGCTTGTGTGGAGGATTTGTTTTTAACGCATACTGTTAGACAGGTTAATTGGTTGTCAGCGAGCTGGTCGGTAAGTAGGCTTGGTTTTTCCCTGGGCATTCCCCAGGCCATGTTGTTATCTGCTTTAGCCTTCCAATGCTACTTACCGTGATAGCCAGCTATAGATGGGGGCGGTGGACATGTTTTTGTTTTCACCTATGGTGCTTGTATTGGTCCAGTAGTGCACCAACACCTTTGCTGCCATTGTGCTACGCTGGGTGTTTGGTGTGCTCCTGTACCTTTAAGGAGGGGTGGCTCCCCTTCAGTCCACCTGCCCTCATCTAACCATCAGAATGCATGTGCCTCCATTGTGGGGACACTCAATGTTAGTGTAGGACCATAGACTCCAGGGGGCCTTGGCATGGCTCTGTGGCTCACGCATGCGTTTGCAAATGCGTGCGGACAAACCCCTGTTTTTAACGCATACTGTTAGACAGGTTAATTGGTTGTCAGCGAGCTGGTCGGTAAGTAGGCTTGGTTTTTCCCTGGGCATTCCCCAGGCCATGTTGTTATCTGCTTTAGCCTTCCAATGCTACTTACCGTGATAGCCAGCTATAGATGGGGGCGGTGGACATGTTTTTGTTTTTGTTTTCACCTGAGGTACTGAAGAACGCCTTTACAGAGTCGGGAGTCCAGAATTTGACTGATCTCGTACTCCTGATTATCCTCTGAGACAGGCGCCACGGTAGGGAGAGGACGAGAGAATTTATTGAGGACTAAAGGCTTTAGAAGAGCAACATGGAAGGAGTTAGTGATTTTAAGGCTCTTAGGAATCTGGAGTTTGAAACAAACCGGATTCAGTTTAGCAGTTACCGTGTATGGACCGATGAATCGTGGAGCAAACTTCAGAGAAGGAACTCGTGGCTTGATGTTCCTGGTAGAGAGCCAGACTTTGTCCCCTGGCTGAAGAGAAGGCGGTTTACGCCTGCGGCGGTCGGCAAAGCCTTTGAATTTTTCAGCAGCTGCCCGGAGGGAATTATGAACGTGACCCCAAACGGAATTGAGAGACTCCTGAACCGAAGCCAAAGCTGGAATGTCTGGAGAACAGATCATGGGAAGAGGAAGTTGAGGGTGTTTTCCATAAACTGTGAAAAAGGGTGTCTTCTGCGAACTGGTATTCACATGATTGTTATGGGAGAATTCTGCCCACGGGAGTAGATAGGACCAATCGTCATGGTGAGAAGACACAAAGGTGCGAAGAAAGACCTTCAACTCCTGATTAACCCTCTCAGTCTGTCCATTGGATTGGGGATGGTAAGAAGAAGAAAAATCCAAGACAATATTGAGGGATTTGCAAAAGGCTCTCCAAAAACGAGACGTGAATTGGACTCCCCTGTCGGAAACAATATGAGAAGGGACCCCATGTAGGCGGAGAATTTCTCGAATGAAAATGGGAACCAAGGCAGGGGCAGAAGGAAGACCAGGAAGAGGAACAAAATGAGCCATCTTGGAGAACCGATCGATTACCACCCAAATGACTATTATTCTCAGACAGTGGGAGGTCGGTGATAAAATCCATGGCAATATGGGCCCAGGGTTCCTTAGGAATGGGCAAGGGCATGAGGAGACCAGCAGGAACTTGTGTGGAGGATTTGGACTGAGCACAGACATGACAAGCTTTAACGTAGTCTTTGACGTCTGAGCGGAGATTAGGCCACCAGTAGTGACGACTGATGAGTAGGAAGGATCGGAGGAATCCAGAATGACCTGCCACCTTGGAATCATGTCCCCAACGAAGGATCTTAGCTCTTAGCTCAGTGGGGACAAAGGTCTTACCAGGCGGAATTTTTGACTTCAGGGTGGTAGAGTGGGCAACAATGCATGAGGTTGGAATGATCGGCTCAGGTTCAGGGGCGGACTCCTCGTCCAAAGTGTCAAATGACCTAGACAGCGCATCAGCCCAACCGTTGCAGGAACCAGGTTTGTAGGTAATCGTGAAATTAAAACGGGCAAAGAAGAGACTGCACCTGGCCTGTCTAGGATTCAGACGTTTAGCATTCTGTAGATACTGTAAATTTTTGTGATCGGTAAAGATCATTATGGAGTGAGGGGAACCCTCCAAGAGATGACGCCACTCCTCTAACGCCAATTTAATTGCGGGAAGTTCCCGATCACCGATGGCATAATTCCTCTCTTCCTGAGAATTTTTTTTGGAGAAGAACGCACATGGTTGGTGTCTCTTCTCAAAGATTTGAAGAAGCACAGCTCCTACCCCCATTGAGGAAGCGTCCACTTCAATAAAAAATGCATTCCCAGGATGTGGTCTCCTCAAGAGGGGGCCAGAAACAAAGGCCTGTTTCAGGTTGTGAAATGCAGAGACAGCTTCGGGAGGCCAGTCTCTGGCATTCACACCCTTCTTGGTCAAAGCGATAATAGGCGCGGCAATGGAAGAGTAATTCCTTATGAACTGCCTATAATAATTAGTGAAGCCAAGAAAGCGCTGTGTGGCCTTAAGGCTAGCAGGAAGAGGCCAGTTGGTGATAGCCAAGACCTTCCCAGTATCCATACGAAGACCCGAACATGAGACAAAGCACCCCAAAAACAGGACCTCAGAACATTCAAAGGAACATTTCTCCAGCTTGGCATAGAGATTGTTCTCTCTAAGACGCTGAAGTACAGTGCGGACATGGTTTCTGTGGACGAGCAGATTTTCAGAAAAGATCAGAATGTCATCCAGATAGATGACAACAAACTGGTACAGCAGATCTCTGAAGATTTAATTGACAAAGTTTTGAAACACGGCTGGAACATTACACAGACCAAAAGGCATCACCAGATATTCGTAATGCCCATCTCTAGTGTTGAATGCAGTCTTCCATTCGTCACCCTCCCGTATTCGAATGAGATTGTACGCGCCTCTGAGATCCAACTTGGTGAAAATGGAGGCACCCTTCAACCTATCGAATAGCTCAGATATTAAGGGTAAGGGGTATCGATTTTTAATGGTAACCGCATTTAAACCCCGATAATCGATGCAGGGTCTTAAGGTACCATCCTTTTTGGCAACAAAAAAGAACCCTGCCCCTGCAGGCGATGAGGATTTCCGGATGAAACCTCTCTCCAGATTCTCTGCGACATACTCAGACATGGCCTTGGTCTCTGGGATGGACAGAGGGTAGGTACGACCCCTGAGTAGAGTTGCTCCGGGGACAAGATCAATAGCACAGTCAAAAGACCTGTGGGGAGGAAGCACCTCAGCTGATTTCTTACACAACACATCCCGGTAGTCGCTGTATGCAGCAGGAAGATCAGAAGAAACAGAAGTGGCAGCAACCGGAAGACTCTCCTTGGGGGTCACCTTGAGAAGACATGACGAGAAACATGAGGAACCCCAGGCCAGGATCTGCCCAGAGACCCAGTCCACATGTGGAGAGTGGAGCTGTAGCAAAGGGAGGCCCAATACAACTGGGGTAGAGGCCTTGGGTAGAATAAGAAAGGATATCCACTCCTGGTGGAGAATCCCTACCGACATCCTAATGGGTAGCGTCTGGAAGCGAATAGGGCCCCCTGGGAGAACAGTGCCATCAATTGCTGAGACTACCAATGGGGTAGTGAGAGGTGAAAGGGTAAGCTTCAAAGAGGAAGCAGTTCTCCAATCCATAAAATTGCCGGCAGCCCCGGAATCCAGGTATGCAAGGGTTGACTGAGGAGAAGTGCCTACATGAAGGAACACCGGCAAGAGCAGGCGAGAAGGTGATGTTTCTGGGTCCAATACTCCACCTTCCAAATGTATTAGACCCAAGCGTTTCCCGGACGAAGCGAACAGGAGTCACGAAAATGACCCTTGCCCCACAATAGAGGCACAAGCCCAGAGTTCTGCGCCTAGCACGTTCTTCGAGGGTTAGTCTGGTCCGGCCCAGCTGCATAGGTTCTTCAGCAGGTAGAGGATGCTCCACGGGATGAAGGGAGGGGAGCTCAGACTGGCTAGGACCCAGAGAGTGCTGGCGTCTTTTTTCTAAGGACCTCTCTTGAAAACGAATGTCGATCTGGTTGCATAACGAAATTACATCGTCCAGACCGACGGGAATGGCTCTTCCCGCTAATTCGTCTTTCACTCGGTCAGAGAGGCCATGTAAAAAGGTAGCGACCAGGGCCTCATTATTCCAGCTCAATTCAGCTGTGTGGATACGGAACTGAAGAGCATATTGTCCCACTGAACTAGATTCTTGGCGAAGACGTAAGACAGCACTAGCCGCTGAAGAAGCCCGAGCCGGCTCTTCGAAGATATTACGAAAGAGCTTCAAGAAATCGGACAGGCTGGAAACCACCGGATCATTCCTCTCCCACAGGGGGGCAGCCCAGGCTAAAGCTTCACCAGAGAGAAGGGAAATGATATAGGCTACCTTAGCCCGGTCAGACAGGAAGCTTTGAGGCTGAAGCTCAAAATGAATTGTGCATTGGCTGAGAAACCCCCTGCAGGCCTTGGAGTCCCCAGAGAAACGGAACGGAGCTGGCAATTTTAGTGAGTGTGTGGCTGCGACTGGTGCGATAGGTACAGCCGCTGGTTGTACTTGAGGTTGCGGATTCGGGGTTCCCAAAGAGGCCTGAAGCTGCTCGAATCGAGAAGCCAGATCCTGGAGGAATCACATCACCTGAGTCTGATTTGATTCCTGGGTTTCAAGTCTGCGAACTATGCCCTGCAATGGATCATCCGCGGGGAGCGGGATGTCAGCCGGGTTCATGGCTGATCAAACTGTCAAGCTCACCTGTGGCCAGGTGACAGATGCACACCGTAGGGGGACAGGAGTGCACCGCAAGGTAGTGAACCCTATGGCTGACTTCTGCGGATAGGAAACTGGGTGGTTGTGGAAAGCGGGACCAGAGGAGCACAACCGGCATCCTAACAGAAGCTAGAACCAAGATTCCCCAGGACGCGGAGTCTAAGACCCAGCAGGTCTTCTCCAGAGCCTCTAGTGGTGAGGATGTTATGCTCAATGGCGTCCCTAGGGGGGGACCAGAGGGGGCCCTGGCCCCCCCAACATTATGCTGTGCCCCACCATGTGCCCCCCAAAAAAAAAAAAAATTTTTTTTTTGCTCGGGCTTCTGCTGGGGTAACATAGTCTCTCCTGAGAGGGAGAGCGTCCCCAGTCAGCTCCTGTGGGGGATTCCTCCCCCTCCCTCTGCTCGCTCCTTTCCCTGCATCCTCATTGGCATGGAGAAGAGCGAGTTGCAGGAAGGACTCCACAAGCACTGTGGGAGGGGGGGAGGGGGGCCCAAGCCTTCATCTCAGTTACTGAAAAAACAGACTGATTTCTCCCGTCCTTAGGACAGGAGAACCAGCCTATAAATTCCGAGAGTGGTGACTGCAAGCTGAGCCGAGTGTCAGTCTATGACACTCTTTCACAGCCCAGCGAGTCCAGCCACCCCCCCTCACTCTCCTCACATACGAGCAGGGAGGAATACAGCTCCTCCTCCTCCTTCCAGTCCCGCCCACACTGTCCCAGCGTGCTGTATCTGAAGAGAGGGGATGTGTGGGCGGGAAATATGAAAATCAGCAGCATTCCAGGCTGTGTGTGAATGATGCCTGAGATTCTAGCGTAGACCATGGGTAAGTGTGTGCACTGCAGACTGCAGTACACTGTAATCACTGAACTGCATTATCTCCATCCCTTCTCTCCCCCATCTGTCTCCCTCCCCCTCTCCTGTTCTTTCAAGACATTCACAATTTACTTTCGCTTTCAGTTAGGCAGGGAATATACGCATCCACAGATTGAAGGAAAGAAACTTGCATGATTCCCCCATCAACACAGACAGTGCTGACAGGGGAATATCCCTCCTGCCCAGCAATTGTATTCCCCCGACAAACAGTGATTATCACTAGTGACTATAGCAACCACTAGTGATAATCATAAGAGAATCTGCTCATTAATGGTTCAAATCTCAGCCAGATCCTGCTGAACCAGCTGAGATTTAAACTGTCTATGGCTGGTCTTAGCTCTTAGGCAGCCCATACATTGATCACTTTTTTTCATTCAACTATTAGGTTGAATGAAAAAAAAAGGAAATTATCCAATTCCCCCATCTACACATTATAGGTGGATGGGGGAATGTTCCCAGTGTGGACCAGTGCTGGAACAACCAGAGTTGCTGTCCTGTCCCGGCTATTCACAGCGCTGGTCTCTGTCTCCATGGCAGCACATTGGAACCCCGTGCTGGTTACTTTATGGGGCTGATGTACAGGAGGGACAGCTCAATTTGTTGTTAGAGATGGGCTGGGCATGTTCAAAATTCCACATGCCAGAGCCTGCCAGAAAGCCCACACTGCACAGCGCTAATCACAGGCAATGAGACATTTCCCGCTCCGCAGCTCCACAGATCAGGAAATGTCTCACTGTCTGTGATTAGCACTGTGGAGTGTCGGCTTCCTTGTGGGAGATCGGGCATGTGGGATTTTAAACACACCCGGGCCCATCTCTATTGGTTGTAGACAGTTGAGCTCCCTGCAGGTTGCTTAGCAGCAGTGGCGCCTTCTCTGACATGCTGATCGGGATGCAATCCAGGTGATGCTCCTAGTCAAATCCTAGTGTTAAATATCAGTGATTTTATTGATCAAAGCCCACACTTTACAGGCATAGAGCCCACATGGCCGCTGAACATACAGTTTATATATATATATATATATATATATATATATATATATATATATATATATATGTGGTTGTACTCTTGATTAGGGATGAGCCGAACACCCCCGGGTTCGGTTCGCACCAGAACCTTCGAACGGACCGAAAGTTCGCGCAAATTTTCGAACCCTATTCGTTATAATGGACGCGAACGTTCGAAATCAAAATTGCTAATTACAACGGCCAATATGCATGTTAATGTTATAAAACAGGTTTGGGGACCCGGGTCCTGCCCCAGGGGACATATATCAATGCAAAAAGAAATTTTAAAAACTAAAGTTTTTTCGGGAGCAGTCATTTTAATGATGCATAAAGTGAAAAAAAAAAAAGTGAAATTTTCCTTTAAATACGGTACTTGGGGGGTGTCTAAAGTATGCCTGTGAAGTGGCATGTGTTTCCCGTGTTTAGAACTGTCCTTGCACAAAATGACATTTGTAAAGGAAAAAAAGAAGCCATTTAAAACCACTTGCGGCTTTAATGTCATGTCTTGTCCTGGCCGCCATATGGCTGAAAATCCTTGAGAAAAATGGCATGGCTACCCCATCACCCCCCCCCCCCCCCACCCCAGCCCCTTTGGGTCTTGTATGGATACTAAGGGGGACCCCGCACCCAAAATAAAACCCTATACCTACAACCCTATATACTCTGAACAGCAGTATATAGGTGGTGCAAACAAGACATGGACTGTAGGTTTGTTCTTAAGTAGAATCTGAACAGGTACATTATGAAGTGTAGCTACATCCCAAAAAAATCAATTTTTAAGCTTTTTGGAGAACATAGGGAGGGGTTATCACCCCTGTAACATTTGCTGTCTTTGCACATCTGTTCAGAACATGTCACCTCACTTTCCGTCCCAATGACAAATGTTTTTGGAAAAGTGGGTTTTTAATTGAAACAAGGATTGGTGATAAAGCATCAGTAGAGAGGAGATACCTTTTTCCCAAATTAAATCTAACAGGATAGAATTTTCCTTCCTAGGGGTAGATTTCCTCTCACTTCCTGTTTTCTCTTGCCGTTTGCAAGTAGGAGTCGTTTGTAAGTTGGATGTTTGAAAGTAGGGGCCTGCCGTATATACTCTGCAGAAATTTGCCCTATTAGATGTTGGTGTAGCCACAAGACTGGTGGGCACAGGAATGGGCCCTGCTGTGAGTTAATAGATCAAGATTTGTACTTGCATGCACCTGTTGAACCGGGCAGAAAAATTGGGCCTTTGGTGGTGGTGGTGGTGGTGGTGGACGGTGTTGCCACAAGACTGTAAGCCCTCACAGTTACTCTTGGTGGGTGCAGGAATGGGCCCTGCTGTGAGTTATTAGATCAAGATTTGTAATTGCATGCACCTGTTGAACAGGGCAGAAAAATTGGGCCTTTGGTGGTGGTGGTGGTGGTGGACGGTGTTGCCACAAGACTGTAGGCCCTCATAGTTACTCTTGGTGGGCGCAGGAATGGGCCCTGCTGTGAACTATTAGATCAAGATTTGTAATTACACGCCCCTGTTAAACAGGGGCTGAAAAATTGTGCCTTAGGCATTGGTGCTGGTGCCACAACACTGCAACCCCTCACAGATACTGTACTTGGAGCACAGCAGTCACACCTGTTGCGAAGCATCTTTTTAAAAAATTGTAATTACACGCCCCTGTTATACAGGGGCTGAAAAATTGTGCCTTAGGCACTGGTGCTGGTGCCACAACACTGCAACCCCTCACAGATACTGTACTCTGAGCACAGCAATGAGACCTGTTGCAAAGCATTGCCTAAAAATTGTAATTACACGCCCCAACAGGGGCTGAAAAATTGTGCCTTAGGCACTGGTGCTGGTGCCACAACACTGCAACCCCTCACAGATACTGTACTCTGAGCACAGCAGTCACACCTGTTGCGAAGCATCTTTTTAAAAAATTGTAATTACACGCCCCTGTTATACAGGGGCTGAAAAATTGTGCCTTAGGCACTGGTGCTGGTGCCACAACACTGCAACCCCTCACAGATACTGTACTCTGAGCACAGCAATGAGACCTGTTGCAAAGCATTGCCTAAAAATTGTAATTACACGCCCCAACAGGGGCTGAAAAATTGTGCCTTAGGCACTGGTGCTGGTGCCACAACACTGCAACCCCTCACAGATACTGTACTCTGAGCACAGCAGTCACACCTGTTGCGAAGCATCTTTTTAAAAAATTGTAATTACACGCCCCTGTTATACAGGGGCTGAAAAATTGTGCCTTAGGCACTGGTGTGGTGGCATGGATCATTGAGGAGGAGGAAGAGGATAGTCAGTGAACATAACAGGACAGTCACTCAGCATCAGCATAGGCAGTCTTGAAGGGATGTGACATTATAAATTATTCCGTTATATCCGCTTCAGGTGTCTGGTAGCTGGTGGTGATCCAAGACTGATTCATTTTTATGAAGGTCAGTCGATCAACCGAGTCGGTGGACAGGCGCACCCTATGATCGGTGACAAATCCTCCAGCAGCACTGAATGTGCGTTCGGAAAGAACGCTGGATGCAGGACAGGCCAGTAGCTCAATTGCATACTGTGCAAGCTCTGGCCAGTGATCCATCCTCAGGACCCAGTAAGCCAGAGGATTTTCGGTGGGAAAGGTGTCCAAGTCTGACCTTGCCCCTAGGTATTCCTGCACCATGTATATCAGACGCTGGCGATGGTTGCTGGAACCGATCATACCTTGGGGCTGCGGACTAAAAAATTGTCTGAACGCATCGGTCAGACGTCCACCTTCCCCACCGCTCCTTCTGCTACTGACCGAAGCCTCAGCAACTCGTCGTCCAGGACCAGGAGTTTGTAACCTCCCAGTTTCTGGGAACGCGTTGCACAGACCTTTCTGCAAGGCCTCCCTGAGATGTCTCATCCTCTGCTCCCTCTGCGACGGCAAGATAAGGTCCGCAACCTTACCCTTGTACCGTGGATCAAGGAGAGTGGCCAGCCAGTAATCGTCACTCTCCTTGATCCGAAGAACACGAGGATCCTTCCGCAGGCTTTGCAGGATCAGGGAGGCCATGCAGCGTAGGTTAGCTGAGGCATTCGGTCCGGAGTCTTCTGGGTCACTGAGGATGACATGATCGCCAGCCACCTCCTCCCAGCCACGTACAAGTCCACTGGTTTGTTGGGACTGTACATCATCCCTAAAAGACTGCTGCTGCTGATGCTGAGTGCCAGGTTCCACCTCCATGCTCACACAATCCTCCTCCTCCTCCTCCTCCTCTTCCTGTGTGATGGGTGGGACAGAAGGAACATTGTCTGGATAAAGGGGGCCTTGAGAGACAAGGAAGTCCTCCTCTTCCTGCCTCTGTTCTGCCTCAAGTGCCCTGTCCATTATCCCACGCAGCGTATGCTCCAACAGGTGGACAAGAGGTACAGTGTCACTGATGCATGCACTGTCACTGCTCACCATCCTCGTGGCCTCCTCAAATGGTGAGAGGACAGTGCATGCATCCCTGATCATGCTCCACTGGCGTGGGGAAAAAAAGCCAAGCTCCCCTGACCCTGTCCTGGTGCCGTAGTCGCAAAGGTACTCATTGATGGCCCTCTGCTGCGTGTGCAGTCGCTGCAGCATGGCCAACGTTGAGTTCCACCTGGTGGGCATGTCACATATTAGGCGGTTCTTGGGCAGGTTCAGCTCCTTTTGCAGCTCAGTCAGCCGAGCACTGGCATTATAAGATCGGCGGAAATGCACACAGACTTTCCTGGCCTGCCTCAGGACATCCTGTAAGCCTGGGAACCTGCCCAAGAACCGCTGCACCACCAGGTTGAGGACGTGAGCCATACAGGGCACATGGGTGAGCTGCCCCTGTCGCAGGGCGGAGAGGAGGTTGGTGCCATTATCAGAAACGACCATTCCTGGCTTAAGCTGGCGTGGCGTCAACCACCTCTCGGCCTGCCCCTGCAGAGCTGCCAGAACCTCTGGCCCAGTGTGGCTCCTGTCCCCCAAACACACCAGCGCAAGCACGGCATGGCATCTTTTTGCCTGCGTACTCGCGTAGCCCCTTGTACGCCTACGGAGCACCGCTGGTTCCGAGGACAGAGCACTCGAAGAGGACATGGAGGAAGAAGAAGAGGAGGGGGTGGAGGAGAGAGGTGTGTCACAACCAGTAGTAGCATTTTGGAGGCGTGGTGGCGGAACAACCTCCAACACTACTGCACCTTGTCCTGCATCCCTCCCAGCTACCAATAGAGTGACCCAATGGGCCGTGAAAGAAAGATAACGTCCCTGTCCATGCCTGCTGGACCATGAGTCAGCGGTAATATGCACCTTACCGCTGACCGCCCTGTCCAGCGAGGCATGGACATTGCCTTCCACATGCCAGTAGAGAGACGGAATTGCCTTCCGTGAGAAAAAGTGGCGTTTGGGAACCTGCCACTGAGGAACCGCACATTGAACAAACTCACGGAAGGGGGCCGAGTCTATCAACTGAAAAGGCAGCAGTTGAAGTGCTAGCAATTTAGCCAAGCTAGCATTCAACCGCTGGGCATGTGGATGGCTGGGAGTATACTTCTTTCGACGGTCCAGCAGCTGGGGCAGGGAAATTTGCCTGCTACAATCGGACGTCGGTGTACTGCAAGTACTTGGTTGTGACACACCTAATTCTACACCTTCAGTCCTCTCAGAGCAGCTTTCAGAGAGGACTGAAGATATAGTGGGGATGGAGATCCCAGCTGATGAGGAGCAAGGAGAGGTCCGCTTTGTTCTTTGGTGTGGGTCTTTTATGTGTGCTTGCCAACGAGCTGCATGGCAGGTCGACATATGTCTGCTCATGCTTGTGGTGCCCAAGCGGCTGATGTTTTGGCCACGCGAGATACGCTTGAGACAAATATTGCAAATAGCAGTGGTGCGATCTGATGCACTCGTCTCAAAAAAGGCCCACACCAAAGAACTTTTGTGATAACGTGCAGAGGCAGCGCCCTGCACAGGCGGAGCTCTGCGGTGTGGTACAGTTGCTGTGCTGGCCTCTAGCTGGCCTCCAGGGGGCATCCTGCCTCGTTGGACATGTGACGCTGCATCCTCCTCCTCCTCCTCCTCTCTCCCTTCAGGCACCCACGTGCAGTCAGTGACCTCATCATCCCCTCCCTCTTCACCACTAGAGCAAACCTGGCAGTAAGCTGCAGCTGGTGGAACACTACTGCCAGATTGCTGTCCTTCAGCATCCCCTTTCTCTGCGCGCACACTACTGACTTCCTCAAGCTGGGTATCATCATCCGAGCCTTCGAATCGTTGGGCATCCTCCTGGAGCATGTACCCAACACTGTGCTCAAACAGTTCGGGGGACTCCTCAGGAGGACATGGTGGGTCTAGGGAAGGGGTGGCTGATGATGCCATTGAGTACGCGTTGGCAGCTGCTCTGCCAGTACCCTGAGCCTGGGTGAGAGAGGATGAGGAGGATGAGGAGGGCTTGGTCATCCATTCTACCAAGCCTTCGGCATGATGCGGCTCCACATGTCCAGCTGCCGAAAACAAAGACAAGCGTGTCCCATGGCCACGTGCTGATGACGATGCACGACCACGTCCACGGCCAGCACTGTTGTCTCTAGAAACAGAGCCTGCCTGCCCTGTGTTCTTGCCTCGGCACGCTCTGCCTCTCCTTGGCGGTCTTCCAGCCATTGTAGTCGGTAGTGTATATAGTATAAAAAATAGAACTCCTATGTGTGCTCACAACACACTGTAGGTCCTATGGGTGCTGACACTAACACACTATAGGTACTATGTGTGCTGCTGACAAGAAAATATAGGAGCTCTGTTTGCTGCCACTAACACACTAGAAGTCCTATGGGTGCTGCTGAGAAGAAAATATAGGAGCTCTGTTTGCTGCCACTAACACACTAGAAGTCCTATGGGTGCTGCTGAGAAGAAAATATAGGAGCTCTGTTTGCTGCCACTAACACACTAGAAGTCCTATGGGTGCTACTGAGAAGAAAATATAGGAGCTCTGTGTGATGCCACTAACACACTAGAAGTCCTATGGGTGCTGCTGAGAAGAAAATATAGGAGCTCTGTTTGCTGCCACTAACACACTAGAAGTCCTATGGGTGCTGCTGAGAAGAAAATATAGGAGCTCTGTGTGATGCCACTAACACACTAGAAGTCCTATGGGTGCTGCTGAGAAGAAAATATAGGAGCTCTGTTTGCTGCCACTAACACACTAGAAGTCCTATGGGTGCTGCTGAGAAGAAAATATAGGAGCTCTGTGTGATGCCACTAACACACTAGAAGTCCTATGGGTGCTGCTGAGAAGAAAATATAGGAGCTCTGTTTGCTGCCACTAACACACTAGAAGTCCTATGGGTGCTGCTGAGAAGAAAATATAGGAGCTCTGTTTGCTGCCACTAACACACTAGAAGTCCTATGGGTGCTGCTGAGAAGAAAATATAGGAGCTCTGTGTGATGCCACTAACACACTAGAAGTCCTATGGGTGCTGCTGAGAAGAAAATATAGGAGCTCTGTTTGCTGCCACTAACACACTAGAAGTCCTATGGGTGCTGCTGAGAAGAAAATATAGGAGCTCTGTTTGCTGCCACTAACACACTAGAAGTCCTATGGGTGCTGCTGAGAAGAAAATATAGGAGCTCTGTGTGATGCCACTAACACACTAGAAGTCCTATGGGTGCTGCTGAGAAGAAAATATAGGAGCTCTGTTTGCTGCCACTAACACACTAGAAGTCCTATGGGTGCTGCTGAGAAGAAAATATAGGAGCTCTGTGTGATGCCACTAACACACTAGAAGTCCTATGGGTGCTGCTGAGAAGAAAATATAGGAGCTCTGTTTGCTGCCACTAACACACTAGAAGTCCTATGGGTGCTGCTGAGAAGAAAATATAGGAGCTCTGTGTGATGCCACTAACACACTAGAAGTCCTATGGGTGCTGCTGAGAAGAAAATATAGGAGCTCTGTTTGCTGCCACTAACACACTAGAAGTCCTATGGGTGCTGCTGAGAAGAAAATATAGGAGCTCTGTGTGATGCCACTAACACACTAGAAGTCCTATGGGTGCTGCTGAGAAGAAAATATAGGAGCTCTGTTTGCTGCCACTAACACACTAGAAGTCCTATGGGTGCTGCTGAGAAGAAAATATAGGAGCTCTGTTTGCTGCCACTAACACACTAGAAGTCCTATGGGTGCTGCTGAGAAGAAAATATAGGAGCTCTGTGTGATGCCACTAACACACTAGAAGTCCTATGGGTGCTGCTGAGAAGAAAATATAGGAGCTCTGTTTGCTGCCACTAACACACTAGAAGTCCTATGGGTGCTGCTGAGAAGAAAATATAGGAGCTCTGTTTGCTGCCACTAACACACTAGAAGTCCTATGGGTGCTGCTGAGAAGAAAATATAGGAGCTCTGTGTGATGCCACTAACACACTAGAAGTCCTATGGGTGCTGCTGAGAAGAAAATATAGGAGCTCTGTTTGCTGCCACTAACACACTAGAAGTCCTATGGGTGCTGCTGAGAAGAAAATATAGGAGCTCTGTTTGCTGCCACTAACACACTAGAAGTCCTATGGGTGCTGCTGAGAAGAAAATATAGGAGCTCTGTGTGATGCCACTAACACACTAGAAGTCCTATGGGTGCTGCTGAGAAGAAAATATAGGAGCTCTGTTTGCTGCCACTAACACACTAGAAGTCCTATGGGTGCTGCTGAGAAGAAAATATAGGAGCTCTGTTTGCTGCCACTAACACACTAGAAGTCCTATGGGTGCTGCTGAGAAGAAAATATAGGAGCTCTGTGTGATGCCACTAACACACTAGAAGTCCTATGGGTGCTGCTGAGAAGAAAATATAGGAGCTCTGTTTGCTGCCACTAACACACTAGAAGTCCTATGGGTGCTGCTGAGAAGAAAATATAGGAGCTCTGTGTGATGCCACTAACACACTAGAAGTCCTATGGGTGCTGCTGAGCAGAAAATATAGGAGCTCTGTTTGCTGCCACTAACACACTAGAAGTCCTATGGGTGCTGCTGAGAAGAAAATATAGGAGCTCTGTGTGATGCCACTAACACACTAGAAGTCCTATGGGTGCTGCTGAGAAGAAAATATAGGAGCTCTGTTTGCTGCCACTAACACACTAGAAGTCCTATGGGTGCTGCTGAGAAGAAAATATAGGAGCTCTGTTTGCTGCCACTAACACACTAGAAGTCCTATGGGTGCTGCTGAGAAGAAAATATAGGAGCTCTGTTTGCTGCCACTAACACACTAGAAGTCCTATGGGTGCTGCTGAGAAGAAAATATAGGAGCTCTGTGTGATGCCACTAACACACTAGAAGTCCTATGGGTGCTGCTGAGAAGAAAATATAGGAGCTCTGTTTGCTGCCACTAACACACTAGAAGTCCTATGGGTGCTGCTGAGAAGAAAATATAGGAGCTCTGTTTGCTGCCACTAACACACTAGAAGTCCTATGGGTGCTGCTGAGAAGAAAATATAGGAGCTCTGTTTGCTGCCACTAACACACTAGAAGTCCTATGGGTGCTGCTGAGAAGAAAATATAGGAGCTCTGTGTGATGCCACTAACACACTAGAAGTCCTATGGGTGCTGCTGAGAAGAAAATATAGGAGCTCTGTTTGCTGCCACTAACACACTAGAAGTCCTATGGGTGCTGCTGAGAAGAAAATATAGGAGCTCTGTTTGCTGCCACTAACACACTAGAAGTCCTATGGGTGCTGCTGAGAAGAAAATATAGGAGCTCTGTGTGATGCCACTAACACACTAGAAGTCCTATGGGTGCTGCTGAGAAGAAAATATAGGAGCTCTGTTTGCTGCCACTAACACACTAGAAGTCCTATGGGTGCTGCTGAGAAGAAAATATAGGAGCTCTGTGTGATGCCACTAACACACTAGAAGTCCTATGGGTGCTGCTGAGCAGAAAATATAGGAGCTCTGTTTGCTGCCACTAACACACTAGAAGTCCTATGGGTGCTGCTGAGAAGAAAATATAGGAGCTCTGTGTGATGCCACTAACACACTAGAAGTCCTATGGGTGCTGCTGAGAAGAAAATATAGGAGCTCTGTTTGCTGCCACTAACACACTAGAAGTCCTATGGGTGCTGCTGAGAAGAAAATATAGGAGCTCTGTTTGCTGCCACTAACACACCAGAAGTCCTATGGGTGCTGCTGAGAAGAAAATATAGGAGCTCTGTGTGATGCCACTAACACACTAGAAGTCCTATGGGTGCTGCTGAGAAGAAAATATAGGAGCTCTGTGTGATGCCACTAACACACTAGAAGTCCTATGGGTGCTGCTGAGAAGAAAATATAGGAGCTCTGTTTGCTGCCACTAACACACTAGAAGTCCTATGGGTGCTGCTGAGAAGAAAATATAGGAGCTCTGTTTGCTGCCACTAACACACCAGAAGTCCTATGGGTGCTGCTGAGAAGAAAATATAGGAGCTCTGTGTGATGCCACTAACACACTAGAAGTCCTATGGGTGCTGCTGAGAAGAAAATATAGGAGCTCTGTTTGCTGCCACTAACACACTAGAAGTCCTATGGGTGCTGCTGAGAAGAAAATATAGGAGCTCTGTTTTCTGCCACTAACACACTAGAAGTCCTATGGGTGCTGCTGAGAAGAAAATATAGGAGCTCTGTGTGATGCCACTAACACACTAGAAGTCCTATGGGTGCTGCTGAGAAGAAAATATAGGAGCTCTGTTTGCTGCCACTAACACACTAGAAGTCCTATGGGTGCTGCTGAGAAGAAAATATAGGAGCTCTGTTTGCTGCCACTAACACACCAGAAGTCCTATGGGTGCTGCTGAGAAGAAAATATAGGAGCTCTGTGTGATGCCACTAACACACTAGAAGTCCTATGGGTGCTGCTGAGAAGAAAATATAGGAGCTCTGTGTGATGCCACTAACACACTAGAAGTCCTATGGGTGCTGCTGAGAAGAAAATATAGGAGCTCTGTTTGCTGCCACTAACACACTAGAAGTCCTATGGGTGCTGCTGAGAAGAAAATATAGGAGCTCTGTTTGCTGCCACTAACACACCAGAAGTCCTATGGGTGCTGCTGAGAAGAAAATATAGGAGCTCTGTGTGATGCCACTAACACACTAGAAGTCCTATGGGTGCTGCTGAGAAGAAAATATAGGAGCTCTGTTTGCTGCCACTAACACACTAGAAGTCCTATGGGTGCTGCTGAGAAGAAAATATAGGAGCTCTGTTTGCTGCCACTAACACACTAGAAGTCCTATGGGTGCTGCTGAGAAGAAAATATAGGAGCTCTGTGTGATGCCACTAACACACTAGAAGTCCTATGGGTGCTGCTGAGAAGAAAATATAGGAGCTCTGTTTGCTGCCACTAACACACTAGAAGTCCTATGGGTGCTGCTGAGAAGAAAATATAGGAGCTCTGTGTGATGCCACTAACACACTAGAAGTCCTATGGGTGCTGCTGAGCAGAAAATATAGGAGCTCTGTTTGCTGCCACTAACACACTAGAAGTCCTATGGGTGCTGCTGAGAAGAAAATATAGGAGCTCTGTGTGATGCCACTAACACACTAGAAGTCCTATGGGTGCTGCTGAGAAGAAAATATAGGAGCTCTGTTTGCTGCCACTAACACACTAGAAGTCCTATGGGTGCTGCTGAGAAGAAAATATAGGAGCTCTGTTTGCTGCCACTAACACACTAGAAGTCCTATGGGTGGTGCTGAGAAGAAAATATAGGAGCTCTGTTTGCTGCCACTAACACACTAGAAGTCCTATGGGTGCTGCTGAGAAGAAAATATAGGAGCTCTGTTTGCTGCCACTAACACACTAGAAGTCCTATGGGTGCTGTTGGGGTGCAATGCTGTGCTAACAGCACTGCGGTTGGTACTACTGCAATACTGTACTAACAGTAAGCACGCACCAGACTAATCCCCAGCAGCAGCTAATAACACACTAACTGTGCAATCAGCAGCAATGAACGATCAATGACTTAGGTAGCAATGGTTTAGCAAAGAAATAGCCAATGGTTTAGCAAAGAAGAGCAAATCTTTCAGTATCAAGCAAAGACAGAATCAGCAGACTAATCTCTCCTAAAGCCGGAACTCATGTGACCGGGGCCGATGGCGTGGCGGCCTTTTAAATGGTGGGGCGTGTACTAAAGCCCCTGAGCTGTAATTGGCTACAGGCGTCCTGCCTGTAGCCAATTATTGCTCTCCGAGTTTCGGGCGCTGTGATTGGCCAAGCATGCGGGGTCACAGTGCATGCTTGGCCAATCATCAGCCAGCAATGCACTGCGCCGGCCGCGCCGGCCGCAATGCATTGCGGGGCCGCTCGCATCACACGAATGTGATGCGAACGGCCCAAATAGTTCTGGGCTCGACGAGCGAGCGAACGCCCGATGCTCGATTCGAACATGGGTTCGAATCGAGCACCGGGCCCATCCCTACTCTTGATGCTAATAAATACTGTGTTTATTAGATCTGACTGGGAGCATCACTAGGATCACATCCCGATCAGCATGTCAACAGAGAAGGTTATACAGCATTTCTGCTGTTAGGTGACCAGCTGGGGGCTCGGCTCTCTATAACCAATAGTGCCAGCCTTCCCCTGCATGCACCCATAATGTCACCAGCACAAAGTCCTAATAGACTGCCGCCGGTGCCAAGGAGACAGATGCCAGACCAGCGCTGTCAATAACAGGGACAGGACAGCTGGGGAACCCCACAGTGGCAGAACACCAGGGCCCGGTGGCAAGACAACCTTTGCAACCCTGATAGTTCTCCCACTGCTTTGGACCCTTATATTTTCTTGGTGTGCTGGTGACATATATCTCTTGTTTTCTGCCACCCTGGTGGGGCCCCAGTATAGTAGGAAGGGAGCTCACTACAGAACATGTGAAAGGGCCCGTTGTGGGACCGTAGTAAAGGGCCCGAGGATATATATATATTTGCATTTTATAGTTGGCCCCCCTACTTTTGTCCCTGTCCCCCCATGTGCCCCCCCTAAATATGAAAGCTGGAGACGCCACTGGTTATGCTGCAGGCTGGGTCCAGGTCGTGGCCCCTGGAGTCTCCTAGCTCACGCCCCATAGGATAAGGGGAAAAGAGGGGAAGCAGCAGCACAAGATATGAGAGAAACGAATAACAAGCTGAAGGTCAGGGGCCACAAGCAGACAAGGATAACAAAAGAACGAGCCAAAGGTCAAGGGTCACGAGCAGACAGGGATAGTCGGGGACAAGCCAAATATGTAACAGAGAGACAGACGTAGCACACGGCAGGCAGGAACCCAAACACACAATGCCTAACAAACACGTTGATCAGCAAAGCAGGCTTGCAGTGCACAGGTTAATATAGTGTTCTGTGATAGGGCCTGGGGTGGAGTCAGGCTGGGAGGAGATTATAAAGGAAGCCAGGTGAAAGGGTTCTGGCCTCTAAGATGAACACATGAGGAGGAAAGGTAAGATGACAGACAGACATTAATGCATATCCATGACACAGACCCAATCTAGATAAAATGTATGTACAGCATTGAATATGGCTATCATAGACCATATTGGGGTTTTTCCATTCACCCTGTGTCCAAAGTGACCCCCTTGTCACCCATCTCCCCTTTAGGCAGGAGACTAACAGAGGGAGGCAACCCCAGACGGGTTGACTCCGAAGTTAGTCCATAGGTCCCTTCTTCTAATGCCGGTATCCACACAGTACCCCAAATAAATTTCTCCAAACAGAGCATTACTTACCCAGCCAACCTCTGCCTCTCTCAGAGAACATACCCGCCGCTGGGGAGAGGCCTGGACTGGCCCTTCTCCCTGGAGTCCTTTCAGCCGCTGGAGAGAAGACAGGGTGACTGGGCTCAGTCTGTCATGCTGTTGGGGATCTGGGTCAACTGCCCGGCATCCCTGGGGTATACAAGTGGAGACTGAAGTCCCATCCACTTGTGGTAGGTGAAAATCCCCCAGTGCTTGCAAAGCAAGGCTGACATCCTCCTGTCTCAGTGTCACACCATTTTCTGGGGTTGTGTCAGTGAGGACTGAAGTCCCATCCAATACCACAGGAACTCCCTCTTCTGTTAGTTGAGAGCAGAGGCCCGTGGCACTCTGCTCTGTTGCCAGCTCTTGTGCTGGGTTGCTGTGAGTGGGGACCGCAGTCCCATCCACCGATATCCACTCAAGCTGCAGTTGTGTGCAGAGGCCAGTAGCATTCTGCCCTGCTGCCAGTGATTCAGCTGGGGGTAAAAGCTTTACTGCCTCAGCTTGTTGCTGGGGAGAAGGGCCAACTGCCCCGGCTCCCTAAAACTTCACAGTGGTTCCCGATGCTGGGCAGAGGTGGGTATCACTCTGCCCTGTTGCCAGCACTTCTGCTGGGGACTCCACACCATCTGCTCTGGTTAACTGTTGGGGGGGAAATGGCCTGCTTCTCCTCCCTGCATCTCTGAAATCCACTGGGAAAGAGGAACCATCGCCTTCTCACCTCGGGCCTCCAAAACTGCCACGGGTGTAGAGCAGGGGTCTGCAGTACTTTGTCCTGCTGCCAGTACTTGGGCCGGCGATGCATAATCCCTAACATCCTCTGAACAGTCCCTTAAGGCCATACCCTCTGTAATCTGTGGCTGGGGAGATGAGCCAACTGCTCTAGCTCCCTGGAACTCCATATCATCCACTTCGGCTTTAGGGAGGGCAATCTTCAGCTTTTCCACTGCTGATTCTTCAGCCAGGCTAGCTCCCTGGAACTCCATATCATCCACTTCGGCTTTAGGGATGGCAATCTCCAGATTTTCCACTGCCGATTCTTCAGCCAGGATTTCAGAGTTGTCCACTGGTATTTCCTTATAGTCCCAGGCAAAGGGGGCCCCACCCTGCTGCTGAGCAGATTCTAGCAGCTGTCTGTAGGCGATCTCCGATTGCTGTATTTCCGCCATTCTCCGCTCATGTTGCCGCTCTAGTTCTCTTTTTTGTCGCTCTTGTTCTCTCTCGACGCTGTCGTTCTCTCTCTTGTCGCGCATCCTGCAGCTGGATGCCTCTAATGGCTTCCTGTATGGCGGTCTCTGATGGGTTAGCACCATATAATGCCAAGCGCTGTTGAACTCGTTGCTGAAACAAATCTTCAACTGACCGGGGTCCTGCATCACCCTTCTTCTGGTCCATCTCGGCTCTCAAGTAGGTCTTTCAGCGTGACTTTCCTGCAGGCTGCATAGCTGGTCATTCACTGTGGTGGTTTGGAGTTTCCCAGGAACTGGAGGGAAAATCCCACTGCTGCCACCAATGTAACGGGTCCCCAAATATCAAGGGGATTAACGCCGTTTATGATGTCCCCTCTCCTGGACACACATCCACTCGCTACCAATCTTCCACAGCCAAACGATCCCTTCCCATAGGAACCAATCCCTCTGGAAGAAACGAGACACACTCTGTATTCTTCTGGGGTAGAATGACTTCTTTATTGAGAAAACATTGAAACTTTATACACAATTCAATACACATTAGTTAACATGAACAAGGGTCCAGCTCCACCCACACCTTACAAGACTCAACGCATTATTTTGACGTCTGTTAGGAGACAACAGGCTTCACACAATAGATCCTAAAGATCCCCAATACACATCTTATCACAAAGTGTTTGGAAGACAGTCTGTCAGGAGACAACAAGTTCTATTCCCTTTATATCTTAAATCCCTTTGTATTGTAAATCCCAGTCTGCCTTTACAATACACACAAGTATAGTGTTAATTACCTCTATTCACACCAGACCTTCCCCAGTCACAATGAACAATAGAATGCAAAACACCTTAATTCCTCACAGCAATGATTACACAAAGGCAGGGCTGTGGGTGATGATATTAGCATCTCATGCCGCGTACACACAACATTTTTTCCTTTCGACGAGAAAAATGATTGTCTGTGGGCTTTTTGCCGTTTTTTTCGACATGTTTCCCGCGGCAGATATCCTGGGGAATATGGTGGATAAATATTACAGATCCATTTTAGGTAGCCCAAGATATATTTTTTAATGCCCATTATTTCCTGGGTCACCCTGTGTCCAAAGTGACCCTCCTGTCACACGACCTATATACGCTGATTGGGATCACCCAGATAAGCATTTTCTTCGTCCTGAAAAGTTTCCCTTACTTTATCCCATGGAGGAAAAATTCACCAAGAAGTGTAGTGTACCAGCAGTTGACGCTGCTATCTCTTGTGTGAATAAATGTCTGACTTGTCCAGTAGACAATGTTCAGGTGTTTAGGGATCCAGCAGATAAAAGACTGGAATCTTTGCTTAAGACCTCTTTTGCTGTGGCTGGTGCAGTGCCTCAACCTGCAGTGGCAGCAATAGGCATTTCTCAATCCCTAAAAGACCAGATGAAGCAGGTTCTCAAAGTTGTTCCTGCTCAACGGGCCCGGAACTTAGCCTAGCTACCAAGGGCCTTATGTTTTGCGGTTGACGCTATTAAAGATTCTATTCATCAGGCTTCGCACCTTGCCCTCCTGCTAGTGCATATGCGCAGAATTCTGTGGTTAAAGCACTGGTCAGCCAAGTCAACATGCAAAAAGCTTTTGGCTGGGTTTCCCTTTCATGGGGAACGGCTGTTCGGGAGGATTTGGACAAATGCATCCAGAAAATTTCAAGTGGTAAAAGTACCCTTTTACCAGTTAAAAGAAGGAGTAGACGGCCTTCATTTAAACGTGCTTCCTCTCCAGGACCAGGGGTGACTGCCTCCAGGGGCAAAAGAAGCCCTGGGGGCAAAAGCCTACAAAGCAGAGTTTCAAGGCCTCCTTATGAAGAGGCGCCCCCGCTCGCTCGAGTGGGGGGAAGGCTTCTGCAGTTTTCAGGGACTTGGCGGGAAGAGATCCAGGACAGATGGGTCATCTCCACAGTATCTCTAGGCTACAAACTAGAGTTTCGAGAGTTTCCACCGTCTCGTTTTCTGAGATCAAACGTTCCCAAAGATCCAGTGAAAAGAAGATCTTTGTTTCTGGCGCTAGACCGATTGATGTCTCAAGGGGTAATCATAGAGATCCCCACAGAGGAGCAGGACTTGGGGTTTTATTCAAATCTCTTCACTGTACCAAAACCGAATGAAGAGGTCAGACCATTTCTAGATCTCAAAGATCTAAATCAGTTCCTAAATATCTGCTCTTTTCGCATAGAGTCAATCCGGTCAGTAGTTTCCACCCTACGGAGAGGAGAACTTCTAGCGTCAATTGACATCAAGGATGTGTATCTGCCATGTCCCTTTTTCCCCCGCTCACCAGAAGTTCCTGTGATTCGCAGTAGAGCGGCGCCACTTTCAGTTTGTGGCTCTGCCCTTCGGTTTGGCTACTGCACCCCGAGTGTTCACAAAGGTTCTGGCCCTGCTTCTGGCAAGACTAAGGGCCCAGGGTATAGCGGTAATGGCATACCTGGATCACCTTCTGCTGGTAGATCAGTTGGTAGCTTGCTTGGATCAAAGTGTGGTCACCACGGTCAAGTATCTGGAACACCTGGGTTGGATTCTCAACCTAGAGAAATCATCCTTGCGACCAGTAAAAAGGCTGGAGTACTTGGGTCTGGTCATAGACACAGCCCAAAGAAGAGTGTTTTTGCCCCAGACAAAGGTCAGCGCTATAAGGGAGCTGGCCAGGTGGTCAAGGCGAGGAAAAATCCTTCCATTCGCCTTTGCATGAGGTTGTTAGGGAAGATGGTGGCTTCATTCAAAGCAGTTACCTTTGCCCAATTTTATTCAAGACTATTAAAAAACAGTATCCTGTCGGCTTGGAACAAAAAGATCCAAGCCTTGGACTTCCCAATGTATCTTGCCCCAAGGGTGCGCCAGAGCCTCAGTTGGTGGTTGATAAACAAAAATCTGCAGAAGGCGAAATCCTTTACACCGGTTACCTGGAAGGTTGTAACAAAGGATGCCAGCCTTCCGGGCTGGGGAGCAGTCCTGGAAGAGGCTACTTTCCAAGGGAAGTGGTCCGAAACCGAGAAAACCTTGCCCATCAACATCCTAGAATTTCGGGCGGCACGTCTGGCTCTGAGGGCCTGGACGTTCAGGTTGCAGGATTGTCCCATCAGGATTCAATCCGACAATGCCACAGCAGTGGCCTATATCAATCACCAAGGGGGCACCAGAAGTCACGAAGCCCAGAGGGAGGTGAACCATATTCTGACTTGGGCAGGGAGGCATGTACCTTGCCTATCTGCAGTCTTCATTCCGGGAGTATAGAATTGGCAGGCGGATTTCTTAAGTTGCCAGCAACATAGACTTATTGGCGTCCAGGTTCAACAAGAAGTTGGACAACTTTGTGTCGAGGACAAGGGATCCACTCGCAAATGGGACGGATGTGTTGGTGACCCCGTGGAATCAGTTCTCACTGATTTATGCATTCCCCCCAGTTCAGCTGCTACTGCGGCTTCTTCACAGGATCAAGGAGGAAGGGAAGCCGGTAGTTCTTGTAGCCCCGGCATGGCCCAGAATATCGTGGTATGCAGAGATCGTAAAGATGGCAGTAGGGGACCCGTGGACCCTTCTACCGCGTCCAGACCTGCTCTCGTAGGGACCAGTGTTCCATCCTACCTTACAAACTCTAAATTTAACGGTTTGGCTATTGAAACCCACATTCTAAAAAATCGGGGGCTTTCAGGTTCAGTGGTGACTACCCTGATTAATGCTAGGAAGCCGGCCTTCAGAGTAATTTATTATAGGATCTGGAGGGCATATGTTTCTTGGTGTGAATCCAAGGGTTGGCATCCTCTGAAGTATGTCATAAGTAGAATTCTTACCTTTCTACAGTTGGGGGTAGAAATTAAGCTGGCCTTGAGTACTATCAAGGGTCAAATCTCGGCCTTATCGGTATTGTTTGAAAGACCGCTTGCTTTGCATTCCTTTATCCGGGCCTTTATACAAGGGGTAACGCGTATAAATCCACCAGTTGGGTCGCCCTTGTGCCCATGGGACTTGAATTTAGTTTTGTCAGTGTTACAAAAACAGCCCTTAGAGCCGATACGCCATATTCCCTTGGTCCTTTTGACAAGGAAATTGGTTTTTCTGGTTGCTATTTCTTCTGCAAGAAGAGTTTTAGAGTTGGCTGCTTTGTCTTGTAAAGAGCCATATTTAATTATTCACAAGGTGGTGTTGTGTCCTCACCCATCCTTTCTGTCTAAGGTAGTGTCAGGTTTTCATCTAAACCAGGATGTTGCCCTGCCTTTCTTTTTTCCAGAACCTCGTTCTGCGGAAGAAAAGTCATTGCACTCTCTTAATGTAGTGAGAGCAGTCTAGGTCTATCTGAAAGCGACAGCTCAGATACGGAAAACTGATATTTTGTTTATACTGCCAGAAGGCCCCCAGGAAATGGCAGGCAGCGTCGAAGTCTACTATTTCTAAGTGGATTTGGCAGGTTATTATTCAGGCTTATGGTTTGAAAAGGAGGGTTCCACCTTTTCAAGTTAGAGCGCACTATACCAGAGCAGTAAGTGCTTCATGGGCGGTGCATCACCAAGCCTCCATGACTCAGATTTGCAAGGCCGCAACTTGGTCTTCGGTCCATACATTCACTAGATTTTATCAGGTGGATGTAAAAGGGCATGATGATTTGGGCGCAGTGTTCTGCAGGCAGCAGTATAGGTCCTCACGTCTGATGGTGTCCTGCTTTTATTTGTCTCTCCCTCCCCTCAGATGGCATTGCTTTGGGACATCCCACATAGTAATTACTATGGTGCTCTGTGTCCCGTGATGTACGGTAAAGAAAATCGAATTTTCTCTTATCGGCCATGGACTGACACAGCTCTAATACTGAAACACGTGGGTATATGTCCCTGCTCGCAGGAGAAGATCTAGGCAGAATGTTAGATGTTAGAAACATACATTCTATAACAAACCAGAGCTGAACAGCCCCACCCAGGGGGGCGGTCCCTCCAGACATAACCTGCAGCTAGCAGCCTCAGTTTTTTTCTGCCTAGCAGAAGGAGAAGACGTGGCTCTCTCAGGAGCCAGTCTCCTGGAAGATTTTGTTTTTATTCCTTTGGGAATTTTATTATTTTATTTTTGAGACCTTCAATCAACTGTCAGCTGGGCAACAGGTTGGGTACACTGATATCCTCGTAGTCTTCCCTGTCCGACCATCGAGCGTGCTGATCCTCGCCTAGTGTGTGTGAGACTCAGTTCACGACATGCCCCATGACTCCAGGGGTGGCCGGGTGGCTTTTATGCTCCCGTGGTCCTCACAAGATTGAACAGTACCTGCTGTATCTTTTGCGGTGGACCGGGCTGACAGCTACTCAGTACTACTCTGTGATAGGTCTGTCTGAAACAAGCCAGTGGGTCCCTATGGGATGGGTAAGTAGTCTCTCCTGCTTCAGGTGAGTACTTGCTGGCTGTGTTTCTCTGTCTGGGGGGTTTCTCCCTGTCTCCCCCCGGTTATGCTGCTCTCTGCACCCTGTACTGGCGCTGTGCTGTGTGGGGGTACTTGGGGGTCACTCTGGCCTGGCGGAGGGGGCGCTCATGTCTGTGTGCTGAGAGAGGATTAGTGTTCTGGTATGTGTGGGTGTTTGGGGACTTCATTGCGTGCGCCATTAGCGATGTGTGGTGATTTTATACTGCGCTCGGCGGCCATCTTGCCGTGGATCTCTGGCGCAGTATTAATGCGGCTGGCAGGCCATTTTCTTGAAGCCGCGGCACTTTCAATTTTGGTTTTGGCCTCTATCGCCGCTGCTGCGGCGCGAATCTCCTCACACTCCTCACAATCTCCTTACACTCTCCTCAGGCTTCACTCGCGCTGGCAGCGCGGTGACATACAGCAGAACTGAGCGGTCCTTACAAAGGTTGGTGGGTCCTCTGGGTATCCCCTCCTCAGCCTCAGCACAGCCAGTGGGTGGACTGTATTATTCACTTTATAGTGTATAAGGTCTCAGAGGGTGGCAAATATTGAGTCTGGCTCACCTGCTTCCCCACTCTTGTCAGAGGCAACTGGCAGTGCTCCAGCACCTGCGGTCCCTATGGACCAGTTGTCGGCAGTCCTGGGAAAAAAAATGTTGTCAGGATGTAAGCGATGTGTGAGCAAGGGAGCTATAAAGCGCCCTCTCCCCACACCATCTCACACATGGGGAGTACTCTGACTCAGAAATGGGCCTAGCTGCTGCTGCTCAGGACCCTACTCTGAATATTTTAATGTTTTTGAACAGGACATTCCTTGTGAGGAAGACTCCAGTTCTGAGTCAGTAAATGACGGGGCGCTTGTAAGTGAACTCATTGATGCTGCGAGGGACACTCTCAAGCTGGATGCTGTGGCTGTGGTACCTCACAAGCTTTTCTATTACACAGCTTCCTGTTTTCCTCACACGTTGCGTCGAGAGCAGCATGGATGATACAGTAGTACACAGTGCCTCCCCCCCCCCCTCCTGGTCGGTGCAGCATGGGGGGGGGGGCACTTTATTCATTTATTTCTATAGTCCCTGTGAGCCTTCTGTGTGATGTCTCTGAGGCAACAACAGGGTCTCTGCACCTGTGGTTTCCCGCCATTTCCTGGGGAACGCTCTGAGCTCTGACAGGACCATGGTCTGCGGTGTCAGAGGTTACCTTTTACCTGCATACTGCTTCGGCAGCACATTTAAGCGGGTTGGAATGATAACAGAGAAGGTTAGGGTCGGCGTGGGTGTCCTCCGGGTGCTCCGGTGTCCTCTCACGGTATGTGCACAGTATAAACATGTTCAATATGTTTATTGCACATGCTATAAATACTTACAGTATGTGTGTGCAGTCTGCGTGGGTTTCCTCTGGGTACTCCGATTTCCTCCCACGCTCCAAGGGTAATGCACAGCATAACCATGTGCAATATGTTTATTCACATGCTATCATTCCTACACTGTATCTGTGTGCTGTCTGCGTGGGTTTCTTCTGGGTGTTCCGGTTTCCCCCCTCGCTCTGACGGTATGGGCGCATTTGGCTCTCTGCGCAGTTTAAACATGTTCCATATGTTTATCACGCATACTATAATACCTACGCGGTATGTGTATGCAGTCTGAAACTTGTGCAATTTGATTATCCACATGCTAACATACCTACACGATATGTGTGTGCAGCCTGCGTGGGTTTCCTCCGGGTCCTCCGGTTTCCTCCCACGCGCCAACGGTGTGCACGCCTTCGGCGCTATGCACATATAGACATGTTTAAAATGTTTATCACACATACTATAGTACCTACACGGTATGCGTATGCGGTCTGCGTGGGTTTCTTTTTTTAAAATTCTTTATTTCTGTATCTTTTTCTTTCCCCATAGACAATATCAACAACATAATAACAACCATACCATAAAACATATTAAATGATATACATCGATTATGTTTTCTTAACCAACAACGAAACAAAATATTGATTGTCTATTTTCCTACTTATCCTTCCCTCCCTCCCATTCTCTATATCACGGTCATCTGCACCTAGCCCCTTTCACCCCAGAGAAAAAATACAAATAAAAATTATAAATAAAATATATATATTTTTTTTTAAACTTAAACCTCTCCCCATCTTTGCCTGCCGGGCTTGATCAACCTCTCCCTTAGGGGGCTTCTAGGCCCCATTCTCTATCTTCTCCAAGTAATTTTTTTCCCTCTTCAGATTTTACTAATTCTTCCCATGGTGTCCATATCTCATTAATTTGTTCTGTTCTTCCTAATGTGCTGGGCCATAAATTTTCCATTATCCAAACTCGTCTTATTTTTTCGAGCCACATAGAAATAGGGGGTGTTCGGGTTTCCTTCCAACATATAGATATGCAGCTTTTGGCTGCATTCACCATGTGACGTATTATTGAATTTTTATATATTTTCATTGGGATTTAAGAACTATGTAACAAAAAAAAGGCTGGATCATCCGGACCTTATATTCCGTAAACATTTGCGTTATTCTCTGCACCTCTTACCGAAACCGTCTAATCACTGGACACTGCCAGAAAATATGAAAAATAGTCCCCCGTTCGCCACAATTTCTCCAACATCTATCTGACTCTTCCGGAAAGAAATTATTTAGAACTGCTGGTGTATAGTACCATCGTGTTAACAATTTATAATTGGATTCCTGTATTTTGGTACATCTAGAGGTACTCAATGCCAGTTGTTCTATTTTCTTACTCTGTATTGATGAGAAGCTTTGGTTCAAATCTCTCTCCCATTTGCTCAAACTTTTTATTTTATACTCCTCTGGAGGCGTTACCAGGAGAGCATATATTTTGGATATAACATGGGAGATTGATTCCTTTTCTTTGCAGTATGTCTCAAATCTTGTGCATGGTCTGCAGTATTTCTCCATTGGACCGAGGGATAACAGGAAATGTCTCACTTGTCGTGCCTGCGAGGCCTACATTTCAAATTGGCCACCCTGTTGAGTCATGCTTTCTATTGTTGGCCAATTATCTAAATTCGTAAAGCGTGATACTTGATATAATCCTCTATCTCTAAGTCCCTGAAAGCCTCTTGCCTCCAATCCTGGTGGAAACATTGGGTTCCCCAGTACTGGTGTCAAGGGTGACTGTTCTGTAGTTATTCTAGAGTTCCGACTTATCTTATATCCCACTTGAAGTGTAGGCCCTATTATAGGGTGCGTTTTCAATGAGGAAGGTAGAGATACCTAACACCAGATGGCTCTATTCAGTGGAATAATACTTATCTGTTGTTCAATTCTGATCCATAATTTATATTCTGTATGCCTACACCAGTCAATAATCCTGCCCAATTGTGCTGCCTGATAATACTTGTACATATCTGGGGCTGCAATTCCACCCCGCTCCTTCGGTATTGTTAATAAACTTCTATTAATCCTAGGTCGTCTGCAGGCCCAGATAAATTTAGAAAATTCTGTCCCTATCTGATTAAAGTAAGACCTGGGAATATATATAGGTAATGCCTGAAGCAGATACAGAAACCTAGAAACTATATTCATCTTTAAAATGTTGCACCTCCCAACCCAGGAATGCATGCCCTTATTCCATTTCTTTAGCAGTATTCTGACAGTCGCTAATAACGGTCGGAAGTTCAGATCGAAAATCTTCGTTAAATTTGAGGGGATCTGTGTCCTCAAATAATTCAGCGCCTTTGTCGTCCATCTAAATTTAAAGTTCTGTTGAAGAGTTCTGCTTAGGTGACCCTGTGTCGCCACTCCCATAGCCTCCGACTTACCATAATTTATCCTGAAGCCAGACAGAGCTCCATACTGTTCTACTTCCTTCAGTAAATTAGGCAATGATATTTGTGGAGAAGCTAATGAAAACAATAAGTTATCAGCATACGCCGATACCTTATATTCTTCTCCTCCTATTCTTATTCCTACAATGTCTGGGTTCTGTCTGGTCTTATTCAGAAAAGGTTCTAGTGTCAGAGCAAATAGGAGTGGCGACAGGGGACACCCCTGCCGAGTCCCATTTGATATCGGGAATATTTTAGAATGTACTCCATTTGCCTTAACCGTAGCTTGTGGTTTCGAATACAGCTCAGTTATCCACTGTAGCATCCGATTCCCTAGCCCCATGTGTCTCAGTACTCCTAATATAAATCTCCAATTCACCCTATCAAAAGCTTTTTCCGCATCCGTGTTTATGAACACGCTAGGGTTTTTTAATTGGTTTGCTTGTTGAATTAAGTTTAGTACTTTAATGGTACTATCTCTTGCTTCACATTTGGGAATAAATCCCACTTGATCTAAATGTACTAACTAAGACACATGGGGTTGTAATCGAATAGCTAAAGTCTTCGTAAATATCTTTAAGTCTGTATTTAATAAAGATATCGGTCGATAACTACTACAACATGTCAGATCTTTACCTTCCTTCGGTAGAATCGTAATATGTGCTCTTAATGTATCTGGTGTAAAGGTAGTTTCCTGTCCGATGGCATTAAATAGTTTGGTCATGTATGGGCTTAATAAAGGATAAAAACGTATAAAGTATTGTATCGAGAAACCATCTGGTCCAGGAGCCTTTCCATGTTTTATCGTTTGTATTGCTGTGAATATTTCCTCAGATGTAATGGGTGTTTCTAATTTTCTTCGAACCGGAGAAGGTAGTCGGGCTAGTTGTGCAGAGGCTAGATATTCATCTAGAGACGGGTGAGGCAAAGAAGGATATGCTAAATTGTACAGTGAGGAGTAATACTCCCCAAATTCCTGAGCGATATCTTTCGGGATTGAGAGTTTTTGGTCTCTTTTTCCCTTAATATAAGGTATACACGATCGCATTTGTTGTTCTTTCAATTTTGTTGCTAATAATTTGCTGCACTTGTCCCCAGATTCGTATGTAGCCCGTCTCCCTCTTTGTAGTACCGCCTTTGCTTTATATCGTAGAATATCTGATATCTGTCGTCTTAAATGTGCTAGCTCATTTCCTACTCCCTTTTCTGATGTTTCTTTCTGTATTATCTCCAGTTCTTGCATCTTTCCCAGTAATTCATTTATTTCCTTTTCTCTGGCCTTTTTTACTCGAGAACCATGTTTAATTAAGATCCCCCTTATAACTGTTTTATGTGCTTCCCATACAATTCCAGGGTCACTTTCTGCACTATCGTTTATTTCAAAATACCATGTGATTTCTTTACTCAGGTCTGCTAAAATTTCTGGTGATTGTAATAGGCTCTCATTCAATCTCCAGCTCCATTCCATCGGATGAACTGCCCCTGATAATGAGAGTTTTATTATGACTGGAGCATGATCTGACCAGGTTATGCTACCAATTGATATATCCTGCACACTGGAGAGTAATTGCTGTGTTATCAAAAAAAGATCAATCCTTGAATATAATTGATGTGGGTTAGAGAAATATGTATAATCCCTCTCATCTGTGTGCAGGATACGCCAGACATCTATCAATTGATTTTCATGAAGTTTCTGAAGAATGCGTTTCCTTGTCCCACTAGATACTGAGGAGGAACCTCTAGAGGTATCGATTCTTGGATCTAAGGGTATATTAAGATCCCCCAGAATTAGTTTTCCTTCTTTAAATTTTGTAAATTTTGATAGCATTTTCCCGATAAAATTCTCTTGATTAACGTTTGGAGTATAAATGGTAGCTAAAGTTACTTTTGTATTCCCACTAAATCCTTTAAAAAATAAATACCTCCCTCCTGGATCTGCGTATTTATCCAACAAAGACCATGCTATTCTATTAGATATTAAAATAGCCACTCCCTTAGTTTTGGCCTCTTTATTAGATGCCAAATATACATTGGGGAAGTATCTATTTTGGAGGTATGGGAATTTTCCTTCCTTAAAATGAGTTTCCTGTATCATTCCAATATCCGTTTTAGTCTGTCTCAAGTCATGGTGTAGCATCCTACGTTTTTCCGGGATATTCAAACCCCTTGTATTTATGGAGGTCACCTTCAATCCTCCCATCTTCTGTAGTCCAGCAGGCAAAGGGAGGATGAGAAAACAAAAAAAAAAAACCCAAAAAACCCCAGGTTATAACACCAGTACCTACTTGTGATTACCTTTTTACCCTTGGATACCAAATATAGGGGGTTTGTCCAGCAGCGGTTGTAGTAGCGGAGCAACGGGCCCTGTCCCCATGGCTATTTTTTACTTAAATTATATAAAGACGAGGCGCATGCGCGGCAGCTCCCAAGATGGCCACCGGCTTCTGAAGCTCCACCACGTCCCACTAACTGACACCGGAGTTCACAGAGCGACCCCACAGCTCACCCACCGGGATAATCGAGCAGGGGAAGCCCCCCTGATCACCCAGATGTCAGCGGTTTCGGCGAGGAGGAAACTGACAGGACATATGACCGCGAGTCCCGGTCCCCTCAGCTATGCCAAGATGGCGGCGGCAGCACGAGGCCCTCAGAACCTGGAGCACACGGAGGACATTTTAACAGACCAGGACATTCCTCTGCGATCCCCTGCAGGTACAGACTGTCCACCCCTGAATCTGGCCACATCACCAGCCTCCACTGAATTGCTGCTGAGCAGAATAACAACAGGCATCCCCACAACCCCTATGCTGGATCCGATCACAGGCCTCCTATTAACAGACACTGACAACACAGGCCATTTTCCTAATCCTCAGGACTTGTCATCCATGATGGCTGCGTTTGCACAAATGCTCTCCACAGGACTTGCTCAGAACGCCGCTCAGATCACACCATCCATTCATGTTGACCTGCAGCAAATTGGAATGAGGATGGACATTTTTGAACAGAAAGCTGACCAGGCTGTCTCCCGCATAAACCAAAATACTGATAGGCTGCAAGAGGTACAAGATCAATTAGAAACGGCGTTCGCTAAGATCGATGATCTCGAGAATAGATCAAGAAGATATAACTTTAGGGTACGGGGGATCCCCGAATCTGAAAAGGAGGTTCAAGGTACAGTAAAAGCTCTCATATGCAGCCTAATCCCTGATATTACAGAGGTCCGCCTGGAGCTAGATAGAGGTCACAGAGCCCTTCAACCCCCCCCCCGCTCTGTTGGTCTCCCCAGGGACATCATAGTGAAACCTCACTATTAATTAGTCAAAGAAGAGGTGATGAAGAAATCCAGGAGCTCGGATAGCCTCATTTTTCAGGGACATAAAATACAGATATTTGCTGACTTGTCACCTTTCACTATTCAAAAGAGACGTTCCTTAAAGCCTTTACTACAGGTCCTTATGGAAAGGGAGATCACATACAGGTGGTCATTCCCCCTGAACTTTTCATACAAGAATAAAAGCTATGGATTCTCCTCATTGGTGGAGGGAGAACGCCTCCTGCTGCACCTGGGGATCCTTTCACAGGAGCCTTCACCCATGCAGATTTCCAGAAACACCCCGTCTTCCTCTAAAAGACCACCGCCTGCAAGCCCACTGCAACACAACTGGCTGACTCAAAGCTCCAAGAGATCTAAAGAAAATGTCCCACCTTGAAAGAAGACTGCCTCTTCGTAGATCAGGGCCCTGATCTGTGAAAACTTCAACCTCCTTGAGTGTCTGGAACTTCTGTCCCCCCCTCACTACTGCTATCCCAAGCGTGCCGGACCTCATCACATACTGTGAACGGTCGAGTTTATTTTACCTACTTCTACAGAAAGCTACTGCAGTGCTATGGTTGCGGGTTTCCTGAACTTGGGGTGGGGGGGGGGATACTTTCTCTGGCACAGGACCAGATTCGTTCTGTTCTATGGACTGCCTCCTTAGACCTTCCATTGTGCCTAAAAATTTTTGTTGTGATCTGCAGTTTATTGATAGGCAGATATTACTATTGTTCAGGCGAATGTGCTCCTTCCCCCAGTAGATGGGGGGTTTCCCTCCCGCTAGGCCGGGGAACACAGCCCAGTCAACACGGGGGTTTATCACCCCCCCTTTTTTCCCCCTTTTTTTTTGGTTGGGGATAGGGGTAACCGGGAGTAGTTACATTTAGGTTAGGGGCTGTCCCTTTCCTTGTTCGCGCTCATAATAGGGGCGCTCTGTTTAGGTTACAATTATGGGCTACCTCTAGCCCTCAGTTTAACGTTTTTTTTTTTTTCGGGTGCTTGGGCTGTGGTGGACTCAGTGCACCTTCACTAGGAACCGGGGGCACTATCAGTGCTCCTAGGCTCCGCAACCCCCTCTTTTGGGGTATTCCAGACCTCTCTGGTTGTAGGAGGTGGAATGGTTAGACCATCCACCTCCGGGGGGGGAGGGGATCGGGGGATCCCCCAACTCAGTTTTTGGTTAAATGGTCCTTGAGGGACGAATGTTTAAATTTGTATTACAAGTGTATAACCCCATTCTTCTTCTTTCTCTCTTTTTTCATCCTTTCTCTCCTCCTCTCTCATGCTCGAAGGAAATCTCGAACGATCCATGACTACATGCTCCCTCCCATCTCGGGTGACGGCCTCTCAATCAGCCTTCTCACGCAGCATTCCTGGGTAACCTTCTGCCTGGGGAAAGGTAAGCACCTGCGTCTTTTCACAGAATCACCCCTTCTGATCCATGCCTAACGCACACCAACCCATTCCCACCCTCAAAATAGTTTCACATAACACACATGGTCTCAATTCCCCTGTCAAACGTAGAAAGGCCTTTCAGCAATACCACTCCATGCATGCAGACGTACTCTTATTACAAGAAACCCATTTTCCGTCCACGTTCAAACCTTCATTTCTACACCAACGCTACCCACAATTTTTCCTAGCATCAGCAGAAAATAAGACTAAAGGGGTGGCAGTATGCCTCGCCAAGCACATCAGTCTCTCCCAACCAGAAACTGTACTAGACCCCATGGGACGTTACATTTTGGTGTCTGGACACATAGACGGGGAAATGTATACTTTCGTGTCATATTATGCCCCGAATACGGGTCAAAGGCATTTTTTTTTACATTCTTATACGGACACTAAAACCACATTTCAAAGGGTTGGTTTTCATCGGTGGTGATTCCAATATCGCCTTCGATCTTACTCTGGACAAACGGGCAGATGGAACAACAAAGCCCAAACGCCCCGCCAAACAGAGCACACACATAGCTAAAACACTCCATGAGGCTGGTCTCGTGGATATCTGGAGGGAGGTTAATTCACATACTAAAGACTACACGCACTACTCAGCCCCACACAATTCCTTTGCAAGGATAGACAATATTTACACTAATTCCTTTACAATTCCACTACTTCAGGGTTCCAAAATTGTAGAATCCCCTCTGTCTGATCATGCCATGGTCACCGTGACCACGCACAGATCCTCAGGAGAGAGAAAGGCACCCAGATGGCGATTACAAGAATCCCTCTTGAATGACCCAATACAATGTTCTTTGGTGGAGGCGGCCATTAAGGAATATTTCCTGATGAACGCTACGGAGGAGGTCTCCCCTCAAATAGTATGGGCAGCACACAAATCTGTCATTAGAGGGAAATTCATTCAGTTATCCTCAAAGCTCAAAGCGGAACGCAAGGCAGATACACTCAGGCTCACGGAAGAATTTAACTCCCGTGCCAAAGCGCATAAACGTAACCCAACGCCCAATTCCTTGGCTAATTTAGACAGAGCCAGGGTACTTCTTAACCTACACTTAACTACGGCAGCTGAACAACATCTTAGATGGACAGGGGCAAAGTTCTACTCCCATAGAGACAGGATAGGCTCTAAATTGGCAGTGAAACTTACTCCTAAACACCGTCCACTAGCCTTCCCTAAAATCCGGACGGGGGGTGACTTGACACAGAACCTGACTAAAATTATGGACACCTTTTTATAATTCTACTCGGACCTATGCAAACAGAACCAAAGGGCCCCCGGCAGACATGACAAAGACTTTTTAGCGAACCTGCAGTTACCCTCCTTGACAGATGATCATAGGGACATTCTCGAAAGCCCCTTTACTCAAGAGGAAATCTTGGCGACCATTAAATCACTTAAAGTGGGGTCTGCCCCTGGCCCAGGCGGCTTTTTCCACCGGGTATTATAAAAAATTTGGACCAATACTGACCCTGCATTTGTCTCAGTTCTTCAACTCTCTCAGGGATGGAGCTCAGCTAGGAACAGACCTAAACACTGCTTATATCTCAGTCATACCCAAACCTGATAAAGACCCGTGTGAGGTGAGCAATTACAGACCGATCTCACTTATTAATAACGATATCAAACTTATGACCAAGATTATAGCTAACAGAATGTCAGGTTTCATCTCCTCCTATGTCCACAAGGACCAGGTGGGCTTCATCCCCGGGAGACAGGGCCCGGACCAGATTAGAAGGTCCACTGACATTGTATCACTTTTGCGGTCACAGTGGGATGGGGGCAGCCAACAAAACGGTTACTTGCTCTCAATTGATCTACACAAAGCCTTTGATTCCATAGATTGGGCGTATCTGTCTGGTACCCTTGCGAGATAGGGATTTGGCCCATATTTCCTCAATCTTATACGCTCCCTTTATTCTAAACCCACTGCTCAGATACGTTTGATGGGGAGGTACTCAGATTCCTTCCCTGTTGGCAGGGGTACCAGACAGGGTTGCCCCCTCTCTCCCCTTCTATTTGCAATAGCAATTGAGACGTTAGCCATTGCGCTCCGATCAAACCCTGACTTTAAGGGAGTCAAGTGCGGACCCCAAGAACATAAATGCGCACTGTACGCAGATGACCTACTCCTCTTTGTTACAACCCCGCTAACATCTACCCCAGTTATTCTTAAGACATTGAAGGCCTTCAGTGAGGTCTCGGGTTTGAAAGTCAATATGAGTAAGTCAACGGCCCTGAACGTTACTGTCCCGCAGGACATGCTTTCTCCACTTTCTAAGAACTTTGATTTTGTCTGGACCTCCGGGGCGATACCATACCTAGGTATCAAATTGACTTCTGACATAAGCAACCTCTTTAAGGCAAATTACCCCCCTATTCTGCAGAAATGTAGGAATGACTTGAATAACTGGTCGAGAAGCGGCCTATCTTGGATTGGCAGGATACACGCCATTAAGATGACTCTTCTCCCACGTATGCTGTACTTATTCCGATCCCTCCCTATTCCGATCAAGAAACAGGTTCTGGATAAACTGCAATCGGACATTATCCGCTTTGTTTGGGGCAACAAAGGATACAGATGTCCCTTGGGAATCTTATTCCGCCTTAAATCGCAGGGAGGCTTGGGACTCCCGAATATATGGAATTATTACCAGGCAGCTCAACAGGCACAAATCTCAATGATCTTCTTAAAAGGGACAGAAACCGGACTGGCTCTCTATAGAAAGGCAAGCAGTCCCCATGAATACCATTGACTACTTGCTATGTTGTAACCCAAAAACCAGACCTGCAATACTGTCCCCCACACTATCTCACTCGGTCGCAATATGTTCCCGGATATACAGTCACTCATCTTTGACCTCTCCACTGAAACCTTTAGCCCATCTGTTCCACAACCCTGCCTTCCCTCCGGGAATGGACATTAGATCTTTTAAATGGTGGACTGATAAGGGCTTGTACCGAATTGGGCACTTTCTCTCTCCTGCGGGCCCTATATCTTTATTGCACTGCAAAAAGAAACTAGACATGCCCGACTCTGAGCATTTACGCTTCTCCCAAATCTCACATTTCCTGCACTCCATCGGGTCTAACACGACTGTCCCACATACGATTACACCCTATGAACACTGGTGCTCGAACACGCTGGATCAGAGGGGAGGAATCTCTCTAATATACACAGCTCTATCAACTAGGTTGACCAAACCCTCGTATGCTCAGAGATGGGAGGAAGATGTGGATGGCTCATGGGACACTGAGATTTGGTTTCGAGCATCGCAGCAAGCTTTTAAGGGTATACTCAACGTGTCTTTGATAGAAGCTAGTCTGAAAGTTTTGGTGTGGTGGTATTACGCTCCTTCCAGGCTGGCTACAATGTGCATAGGCACATCACCAGTATGCTTCAGGGGATGTGAACTGGAGGGCTCTATGCTCCACACCTGGTGGTTGTGCCCGCGCATCAGATCTTTCTGGCGCAAGGTTTTTCGCACCCTTAGTTCCCTGACGGGCATACAGATCACACCACAACCCAATTTAGCGCTTCTGAACCACCCAATCCCCAATTTACCCAAACTATCCCAGACGCTCTCGTTTTATATATTGTTAGGAGCCAAATTAACCATAGCCAAGGCCTGGAAGAATCCCACAGTATCGTTCTTAGGTTTCAGGAGAAAGGTTTCCTGGATCATGGCCCAAGAGCAAATTGTTGCTAAACTTACTGATAAGAGTGAAAAATTCATAGCCACCTGGGAACCTTGGGCCACCTCATGCAATGTCTCTCTGATATCTGGAGTACAACCTGGTTTTCTGTGTACTAACATTCCACCTTCTTAGCATGAGAATATCTACACCTCCTTTTTTCCCACGTTTCTATATCTTCTCCTCTCTCTTGCCTCCCTTGGCATTCTGGGGTTATCACTACAGATCTGATTGAGCTGCTCTCATATACACTTAATTCATGTTATAAAATAGTGTTCGTTTCTTAATGTCTTTCTTTATACTTGCTCAGAATATTGTCCTCCTGTTCCGTCTTTCCTAATGTGAGATAATATAGTTGAAATATTTTAGCTCTTCACTTACACTACCATGCCAAACTGATGGACACTTCCTGGGTAATGGATTCTCCACTCTACGGGATGCAGTATGAGCCCTTAGGGGCATCCCGGGAGTCGGAGTCTCAATGTTGGAATGATAGGAATCTTTTCCCATCTGGTTATAGTTGTTCATTAAGGGGCACGAGAGGATAATGCTAGGACACTGTTGCTCACAGTACAAAGCAAGAGTCATCTATGTTTATTATTTTGGACCATGTGTTGATATGGTCGCAAGTTGTATTACTGCACTGTACAGACTAATTGTTGTAGATTCTTCTGTATCACCTAAAAATTTCAATAAAAATATTTAAACTAAAATTATATAAAGACAAATCAACCACCTAAATGAAGGAGGGGGTTTCTGAAATTAAACCAAATTGAGATAACTAATTCACAGTTCCACCCTTCTCCTTCCCCTTACCTCCCCTCCTTCCAGTTCCATACACAAAGATTATTTTCCTTTTCATAACCCTTGCATGTTTAAACTAATCTTGTTTTCTAACTTTTGTTTTACCATTTACTTCTTAAGGGGGGCATATACTAAATTAAGCCGTCATATATTATCCACCACAGTATCTGTATAACATCTGTGTAGCTGATTAATAATCTATAAAGTACATTTTTCCATCATATCCTTATTACAAACCAATAATATCAAAATACTTTTCAGACTTCAAATTTCAGTTTCAGATTAATACATTCTATTTCCATCACAGGCATCCGTTTCCTATTAAAGATGTTACTTACAGTTACAGTTGCCTAAACTTCCTACTCCCCTCCCCCTCCTCCCCCTCCCCTCAAACAACATATCATGAGCATGTTACCATATTACCATATCACATACTATAAGCATACTCTCCCTCCCACCCACCCACCACCGGCACCACCGTAACTCCTCCAATCCCCCATCCCGCCCCCCCCCGCATCCCCACTATCTATATATCTTCTGCCACATTGGTACACTATTTATGTGTATCCCTATTCCCGTGTGTCTTATTGAGATATCATTCTCAATTTATTGAATATATATAAATATATATACTCGTGCCCGTCCTACAAATTAAATATAAAATGTATATATTTAATAAACCCTCTTCTGTGTTATTGTCACGTACCTGACGGTGACGAGCCCGGTTAGCAGAGGGAGGCCTCCCTTACGGCTCCCACCGGCGGCCCCTGGTGGTATAACAGGAAGCACGGAGGTGGAAGGGGTACGAGTGCCTGGCAGGATCAAGAACTACCGCAGGTGATCAGGAACCAGCAGGTGAGGAGGCAGGAACCAGGAACTACAGCAGGTGAGTGGACAGGAACCAGGAACTACAGCAGGTGAGTAGACAGGAACCAGGAACTCAGAAGATGACCCAGACCGGGAGGCACAGAAGGTAGACTGGAACCACTGGGCAGCAGCAGATGAACAGGAACCAGCAGATGAGCAGACAGGAACCAGCAGATGAGCAGACAGGAACCAGGAACTGCAGCAGGTGAGTAGACAGGAACCAGGAACTCAGCAGATGACCCGGACCGGGAGGCACAGCAGGTAGACTGGAACCACTGGGCAGCAGCAGGTGAACAGGAACCAGCAGATGAGCAGACAGGAACCAGCAGATGAGCAGACAGGAACCAGGAACTCAGCAGATGACCCGGACCGGGAGGCACAGCAGGTAAACTGGAACCACTAGGCAGCAGCAGGTGAACAAGAGCCAGGGTCAGGCAGGATCGTCAGACAAGCCGGGGTCGGGTAAACTGGCAGGCAGCGAGGCACAAAAGGATCAGGCAATACCGAAGTCAGAAAAACAGGCCGATGGTCAGGTACAGGCAGATAGCAGGAGGGTCACAGGAAGCCGGGTCAGATACAGGTAAACAAGGCAGATCAGGTCACTTGGGATAAACGCTGTAGAGCAGACAGCAGGGACTGTCTGCAAGTGAGGAGTTTAAATAGCCCTTCGGGCGTCACCTGCGGGGGCGGGAACCAGGAAGTCCAGGGCGTCTGTTCCTGACAGGGTTTCCATGACAGTTATGCATGTGTATTTCTCAGCTCTTCTGTTGCTACTTGTGTCTCCTCTTCCCACCCCTCCCCCCTCACACCCCTCCCATCCTCAAATGATCAACCTCTTCTAATTCTTTTTGTTTTGATTCCTGTGTTTTATGTGATTACTAAAATTCCCAATTTACCATGTGTCCCGCTGTTGTGAGCCCCTTTAACCCTTTATTCCCTATACCAGTCCTCTTGTGTACCCTCTAAATCAACCTAACTCTCCCTTTATCCAGTGTGGCATAACACATACAGGCATCTACTGCTAGGCATCCCTCTCATATACCCTGCGCTCTTCCGCCCCTCTCTCCATCCTCATCTCCTCCTACACCTCCTGTATCCTCTCCACCCATTTGAACATTCCACAATATTATATGCAGAAGAGGGGGAAGAGAAGAGAGAAAGAGAAAGAAAAATAAAGTAAAAAGATAAACCCCAGACTAGTCCGGGATTGGCTAAGAAGAATGCGGAGAGTGCAGCGATGCAGAAGAAAGGCGGTGGGGGAGAAAGAAAGAAAGAAGCCGTGAGGGGCGGAGGAAGGGAGGCCAGCAGAAAGAAGGAAGAGAGCAAAAAAGCATTTACAACATTTTTTATCCATCTTGTTCATAAACACGCTCACAAACAAAAAAATAAATAAAAAAAATTCCAATATTGTCACTTTGACCTCAGACGCTTAAGCAAGTCTATTAAATTCTTCCCACCCATCTCCCCCAGATCCGGCTGGGGACATATTTATATAAAAAAAAAAAGGGGGGGGGGGAACCCAAAAAAAAGGAAAAAAGTTTAGGAGGGGGAGGGGGGGCAAGAGAGAGAGGAAGGCAAAAAAGGAGCAAAAAAAAACAAAAAGGATAAGTCCGCCAAAAGAAGAAAGATTTTAAGTCTTCCCATTAATTCATACTTGGTGTTCCATCTCTATATACCAGATTCATTGTCCAGTTCCAGGGCCTGTGGGTTCCTTTCTTGTTGATATACTGTTTCCCCCTCCTCGCTGCCTCCACCTAAGTGGTTGTAGCCAGTCTGGTATATCACATTGCTCTATCCCCAAGAATAAAAATGCATCTGGTAAATCTGAGGGATCATTCACAGAAAATAATTGTGCCCCTTTTTGAATCGTCAGTGAAATGGGGTACCCCCAACGGTAAGAGGCGCCTACTGATCTAATCTTCTCCAGCAGTGGTCGTAATGTAGCCCTCCACTGGAGAGTAGCCCGAGAAAGATCTGGGAGTATTTTTACAGTATATCCCTCATAAGTTATTTGCCCCATATCCCATGCTTTGCGAGCAATGCGTTCTTTATGGGCATATCGGTGTAATCTTCCTATCACATCTCTCGGTCTTGCTAGGTCTGTAGAGCGGGGTCCCCACGCTCTATGTAGCTGATCAAATTCAGTTTCCTTCACGTCTTCTGTTACACCTAGTTGTTGGCATATAGATATTACTGCTGTCTGTATTTTATCATCCCCCACTTAATCAGGAATCCCTCTAAATCTTAAATTGTTCCTTCGGCTACGGTCTTCAGATTCCTCCAATCTTAACTGGAACATAGAGACCTGTTTTCTCTGTGATAGTTGCTCCTTTTCCAGTTTCGTAATCCGCTCATTTAATTTGCTCACCATTATCCCCTCTCCTGTTACTTTCTCTTTCAGTGTTTGTATCTCAGCTCGGATCAACTGCATTTCCTGTCTATGGCCATCCTCATACTGAGCCATCATTGTCTCCAAATCTTTACGTGTAGGCAGTGCTTTCAAGATCTTTTTTAGCTCCGGATCTATTGTCCCAAAAGATGTCCCTTCCTCCTGTTCTGACATTACCTTTTTCTGGCTCTGGCTCTGGCTCTGGCTCTGATTCTGACTCTCCACCTCCTCCTCTTGTTCCGGAGTTATTATTATGTCCGGAATCAGGGGTAAACTCAAGCGGGGTGCTGCCTTTGGTATTTCCAGACACAAATTTCCACGGGTCTCCACTACTGCCGCCCGTGCTGCTGCTGCTGCTGCTCTTGTCTGGGTAAAGAAGTCCTTAATGACCGGTTGTATAGGTATTGTATGTGGAGGGTTTTTATTCTCTCCCCCTTTCTTCCTTCTGTTGCTCATCCCCCTCTGTCTTACTTTATCAGGGCACAACACTCATATGGGGTCATATAGTCTATTTAGTCATATAGTCCACCTCCTGTTATGCACCCCAGGCTCTCATCGCCAAGTTCAAGTTCAATATTCAAGTTCAATATTATACTCAGAGATTACTTAATATTTAAGCACCCCGCGCCCCCTTAACATTAACAATCCTGCGGGTATCTATGTTTCCATACCTTTAACCGCTAGTTCTTCTTTATTCTAAGAACCTCAAGAGCCTGTTGGCCTGTATCTCCTGTAGTTCTACGCTGTGACTACCGTCTTCCACCTCAGTTTGCCAGATCAGGTCTCAATTAATATGAGTAGAGTATGAGTAGACGTGGAGTGAGTGTGGATGGGAGTAGGTGGGAGTAGATGTGCCGAGGTCTGTACATCAGTGCCTGGCGTCCAGCTCTCTATTCAGGCATCCGTGACTTCCGCCTGCCTGTAGCTTTTACCATCACCTCCGAGAATCCCCCTCACAGACTCCGCTGCTGCTGTTGCTAACCGTCCTCCTCCACCGTACTACCGCACTGCCGTAATACCACCGCCGCAATACCAATACGAATTAGCTACCGGACCCTGCAGAACAAGGTAAGGTAAGGCACAAAAAAGAACATCCGCGGTGGTCGGTTTTCTTTCTCCATCTACATCAGCCACAGGGATCACACCATGCTCCGGGCACCTGTCTCCTCACTCCGCCATTCCCGCCGCTGCTAAGCCACGCCCCCTTCCGGCCAACTCGCGTTCTGCGTGGGTTTCATCCGGGTGCTCCGGTTTTTCCCCCCGCGCTCCAATGGTGTGCGCATTTTCAGCGCTATGCACGGCATAAACATGTGCAATTTGTTTATTCGCATGCTAACATGCCTACACGGTTGTGTACGCAGTCTGCGTGGCTGGTTTCCGCCTACGCCCCAATGATGTGCGCGCCTTCGTCGCTGGCACAGTATAAACATGTTTAATATGTTTATCCACACATACTAAACTACATACGCCGTATGTGGTTGTACTATGCTCTTTGGGGCCGAGGGGGTTTCCTCCCACGCTCTAATTGCGCGTTTTGACGCAATACACCGTATAAACGATGTGTTTGTACAATCAGCACTTATCAATGGAGCAGAGGCGCTAGCTTTGACTGTGTTTGCCATGCTGAGGTTAGCGTTACGCCCGGTAGTGGCTGCGTCTCTGGCATTCCTGAAGCTCAATGACTGGGCAAAAGCCTCTGCTTCATCTTTCAGTTGACCAGCAGGTGCACTGCAACTTGCTTTAGCCTCTAGGGTCTCTGTGTCCGGGGTGGGTCTGCGCCACCTGTAGAGGCTGAGTTACTGGTCCTCTGACCGAGTTTCTAGGGAAGCTCTGTCAGGTTGCCTTTCTTGGCCAACAATTGAGGCACCCTGTAAGCCGGGGCCTCCCTTCTCCAATACATTGCGGGATCTCCTTGGGTTTATCATACCCATCCCGCTGCAGGACGGTCCTGTCGGCCGTGTGCATTCCAGGGGAAGGGTCCTTACGTCCGGAGGTGTTTTCACCTCCTTTACCGGAGGTGGGGCACCAGATGTGGACCTTTTGGCCTCTCGACTCACTCGCAAGATGTAGAGATTCGTGGCCAGGTCCAGGGAACCCTGGGCAGACGCGTCAGACGTGTTGGTGGCCCTTGGGGGCAGCATCGCCTGATGTATGCTTACCCTCCGCTACTGTTGTTGCCTCGCCTGCTTTGCAGAGTAGTGGTCGAGGCCATTCCGGTGATCCTCATTGCTCCGGGACGGCGACATTTGTATGCCGATCTAGTTCGGCTAGTCGCAGACGTTCCTTGGTGACTGCCTATTTGGGTGGACCTTCTGTCTCATGATCCCATACCTCATCCTGCTTTGCAGTCCTTGGCTTTGGCACGGCTGTTAAAGCCAGGCGCTGAGAGACCGAGGTCTCTCGGATTCGGTCATCTCATCTATGTTGTGGCACGGACATCTTCCTCCAGAAAGATCTATCACCGTACCTGGAAGGCTTACATCGCTATGTGCGTGTAGCTTGATGGCGTCCATGGACGTATTCCGTTCCCAAGATTTTGCTGTTCTTACAGCGTGGTGTGACCCAAAAGCTGGCCTTGCGTACCATCGAGGGTCGGATTTCGGCCCGGGCTGTCTTTTTTCAACGACCGCTAGTGGGCCATTCCTTGATTAGCACCTTTGTGGAGGGGGTTCACCATGTGATCCCCCCTGTCAAGCCTCCTCCCCCTCCTTGGGATCTGAATTTGGTGCTCTCGGTTCTCCAAGGACATCCCTTTGAAAATATTAGGGAGATTCCTCTCTTGACCTTGTCCCAGAAGGTGGCTTTCTTAATGGCCATTACTTCTGTTCGACGGGTGTCTGAGTTGGCGGCCTTGTCCTGCAAGTCGCCTTACTTGGTCCTTCATAAGGATAAGGCGGTGTTGCGCCCACGACCGTCTTTCCTTTCAAAGGTGGTCTCGGCCTTTCACCTTAATGAGGACATTGTTTTTCCGTCCTTGTGTCCTCACCCATCGCATCCCTGAGAGTTTGCGCTTCACACGTTGGATGTGGTACGAGCCTTACGGGTGTACCTGTCTGCTACTGTTTCCATTCAGAAGTCTGACTCACTGTTTGTGTCTGTCTCTGGTCAAAAACAGGGCCAAGTGGTGTCGTCTGCCAACTTTTCTAGGTAGTTCAGACAGACCGTTATACAGGCCTATGCCCTTAAGGGGCGGGCACCTCCCTTTCTGGTTACGGCGCATTCCACCAGGGCAATTGGTGCTTCCTGGGCTTTCCGACATCAAGCGTCGGTTGCAAATATGTGCAAGGTGGCGACCTGGTCGTCCGTTCATACCTTTTCTAAGTTCTATAAGGTTGATGTGGCTGCATCTTCGGATGCTTCCTTTGGCCGCAAAGTGTTGCAGGCCGCTGTTTAATGTTGCAACTCCTCCGTTGAGGAGCTTTGCTTGTTTGGAGTGAAGTTTTGTTTTTTCCTTTACTACTGCTCCTATCCTTTTCTGATACTGCTTTGGGATGTCCCACACGTTTACAGTATTAGAGCTGTGTCAGTCCATGGATGATAAGAGAAAATAGGATTTTCGTACTCACCGTAAAATCCGTTTCTCTGACGTCCATGGACTGAACAGCACCCACCCTTCTTTAAGGTTTGTACTGCTTTGTTACGAACTGAGGCTGCTGGCTGCAGGTAGGAGGGTTATGTCTGGAGGGACTGCCCCCCTGGGCGGGGCTGTTCAGCTCTGGTTTTGTTCTAGAATGTTTCTAACATTCTGCCTAGATCTTCTCTTGCAAGCAGGGACATATGCCCACACGTTTACAGTATTAGATCTGTGTCAGTCCATGGACGTCAGAGAAACGTATTTTACGGTGAGTACAAAAATCCTATTATCTCCTCTCCCCTGACAGAACAGGGATTTGTGTGTTTACACAAATCCCGCACGCCTCCACCGGCCCTTAAAGGGAACAACGTACCCATTAAGCAGCCGTGCCATTCTGCCAACGTATATCGGCGTGAGCCGGTCGTCAAGTGGTTAAAGAAAGATCACATCACAAAACGATGTAGTGCAATGTTTCTGAGCTGTGAGCTGTCGGCTGGCATGCTCAGATGTCATCGGCACTGGTCGCCATGCAACCAGCCCAGCTAGCCAATCCGCTCCGGGGATCAGCCGCGCATGCTCAGTGGAAACCAATGGCGTCACCGTGCCCATGCGCTGCATGTCTTAACACATCAAGCTGCTACGTGGAGAGTGTGAAAAGCAGAAATATTTCAGGAGGAGAAGGAGAAAAATAAAATTATAGGAGCATACAGTACATCTATAGTGCATTATTATTGTCGAGAGAAAAGAAAAAGCAAGTTGAAAATAGAGAGGAAAAAGAGAAGAAAATAAATAAAAAGAGAAAAAAAAATGAAACTAAATAAAAGGAAACTAAATAAAAAAAGGTAAACTAAATACAAATGACAATGACAAAATAATATTGAAAATAAACAAAAATAAATATACAAATGAAAAATAAAGAAGAAAAAAATCTTCTGTTTGTACCATACTTGTATCAGATCCTCAGAAAGATGTTATTCTAATATAAGAGAGAAAAACTCCACAAAACATAAAACCTTTTTAACCACTTGCCTACTGGCCACTTTTACCCCCTTCCTGCCCAGGCCAATTTTCAGCTTTGTCACACTTTTAATTATAATTGCGTGGTTATGCAACACTGTACTCAAACTAATTTTTTATCATTTTTTCCCACAAATAGAGCTTTCTTTTGGTGGTATTTGATCACCACTGGGTTTATTTTTTTCTAAACAAACAAAAAAGACAGAAAATTTTGAAAAAGAAAAACAAATTTTCATAGTTTGTCATAAAATTTTGCAAACAGGTAATTATTCTGCTTCACTGATGTGCGCTGATGAGTCTGCACTTAAGGGCACTGATCGGCACTGATAGGTGGCACTGATGAAGAGGCACTGGTGAGGCTGCACTGATAGGTGGCACTGGTGGGCACTGATAGGCAGCACTGATGAGGAGGCACTGATGGGCACTGATTGGCAGCACTGGTGGGCACTGTTGGGACTACCCTGATAATCAGGACACTGATAATAAATGCCCTGATTATCAGTGCCAATGTCTCTCTAACACAAACCGGTTATAGGCTTTCTTCTTCAGCGTGAGGAGAAAAAAGCCGATTACCGGCTTGTGTTGACATCTGTGATCAGCTGTCATTGGACACAGCTGATCACGTGGTAAAGCGGTGCTGTGATTGGCCCTTTATGGTGATCTGTGATCAGCTGAGTCCTCAAGACTCGGCGACCACAGAGCATGCCGCCCGCACACCCCCCCCCCTACGGGTCAATAGATGTCCTCCCAGCAAAGTAAGTCTGCGCTGTAGCTGTCATTTGGCTATAGCGTGGGCAGCAACAGGTTAAAATAATTTAAAATTTATTAAAAAATATTACACTCCATATAAAAGTGTCTCCACTGACACAAGTAAGCAGGCATAAAATCAGCACCGGGAATGCTCCGACATTACCATAGCCATGAGCAGAGACCCAGCATATCATGGCAACAACACATCTAATCCCAGCTCTACATACGTTTCGTCAATGGACATCTTCCCGGGGCATTGAAATTTGTGTCCCCTCCCACTCTTTAAATACATTCATCATACCTCCCCATCAATACCACAGTGCATTCATATCCTAAACAAGTTCTTCCTGTACTCCATTAAACTATTTCCAGGGTTGCTTTTCTTCCATCTCTCTATCTAGAAGTCAGATTTTTATTTATCCCACATACCTCATCTATTTTTAACCCTGGCTCGTATTTAAAGTGACAGTGTCCCCAATAAAAGGTAAAGAATAACTCTACTTACATCTCTTCTGTGGTGTGTATTCAGCCTGTTCAAATCTTTTCTAATATTTTCAGCTCACTACCCTCTCATAATGTATACTAAATGGATTTATGTCAATTACCCTTTATAACACATCAGATACACCATGGTGGAATATTTAAAAGGGTCTGCAATTAATAAAGTTATTTTAGAATTGACAATGGTTATCTAGAGGTTCATTTTAAAACTAAAAATTTGTGAAAAAACGCTGGCTCATATTTAAAGTGACAGTGTATCCAATACAACTTAAAGTGGTTGTTAAGCCACTATCTCATCTTTATATGCATCCTAGTGCCTGTGCTTTATAAAAAAAAAAAAAAAAAGTGATAAGATGAATCCAGGCTCTCAGCTCTCCCCGTGTGATATCTCCAGTGGGCGGGGCCGAGATTCCCTTGCTGACGTCAGCCGAGGAGAAGAGGAGCAGAGAGCCTGGAGTCATGTGATCGCTGGAAGACACTGTTAAAGCAGGTATAATTTGTATTTATTTTTATAAAGCACAGGCACCAGGACAAAGCTTTTTATCTGACAGAGGGGAGGATATACAGATCAGATAGTTTTGAAGCAGTGGGGAGAGGTGCAGATCAGTGATAGTGAGAGCTGACAGGCAGGTAGGGGAGGAAGGAGGAGGACAGAGGGAGACACAAGGAGAGCTGCAAATAGCAGCGTATGACGGAGGCACGTACACTGACAACGGTGTCAGGGCTCAGCAGCCCTGATATATCGTGGTCAGCGTACAGAGGGGAGGGTAGAAACTGGCAGGATCAGCCAGATATTTCAGGTGATACAGGGGGCCAAATGACACAGCACAAGCACTGTGCTGTATAACATGCTTTAAAGGAACAGGATCCTTATTTTAATTTTTTGGGGGTTAACAAACACTTTAAATGATGACTCTACTTAAATGATCTTCTCCGGTATGTATTTAAAATGTATTTAAAATGTTCAAATATTTTCAGCTTACTATTCTCTCGTAGTCCATACTGCAAGGATATATATTATCCTTTACTACACGTCAGATTTTTTTAAAAATGAAAATGAAAAACAGTAATCTGGAGATTCATTTTAAAACTAAAAATTAGTAACAAAACAATTTAAGTATCTATCAACATTCATTCCATTTGGCTGCAATGTACCGTATTCATCTCAATAATCCATTTATTTTATTTTATGGATACCTCTTTTTGTATATCAATTCTTTTCAGGTGCGGAATTATTTTTTCAATACCATAATATTTTAGACTACTCGGATCCCTATTACTGTATATACTCGAGTATAAGCCGACCCGAATATAAGCCAAGGCATCTAATTTTACCACAAAAAACTGGGAAAACAAATTGACTCGAGTATAAGCCTAGGGTGTCCATCTGCATGCCTCACTTTGCCTCACTTTGCCTCACTGTGTCCATGTGCATGCCTCACTGTGTCCATGCCTCACTGTGTCCATGCCTCACTGTGTCCATGCCTCACTGTGTCCATGCCTCACTGTGTCCATGCCTCACTGTGTCCATGCCTCACTGTGTCTATGCCTCACTGTGTCCATGCCTCACTGTGCCCATGCCTCACTGTCACTGTGTCCATGCCTCACCGTGTCCATGACTAGACTGACGTTTAACATGGGAGTCTATGGAAGGGGTGCCCGGCTTTGAAAAATCTGTACTCCCTGGCCGTAGGTCCTCTAGACAAAACCCCTTGCACACTTATTGAGGAGAAATTGGGCTACATGTGTGCCAAGTTTCGGGTCCAGGGGACCTACGACCAGCCAGTACCGGGTCCCCAAAGTCACCGGAGAAATTACCGCTTAACATGGGACACTATGGAAGGAGTGCCCGGCTTTGAAAAAGTGTTGCTCCCCGGCCGTAGGTCCCCCGGACAACAAACTTTGCACACTTGTAGAGTGGGGATACATGTGTGCCAAGTTTGGGGTCCAGGAGACCTACGGCCGGCCGGTACCGACTCCCCAAAGTCCGGGAGATCAGGCGCAAAAAGGTGACTTGAGTATAAGCCGAGGGGGGCATTTAAAGCACAAAAAAAGTGCTGAAAAACTCGGCTTATAGTCGAGTATATACAGTATGTTTCAATTTAAAGTGTCTAGATACACTATGGTTTTCCAGACCTTTTTTAATACTATTTTTGTGCTCCCCCTATTCTAATACTCAATTTTCTTGTAGTTCTCCCAATATATTGTTTGAAACAAGGACATTCCAAAACATGCACAACTCCAGTGGAATCACATGTAATGTACATTGTTTTATACTGTACACTCTATTTTCAATTGCGCGGTCATGCTACGCTGTACCCAAATAATTGTTTTATCATTTTGTTCACACAAATAGAGATTTCTTTTGGTGGTATTTTTTCACGACTTTGTTTTTTGTTTTTTTGTTTTTTGCGATATAAGCGAAAAAAGAGCGGAAATTTGGAAAAAAAACAATGTTTTCTTCTTTCTATTTAAAAAAAAAATCCAATAAAATCTAATTATGTCATAAATTTAAGCCAAAATGTACACTGCTACATGTCTTTGGTAGAAACAATCCTGTTAAGTATATAATAATTGGTTTGTGTGATCAGGGATAGATGTACGCAGATGATCATGTACAGAGGTGCGCAGGTGATCACGGACGTATGTGTGCAGATAATCATTGGGACATGTGATTTTACTGTTACATATGTGGGGGACAGGTGTTTTTACTGTGTGGGGACATGTGTTTTGGGGACACTATTTTGGGGACTTGTGTGTTTACATTGTGTGGGGACACTGGGCCGGTGATCAGTGTGTAAAAAGCTGTAAAAAAAACAGCTCATACTCACTGATCACCGGTCATACTCACTGATCAGCGATCTGCTCTCCTCTCCTTACTGACAACTTTTGTGTGAGGATAGGGGAGCCGATCGCCTAGCAACCGGCTCTCTATTTACATTACATGACGGCTGTGATTGGACACAGCCGTCATGTGATCAGAAGGGCCAATCACAGAGCCCTCCTGCCGATCGGAGATGCGCATTGTCTGGGTGACACGAGCGCCTCAGGATCACGCCGCTGCGCGGGCACGCGGTCCCCCTCCTTCTGAGGGACGTTCCTGAGCATCCACTCAGAAGGAGGAAGCGCCCACCCAGCCGTATATGTACAGTGGCCGGGTGGGAAGAAGTTAAAATCAGAATCTCTCTCACAATTCCTCCTAATCCTTGTAAATTGACTCGTGTGGGTGTATTATATATCCATCTTGGATGGTGGAAACTGATAGTGGGAATATAACCATTACAGTCTGTTTCTTTAAAATGGGTGTTTGTTCTGATTCTATTTCTCGTTTTGAAAAGATTCAAATCTAAGTAATTAACCCGTGTTTTATGTCTGGTATAAACTTTAAACCATATGTGTTAATATTCAAATTGTCTAGAAAACTATTTAACCCCTGTTAAAATAAATGTGAAATATGCAGTATTTCACCATACCTGTCTAAAAATCAAATAGATTTGCTATTTTTCTCTGAAAGTATTAAAAAATTGAAAAAAATTAGTTATCGGTACTTTTTTTAGGGTCTAGAATTGTGCTTTACATTGGATTTGTATACATTAAATTACATAGAAAAATCATTATTTCTTTTGCAAAAGCATCCAATTATTTATTCCAAATTCATGTAGTAAAAAAACTTTTTTTTCTTTTTGTTTTTTTAGGTAAATTTCTCGCCATATACAAATGTTGTTATTTTTGGAGTTCCACCGATGGTAAGTTATTTTCATTGTGCTATAGTGCTATGAAAAGTATTAGTGGCTATTAACCCACTCTGCTAACTTTATGTAATCCCACTCTGTCTCATTATGCTAGATGCTCCTGTCTCTCTGCTCTCCCCGCCTCTCTGCTCTCCCCGTCTGACAGCTGCAGCAGGTGGGGCCAAGATTCCCCCCGCTGATGTCAGTCAGGAGGAGAGGAGGAGAGAGCCGGTGGGTCACGTGAATGCCGATCTGTGTTCTGAAAACAGGTATAAACTGCATTTTTTTTATATAAATCACAGGACAGGAGCATCTAGCATAACAAGACAAAGAGGATTATATAAGATTTTCAAAGGTATTTCAGCAGCAGGAGGGGCAGGGGAGGGCGCTTGACACAGAGCAGACAGGTTCTGGCTCTCGTGCGTGGCCGGCGGTCATCGTGGCTGCCGGCAACCCCGCATCGGGTCCGCCACCGTGTAGCGGGTGTCCTAAAGGAGCCAACGTACCAGTATGGTGATTCGCGGGAACGAGCTGACCCTATGGGGAGGGGACTTCCTGTCGTGATTATGCCAGTGTCCATCACCTGAAGGTGGCCTATAACACATGTAGTAATTAATGGCTCTGTGCCCCATGATGTACGTTCAAGAAAAGGATTTTTCAGGTAAGCTGTTATAAAAATCCTATTATTGCTGATGGGGTGTGTGGAGTTGATAATAAAACAGGTGCATATGTCGACCTAGAAACCTCGAATTGTGTTTTATGGATATATTCAATGTAATCTCTTTGGACCGAACAAATGTTTGTAATGTTGCTTTTCGTTTTCAATAAAAACTTTATTTGAGATAAAAAAAAAAAAAAAAGTTATGCACTTGGTGGCTAAACACATGCATGCATTATTCATTCTAGATGGAACCAATGGTTGAGCATGGTTTGGGTGTTCTGGTAGATCCGACTAAATAATAGCATAAAATGCCAAGCTGCAGTTTCTAAAGCAAGCAAAATACTTTCTTGTATTAAAAGGAAGTATAGACTCCAGAGAGAGAGATAATTTTGCCCTATACAATACATTAACCACTTGCCGACCAGCCACCGTCATTATACGGCGGCAGGTCGGCTTGTTCCCGCGAATCGCCATACTGGTACGTTGGCCCCTCCCACATGGGGAGTGCCTCACTTTTGTAGCACAGCATATAATAATCCCAAAAGCGGGGAGGGACCACTGTGTCCTGTGATGTACCTTCAAGAAAAGGATTTTACAGGTAAGCTGTTATAAAAATCCTATTCCTCTTTTCGTCCATGGACGGACACAGCTCCTTAATTCTTGACAGTTGGGTTATGTTCCTATTCTATAGGAGAGGACTAGGCAGAACATGTTAGATATTTAAATACATGTTACTTTAACAGAGTTGAACAGTCCTGCCCAGGGGGCGGTCCCTCCGGACATAACCCTCCGCCCTGCAGTCAGCAGCTCAGTTTTTTCTGCCTAGTAGAGAAGGACCTGGCTCCCTTTGGGCCCAAGGTCCGGAAGAAATTTTATTATTTTATTTTATTTTCTGATTTTATTTTAAGAAATCCTCTATCAACTGCTGGCTAGGTGACAGGCTGGATAATATAGATCCTTGTAGTCCCCCCGTCCGGCCATCGAGCGTGAGCAGGCCTTAGCTACGCGCTGGGTCGGCCACGACATACCCCATGGCTCCAGGGGTGGCTGGTGAGCTATTGCTCCAGGGTTCACATATGACCGGGCTGCTTGCTGTCTCAGTCACAGTGGACCGGGCTGACAGCTACTCCGTACTGCTCGGTTGTAGGTCTGTCAGGAATGCACCAGCAGGTTCCTCACAAGTATGGGTAAGTACAGTTCCTCCTGCCTCGGTGGGATGGAACAGCTGGGCATTCCTAAGGGGGTCGTTAGGGGGTTCTCCTGCCCTCCCCTCTCTCCCTCTGTCACCCTTTTTCCTCCTCCCCTTGCGGGGCTCGCTGCGACCGGGGAATACCTATAGGGGGCTCCAGGTCCCGGCTGGGGGCTGTGGGGGTGTCCAGGCCCGCTCTCTGTGGGGAGGTAGTTATTTTCTTTGAAAGCCTCCGCTGCGGCCTTCTCGTCCACTTCGCTTGTTTGGGAGAAATTTTAGAATCGCCGGCGCCATTTTTCTGTTGCCTGTGTATTGCATTGAAAGATCTCATTGGCGGCCATTTTGCCGTGGCCGCACTGTGACGCAGGTCTGCATTGCGGGCGGCCATTTTCTTGTGGTCCACGCGCTTTTCTCTGAGACACCCGGCGGCCATTTTGGAGTGGGTTTTGTAGAGCGGGCAGCTGACTGACCAGTCTCTTGCTGGGTGGTGAATTCCCTGGGTAACTCCCCCCCGGTCAGTGCAGCAAGGAGGGTGGACAATTTTTGTGTCAGGTGTCTTGACTAAGTCCCTAAGGGCTGTCAGTGGGCAATATGGAGTCAGAAGCTGGTGTTTTTTCCCCAAACATTCAAGAGGCAGCAACCGGTGCCACTGCACCTGCGGTTCCCATGGACGCTTTGTCGGCAGTCCTGCAGTCATTTGTTGCCAGGGTGGAAGCGGCGTGCGGGCGTAAGGGGGGTACTAAGCGCCCCCTCCCACCGCCATCGCCTGGGGAATGTTCTGACTCAGACTCGGGCCTGGCTGCGCCTCAGGACCCCAGTTCTGGTGTGTCAGAAGAGGCAGACCAGGTCCTTCCCAGTGAGGAGGACCCCTCGTCCGGGTCAGCCCAAGACAGGGCACTTGTGAGTGCACTTATCAATGCTGTGAGGGACACTCTTAAGCTGGAAGATACAGCTGGGACTTCCACTGCAGGGTCTGTCCCTTTTGGGTCGCACAAACCAACCTGTTAAGGTTTTTCCTTATGTTGATTTCTGTGACAAGCTCATAGATAAGGAATGGGAACGACCGCAGAGGTCCTTTGCGGTCCCTCAGTGCATGGCGGTCCGTTACCCATTTGAAGAGAGCCTTTTGAAAAAATGGGCTTCTCCTCCGGTCGTTGATCCCCTGGTCTCTCGGTTAAATAAAGTAACCACTATCCCGGTAGAGGGGACCCCTGCCTTTAAGGACCCTACTGATAGGAGGTCCGAAGCGGTGAGCCACTCCATGTTCAGCATGCTGGGGTCGGCATTGCAGCCTATATTGGCTGCTACCTTGGTGTCCCAGACACTCACTGAGTGGGCTAAAATATTACACCAGACTGTGGAGGAGCATCAGCTCCCTCCAGAATGCGTGTCACTGGCCGAACAGTTGGTACAGGGACTTGTGTACGTCTGTGATGCAACCCTGGATGTGGCCCCTTTAATCTTTAGGGCCTCTGCATCTGCGGTGGTATTGCGCCGCCTGATATGGCTGAAATGCTGGTCTGCTGACCAAGCTTCCAAGAAAACTCTGGCAGATTTTCCTTTCAAGGGTGGGAGGCTTTTTGGTGCCTCACTGGACGACATCATTAAGGATGTCACTGGAGGTAAGAGCACACTTCTCCCTCAGTCTACTAAAGGGAAGGAGCCGCGCCGTAAGCCTGGCCCCTCCTTTCCCACACAGAAGCAGTATTTTCAACAGTCAGAACCTGCTGGCAGACCCTCCCAAGCGGACAAAGGTCCAGTTGGGGGACAGAAGCGTACCTGGGTGCGCAAGCCCAACAAGCCAGCAAACAAGCCTGCTACCGCATGAAGTTTTGCCCCGTCCGACTCCTGGGTGGGAGGACGGCTTCGCGGGTTTGCAGCTCAGTGAACCTCCCTGCTCTCCTACCAGTGGGTCTGTGAGGTGGTCACTTCGGGGTACAAGATAGAGTTTCTTTCTTGTCCGCCAAACAGATTCTTTCCCTCAAATCTGCCTCTCCTTCCGGCTCGCCAGACTGCCCTGCAGGGGGCAGTGCAAGACTTGTTGAGGTACGGGGTAATCATACCCGTACCACCGCAGGACAGGTTTCAGGGTTTCTACTCAAATCTGTTTGTGGTCCCAAAGAAGGACGGAGTCCGTCCAATCTTGGACCTCCGCCTTTATAAAGATTCAAAAGTTCCGGATAAAATCGATTTGTTCGGTGGTTGCTGCGCTCCATCCGGGGAACTTTCTGGCGTCCTTGGATATCAGGGATGCATACTTGCATGTCCCCATCTGCGTCAGGCATCAGAGGTTCCTGCGCTTTGCGATCGGTGAAGACCACTATCAATTTGTGGCTCTTCCCTTTGGCCTAGCGTCGGCACCAAGAGTTTTCACCAAGGTGCTCGCCCCGATTCTAGCTTTGCTGAGACAGCGCGGCATTGCTATAGTGGGCTACTTGGACGACCTTCTTCTGAGAGCTGCTTCAAGCTCAGAATTAGAGGAGGACGTGTCTATAGCCAGTCAGACCCTCCGGGAGTTTGGTTGGATACTGAAGCTCCAGAAGTCGGTGTTAGTACCGACCCAGCGCCTAGAGTACTTGTTGATTCTGGACTCCTCGGAGGCCAGAGTCGTTCTTCCTTTGGAAAAGTTGCAGACACTCCAGACTGTGGTGAAGTTGTTGACATCCCGCAAATGGTCGTCTCTCCATTTTTGCATGCAAGTCCTGGGCCTCATGGTAGCCTCTTTCGAAGCAGTACCATATGCTCAATTCCACACTCGTGTCTTGCAGAAGGAGATTCACTCCAAATGGAACAAATCTCCGTTGTCTCTGGATCGTCAGATTCAGATAAGTCATCTTGTCAGGTCCTCTCTGAGTTGGTGGCTGAGATCCCCAGCTCTTGGGTTCGGGAAGTCATTCCTCCCCTTTCATTGGACTGTGATCACGACGGACACCAGACTGACCGGTTGGGGGGGAGTCTGGGGGGTTCAGGCGGCCCAGGGGCGCTGGACTCCGAACGAATCCCAACTGCCGATCAATGTCCTGGAACTCCGGGCGATCAGGCAGTGCCTTTCCAAGTGGTCACAGAGGCTAAGAGGGCGTCCAGTCAGGATCCAGTCAGACAACGCCACGGCTTTGGCATACGTCAACCATCAAGGAGGAACAAGAAGCTCGGCTGCAGCGTCGGAGGTCGTTCACATCCTGCGGTGGGCGGAAAAGGAGCGTCCCGGCTCTATCAGCAGTTTACATTCCGGGCGTGGAGAACTGGTAGGCAGACTATCTGAGTCGCCAGATGCTGGACCAAAGGGAATGGTCGTTACATCTGGAGGTTTTTCAACTCCTTTGCCGGAGATGGGGCACGCCGGACGTGGATCTCCTGGCTTCTCGACTCAATCGCAAGGTGTCGAGGTTTGTGGCCAGGTCCAGAGATCCCTCGGCAGATGCGTCAGACGTGTTGGTGGCCCCGTTGGGTCTGTATCGGCTAATTTATGCCTTTCCCACACTGAAGTTGCTTCCTCATCTACTCCGCAGAGTAGAGGCCGAGGGAATTCCTGTGATTCTAATCGCCTCAGATTGGCCCAGGAGTCCCTGGTACGCCGACCTCATGCGCCTGGTGGCGCAAGGTCCCATTCTTCATCCTGCTTTACAGTCGCTGGTTTCAATGGCATGGCTATTGAAAGCCAGGTACTAAGGGACCGAGGCCTGTCGGATTCGGTCATTTCAACCATGTTGAGGGCACGGAAGTCTTCTTCTAGGAAGATCTACCATCGCACGTGGGAAGCCTACATCTCTATGTGTGAGGAGATGGAGTGGCGTCCACGGGCTTATTCGGTTTCCAGGATCCTGCTGTTTTTACAGCACGGAGTAGATCAGAAACTTGCCTTAAGCACCATTAAGGGGCAGATTTCAGCCTTAGCTGTTTTCTTTCAGCGACCCCTGACGGCTCATTCACTGGTGAGTACGTTTGTGCAAGGGGTCCGACATGTGGCTCTTCCGGTGCGATCACCACTACCTCTGTGGGATTTGAATCTGGTGCTCTCTGCGCTTCAGAAACCACCTTTTGATAATATCAGGGAAATTCCTCTTTTGATGCTCTCTCATAAGGTGGCCTTCCTGGTAGCCATCACATCTGTCAGGAGGGTTTCTGAATTGGCGGCCTTGTCTTGCAAGTCCCCATATTTGGTCCTCCATAAGGATAAAGCGGTGCTACGCCTGCAGCCTTTCTTCCTTCCGAAGGTGGTTTCGGCTTTTCCCCTGAATGAGGACATTGTACTTCCATCCTTGTGTCCTCGGCCATCGCATTCCAAGGAGGTTGCGCTGCATTCTTTAGACGTGGTACATGCCTTACGGTGTACCTGTCTGCTACGGCTCCGTTTCGGAGGTCTGACTCACTGTGTTGGTTTCTAGTCCGCAGAAGGGCCTGGCGGCTTCGTCGGCCACCATTTCTCGGTGGATCATGCAAACCGTCATCCAGGCCTATGCCCTTAAGGGGCGGGCTCCTCCCTTTCCTATCATGGTGCATTCGCCCACGGCTATTGGTGCCTCTTGGGCTTACCAACATCAAGCGTCTGTATCACAAGTGTGTAAGGCGGCGACCTGGTCGTCCGTTCACACTTTCTCAAATTTCAAGTTGATGTGAGTGCATCTTCGGATGCTAGCTTCGGCCGCAAAGTTTTGCAGGCGGCTGTTTGAGGTTGCAACTCCTTTGTTGAGGAGCTCTGCTTGTTTGGGGTGAAATATTTTTTTTGATTGCTGTTCTCACCCCTCATTTTTTTGACACTGCTTTGGGACGTCCCAACTGTCAAGAATTAAGGAGCTGTGTCCGTCCATGGACGAAAAGAGAAAATAGGATTTTTTGTACTCACCGTAAAATCCTTTTCTCTGTCGTCCATGGAAGGACACAGCACCCACCCCTCCTTTTTTGGTTTGTACTGTTTTTTACGAAGTGAGCTGCTGACTGCAGGAGGGTTATGTCCCGAGGGACCGCCCCCTGGGCGGGGCTGTTCAACTCTGTTAAAGTAACATGTATTTAAATATCTAACATGTTCTGCCTAGTCCTCTCCTATAGAACAGGAACATAACTCAACTGTCAAGAATTAAGGAGCTGTGTCCGTCCATGGACGACAGAGAAAAGGATTTTACAATGAGTACAAAAAATCCTAATTTTCTTTACAGTACATCATGGGACACAGAGCCAGTAATTACTACATGGGATGTCCCAAAGCAATGCCATCTGAGGGGAGGGAGACACAAGCAAATAAAGCAGACCTCCGTCAGACATGAGGCCCTATACTGTCGCCTGAAAAACACTGCGCTGAAAGGCGGCATCCTCCTGTGGTCCCACATCCACCTGGTAAAATTTTGTGAATGTATGAACAGATGACCAAGTTGCAGCCTTGCACACCTGAGCTATGGAGGCTTGGTGACGCACTGCCCAAGAAGCACTAACTGCCCTGGTGGAAAGGCAGGGACTTTCCCTTTGAATCATCTAGAGATGGGCGATTTGGATACTGCCTGTCCCCTTCTTAGGGACCCTGGCAACCCGAACAACGCGTTGGTTACCCGTATCCGAGCAGTTGCTTCCAGAAGCTAACTGTAATGACTTTTCCACTGCCGAATTTGGCTCTGGAAAAAATGAAAGCAGCAAAATATCCTGGTTCAAATGGGATCTGGATACTACTCTAGGCCGAAGGACGGCCAGGGACGTAACACTACTTGTCCCTAAGAATCACCAGAAATGGTTCTTTACAAGATAAGCTGCCAACTCCAAAAGTCTTTTTGCGGAAGTACCACGACCCAAAAATACTATTTTTCTTGTGACCATGGCCAACGGAGCATCACACATTGGCTCCAAAGGAGGCCCCTGAAGGACTGACAAAGCAGATTCAGAGCCCATGGGCACAGAGGTGACATACTTGGTGTATTCATGCGCGTTACGCCTTACATAAAGGCCTGCACTAGGGAGTGAGAAGCATGAGGTTTTGGAAAAAAAATGACAAAGCTGAGACCTGCTTATGCTATTTTTGCAAGATGCCAACCCTTGTTTCCACAGCAGGAAACATAGGCCCTTCAACCCCTATAGAAGATAGTCCTAGAGGCCGGCTTCCTTGCATTAACCAGGGTGGTTACCACTGAGCCTGAAAGTCCTCGATCCTTTAGAGCGAGGGCCTCAACAGCCAAACCGTCAAATTCAGCGTTTGTAAGGCAGGATGGTATACTTGGCCTTTGTGACAGCAGATCCTGGCATAATGACAGAGGCCAAGGATCTGTCACTGCCATTTTACGATTTCTGCATCCCAGGACCTCCTGGGCCACGCCAGGGCAATCAGGATCACCCATTTTTGCTTCCTTCTGATCCTGCGCAGCAGGCTCGGAAGCAACTGAACTGGAGGAAACACATTAATCAGAAAAAAATTATTCCAAGGAGCTACCAAGGTAACTGTCCCGTAAGCGATCGGGTCCCTTGTTCTGGACACATAACTTGTCTAGTTTTGTGGTGAACCTGGATGCAGAAGACCTACGTCTGGGGTACCCCACCTCCGGTAAATGGCCAGAAAGCTATCTGGATGTAGGGGCCACTCCCCTGGGAGCAATGGCTGGTGGCTTAAGAAGTCTGCCTGCCAATTTCCTACCCCTGGGATGAAAACCGTAGATAGGCAGGGAACATGCTTTTCTGCCAAAACCAGAATATGGTTTACCTCTTTCTGGGCTGCGCGACTCTTGTGTCACCCTGGCGACTGATATAGGCCACCATCGTTGCATTGTCGGACTAGATCCTGACAGGGTATCCCTGCAGTCTGCCTGTCCAGGCCAAAAGGGCCAGGCGTGCTGCCAGAAATTCTAAAAAGTTAATGGGCAAGGTCTACTTGGACTCTGACCATTCCCCCTGAACAGCATTCCCTTAAAGGCTGGCATTGGTCGTCACTATCTTCCAGGTGACCAGTACAAAGGTTTTTCCCCTTCTGTAAACTTTTGGTTAGCGATCACCAATTGTGACTTTGGCGTACGCTTGGAGTCAAAAGCATTGGACAATCCAAATCCTGGCTTCTTCTGCTCCAGGCAGACAGGATGGTGTTTTGCAACAGACCTGAATAGAACTGAGCATAGGGAACCTCTTATAATAAAGCTACCATCTTCCCTAACCCTCTCATACAGAGATGGACGGGAGACTCTTCCCTTGTCCTGATCGTGTGAACCAGATCTGTGCAGACCTTTGCCTGAGTTAAAAAACACCCTCTTATGGGCTGTGTCCACTACCAGACCCAAGTAGTCTAGTCTTTACTGGCCGCAAGGATGACTTTCCTAGGTTGATAATCCAACCCAGAAGCTTCAGATACCTGATCGTGCAGGCTAGACATGTGCAAAAGGAAAAAATTTGTTTTGTTTCGTTTTAATTCATTAATTAATTAATTTCGTTTAGTTAGATTCGTTAAATTTGTTAAATTCGTTTTCGGATTTCGTTTAATTTTCGACCGAATTCGAAAATCGGTCACATTCGAAAATATTTCAACCGAATTCGAAAATATTTCTACCGGATTCGAAATTATTTCAACCGCATTTGAAATTATTTCAACCGCATTTGAAACTATTTCAACCGGATTCGAAAATATTTTGCGACCCGACTTTGGGTCAATGTATCTCAGGGTCACTTAGTGATAGAAACCCCAAATTCGGAGATGTTGTAGTGCTAGTTCTACTCTGTTTGCATACCAAATGTGGGGTTTCTAGCTACAAGTGGCCCCGAGATATGTGGCCCCAAAGTCGGGTCGCAAAATGTCATTCTCTGCTGCAGAAAAGTGCTTGACATTTTGCGACCCGACTTTGGGTCCACGTATCTCGAGGTCACTTAGGGATAGAAACCCCAAAATTGGTATGCAAACACAGGAGAACTAGCATTACAACATCTCCAAATTTGGGGTTTCTATCACCAAGTAACCCAGAGATACGTGGACCCAAATTTGGGTCGCTAAATATTTTTGAATCCGGTTGAAATTGTTTCAAATGCAGTTGAAATAATTTTGAATCATGTTGATACTATTTCAACCGGATTCGAAAATATTTTGCGACCCGAATTGGGTCCATGTATCTCGGGGTTACTTGGTGATAGAAACCCCAAATTTGGAGATGTTGTAGTGCTAGTTCAACTGTGTTTCCATACCAAATTGGGGGTTTCTAGCTACAAGTGGCCCCGAGATATGTGGCCCCAAATTCGGGTCACAAAATGTCATTCTCTGCTGCAGAAAAGTACTTGACATATCGCCCATATCTGGGGGTCACTTGGTGCTAGGAACCCCATAACTTGTGGCAGGTGACAGTGGCAAGTGGACAAATAACCATCTTCCAAAATTTATAATTCAAATAGAAAAGATTAGAACAGAATAGAAAAAATATATAATTTAATAGAATAAAATAGAAAGAATATACAACCATCTTCTGAAATTCGAATAGAATAAATTCGAATTTCGAATAGTATGAATTCAAATTTTTTAATTAATTAATTTTAACTTTGGATAGAAAAGATTATAATAAAATAGAAAATAGACAAAAAAAAATAACCCCAAATTTGGGGTTTCTATCACCAAGTAACCCCAAGATACGTGGACCCAAATTCGGGTCGCAAAATATTTTCGAATCCGGTTGAAATAGTTTCAAATGCAGTTGAAATAATTTCCAATCATGTTAATAGTATTTCAACCGGATTCGAAAATATTTTGCGACCCGACTTTGGGTCAATGTATCTCTGGGTTACTTGGTGATAGAAACCCCAAATTTGGAGATGTTGTAGTGCTAGTTCTACTGTGTTTGCATACCAAATTTGGGGTTTCTAGCTATAAGTGGACCCAAGATACGTGGCCCCAAATTCGGGTCACAAAAGGGGGTCACTTGGGGTTAGGAACCCCATAACTTGTGGCAGGTGAGGTGGCAAGTGGACAAATAACCATCTTCCAAAATGTATAATTCAAATAAAAAAAGATTAGAACAGAATAGAAAAAATATATAATTTAATAGAATAAAATAGAAAGAATATACAACCATCTTCTGAAATTCGAATTTCGAATAGTAGGAATTAATTTTTTTTTATTAATTAATTTTAACTTTGGATAGAAAAGATTATAATAAAATAGAAAATAGACTAGAAAAACAATAGAACAGAATAGAATATATTATATTTTATTATATTCTGTTCTATTGTTTTTCTAGTCTATTCTTTTATATTCTATTAAAATCTTTTCTATTAAAATCGAAATCATTATATACTAAATTTGAATTTCGGAAGATGGTTATATAAATTTTTTTCCCGACATTCGAATTTCGTATAGAATGAATTCAAATTTGAATCGAAAAGATTATAATAGAATAGAAAATATTGGAAAGAATCGAATAGAAAAACAATAGAACAGAATAGAATAAAATACAATATATTATATTTTATTCTATTCTGTTCTATTGTTTTTCTAGTCTATATTATATTTGTATTCTAATCTTTTGTAATTGGAATTCGAATTCATTCTATACAAAATTTGAGTGTTGGAACATGGTTTTATATATATTGTGACAGCAGGAAGGTAAAGTCACCTGGTTGCATCCAGGGGGGTAGATATATTTCGCCCAGATTCAGGCTTTACGCCGACTTATACAACTAGGTGGAGAGTTGTATAAGCCCAGCTGAGGCTAGTGGGCTCATGGATGACTCATACCTCTAGGGAGAGTGTGGGGCGTCGTGCAGACAGGGAGTTGATGAGACCAGCTGAAGCTTGTCAGCTCATTTAGGCCTCTATAAGAACTCCCAGCTTCATTAGATGTTAGCTCATGCCTGGACCCAGACCTGTGTGGACTGTCTAGGGAGAGTGAACCCCTGTGCGGTGAGACAAAGCCTGTGTGGCTATTTGCTTGGACATTTAAAACCAGGGACTTAGGGACTAGGACAGCACTAGGCTGATCCCAGTTGTTAGTTAGGAAACCTGTATGTTTAGTCAGAGGTCAAGTTGACCAGGATTTATTTTGTTTATGTTTCTTTTGCTTTGCTGTGTTTTGTCACTGTAAATAGAAAATAAACCGCACCTTTTTGATTTTGAAAACCACAACCTCCGTTTGCTGGGCCTGTTTTTGTGTGGGAAGCCCATCTCGGGGGTCACACACACCCGCTGCCGAGCTAACCCCCTCACAATATATATATATATTTTTTTATTTTTTTTATTGTTCTATTGTTTTTTTTAAATGATATTTTTTTCTATTATTTTAGAATATTTTCTATTCAAATTCGATTTTATTCTATATGAAATTCGAATTTTGGAAAATGGTTATTTATATGTATGTATATATATGTGTATATATATAACCATCTTCCGAAATTCGAATTTAGTATAGAATAAATTCAAATTCAAATAGAAAAGATTAGAATAGAAAAACAATAGAATATAATAAAATATTATATATATATATATATCAAAAACTTCGGGTGGGTTACTTCCCTCTTTTACTTTTTGGAATCCAATGGAGGAAAGTCAAGGTGGACTCCCAATTTCCACCAACAGTCAAATAGTCTCAACAAAGGGACAATCACTCCAATTTGCAACGATAATTTCTTTACTGGTATATCTTCAATCAATGCCATGGGTAGACAGAAAACTCAAAAGCATAGCTACTGTACAGTTGCGAGCATCCCTGCTCTTCCTCAGGCTAACAGGCTAGTTGTAAAGGTAACATCCAAAATAGACCATTACTATATCCTAACACCTGAGGGTGTAACCCAACAGGTGAATCCCATCTCGCTGGAACGAGGAGCGATCCAACCAGATAGTAGAAACTCAATTAACCCTGTGCAGGTTTAAACAAAAAAAGACATACTGTCCCACATCAAACCATATATCATGCATAGTAACCCAATACAGTGTATCGGTGGATATAGAGAAATACATTTCTTTCTCGTACATCACGGGACACAGAGCGACATAGTCATTACTAATGGGTTATATAGATACCGTCAGGTGCTGGCACTGGCAACTTCCAAAACCGGAAGTACCCTCCCCTATATAAGCCCCTCCCATCCGGGAGCACCTCAGTTTTTTGCCAGTGTCTAAGGTGTTGGCCAAGAAGAAACATGTGTTTTTCACTGAGCTTGCGTACAGGTTCTTTTGGGCCTCAGTAAGCTATTCCGGATCCGACCAAAAAAGCTTCATAGCTAAACGGTCGGTACCCGGGCCTTGCAGAGAAGAGCAAGGTTTTGCCTGTAATGCTTCTCTTAGGAGAGCTGGACCCTGGGATCCAGAGCTCTGGTCATACCCACGACCAAGATGTTTTCTGTGCAGGGTGCTATACAGGTCCAGGGGAGTGGAATCCTTGGGAACCCGGTCCCTGAAGGTTTGATTACAATGCCTGCCGTGATAGGTGAAGTTTGGGCTTTTGTGGACCAAACAAAGTCCTGCGGCGGGGAACAGGTAAGTGGGGGCCCCCAGGAACTTGGTTCTATTGGGGGACCCCAAGCCTAATTTGTCCCGCAAAATTCTGTGCATGCCTGTAACTACTAAAAAAATGTAATAATTTTTAATGGTGGTCAAGAAAAAAAAAAAAAAAAAAAAAAAAAAAAAAATTTTTATATATATTTAATATATTAGACTGCGGTACCTGTGTTTGTCCACTAGAGGCCGCTGTGGAATGTTTTCTTGTCATGTGGACTAGCTTCTTCTCAGCAGAGCAAAGTCCAGGCAGATGGTGAGTTCTCTTATAGGAAACTGCTTCCTCTGCCATGTTGCAGTGCTCGTCCATCCCCCGGCCTGCGGCAAAGAGGGGCCCTGGCTCCTGTCCCTTGTTACCATATTTTGAAATTAGCGCCGAAGGCGCACGTGGCCGCGCGCGTGCACACGCCTCTATATATAGAGGTGAGCCGGGAAAGGGGGCGGAGCCTGGGGGATGACGCTCTGTGCGCGCCGCAGCGCTTCTGCGCATGTGCGGGCGTCCCAGCAGTTTAAAAAAAACACAATATTGTAGTGAGCTGGCTATGAAGTACAGAGACAGAGCTGGCAACATTTAAAGGCATACAGCAAGCGGTTGATACAGGCATCCCCTAGAAAGGCACATTAGTAGACACCAACTGTGATATAGCAGCAATTGTGCTAGACTATTCTCAGTAAAAGTGGTGTATTACGGCTGGAATACCTCAGCTTTAGGCTTAGGAATATGCCGTCCAGAAGCTCCGGAACTGAATCTTCCAGGAAGCGAAGGGGGTCTCATCGGGCTCGGAGGATCTTGGGCATACTTCTGCTGCACCAGTCTCCCCTGAAGTTCAGAGGTAAGTGACCGTAGAGACCCCGCAGGGGTACTTGGTACTGTGGCTGTCCTCAGTTCACCTGCTCCTGTGTATGTAACAGAGGAGGTTTTTTCCTCAGCTCTGGGAGGATTAGAGAGGCTGCCTCCCTGTCAGGGAAAGCACGCCCGATCTCCGTCTCCTCCTTCAGAGTGCCTGTTAGCAGAGCAACAGTCCCATACAGGGATCGACCTGCCTGAAGGGGATCAGGATGAGGTTGATTCTGTTATAGAGGAATCAACAGTGGGGGAACCTTTTCTCAGCATCTCAAGCTGAAAGATTATGGGTTCAGTCTCTGACTAACATGGTCCGATCAGCATTTAAAAATGCACCTTGCGGAACCATCAACCACTACTGTATCCTCGTTGGGGTCGCTGGAAGCCCCCAGACTGTTTGTTCTTTTCCACTTCACCCTTTACTGAAAGGGCTCATTTACCAGGATTGGGAACGTCCTGAGAAAATATTTATTCCCCCAAGAGATTTCCGGTGGTCTATCCCATGGAGGATAAGTTCATCAAAAAAAAAAAAAAATGGAAGGTCCCTACAGTGGACGCAGCCATCTCTTGTATGTATAAATCACTGACATGTCCAGTGGATAATGTCCAAATGTTCAAGAACCCAATAGATAAAAGATTGGAGTTCTTATGAAAATCTGCTTGGTGATACAACCAGCAGTAGCAGCTATTGGGGTCTGCTAAGCAGTGAAGGATCAGTTGAAACAGGTCTTGAGGGACTTGACAGATCAGCAGGCTTTGCCCTAGCTGATCTACCTAGAGCCTTAGGCTTTGCGGTTGACGCCATAGAGGATTCAGTCCATCAGGCCTCCCGCCTTACGCTGTCTATAGTACATATGCGTAGGCTCCTATGGCTCAAAAACTTGTCTGCTGAAGCTCCCTGTAAAAAATGGCTGGTTAGCGTCCCGTTTCATGGTGAACGCTTATTCAGGGAAAACCTGGACAAATATATCCAGAAAATTTCCAGCGGTAAAAATACGCTCTTGCCGTTTAAAAACAGAGTTAGAGGTCCCTCTTTGAGAGGCCTGCTTCTCCAGTCCCTGGGCCATCGGCTGTGTAACAGTTCCGACGGCCTCCTCGGTCAAATCCCGGGGGTAAAAAACAGGGACAGTAGCAGGGTAATGAGAAACCCTGGGTCAGGGGAGGTACAAAACCTCCCCCAAAGTTAAATTCATTGAAGCCCCCACTCAGTCGGGTGGGGGGAGGACTCCAGTTGTTCGCAAGAGACCTGGCGGGACACGATCAAGACAGATAGGTGCTCTCCGCAGTAGGTTTGGGATACAGTTTGGAGTTAAAAGACTCTCCTCCTTCCCATTTTTGAGGTCAAACGTGCCAAGGGATCCCCGGAAGAGAGAGTCCCTCCTGTTGGCACTAGAACAACTATTGCTCCAAGGAGTAATTATGGAGGTTCCCCTGGAATAATGAGGGTTCGGGTTTTACTCAAACCTCTTTACAGTCCCGAAGCAAACGCGGACGGGAGGCCCATATTAATTCTAAAAGGGCTATACAAATTCCTGTATATCAGGACTTTCCGATGGAGTCGATCCGATCGGTGGCCACTGCCCTACAAGGGGAGGATTGGTTAGCCGCGATCGACATCAAAGATGCTTATTTGCACATTCCCATCTTTCCAGTACACCAAAAATTTCTACGCTTTGCAGTAGAAGGGCGCCATTTTCAGTTCAGAGCCTTACCCTTCGGTTTGGCCACAGCACCACGAGTGTTTACAAAAATTCTGGCCCTTTATTGGCCAATCTAAGAACACAAGGTGTAATGATAATGGCATATCTGGATGACTTATTGCTGATAGACCACTCAGTGAAAAAACTAGACGTGGTCGTTCACAAGACAATCAAGTATCTGGAATCTCACGGTTGGATTATCAACCGAGACAAGTCAGCCCTAAAAACCAGTCAAAAGTCTGGAATACTTGGGGCTAAGGTTGGATTCAGGCCAGAGAAAAATATTCTTGCCTCGAGGAAAGGTGTTGTCTTTGAAAGATTTGATCCACTTAGTGGGTACAAAAAAGCCAGCCGTCCATACGCCTGTATATGAGGCTGCTGGGAAAAATGGTGGCATCATTCGAAGCAGTACCCTACGGTCAATTCCATTCAAGGAATTTGCAAGGGGCCATACTGTCAGCCTGGAACAAAAAAGTTCAGGCCCTAGACTTACAATGTCCTTGTCCCCTTCCGTTCGCAAGAGCCTCCGTTGGTGGTTGGTTCCCCAGAATCTGGAAAAAAGGAAATCCTTCAGTCCGATTTCTTGGAAGGTGGTCACTACAGATGCCAGCCTTATAGGCTGGGGAGCAGTACTGGAGCAATAGTCTCTCCAGGGCAGATGGTCGGATGCAGAAAAGGCCCTGCCCATCAATCTCTTAGAGATACGAGCAGCCCGGTATGCCCTAGTAGCATGGACATCCAAACTCCAAGGGTCCCCTGTCAGAATTCAATCAGACAATGCCACAGCAGTGGCATATATCAATCATCAGGGGGGCACCAGGAGTCGTGCAGCCCAAAGGGAAGTAAATTACATCCTGAGATGGGCAGAAAAATATGTCCCAGCCATATCTGCGGTATTCATTCCAGGAGTGGAGAATTGGAAGGCGGACTTTCTAAGTCGCCAACAATTATGCCCAGGGGAATGGTCCCTTCATCCCGAGGTTTTCCGGACAATATGTCAGCGGTGGGGAACACCGGATGTAGATCTGCTAGCATCCAGATTCAACACAAAAGTGGACAGGTTTGTCTCTTGGACAAGGGATCCCCTAGCTTGCGGCTCGGATGCCCTAGTGTTCCCTTGGGATCAGTTCAAGCTGATATATGCATTCCCACCGCCACAATTGTTACCTCGATTACTCCGCAGAATCAGGGTAGAAAAGAAACCAGTGATTCTGGTGGCTCCAGCGTGGCCCCGAAGAGCATGGTACGCGGAGATTGTAAAAATGTCTGTGGGGAGTCCTTGGACCCTCCCACATCGTCCGGACCTGCTTTCGCAGGGACCGATATACCACCCTTCCTTACCAGCCCTAGGTTTGACGGCCTGGCTATTGAAGCCCACATTCTAAAAAAGAGAGGGCTCTCTAATGCTGTGGTGTCTACCATGATCAATGCCAGGAAACCGGTATCCAGGCAGATCTACTATAGAATCTGGAAGGCGTACATCGCCTGGTGTGAGGCCAGAAAATGGCATCCACGTAAATACGTAATAGGTAGGATTCTGGACTTCCTACAATGGGCTGTAGATAGGAAGCTTGCCTTGAGTACTATCAAGGGTCAGATTTCGGCCTTGTCAATATTTTTTCAAAGGCCCTTGGCTTCGCATTCACTAGTCAAAGCCTTTATACAAGGAGTGATGCGTATTAGTCCTCCGGTTAATATTCCCATATGTCCATGGGATCTAAACTTGGTTCTGTCAGTTCTACAGAAACAACCATTTGAACCATTACAGCATATTTCCTTGGTGCTTCTCACCAGGAAATTGATTTTTCTAGTAGCCATTTGTTCGGCTAAAAGAGTGTCGGAATTAGCAGCTATGTCCTGTAAGGAGCCATATCTGGTTATCCATAAGGACAGAGTAGTGTTACGTCCTCATCCAGCCTTTCTTCCTAAGGTGGTATCGAGGTTTCATTTGAACCAAGATGTGGTTCTTCCTTCTTTTTTCCCCAAACCTACTTCGGTAGAGGAAAAGTTATTTCATTCTTTGGATGTAGTAAGAGCAGTTAAAGCTTATCTAAAAGCCACTGCTCAGATTCGCAGAACGGATACTTTGTTTATACTGCCGGAAGGCCCCAGAAAGGGTCAGGCAGCGTCAAAATCTACTTTAGCCAAGTGGATTCGACAGGTCATTATGCAAGCTTATGGCTTGAGAAGGAGACCGCCTCCGTTCAAAGTTAGAGCGCACTCCACGAGAGCAGTTGGAACTTCATGGGCAGTGCATCACCAGGCCTCCCTGGCTCAAATCTGTAAGGCCGCAACATGGTCTTCAGTACACACGTTTACTAGGTTCTACCAGGTGGACGTTAGAAGTCAGGAGGATGTCGCCTTTGGGCGCAGTGTGTTGCAGGCCGCAAAAGATCCTCATGTCTGATAGCGCTCAGCTTATATATGGTGTATCCCCCCCCTCATTTGGCATTGCTTTAGGACATCCCATTAGTAATGACTATGTCGCTCTGTGTCCCGTGATGTACGAGAAAGAAAATAGGATTTTTATAACAGCTTACCTGTAAAATCCTTTTCTTGGAGTACATCACGGGACACAGAGCTCCCGCCCCTCTTTGGGGACACTTATTGCTTTGCTACAAAACTGAGGTGCTCCCGGATGGGAGGGGCTTATATAGGGGAGGGTACTTCCGGTTTTGGAAGTTGCCAGTGCCAGCACCTGACGGTATCTATATAACCCATTAGTAATGACTATGTCGCTCTGTGTCCCGTGATGTACTCCAAGAAAAGGATTTTACAGGTAAGCTGTTATAAAAATCCTATTTTTTAGAGATCTACCAATAAAGAACCCAACTCCGCAAAAATTTATGCAAACCTATAAAAAGGCAAAAAAATTAAAAATACAAAATAAATATCTTCAAAAAACACTGCAAAAAGATTTTAGAATAGAAAAAGTTTCCATGATTCAAAGAGATAGTTCATATCTGTCAGGGAACAATGTTCCAGTGTAATTCTATATTTTCTTTCATTTCACGATCCCCATCGGAACATACTTGATCACCATCTAAAAAAAAGAATATACAAAAAAATTCGAGAGTAATCAAAAGCATTACAAAAATAAGTACAGGTCATAGTCCCTGTTCATCCCTTCCGGATGCAGGGACTGTAACCTGTTTATCCACCAAACATCTCTTTGCTTCAATTTCAGTATCCTGTCACCCCCTCTTCTGTCTCGTGGAATCTCTTCCAGAATCATGAAACGCAAATCTGAGTCCCGGTGTCCCTTCTCCAGAAAATGTCTGGAGACAGGCAAACCAGGCTGTTTGTGTCTAATAGTACTGCGATGTTGAGCAATTCTGTCCTTAATCTTCTGGGTAGTTTCTCCAACATAAATCATATTGCATGGGCAAATAAGGATATATACAACATAAGAGGACTGACATGAAAATAAATTTCTGATAGCAATCCTATCCCCATTACTGGGATTGATGAAATGATCACCCTTTGCATAAGGTTGCACTGAATACAATTCAGGCAGGGAAAACACCCTTTCCTTTTCTTTCCCAAAAAAGTAACTTTTACTTCCCGCTCTTTGGGTCTAAATTCAGATCTTACTAAGGAATCACGTAAGGTTTTATTTCTTCTAAAGGCTTTAATAGGAGTATGTTGAAAGACCTCAATCTGCGGGTAAGCACGCTTCAAAAGGGACCAGTGCTTGCTAATAATTTTATACACATGTTCACTGTAACTATGGAATTGCATAGAAAAAGGTAATCGTACCGCAGATGATTTTTTTCTATTTGTAGTTACCTTCTTTTCCCCTTGTTGTACTTTGTTTAATTCTTGAAAAATGATTTTTTTAGGATATCCTCGTTCACGAAACTTAGAACACATTTCATTAATCCTTATGTCCCTTATAGCCTCATTACTAACAATACGTTTCACTCGTAGAAGTTGACTTTTAATAATGGATCTAAATACATGAGGGGGATGAAAGCTGTCAAATAATAATAATTGGTTTCTATCAGTTGGTTTAACATAAAGATCGGATTCCAATCGGCCCTGTTCTATATAAATCCTGGTGTCTAAGAATGGAACTGACACTCCCCCAACATTCATTTTAAATTTAATTTCTGGACAGAAATTGCTCAACATGGCATCGAAGGTGATCAATGACTGAATGTCGCCACGCCATATCGCAAACACGTCATCAATAAATTGCCACCAAGTGACACAATGCTCGTTAACAATACCCGAACATGGGAAAAGTTACATAAGAAATATACATCATTTGAATTACATGGACTTACCCTTGCCGAATACCATCGGGTGCAGAGAATCCCCAGAGGCCTTCGGGTAAGATTGACCCCTACGTTATTTAGCGATAATGAGGAATACAAAGCAACTTTCATGCAGATCCTCAATAAATGTTCCTTTGACCTGATGACATTAACAATTTCATATATCCATAAAGAACTGGCCGTTGTTTCAGAGCAACTTTCTAAAGTGGAACAGGATTTAAAAACCTCCATTACATCGGAAGAATTTGTTAAATTAAAGGAATCGGTCGATGAGATTGTGAACAAACACCGGGCCAACCTAGAGGTGAGAAAGCGTAATAAATTTGACCCGGATATCGAGGATTACGAAAGAAACCAAGTGTATCGCTGGCCGCGCCAATACAACAGACGTGGTCGCTCTGACTATGGAGGAACCCGCAGAGATCTATCCGACAATTCCTCGGCCAACACGGATACTGATTCTTCATCCACTTTTTTAGCACAAGGTCGGAGAGGAGGATCTTCTCGGATGGAGACCCGATCCCGGGTAAACAGGAACGACGCATCTGGCTCAGATCGGTATCGTCCTCCTCGGGGCTACCGAGGTCGGGCCCGTCAGATCTGATTCATAACATTTCACGGGATGTCCTGTCTTCGGAGGAGGTAAGATTGATCAACCGAGGTCTCTCTTTTTGTCCTAAAAGCCACTTAAATGCATTTGAATCCGATCTTTATGTTAAACCAACTGATAGAAACCAATTATTATTATTTGACAGCTTTCATCCCCCTCATGTATTTAGATCCATTATTAAAAGTCAACTTCTACGAGTGAAACGTATTGTTAGTAATGAGGCTATAAGGAACATATGGATTAATGAAATGTGTTCTAAGTTTCGTGAACGAGGATATCCTAAAAAAAATAATTTTTCAAGAATTAAACAAAGTACAACAAGGGGAAAAGAAGGTAACTACAAATAGAAAAAAATCATCTGCGGTATGATTACCTTTTTCTATGCAATTCCATAGTTACAGTGAACATGTGTATAAAATTATTAGCAAGCACTGGTCCCTTTTGAAGCGTGCTTACCCGCAGATTGAGGTCTTTCAACATACTCCTATTAAAGCCTTTAGAAGAAATAAAACCTTACGTGATTCCTTAGTAAGATCTGAATTTAGACCCAAAGAGCGGGAAGTAAAAGTGACTTTTTTGGGAAAGAAAAGGAAAGGGTGTTTTCCCTGCCTGAATTGTATTCAGTGCAACCTTATGCGAAAGGGTGATCATTTCATCAATCCCAGTAATGGGGATAGGATTGCTATCAGAAATGTATTTTCATGTCAGTCCTCTTATGTTGTATATATCCTTATTTGCCCATGCAATATGATTTATGTTGGAGAAACTACCCAGAAGATTAACCACTTCCCGCCCAGTCAATAGCATATTGACGTCCGGGAAGTGGTTCTGTTATCCACACTGGACGTCATATGACGTCCTGCGGGATAACAGCCGCCGCGCGCCCGGGGGGGGCGCGCATCGCGGCGATCGGTGGAGCGGTGGGTCAGTCTGACCCACCGCTACACTGATCTCGGTAAAAAGCCTCCGTCGGAGGCTTTTTACCATGTGATCAGCCGTGTCGAATCACGGCTGATCAGGAAGTAAACAGGAAGAGCCGTTGATCGTCTCTTCCTCACTCGCGTCTGACAGACGCGAGTAGAGGAGAGCCGATCGGCGGCTCTCCTGACGGGGGGTTCGCGCTGATTGTTTATCAGCGCAGCCCCCCCTCGGATACCCACACTGGACCACCAGGGAAGCCCCCAAGGACCACCAGGGAAGCCCTAAGCATGTGGATGGCCCCCATGGCCATCCACATGTAGTAAAAAAAAAATATATATAAAAAAATATGCCAATCAGTGCCCACACATGGGCACTGACTGGCACGATCATACCAAGAAACAAATGTGTGGTGGCTGGCATTGCTAGGCAGCAGTGTCACCAGTGCCACCTACTAGTGTCCATCCGTGCCCATCTGTGCCCATAAGTGCCCACCTATCAGTGCCCGTCCGTGCCACCTATCAGTGCCACCCATAAGTGCCCATCAGTGCCGCCTAAAAGTGCCCATTAGTGCCGCCTATGCGTGCCCATCAGTGCCGCCTATGAGTGCCAATCAGTGCTGCCTATGAGTGCCAGTCAGTGCCGCCTATGAGTGCCCATTAGTGCCGCCTATCAGTGCCCATCATCAGTGGCACCTCATTGGTGCCACCTCATCGGTGCCCATCAGTGTCGCCTTATCAGTGCCCTTCAGTGCCGCCTTATCAGTGCCCGTCATTGAAGTAGAAAAGGTACTTATTTACAAAAAAAATAACAGAAACAAAGAAAAACATAGTTTTTTTTTTATTTGTTGCACAAAAAATAAAAATCGCAGAGGCGATCAAATACCACCGAAAGAAAGCTCTATTTGTGGGAACAAAATGATAAAAAATTTGTTTGGGTACAGTGTAGCATGACCGCGCAATTGTTATTCAAATTGCGACAGTGCTGAAAGCTCAAAATTGGCTTGGGCAGGAAGCTGTATAAGTGCATGGTATTGAAGTGGTTAAGGACATAATTGCTCAACATCGCAGTACTATTAGACACAAACAGCCTGGTTTGCCTGTCTCCAGACATTTTCTGGAGAAGGGACACCGGGACTCAGATTTGCGTTTCATGATTCTGGAAGAGATTCCACGAGACAGAAGAGGATACTGAAATTGAAGCAAAGAGATGTTTGGTGGATAAACAGGTTACAGTCCCTGCATCCGGAAGGGATGAACAGGGACTATGACCTGTACTTATTTTTGTAATGCTTTTGATTACTCTAGAATTATTTTGTATATTCTTTTTTATAGATGGTGATCAAGTATGTTCCGATGGGGATCGTGAAATGAAAGAAAATATAGACTTACACTGGAACATTGTTCCCTGACAGATATGAACTATCTCTTTGAATCATGGAAACTTTTTCTATTCTAAAATCTTTTTGCAGTGTTTTTTGAAGATATTTATTTTGTATATTTTATTTTTTTGCCTTTTTTATAGGTTTGCATAAATTTTTGCGGAGTTGGGTTCTTTATTGGTAGATCTCTAAAAATGTATTTCTCTATATCCACCGATACACTGTATTGGGTTACTATGCATATGGTTTGATGTGGGACAGTATGTCTTTTTTTGTTTAAACCTGCACAGGGTTAATTGAGTTTCTACTATCTGGTTGGATCACTCCTCGTTCCAGCGAGATGGGATTCACCTGTTGGGTTACACCCTCAGGTGTTAGGATATAGTAATGGTCTATTTTGGATGTTACCTTTACAACTAGCCTGTTAGCCTAAGGAAGAGCAGGGATGCTCACAACTGTACAGTAGCTATGCTTTTGAGTTTTCTGTCTACCCATGGCATTGATTGAAGATATACCAGTAAAGAAATTATCGTTGCAAATTGGAGTGATTGTCCCTTTGTTGAGACTATATATATATATATATATATATATATATATATATATATATATTATATTTTATTCTATTGTTTTTCTAGTATTTTTTCTATTTCTATTCTAATCTTTTCTATTCAAATTCGAATTCATTCTATACGAAATATTTATACATATAACTATCTTCTGAAATTCGAAATTCATACAGAATGAATTCAAATTCGAATAGAAAAGATTAGAATATAATAACTATAGAAAAGAATAGAATAAAAAAATATAGACGGTCATATTCTATTGTATTTTATTACATTCTATTCAATTCTATTCTATTCTCTACTATTCTTTTATTTATATTCTATTGTTTTTTATTTTTATATTCTATTTTATTGTATTATTTTTTAAAAAACGATTTATATTTTTTCTAATTTGATTCAAATTTATTTTCGAATTCGAGTCGAAAATATTTCGAATTCGATTCGAAAATATTTTGAATTCGATTCGAATTTCGTCCGATTTTTCGATTCGAAAAAATTCAGATTTGGTTAAATTCGTTAGTATTGTAATTCGGTAAGTCGGATGCATCCGAATGTCCGAATAATGAAAAATTTGTCCGAATTTCTATTCGGAACGAAACGAAATGCACATGTCTAGTGCAGGCTACACTCAGATCCAGTCCTTTACGGATTGATCGATCAGTAATAGGTCGTCTAGGTATGCCGTTACCGCTATACCCTGGGCTCTTAGTCTCGCTAAGGCGGAGCCAGGACCTTTAGGAAACACTTGAGATGTGGTGGCCAACCCGAAGGGCAAGGCCACAAACTGAAAGTGTCGCTGCTCTACCGCGAATCGCAGGAATTTCTGATGAGCTGGGAAATTGGCACATAAAGATATGCGTCCTAGATGTCTATTGACACTAGAAATTCTCCTCCCTGAAGGGAGGATACCACTGATCTATTTAATTCCATGTGAAAGGATCAGGAGTCCAGAAATTTGTTCAGACCCTTGAGATCTGAAAATGGGTCTGACAACTCTGTTTGATTCGGGCACTCTAAAGGTGATTAAGTAAAAAAACATTCCCTGTTCTCCTAAGGGGGTCTCTATGATCACCCCTTGAGACAGCAACAGGTCTAGTGCCTGAAAGAAAACAATGCTCTCTTTCCCGGACCTTGGGAATGCCTGATTCATAAGGTAAGTGTTTAGTACAAATATTAAAAAAACATTGCATATTGAAGAATAGAGAAAGTGTGATACTGCAACAAAATGGATAGGCAATGACACGTATCGGCTAATCCAATGCGTTTCAATTAACAGTAATTAATATAATCTTCATCAGGGATACTGTATCACTTTCTAAGGAATCAAAAAATACATTGTTAGGAAGTTGAACCTTAATACAAATCGACATTGATTATATTCATAAATAACAAATGACCACTTACATTTCAATATTAGATTAATTAATAGCAGATGCATTCCCCTTATTCAGGCAAGGACATAGACCAAATTCCACACAATGTGTACCCTTCTTCCTCTAGCTGGATATAATAAATCCAAAAATTGGCGCTTAACATGGCCCATGAACTGTATATAAAGAAAACGGGGGGATAAGTACAAAAATGGGGTGTGAACACTACACCCCTATTGTAAACCCAACAAGAAGTTCAATGGAAACATAACTTTCCATGTGTAGTTAAAAATCTTGAATTTCCTGGACACCACTGGTCGTCAAGAAGGCTCAGTCATGCTCCTAGTACTGCATGCTCCCAGCAATGCTTGGCTCAGAAGGGGAATGGCACCAAATACCGTCCTCGGTGTCCCTTATATGTGGTGTGCGGTGAACACCTATGACGCACTGCGTAGCCGTGATGATGTGGCGCGTGATGACGCGCCATTCATCTAATACCGCAGCACGTCTAGACGCCGGACGGCATCAAAGATATGGTGTGCTCCAAGGTTGTGTCATATCCTGTCTCCTGGGTGTAAACATCCTGGATAGCAGGTCGGCGGCCATGTTGGAAAAGGGGAGAAAGGCAGCGCAGGTGCCACAGTGCTAGACCGCAATGGGCTACAGAAAACCGTAGCAAAACCACTATGCTGCCTCTTTACCCCAGTCCGGATAAGTGACCCAAGACTGGGGGAGAAAGAGAACAAGCATATTGGGACTAACACCGCCGACACCAAATGTCCCATGGGGTGGAAAACCATCTCCACAGGGAAAAAAGGGGCCGCCACGTCCGAATTGGCATGGAGGCCCTCCTGTGCCGGGTAGAGAAATGAGGGTCCGTGGAGATAATAGGACCCCCCTCTCAGAGGGGGAAAAAATCCTTGGCTTAAAAGGGGAATGCATTACTGCTGTACAAAAACTTATGGATCATATTTAACAGTTTCTTCCATTAGGTCACCCCGATCCATGGGTGCCCAAATTCTAGAAGGTAAACATTGACATACCATTTACAAAAAAACAAACCCTATTTGTATGCATCTCATTCTTATAAAAAATTGCTCACATCTGAAAATATATAGGGCCCGCAGTGAGGAGAAAGGAGAAAGCAAGAGAAGAGAATAATAAAAGACCAATAGCCACCGCATAAAGGCACTTGACAATAACCAGAGCAATAAGCAAAAAAGCAAGAAGCAAAGTTCCATACAAATATTTTCTCAGTCGGTTTTTCCTGAGCAGAAGCCTTCAAGGAAGGGTCTAAAGCTCTCCACTTCATTGAGTCCTGGGGGGGTTGTGGCCTTCAGGTGTCTGATCCATTTCGCGCTGGAGCAGGACCTTGTTCCAGTCCCCTCCCCTGATTGGTATATGCAGTCTATCCAAGACAGAAAAATTGACTTTGCTCAGTCTGTAATTGTGCATTCTAGCAACGTGTCTTCCTAGTGGAAGGTATAGATTACCTATACTCATGCTGTGCATATGCTTTTCCACTTGTTTACCAAACTCCTGCCTGGTCTTACCTACGTAGAAGGCACCACACTGACACTGCATGAGGTAGACGACACCCTGTGTTTTGCACGTGGCAAAATGTTTCAAAGAGAACATCTCCCCATTGGGCAGTGCCAGTGTGGTCCTTCTACCAATAACCTTACATTGTGAGCATGTTCCACATGGATAGGTCCCTCAGGTTTTGCAGGGGTCCTTCCTGGAACCTCCCTTCTACTCGCTCTGAGTTAGCAAAGTCCCTATTGATCCAGCCCTTTTGTAGGTGATCTGAGGCTTAGTAGTGACTTGGACAGGAGTGACTTGGGTCGGGGGTTTGTGGAACTCGGCTTGCCCTGGAGAGTTCTGGAGGATCCTTGTCCAGCTTCCCCAGGCCCTCTTATGTGTAAATCACCCCGTGTCTCTAACAGGGATGAGCCGAACACCCCCCTGTTCGGTTCGCACCAGAACCTGCGAACAGTCAGAATGTTCGCGTGAACTTTAGAACCCTATTAAATACAATGGACTCGAACGTTCAAAATCTAAAGTGCTAATTATAAAGGCTTATATGCAAGTTATTGGCCTCGTACACACGACCGAGTTTCTCGTCCAAAACAGTCAAGAAAAGTGCCGCGAGAGTTTTTTTGTGTAGAAAAACGTTCGTGTGTATGGTTTTACGACGAGAAAATTGCCGAGAATCTCGACGAGAAAATAGAGAACCTGCTCTCTATTTTCTCGTCAGGATTCCAGATTTCCTCGTCGTGTTTCTCGTCGGCCTGTTTTGTGACGAGAAAATGGTTCGTGTGTATGCTTTTACGACTCTTCCAAAAGCGCGCATGCTCACAAGCAACTATGAGACGGGAGCGCATCTTCTGATAAAACAAGCCTTCGTAATGGAGAGAGCATATTCGTCACGCTCAAAAATATTTCATCGTTTAAATGTTCTGCATTGAAATCTTCGTTAGAATGTTACATTAATCAAAACGAGTGACCTTCTTTTGCTGCTGATATTCACACAGGGTTATGCCTTATTTTTAACCTTTTTCATGCTGCTCTTTATAAGATTTATGTGTATTATATCGTGCAAGTTTTTAGGAATAATTTAAATGGTTAGATTTTTCAAAATGATGTTAATTATAATTTCACAATGTTTTGATAGTGATCTCCCATTTAATTTTGGAATCTATATTATTTAAATTTCCCACCATGTTTTTGTGCTAATCAGATTTAGTTATTCTTTTGGGGGGGTGATATCTGTCCCTTTTTATTGTCAGTCAAATGTATCTGCTTACTCCAAAGCTTGATTTTGTTTATTTAAAAATATACATAGTCAAGTATGAACTTAAACAAAAATCACATTTATTCATGTTTATAAATTAAATAAAGAGAAGGCAGCGCTGGAGAACCTGCTGCCATTTGTGCATCCCAGGGACCCCAGAGCACACAGCAACCCTGTGTGGACACTAAAAATGGGAGCTTGAGAAGGCCAACATTTCTGAACACAATCTGATGCTGGCCTCCCAGAGGTCAGGAACAGCAGCAGGTGATATATATGTCCCAAGTGTGTGGTACTACAACAGGCTGCCTTCTGTCCGACCACAATGAAGCAAGGCCATCACTTCCTCTTCTTCCTGGCAACCTTCCCTGCAGCCTTTCCTGAAGCCTTCCCTACAGCCTTCCTTCTTCGTTTGGCTGGAGGCTGGCCCACTGGAGGGGTACTCCTGTCAGGAGGAGGAGGTGGAGGTGTAGCAGAAGGGGGTGGGGCAGAAGAAGAAGGTGGAGGTGTAGCAGAAGGGGGTGGGGCAGAAGAAGAAGGTGGAGGTGTAGCAGAAGGGGGTGGGGCAGAAGGTGGAGGTGTAGCAGAAGGGTGGGGCAGAAGGTGGAGGTGTAGCAGAAGGGGGTGGGGCAGAAGGTGGAGGTGTAGCAGAAGGGGGTGGGGCAGAAGAAGAAGGTGGAGGTGTAGCAGAAGGGGGTGGGGCAGAAGAAGAAGGTGAAGGTGTAGCAGAAGGGGGTGGGGCAGAAGAAGAAGGTGGAGGTGTAGCAGAAGGGGGTGGGGCAGAAGAAGAAGGTGGAGGTGGAGGTTGAGGTTGGGTCAGTTGGGCCACCTCACATATGGCGGTATTGGGTGTAATTTTCTCCATCACCCCCTTGTTGAGCAAGGTGATGAGCAGGGGCTCGCATAGGAGGCGTTGCTCCATGCTCATCACCTTGAACTTAGCCTCCACTAGGCCAGCAATGGCCTCTTCAGGGGATGTGGGCTCCTTGAGGGTGGCATGGGCCTCTTTAATAAGGGCCATTGCTGCCTCACTGGTGGTCCTGTCCCTCCTGCCTCTTTTGTGAAGCCGGATGGGAGGCACCTGGGATCTGGTGCTTCTCCTTTGCCCTGCCACCTCCTGTCTGCCACTGGGCCCTGCCACCTCCTGTCTGCCACTGGGCCCTGCCACCTCCTGTCTGCCACTGGGCCCTGCCACCTCCTGGCTGCCACTGGGCCCTGCCACCTCCTGGCTGCCACTGGGCCCTTCCTCCTCCTGCCTGACAGTTTCCAGACCCTCCTCCTGGCTGATTTCATCCTGTGTATGAAAAAGGAACATAGTTTAATATGTTGGTTTAATCTTTGCATCAAACTTTGTAATCCTGATTGAAGCAATTTGAATGTAAATGCATAAATCCTTGCTTTAAATTTACCACTACATCAGATTGACTATTTAGCACCCAATTAAGTGCAGAATAATGTCTACAGATCTTGATTTCACTTGTGGAATCCAAAATAATGTATGTTTCTCATCCTGACATATTTGTCAAACATTAATTTTATCCCAATACATTTTCAGTTAATACTATACCTGGCTCCAGATGGCCAAATCAGGATCATCCAGGATGGCTGCCTCCTCTTGCTCCAGAGAAGGCTCAGGTTGGCTGCAGGGAAGTCTGGGGGGAAGAGTGGAGAGTGATGGCCTTGTGTCAATGTGGTCATCCAGGAAGGACATCCTGTTGTAGTACCACAAAATCGGGACATAAACATCATCTGCTGCTGCTCCTGACCTCTGAGAAGCCAGCACCTTAGAGCGTTCAGTCCTGTAGGTACCTCTCAAGCTCCCAATTTTAGTGTCCACTTGTTTCGCTGTGGCTGTGGGCACCTTGGTATGCACAAATGGGAGCAGCTTCTCCAGCGCTGCTTTTCTCACCCCTTTTTTTTTATGGATGGGGTTTTTCGTCTCCCACAGAGCCGGCAGCTCCCTTACCCGGTCAATAAATTCCGCCAGGAACTCTTTGTCGCTAATAAAGACATTCATATTGTATCTGCAAGTTAAATAAATTATATTTAACTAATGTGAGGCAAACAGTCTAACCTCCTTAACATCCTGGTCACCATATATATCCTCCAACAATCTCAAGACAGTATAGGCCAACAATTTTTACAAGTCACAAAATCACATACCTTCGTTCGCACGTCCGTCACTTGAACTCCTCTCTCCGCACACCGAACGTACTGTAGTCACATGTGTGTTTGCTATATACACACCATGCATGCGTCAAAATTCGAACACGTCGCTCCACACACGTCGCCCGCCCATGACGTTCTAACTAACATCTTTTCCCCGCCCCTTCTCTTTCGGCGCGCAGACAGATATGGCGGAGTTACAGCAGGTGTCTGATAATTCCGCAACTAACGAGGAGACAAGCCCGGAGACCGAGGAAACGTCACGATCAAGGAGGAGATTCAAGGCATCGAATATGTCTTTGGCGGAGATGGTGGACATCTTGCTCAAGGCTGATTATGATGCCAAGCATGGGCCGTATAGCAAACCAAATAGAAGGAAGGCCAAAATCCTCACTAAAGTTGTGAAGAGTCTGAGGGCGAAGTTTGGGGTGAAACGCTCAAATGAGCAGCTCAGAAAGAGGTGGTCAGACCTCAAACTGAGGGAGCCAGACCAGTTGAGGAGCATAAAGAGAATGCTCGCTAAAAGTAAGTAAAATGTAGACTTTTCTGCTATTAATCTTTTTATAAACTGACATGTTATTTTTTTTTTTCTCATATTGGACTCCCTTCCAAAATGTAATATTTTGAACTTGGTTGGGCACAGTAATCGTTCGTTACGTTACCGACACTTCGTTCGGCCACTATCCGCGGTTTTGGCTTATTTTAGAGCCACAAAAGTAATTAGACGTCTGCCATTTTTGATCAAATATTGTTGATATTTTTTTAGTCTAGATGATGTGTTTGTAAAGAGAATGAAATGCAAACTTTTATCAGTGTAAAGGAGAGGACACTCAGCAGCTGCTTCCACATCTGTACTTTGGAGCACTATAGTGTGGGCCACCAGACCCGCCTTTTTTGGGTGTCCCACACAGGTGCATCAGAGAATTTTTGTGGTGCCTCCATGTCAAAAAAAAAAGGGATTTTTATAACAGCTTACCTGTAAAATCCTTTTCTTGGAGTACATCACGGGACACAGAGCGACTTAGTCATTACTAATGGGTTATATAGATTACCTTCAGGTGCTGGCACTGGCCACTTCCAAACCGGAAGTACCCTCCCCTATATAAGCCCCTCCCATCCGGGAGCACCTCAGTTTTGTAGCAAAGCAATAAGTGTCCCAAAAAGAGGGGTGGGAGCTCTGTGTCCCGTGATGTACTCCAAGAAAAGGATTTTACAGGTAAGCTGTTATAAAAATCCCTTTTTATTTTTCGTACATCACGGGACACAGAGCGACTTAGTCATTACTAATGGGACGTCCCAAAGCAATGCCCAATGAGGGGAGGGATAAACTATACATAAGCTGGGCGCCATCAGGCATGAGGCTCTTTTGCGGCCTGCAACACACTGCGCCCAAAGGCGACATCCTCCTGACTTCTGACGTCTACCTGGTAGAACCTAGTAAACGTGTGTACTAAGGACCATGTTGTGGCCTTACAGACTTGAGCCAGGGAGGCTTGGTGATGCACTGCCCATGAAGTTCCAACTGCTCTTGTGGAGTGCGCCCTAACTTTGAACGGAGGCGGTCTCCTTTTCAAGCCATAGGCTTGCATTATGACCTGTCGAATCCACTTGGCTAAAGTAGATTTTTGATGCTGCCTGACCCTTTCTGGGGCCTTCCGGCAGAACAAACAAAGTATCCGTTCTACGAATCTGAGCAGTGGCTTTAAGATAAGCTTTAACTGCTCTTACTACATCCAAAGAATGCAATAACTTTTCCTCTACCGAGCTAGGTTTGGGGAAAAAGGAAGGAAGAACCACATCTTGGTTCAAATGGAACCTCGATACCACCTTAGGAAGAAGGCTGGATGAGGACGTAACACTACTCTGTCCTTATGGATAACCAGATATGGCTCCTTACAGGACAAGGCGGCTAATTCCGATACTCTTTTAGCCGAACAAATGGCTACTAAGAAAATCAATTTCCTGGTGAAAAGAACCAAGGAAATGTGCCGCAATGGTTCAAATGGTTGTTTCTGTAGAACCGACAGAACCAGGTTTAAGTCCCATGGACATATGGGAATACTAACCGGAGGGCTAATACGCATCACTCCTTGTATGAAAGCTTTGACTAATGAATGCAAAGCCAAGGGCCCTTGAAAAAAATATTGACAAGGCCGTCTGACCCTTGATAGTACTCAAGGCAAGCTTCCTATGTACAGCCCACTGTAGGACGTCCAGAATCCTACCTATTACGTACTTACGTGGATGCCATTTCCTGGCCTCACACCACGTGATGTACGCCTTCTAGATCCTATAATAGATCTGCCTGGATACCGGCTTCCTGGCATTGATCATGGTAGATACCACAGGATTAGAGAGCCCTCTCTTTTTTAGAATGTGGGCTTCAATAGCCAGGCCGTCAAACCTAGGGCTGGTAAGGAAGGGTAGTATATCGGTCCTTGCGAAAGCAGGTCCGGACGATGTGGGAGGGTCCAAGGACTTCCCACTGACATTTTTACAATCTCCGCGTACCATGCCCTTCGGGGCCACGCTGGAGCCACCAGAATCACTGGTTTCTTTTCTACCCTGATTCTGCGGATTAATCGCGGTGGGAATGCCTATATCAGCTTGAACTGATCCCAAGGGAACACTAGGGCATCCGAACCGCAAGCTAGGGGATCCTTTGTGCGAGACACAAATCTGTCCACCTTTGCGTTGAATCTGGATACTAGCAGATCTACATCCGGTGTTCCCCACCGCTGGCATATTGCCTGTAAAACCTCGGGGTGAAGAGACCATTCCCCGGGCATAATTGCTGGCGACTTAAAAAGTCCGCTCTCCAATTTTCCACTCCTGGGATGAAAACCGCGGATATGGCTGTGACATACCTTTCTGCCCATTCCAGGATGCAATTCGCTTCCCTCTGGGCTGCACGACTCCTGGTGCCACCCTGATGATTGATATATGCCACTGCTGTAGCATTGTCTGATTGAATTCTGACAGGTGACCCTTGGAGTTTGGATGTCCATGCTACTAGGGCATACCGGGCTGCTCGTATCTCTAAGAGATTGGTGGGCAGGGCCTTCTCTGCTTCTGACCACTTGCCCTGGAGAGACCATTGCTCCAGTACTGCCCCCCAGCCTATGAGGCTGGCATCTGTAGTGACCACCTTCCAAGAAACCGGACTAAAGGGTTTCCCTTTTTCCAGATTCTGGTACCAACCACCAATGGAGGCTCTTGCGAACGGAAGGGGACATTGGTAAGTCTAAAGCCTGAACTTTTTTGTTCCAGGCTGACAGTATGGCCCTCTGCAAGTTCCTTGAATGGAATTGACCGTAGGGTACTGCTTCGAATGAAGCCACCATTTTTCCCAGCAGCCTTATACACAGGCGTATGGATGGTTTTTCTTTTTTGTACCCACTAAGTGGGTCAAATCTTTCAAAGACGACACCTTCTCTGGAGGTAAGAAAATCTTTCTCTGATTTGAATCCAGTCTTAGCCCCCAAGTATTCCAGGCTTTTGACTGGTTTTAGGGCTGACTTGTCTCGGTTGATAATGCAACCGTGAGATTCCAGATACTTGATTGTCTTGTGAACGACCACTTCTAGTTTTTTTCACTGAGTGGTCTATCAGCAACAAGTCGTCTAGATATGCCATTATCGTTACACGTTGTGTTCCTAGTTTGGCCAATCGTAGGGCCAGGATTTTTGTGAACACTCGTGGTGCTGTGGCCAGACCGAAAGGTAAGGCTCTGAACTGAAAATGGCGCCCTTCTACTGCAAGGCGTAGAAATTTCTGGTGGGCCTAACAGATGGAAATATGCAAATAAGCATCCCTTATGTCGATCGAGGCTAACCATTCCTGCCCTTGTAGGGCGGTGGCCACCGATCAGATCGACTCCATCCGAAAAAGTCCTGATATGTAGGAACTTGTTTAGCCCTTTTATATTTAATATGGGCCTCATGTCCCCATTTGGTTTGGGGACTGTGACAAGGTTCGAGTAAAACCCGAACCCGTTTTCTTCCAGGGGAACCTTCATGATTACACCTTGGAGCAATAGTTGTTCTAGTGCCAGAAGGAGGGATCCTCTCTTCTGGGGATCGCTTGGTACGTTTGACCTTATAAAATGGGCAGGAGGAATGTCTTTTAACTCCAGCCTGTATCCCAGACTTACTGCGGAGATCACCCATCTCTGATGGTGTCCCGCCAGGTCTCTGTGAACAACTGAAGTCTTCCCCTCACCCGATTGAGTGGGGGCAACCCTTCATGACTTGGGGGGAGGTTTTGTACCTCTCTTGACCCAGGGTTTCTTTTACCCTGTGATTGTCCCTGATTTCTGCCCCCTGGATTTGACCGCGGAGGCCGTCGGAACTGTTTCACAGCCGATGTGCCAGGGACTGGAGAAGTAGGCCTCTTAAAAGAAGGACTTCTACCCTTGTTCTTAACCGGCAAGAGTGTACTTTTACCGGCAGAAGTTTTCTGGATATATTTGTCCAGATCATCTCCAGATAAGCGTTCTCCATGAAATGGGAAGCTAATCAGCAATTTCTTACAGGGAGCTTCAGCAGACCAGTTTTTTGAGCCATAGAAGCCTACGCATATGTCTACAGACAGCGTAAAGCGGGATGCCTGTTGGATTGTATCCTTTATGGCGTCCACCGCAACACAAGGCTCTAGGTAGGTCAGCTAGGGTAAGAGCCTGCTGATCTGGTAAGTCCCTTAAGACTTGTTTCAACTGATCTTTCATTGCTTGGCAGACTCCAATCGCTGCTACTGCAGGTTGTGTCACCATGCTTGCTGTAGAGAAAGCAGATTTTAGTAAAGACTCCAATTTTTTATCTATTGGGTCTTTGAACATTGGAACATTATCTACTGGACATGTCAGTGATTTATTTACACAAGAGATGGCTGTGTCCTGTAGGGACCCTCCATTTTTTTTTTTTTTTTTTTTTCCATGAACTTATCCTCCATGGGATAGATCACCGGAAATCTCTTGGGGGGAGTAAATATTTTACAGGATGCTCCCAATCCTGGTAAACAAACCCTTCCAATAAAGGGTGGATTGGGAAGGAACAGACAGTCTGGAGAGCTTTCAGCGACCCCAGCGAGGAGACAGTAGTGGTTGATGGTTCCGCCAGAGGCATTTAAATGCTGCTCGGACCATGTTAGTCAGAGACTGAACCCATAATCTTTCAGCCTGAGATGCTGAGAAAGGTTCTTCCACTGTTGATTCCTCTATAACTTTATCAACCTCACCTGATCCCCTTCAGGTAGGTCGATCTCTGGGACTGTTCCTCCACTAACAGGCACTCTGCAGGAGGAGACGGAGATCGGACGCGCTTTTCCTGTGACAGGGAAGCAGCGATCAATGCTGTTAATCTCTCTTCCAATCCTCCCAGAGTTGAGGATAAAACCTCCTCTGTTATATATATAGGAGCAGGTGGACTGGGGACAGCCGCAGTACCAGGTACTCCTGCGGGGATCCTATGGCTACTGACCTCTGAAATTTCAGGGGAGATTGGCGCAGTACAGCATGCCCAAAATCCTCAGAGCCCGACGGAGACCCCTTTCGCTTCTTGGAAGATCTATTTCCAGAGCGTCTGGACGACATATCCTATAAGCACAAAGCTGAGGTATTCCCGTCGTCATACACCAATTTTGCTGGTAATAGTCTAACATAGTTGCTGCTATATACCAGCTGGTGTCCACTAAAGTGCCTTTCTATGGGGATGCCTGCATCAACCGCCTCTGTGTGCCACTGTTTGTTGCTAGCTCTGTTTGCATCCAGCTGACACTTGTACTGTGTCTTTATACAAGCTGGGACGCCTGCACATGCGCAGAAGCGCCGTGGCACGCATCGAGCGTCATCCACCCGCCCCGCCCCTTTTTTTTTCATAGGAGGCGCGTGCACGCGCCCGTGCGCCCTTTTCGAAAATCAAACAAGGACTAGGAGCCAGGGCCCTTTTTGCCGGAGGGCCTGTGCGGTGGATGAGCGCAGCAACAGGGCAGAGGAAGTGGATTCCCACAGAGAAACTTACCAACTGCCTGGATCTTTTGACTTGAGAAAACCAAAGATCCACATGACAAGAAAAATGGACCACAGCGGCCTCTAGTGGTTTAACACAGGTACCGCGGTCCCTTTTTTATTTATTTTTCTTGACTACTATTAAAATTTTACATTTTCAGTAGTTGCAGGCATACACAGATATTAGCGGGAATACCGTTAGGTAACAGACAGAAAGACAAATTAGGCTTGGGGGTCCCCCAATAGAACCAAGTTCCTGGGGGCCCCCACTTACCTGATCCCCGCCGCAGGACTTTGTTTGGTCCACAGAAGCCCAAACTTCACCTATCACGGCAGGCATTGTAATTAAACCTTCTGGGACCGGGTTCCCAAGGATTCCACTCCCCTGGACCTGTATAGCACCCTGCACAGACAACATCTTGGTCGTGGGTATGACCAGAGCTCTGGATCCCAGGGTCCAGCCCTCCTAAGAGAGGCATTACAGGCAAAACCTTGCTCTTCTGCTGCAAGGCCCGGGTACCGACCGTTTAGCTATGAAGCTTTTTTGGTGGGATCCGGAACAGCTTACTAAGGCCCAAAAGAACCTGTACGCAAGCCCAGTGAAAACACATGTTACTTCTTGGCCAACACCTTAGACACTGGCAAAAAACTGAGGTGCTCCCGGATGGGAGGGGCTTATATAGGGGAGGGTACTTCCGTTTTGGAAGTGGCCAGTGCCAGCACCTGAAGGTAATCTATATAACCCATTAGTAATGACTAAGTCGCTCTGTGTCCCGTGATGTACGAAAAAGAAATTACATCCAAATGTGAATACTAAACATATTTTGGGTCATAAATAATGCATTCTTCTTTAAATTCCGCACAAACACACACTTGTACCCCACTTCCAAGCAATTTAGCCTGTTTTTATTTTAACAATGAGATTTACAGTGTGATAAATAGACATTTTGTTTTATTCTCATAGGGGAGAGAAGACTGGGAGGAGGACACTCCAGGGAGCACATGCACCCCACAACTTCCAAGCAACCCCAAACTCCCAAAGACCCACAACCGAAGGATGTAGAGGAAGTTGAGGTGGAGGAAGGAGAAGTGCAGGAAGGAGAGGTGGATGACGTTGTGGATCTGGTCACCACAACAGGTCAGTATCTGTCACCACAGCTTCAGGTAAGAGAGGTAGGCCTGCAGAGTTATAATACATTTTTTTTTTGGTTTTTAGGGGATGTAAATGTTGTGAAGGATAGTACACGGTTCTCTGCTGACAGTGCCCTCCGCCTCATCCAGCAAGTGATGGAATGTAGCACGGAACTGGACCTAATTAAACAAAGAATCCATGTGATGGAACAAACATTTAAAGACATTCTCGATGTTTTGGGGAGAATTCAATAAGCCATCCAAACACATTTGTTTTTACATGTTTGTTTTTGTAATTTTTTGAATTTTTTTGACTATCAAACCAGCCAAAAATTGAATATGCACACAGTGTGTCAACATGTGCTATCTGCCATCAGGGGATATCCATGTACGTCTTTTGTGGGTGCAACCCCTTCCTCGTATCTAAAGTCGGTGAACTGAGGAAGGGGATGCACCCCCAAAACACGTTCATTGATCACCCCTGATGGCAGATAGCACATGTTGACAATAGGGATCAGGATTGTAAACTTCCTAGATGAAAAAAATCCCAAATGTGTGCATATTCAATTTTTGGCTGGCCAAGGGGTGGCAGGACCCCATATTAGGACGGGCACATAGAGACATAGTTTGTGTAAGTGAATGTCTCCGATTGCTCAGAGGTATCCAATGTTGTAATTTTTGAAATGCAACTGTTATTTTTGTATTTTCATAAGCAAAAAATTGCCGGGTTGGGGCCAGGCCAACCCAAAATTAAAAAAAAAAAAAAAAAATGAAGAGAATGTGCACAGACTAAAATATTTGACCACAAACAACGTGTAGCTTCTTTTTATAATACCCTCTAAGCTTATTTGGTTCTTTTGTAAGGTTACATAGTGAAATGGTTGTTATTTACTAAAGTAAAATACACTTGCCACTACAAATGCACAAAGACAAACTAGGAGACAGGAAAGAACAAATAATTAAAGGTTTAAACAAGCTTTTTATTGGGATACTTAGACATAGGCTGGCATAGGAATTGCCCCCCTACCCGTGAAATACTCCATGTATTTGTCCCGAACCTCACGGGCATTTTGGGGGGGCAAGCCAAGACGGGCAGATTCCAGGCCCGGAAGGGGATTTGCAGGGGAAAGTCCAGCCTCTGGCAAAACTGAGGCCATATATGAATTAGATTTGCGGCAAAGAAAATTGTGTAGCACACAGCAGCATAACACTACATAGTTTATTTTGTAGTCCGCCAAGTGGATGGAAGTCATAAAAAGGCGGAACCGGCTGGCCATTATGCCAAAGGCATTTTCAACGACTCTTCGGCCCCTGGCCAGCCGGTAATTGAACACCCTCTTCTCTGGAGTCAGGGTCCTCTGTGGAAATGGCCTCATAAGATGCTGTCCGAGTCCGAAGGCTTCATCAGCCAAAAAAACAAAGGGGAGTCCTTCAATATTCCCTGCATCCGGTGGCAATGCAAGGTCGTCACTCTGGAGACGGAGGGCAAACTCCGTCTGGATGAAGGATCCTCCATCGGACTTCCGGCCATTCTTCCCTACATCAACATAGAGGAATTCATACCGTGCTGACACCACCACCATCAGCACAATGCTATGAAACCCCTTGTAGTTGTAGTAGTAGGACCCAGAACGGGGTGGCGGCACGATGCGGACGTGCTTCCCGTCTATGGCACCACCGCAGTTGGGGAAATCCCACCGCGTGGCAAACTCCGATGCCACAGTCTGCCATTCCTGTGGCGTGGAAGGAAGCTGTGGAGTGAAACAAGATGAAATAATATTAGAAAAACAAAGTCATACATTACAAGGAAATTCTATCCCAAAAAATTAGAGGCCAACATCAATCAAATTATACGTTTATTAAGGTGTTTAAAAAAAGTATAATGGAAGGCTCATTTATCATATTCATCACCCCCTCTGATGGGCCATTACTAAATTATTTTGGGGGGGGGGAGATGTGTTTGGCCACAGGATAGCATTGCAGTGGCGGTGCGTCCAGAGTGGGCGCTGGAGCACTGCCCCCTCTCTCCTGTGCCCATCACTCAGAACAATACATAGGTTCATGCGTTGCATGAACCTATGTATTGTCTATGCCGCACACTATTCAGGTGGATGGCCTCTTGTAAAGCGACCGACATATGAATCATTGCGGCATTTAGGGGGTTAAAATTGCATAGCAGAAACAGGTAGTAAAATAGTCTTGCACATTACAACCTGAGGGATGTAATTGGCTTCCTAAAAGAAAAATCGGGGACGCAGGGGGGGGGGCATTCCTTGGGTAAACACTGACAGGCTGCTCTGCCAATCATGTTCACCAAGTCTGTTTAATGGTAACATGATTGGCTGATGCAACATGAAGGGAAGGAGAAGACATCAAGGACAGAAGAAGGATGGCGCTGACCACAAGAAGGTAAGTGCAGGGCTGGGGGGAAACTGGCTGCATTAGAGGGGACTAAATGGCTGCATTAGAGGGGACAACTGGGGGCATTTAATAGGCACCAGAGCAAAAAAGGAGGAAGTTTATTTCCTAAATTGGGGTTTGAACCCCCAAACATTTGGAGCAACAGGCGCCCCTGCTGGAAAAGTTAGTGAAGGGAAATATTTATGGAGGAGAAAAAAGGGGCAATCTAAAGCTTCCAACATGCATGGGGACAAAGGGGACATTCTCAGCATATTACAATCATGGTAATTAGGGAAGGATGAAAGAAATACAATACATTAGCATACATGTAATACATAAAATGTGATGTTAAGGGAGCAAACTTACCCTAATATAGTCCTCCTGCAGGACTTGGATGATGGCAGAACAGGTGTCTGGGATTATGAGGCCCAGAGCCTGGGGGGAGATGCCTGTGGTGAACTTCAAGTCCTGAAGACTTCTCCCTGTCGCCAGGTAACGCAACGTGGCGATGAGCCTCTGCTCAGCACTGATGGCTTCCCGCATAACGGTGTCCTTCCTGGTAATATAGGGGGACACCAAAGCCAACAGTTCCTGAAAAACGGGGTCAGACATCCGCAGAAAATTCCTGTAGTCCTCAGGATTATTCTCGACGATCTCCCGCAGCAGAGGCATGTGGCAGAATTGGTCCCGCTGGAGCAACCAATTCTTGGTCCATGAACTCCTCCTCACACCATTCATGGACTGGTCTTGGTCCAAAACAAGCAGACCAACACCAAGCGCACGCACAGCACGAACTCGACGACGAGAACGTCCAGGCGACATGGCTAGGAAACGGTCGTCTAATCAGAAGGGACAGAACAGAACGCACTTTAGAACAGCAAGACCTATGAATAACGAACTGAAAATCAGAAACGAACAGGCAAGAACGCACTGTAAAACAGATACGACCTGCCTAGACGCCCTGAAAGTCAAGATACGAACCCACAAGCACAAACTGAACCGCAGAAAACGATCTGAAAAGTACGAAGACTGAAAAGCGCGAATCGTCTCTTCCCAAACTTTTACTTCACACGCGGTAACACGAGATCAGCAAAAGCAGCCCAAGGGGTGGCACCAAGAAAAAAGATCTTCCCCTTTATAGTGCCGTCGTACGTGCTGGACGTGAGCGCGGAGAACAACGAGGAAATTGGGAAATGACAGTGTGTACACATAGAAAGCTTGACGAGAAAATCGACAAGCTTAACAAGAATCTCGTCGAAAAAAACGACGTGTTTTTTACGACGAGAAACTCGGTCGTGTGTACGAGGGCATTGTCCTAAAAAGTGTTTGGGGACCCGGGTCCTGCCCCAGGGGACATGTATCAATGCAAAAAAAAGTTTAAAAAATAGACGTTTTTACGGGAGCAGTGATTTTAATAATGCTTAAAATGAAAAAGTAAAAGTGAAATTTTCCTTTAAATTTCGTACCTAGGGGGTGTGTATGATATGCATGTAAAGTCGTGCATGTTTCCCGTGCTTAGAACTCTCTGCACAAAGTGTCATTTTTGAAGGAAAAAAGGTCATTTAAAACTCACTCGCGGCTATTAATGAATTGTCGGCTTTTATCAATACATACAAAAGTCATTGATAAAAAAAAAAAAAAGCGTGGGGGTTCCCCCAAATTCAATTACCAGGCCCTTCAGGTCTGGAATGGATATTAAGGGGAACCCCGCCACAAAGTTAAAAAAAAATGGCGTGCGGTTCCCCCTAAATATCCATACCAGGCCCTTCAGATCTGGCATGGATTTTAAGAGGAACTCCACCCCAAATTTAAAAAAAATGGCGCGGAGTCCCCCCAAAAATCCATACCAGACCCTTATCCGAGCACGCAACTTGGCCGGCCGCAGGGGAAGAGGGGGGGACGAGAGAGCGGCCCCCCCTCCCTCCTGAACCGTACCAGGCCACATGCCCTCAACATGTCCCCATGTTGATGGGGACAAGGGCCTCATCCCTAGTCTCTAATAGGGGCACAGGGTGAATGAGAACTTCAGTCTGATCTGTACTAGTCGGACTCTCTTTACAGCCACACTAGAACCTTGTAAAATGTATATAATGTGTGCTGTATATATGTATATATAATGTGTGCTGTCCCATGCTGTTGGACTATTTGCTGTGATGTTTTGGGGTGTGACCGTATTCTATTGTGGCTGCCTGCCTCAACTATTATGGGATGTAAAAGTGTGTTTGCTGTGAGGAAAGAGGGAGGGGGGATTCCTCCAACAGCCCCCCTGCTAAGACTGTTTACTAATCAGAAGTTAAACACACCTGACCTGTGTGTCCATTGTCATTGGACAGTTCCCCCCCCCTGTTTTCCAAGGGTGGGACTGAAGTGTTTTGAAGGGAGATATCTGTGTGTGTCCATGTGTGATAATAAAATCAGTTTGTTGTTTGCCACTCTACACAGAGGTGTTGTCTGTTGGTTTTTACCCTACACGGAGGTGTTGTCTGTTGATTGGGAGGGGGGCTAAAGAATCTTAGACAGTGCTGGATCTAAACAGAGGAAGCATTGACGGCGGACCTAGATCTGTTTGAGGATAGAGGGTTCGTCACAGTGACCAAACCCCCCAGGATGGGATCTTCTGTCAAAATAGACCAATATTTTGTAATGACCTTTCTTATTTGATTATGTTCGTTGGAATATCTCATGATAATCCTAGTGGTATTGTCTTCTCTGTTCTTTTTTTTGTTTTCTTTGGGATTTAAAAATGAGGTCCTGTCTGGTGGTACTCTTTACCCGATTGAATGCTTTTTTTCAGGGCCAATTTAGTATACCCCCTCTCTCGCAATCTAATGGTAAGTTCATCTGATTCTCTCTGAAAGTATTCATCAGTAGTGCAGTTCCTTCTAATCTGTAGGAACTGACTAAAGGAATTGATTTTTTCAGAGGTTTGGGGTGGAAACTATCTGCATGTAATAGAGTATTTCCAGTGGTTTCTTTCCTGTATAATTTGCAGGTAAGCCCACCACTCAAATTCTTGAAAATACTGATGTCCAAGAAATTGACCTCTTGGATGTCACTGGTCATAGTGAAAAAAAGATTATAGTTATTTTGATTCATAAGATTCAGAAATTCCCTGTGTAGGTCATCCGGACCATCACAGATAATGAGAATATCGTCTATATATCTCTGCCACATTAAAATGTGGCGAGTATATAATGACGACTCTTCTCCGGACAAAAAATCTTTCTCCCACTCCCCCAGGTACAAGTTGGCATATGAGGGTGCACAGCACGTCCCCATAGCCACACCTTGTACCTGGAGGTAGTGGGAGCCTTTGAAGAGAAAGACATTGTGCCTCAATATGATATCCATTATTTGGAGGACAAATTGATTGAACTTCCATTCTGTCGTTGCTCATTGTTTGAGCACTCGACCAATGGCTGCAATACCAAGGTCGTGTGGAATACTATTATACAGTGATTCCACATTGACTGTGAACAGAATCGCTGTAATCTGAAACCACTAGATTATCCAGAATTTGTAATAGGTGGATTGTATCCTTTGTATAGGAAGGTAAATCCATTAAATGTGGCCTAAGATGTTGATCTATAATTTGGCTGATTCCTTCTGAGATACATTTCCAGATATGATTGGTCTTCCGGGTGGGTTATATAGGTCCTTATGCACCTTAGGTAGGGCATACAGAGTGGGCAAGCGAGAGTGCCTTGTTCGGATAAAATCCCATACTGTATGTCTCTTGTAATGACTGCCTCATTAAGAGACTTGTCCACAAGTGAATAGAACTCTTGGTTGAATCTATCTACTAGAGATGGAGAAATCTTATGGTAACATTTACAATCATTTAATATCTTCTGGCACATATTTTTCCGACAAGAAAAGTCCAATGTGAGCTTTTGGTCGGAAATTCCGGCCGTGTGTAGGCTCCATCGGACTTTTCCTGTCGGAATTTCCGCCAACAAAAATTTGAGAGCTGGTTCTCAAATTTTCAGACGGAAAAAATTCCAATCGGAAATTCGGATCGTCTGTAGCAATTTCTGACGCGCAAAATTCCTATGCATGCTCGGAAACAATTTGACGCATGCTCGGAAGCTTAATTTTCTCGGCTCGTCGTAGTTTTGTACGTCACTGCGTTCTTGACGGTCGAAAGTTCAGAGAACTTTTGTGTGACCTTGTGTATGCAAGCCAAGCTTGAGCGGAATTCCGTTGGAAAAACCATCCAAGGTTTTTCCGACGGAAATTCCGATCATGTGTTTGTGGCATAAGTCTTCCTCCCATAGACCATCTAGGGTTTAATTTTCTTGAAACAATAGATTCAGATCCCTAAGAGCTCTGAAATCTGCTGCTTTTAAATTGGGTGCTACTTCTGGTTCCTTGGAAGATTGTTTGGTATATAAACTTTTGAAGAACAATTTCCTGGCAAAGAGGTTGACTTGTCTGTCCTTGACTGTCTCGAAACTGTCCGTACTGCTGTTTGGACAGAACAAGAGACCCAAAGACAATACAGCCTGTTCTGCAAGTGTCAAAATATGGGAGGATAAATTGTTGATGTTCAATCTTCCTTCTGAGTGGTTTTGATTACAAATGATTCCAAGCCCCATTGTATCAGGGGTGATGGGGGTGCTTGGGGTGCCTGAGTTTTGTCTAAAAAACCATCTAATTGAGTTTTTTGCATCCTAGGGATGGTCCCAAGATCTTTTTTATTACCTTTTCCTCAATTGGAGGGGGGACCTCTAGTATTCCCATTATATGCACCTCTCACCGTATTATATCCACCACTTTTTCCACCACATAATAAATCGGTTTGATATAAATCAGTCGTGGGTTTTTTATTTTTTTGTTGGATTTCCCCTTCCGTTTCATTTTGTTTAGGAAACTGACCTTTCCTCTTTACAAAAAGACGGCCTGTATGGGAGGAGACTGAGGAAGAAGAGTTAGAAGGCGTATCCGATGAATAATCATTAGATTTATTTGTATTTTCTTGATTAGTCATTTTTTGATTCTTTTTCTTGAATCTTTTTTCTTGGTTCCATTTATATGCTCGACCCTCGCAGTGCGTCATAGGTGTGCACCGCACACCACATATAAGAGACGCTGAGGACGGTATTTGGCACCATTCCCCTCCTGAGCCAAGCGGTGCTGGGAGCATGCAGCACAAGGAGCATGATTGAGCCTTCTTGATGGCCAGTGGTGTCCAGGAAATTCAAGCTTTTTAACTACACATGGAAAGTAAGTTCTGTTGCCATTGAACTTCTTGTTGGGTCTACAATAGGGGTGTAGTGTCCACACCCCTTTTTTGTACTTGTCCCCCTGTTTTCTTTATATACAGTTCATGGGCCATGTTAAGCGCCAATTTTTGGATTTATTATATCCAGCTGTCCTGTAGAGGAAAAAGGGTACACATTGTGTGGAATTTGGTCTATGTCCTTGCCTGAATAAGGGGAATGCATCTGCTATTAATTAATCTAATATTGAAATGTAAGTGGTCATTTGTTATTTATGAATATAATCAATGTCGATTTGCATTAAGGTACAACTTCCTAACAATGTATTTTTTTGTAGAAAGTGATACAGTATCCCTGATTAAGATTATATTAATTACTGTTAATTGAAACGTGTTGGATTAGCCACTGTCATCGCCTATCCGTTTCGGCTGTCATGTAGTGTGCAGTATCACCCTTTCTCTATTCTTCAATATGCAATGTTTTTTAATATTTGTACTAAACACTTACCTTGTGGAATATTAATTTTTCTATATTTTTATAATAAATGAAATTTTATAAGATATTTTTTCTATACTCATTGCCTCAAAAATCCCACAATAGAGTTTTTTTTTTTTTTTCATATCACCAGGGATGATGGCAATTACATATCCAGTCACATGAGTCTATTCTATTTTCTTAAGACTCCAGTCCTTTATCCACTGGATCCTAAACACCTGAACATTGTCAAATGGACAAGTAAGACTTTTTTCCAGGGAAGAAACAGCAGCGTCTGCCTGCTGGCATACTGCATTTCTTTAGTGAATGTTTCCTCCATAGGATAAATTTGAGGGAATCTCTTAGGAGGAATAAAAATGCCTGTCTGGGTATTTCCAGTCAGCATAAATAAGCTGTTCCAGCAACAGGTGCATAGGAAAAGCATGAGCCCCTTGAGGAGGCCTCAGAGAACCCAGAGAGAAAAAAGGGGCTTCAGCCGACTCTGTAAGGGGCAACTTGTAATCAATACACACTCTCCCAGTGCGATTAAATTAACAACCTTTGAGGCTGTGAGGTTGCGAAGGCTCCCCCGGGGCTGAGCCCTGTAATGAGGAACCATCTTCATGCCCTTCTACTGGGTCCTCTAAGGTACATCCGAATCCTCTACCCCCTTCTGATCTGCAGCCGACGGCCCAGGAGCAGGGGGGTGAACGCGATAAACTAGCCAATTTATCCTCCAAACCAGCCAGTGCCGTAGCCAAGTCATCTTTAGTGACAAATGCGGAGGCTGGAGAGTTGGAGGTAGCTACAATGCCTGCGAAAGGTTCAGCTTAGTTAGGGTTCGACGAAATACGGGCGACAGGTCGCATTTGCGACTAGAATTAGCGACCTGGTGCCTGGTGAAGGAAGCATAGGCCTGCAGAAGGCCACAAAGCCGTGGCCTCAATTGACGGCGGGGAGGTGGGGGCACACGGAGACACAAGATACCCCATCCTGTGTCTCTGTGCGCCCCCACCTCCCCCGCCGCGCAATCGCGTCGGCCCGCGCCGGGCGGGAATTGAGGCCATGGCTTTGCGGCCTTCTGCAGGCCTATGCTTCCTTCTGTGATCTAGCGGTATGACATACAACCAGCAATGCTAATGGAGCTTTCCCTGTGTTTTAACTGCTATCTCCTTCCCTCTAATTAGAACCCCCAAATATTATATATATTTTTTATTCTAACACCCTAGAGAATAAAATGGCGGTCGTTGCAATACTTTCTGTCACACCGTATTTGCGCAGCGGTCTTACAAGCGCACTTTTTTGGGAAAAAATACACTTTTTTTTATTAAAAAATAAGACAACAGTAGTTAGCCCAATTTTTTTTTATATTGTGAAAGATAATGTTACGCTGAGTAAATTAATACCCAACATGTCACGTTTCAAAATTGCGTCCGCTCGTGGAATGGCGACAAACTTTTACCCTTTAAAATCTCCATAGGCGACGTTTAAAAAATTCTACAGGTTGCAAGTTTTGAGTTACAGAGGAGGTCTAGGGCTAGAATTATTTCTCTCGCTCTACAAATAGCGGTGATAACTCACATGTGTGGTTTGAACACCGCTTTCATATGCGGGCGCTACTCACGTATGCGTTCGCTTCTGCGCGTGAGCTCGGCGGGAAGGGGCGCGTTTCTGGCTCCTAACTTTTTTAGCTGGCTCCTAGATTCCAAGCAAATTTGTCAAACCCTGAGCTTGGTTAACCATTTCAGGTCTTGCAGGGATAGCAGGTGCAGTGGAGGCGCGACTAGGGTTCCGGGGACCTGACCGCTGCGCTTTGCAACGCTTCTCCCAGTTTTTGCCCCTCTCCTTTCGGGCACACATAGTCCTGGGCACAAAGCAGAGGTACTAATTATTATGCATCTATTGCTGAGCTTAGTCTTAGCAATCTTACCATGCCGCTATCAAATGCCACAGCTCAGATGCTAAACAGATGAGTCTTAAACAATGCCTGTCCCCAGCACCCCAGCGCTTACATGCCCTGTAAAAAAGTGTCTGTGTCTCTCCGTCGCGCACCTGTATGCGCACGTTGCATCTCTCCATCTCGCACCTGTATGCGCACGGCTTGAAATTATAACATTTGCCGGTTCGCGCTTGCGCCATAGGGCAATGCGCACGCCGATCCACGTGCACGCCGGCAGCGCCACTCCCCACCCCTGTGGCATCCCTTTCTCATAAAAAGAGGGTTCTTTTCGCGTGCGCAAGCGGCGATCCGCTCGGGGATCTCGGGGGGGGGGGGGGGGAGAGGGAGAGGGGGGAGAAGTCTCATCTGATGTTGGAACCCCAAACTCTCTCCCCCTCTTTAGGTGGATGACTAACTGAGAGTAAAGGCAGAACTCCTCCACTAGCGCTGCTGACAGACCTTTAAGGCAGGCATGGGATGCTGACACCAGGTATGCTGCTACACACTCTCTAGTGGTAGGAGAAAAAACACAGGCAACACATCAACTATTCATAAAAATAAGTCCACAAGGGATCTTCTTCATTCACCATTCCCGCCGCAGGGTACTACTGGGATTAGCACAGTGACCCAATCTTCACCCATCACGGCGAGCTTGGAGTCATGCCAGACCTTAAAGGACAGGGTCCCCTTTAATTTATTAGGGTCCACTGCCTTGGACCTGTACAGCGCCCCGCCAGAGCAACCTCTGGTATAGCAATGTGACCAAGGCGCTGATCCCAGGGCCCAGCTCTCCAAAGAGAAGCGTTACAGGCAAAACCTTGTTCTTCAGGGTACCATCCACTTTTGCCTTTATTTTTGGCTTTTTGAAGGGATCCAATTGTATAGCTGCCTGGCCCTGGCTAGGGCCCTTCTGAGGAGCATAATGTTAACTGTGACCAACACCTTAGACACTGGCGAAAAAACTGAGGCATTCCCCATGTGGGAGGGTTTATATAGGGGATGGGACATCCTGTCTTGTTAATGCCAGTGTCCATCACCTGAAGGTGGCCTATAACCCATGTAGTAATTACTGGCTCTGTGTCCCGTCATGTACTGTAAAGAAATCTCACTAGTTGTACTTGAGTAAACACCAAATTCTATCCAGAATTAAATCCACCGGTGATGGCGATGGCGTATCCAACCCGGGTGACCATCCTTCTTGGTATTTGCCTGGGCGTCCTCTATGTTGGAAAATAAACTTCTCCAGACGTAGTATCATGCCCATTTGTACTACCCACTCCTTCCACGAGGGAGGCTCAGTCGATTTCCGATGTCGAAGAATCGAGATACAGTCCTGAAAGAGCGCCCTGGCTATGGCTTGTTTGGCTACCTCCTCCACCTGAAGATCATCTATAATACCTAAAGGGCAAGGTTTAGGATTCATACCAACTGTGACAGAGCATCCCAGAGAGAGCCTGGGAAAGTCCTATTCGGGGTTTATACATCCCCCAGGCTCCTCTCATATACATTCAGGGATCTCTGAGCCAGGATCCACTTCAGGTGTTGGTTCTCTCCCACAGGTTAATTAAAAGCTCACCTGAGCAGACAGCCTTTGCTCAGCCTGGGAAACACAGACAACATTGGTTTGTGAGAGCAAGAAGGTTGGTAAAACTTGTGACTCTGTGGATGTGGAAGCTGACAAGCGCTAGGCTTGTCCAGCCTGGTAGTGAGGGCCTGTAAATACTGTGTAGTTAGAGCCGAGACATGGCTAGGCTTTTGTTTAGTTAGTTTTTCTTCTGTTTGTTTTCAACACACTGTACAGCACCTGTCATTGACTTTGTATATAGCACCAATAAACCACACTGTGTTTTCACTGATCCAATGGACTTGGTATATGTGCCTGCTCATCCCAGGGAGCTTTTGTACCGACTACCTGTCCCCCAGGCTACATATGGTGGAGAATGCGGGCAGCTGTAGTAAGTTACTACTTAAAAGGCCAGTACCTAAAGTGACAACATGGAGGACCTCCTCAAACAAATGGTGTTGGCAAACACTGCACAACAGCAAACTAACGCTGAATTGCGGCAAGCAAACACTGCATGGCAGCAAGCAAATGCTACACAACAGCAAACTAACGCTGCACAACAGCAAGCCAACGCTAACGCACAGGAGCAAACCAAGGTGCTGTTCCAACAGATTGGTGCTGTACAGGAGCAATCGCAGAGGCTGTTTGAACAGCTTGCCACTGCTGCAAAAGCGGATAGAAAAACCCTTACTGAGGTTGTGGAGACGCTAGCACAGGGGTCACCTGCGATAATGAAGGATATTGGAGACAAGCCCTCAGCCATCCATGTGGGTCGCTTTCTTTCAAAGATGACGGCAGATGATGATCCAGAGGCCTTCCTATTAACATTTGAATGGACCGCTGAGAGGGAAGGTTGGCCCCAAACCCAGTGGGCAGGACTGATCGCCCCCTTACTTTCTGGAGAAGCGCAGAAGGCCTACTATGATCTGGAGTCAGCAGAAGCGGGAGATTATGAGAAGGTCAAGCGGGAAATCCTGGCACGACTTGGCGTTACCTTGGCTGTTCGAGCTCAGCGGGTCCACATCTGGTTCTTCCAAGAAAAGAGGCCCCCAAGATCGCAGATGTTTGATCTGATCCACCTGGTGCGGAAATGGCTACAGCCGGAGTCCCTGTCTGCGCCACAAATAGTGGAGCGTGTGGTCATGGACCAATTCCTGAGGTCACTACCAATTCCCCTGCAGAAGTGGGTGAGTCAAGGAGACCCCAAGTCAGCAGACAACCTGGTGGAGCTCGTTGAGAGGTACTTTGCTGCAGAGAACCTGGTCACCACCCCTACAGCCGCACGGACTTTCCACCCAAAACCACGGTCTCCCCAGGCAACCGGTAAGACTGTTCCAGGGGAAGTGGGTGGTAAGCATGGCAAGGAAATAGGGGGGAGGATTTTTGGTGCCAGGACTGAAGTTTGGCGGCCCAAGCAAGGGAAGCCACTGCCTGTCAGCAAACCAAATTGGGGAAACATCAGGTGTTTTCGTTGCCAAGAACGGGGACATGTTGCAGCAAACTGTCCATTGACAGATGAACCAATGCAGTGTGATCTATCTTTTAGAAGGCAGTCTATGTTTGCTGCTGTTTCATGCGCTGCAGTGTCAAATGTGGGAAAACACATGTGTCAAGTGACTGTTAATAATAAGCCTATTACGGCCTTGCTGGACTCTGGAAGTCTAGTTACTTTGGTTACAGCTGAGATGGTTGAAACTGTGAATTTTTATGCAAAAAAAGTTGCTGTGATCTGTGTACATGGGGATACCCGCGAGTATCCAATAGCCACTGTTCAGTTTAAAACTGGCTTAGGTACGGTGACCCATTCGGTCGGACTGGTGCCCCACTTGGTGCACGAGGCTATCATTGGTAGGGACTTCCCTAAGTTTTGGGAGCTGTGGGATTGTCCCGACCCAGTCGCAGTACCTGACTCAGTCGCAGAGCCAGAACTCATGGCCATTACTGACCTTGTGAGTTCAGGGGACTCCTCTCAGGGCTCTCCGGGTGATCCTTTCTCAGTTATGGCAGAAGAGCTGGGGGAGCCTGAAGAAGTCCCCACAACCAGTAGAGCTGGACAGCCGTCTGCTGAATCTGAGCCTACGTTAGAGTTTACCGATCTAAATGTGCACAAGGAAAATTTTGGTATGGAACAGAGAAAAGACCCTACCCTTGCCAGGGCCTGGGAAAATGTGGTGGTGGTTGATGAGGTACCTGTCGAACCGGGGGACGGGCCCTGTTTTCCATATTTCTGCAGCAATGAGGATTTACTGTATCGTGTATGTAAAACTAATGATGAAGTGGTTGAACAGTTGGTAGTCCCTAAGCTATACAGACGGGTGGTGTTGGAACTTGCCCATGGGCACTTGCTAGGAGGCCATTTAGGGGTTGAGAAAACCACTGAAAGGGTGTTGCGCAGGTTTTACTGGCCTGGGATATGGAAAAATATCGAGAATTATTGTCAATCCTGTCCTATATGTCAGATGTCAGCCCCCCAACCCCACTTTCGAAGTCCGCTAGTGCCCTTGCCCATTATTGAAGTGCCCTTTGAAAGGATTGCCATGGACCTGGTGGGTCCACTCCCCAAATCTGCCTGCGGTCATCAACATATCCTCGTGATCATGGATTACGCTACCCGTTACCCCGAGGCCGTTCCCTTACGCACTGCATCTGCTAAAAACATTGCCAAAGAGCTGTTTATGGTGTTCAGTCGGGTTGGCGTCCCGAAAGAAGTCCTTACAGACCAAGGTACCCCATTCATGTCACGAATAACTAGGGAGCTCTGCAAGTTATTTAAGGTGACGCAGTTGCATACCTCAGTGTACCATCCTCAAACGGATGGCTTGGTGGAACGCTTCAATAAGACATTAAAGAGTATGTTAAAAAAGGTTGTTGATAAGGATGGGAAAAACTGGGACTTCCTGATACCTTACTTGATGTTCGCCATCAGGGAAGTTCCCCAGTCCTCTACGGGGTACTCTCCATTTGAGCTGCTTTATGGGAGACACACTCGGGGACTCTTAGACATAGCCAAGGAAACTTGGGAGGGGGAGCAGACACCTCACAAAAGTGTCATTGAGCATATCGCTCAAATGCAGGATAGGATTGCAGCAATCATGCCGGTAGTAAAAGAACATTTACTGCAGGCCCAAGCAGCCCAACAGAGGATATACAACAGGGGGGCCCAACTTCGTGTTTTCTCACCTGGTGACCGGGTCCTCGTGTTAGTTCCCACTGTTGAGAGCAAATTCCTGGCTAAGTGGCAGGGACCCTTTGAAGTAATTGAAAGAGTTGGGGAGGTCAATTACAAGGTGTATCAACCAGGTAAAAGGAAGCCCGAACAGATTTACCACATAAACCTGTTAAAGCCCTGGAAGGATAGACTGGCATTAACTGCCAGGTCTCTCCCGGTAACCCTTAAGGGTACTGAATCCCCTCTGATCCCTGAGGTCACGATTCCAGACACCCTGTCATGTTCCCAGAAACAGGAAGCTAGAGAGTTCCTGATAAGGAATAAAGAGAAATTTTCAGAGTTGCCGGGCACGACTTCAGCCGTTCAGCATGATATTGTTACTGAACCTGGGGTCCGTGTCAAGCTCAAACCATACCGAATTCCCGAAGCTAGAAGAAAGGACATCAGTGAGGAAGTTAAAAGAATGTTGGAGCTAGATGTTATTGAGGAATCCAATAGTGACTGGTCTAGCCCCATTGTATTAGTCCCAAAACCGGATGGCACTTGGAGGTTTTGTAACGACTTCAGGAAGCTTAATGCGGTAACAAAGTTTGACACATACCCAATGCCCAGGGTAGACGAGCTTATAGACCGACTTGGCAAGGCCCGTTATCTGACCACTTTGGACTTGACCAAAGGATATTGGCAAATACCCCTGACTGGTAGTGCCAAAGAAAAGACTGTGTTTGTGACCCCAGGGGGCGTTTCTGTATAAGAAAATGCCTTTTGGGTTGCAAAATGCCCCTGCAACATTTCAGAGGGCTATGGACAGGACCCTAAGACCTCACCGACAGTATGCTGCAGCCTATCTGGACGACATAGTGGTGCATAGCACTGACTGGGAGTCTCACTTGCCCCGTGTCCAGGCTGTCCTGGATTCCCTCTTCAAAGAAGGGTTTACGGCAAATCCCAAAAAATGTGCCATTGGGCTAGAGGAAGCCAGGTATTTGGGCTACACTATTGGCTGGGGTGTCATAAAGCCCCAGGTGAATAAAATAGAAGCCATCCAGGAGTGGCCATGTCCTGCAAACAAGAAGCAGGTCAGGGCCTTTCTTGGCATTGCGGGGTACTATAGAAGATTCATCCCAAATTTCGCAACTATAGCTGCCCCACTGACAGACCTTACAAAAGGGAAAGCCTCCGTAATGGTGAAATGGTCTCCAGTAGCAGAAGAGTCTTTTCAAGTACTGAAGAAGGCTCTTTGTGCACAGCCAATCCTATACTCCCCCGATTTCTCCAAAAACGTTTTGGTCCAGACAGATGCGTCTGATGTGGGTATCGGGGCAGTACTTTCACAGGTACACAATGGGGAAGAACACCCTGTGGTGTACTTAAGCAGAAAGCTCAATGACCATGAAAAGAAGTACGCAGTCATTGAAAAGGAGTGTCTGGCCATAAAGTGGGCCGTGGACGCGCTCAGGTACTACTTGTTGGGGCGCCAGTTTGAGTTGATAACTGACCATGCTCCCCTGAAATGGATGGCCCAAAAGGAGACTAATAGGCGGGTGAACCGGTGGCTTTTGGCCCTACAAGATTACGCCTTTACAGTAAAACACAGGCCAGGTGTTGAGATGGGGAATGTAGATGCCCTCTCCCGTGTTCACTCCTGTTGGGCTACAGGTGTTCCAACCCTGGGGTTGAAACAAGGGGGGAGGTTGTGTGACAGAGCATCCCAGAGAGAGCCTGGGAAAGTCCTATTCGGGGTTTATACATCTCCCAGGCTCCTCTCATATACATTCAGGGATCTCTGAGCCAGGATCCACTTCAGGTGTTGGTTCTCTCCCACAGGTTAATTAAAAGCTCACCTGAGCAGACAGCCTTTGCTCAGCCTGGGAAACACAGACAACATTGGTTTGTGAGAGCAAGAAGGTTGGTAAAACTTGTGACTCTGTGGATGTGGAAGCTGACAAGCGCTAGGCTTGTCCAGCCTGGTAGTGAGGGCCTGTAAATACTGTGTAGTTAGAGCCGAGACACGGCTAGGCTTTTGTTTAGTTAGTTTTTCTTCTGTGTGTTTTCAACACACTGTACAGCACCTGTCATTGACTTTGTATATAGCACCAATAGACCACACTGTGTTTTCACTGATCCAATGGACTTGGTATCTGTGCCTGCTCATCCCAGGGAGCTTTTGTACCGACTACCTGTCCCCCAGGCTACACAACATTAACTCCAAATACTCTGGAGAGGGTATCCGTAACCTTCTTCCAATATACAGTATATGTAGTTTTGGACATCTCCATAGAAGATGGATCAAATCCCCATGATCCCGGGAACATCTGGTACATATAGAATCCTCTCTCTTCCCCATTTTAAATAGTCTTGCTGGTGTGAGGTGAACTCTTGGAGAATATATAACTGAGAAAGCCTTTGGGTAACATTGAGGAAGCACATTTGTACTGCCTGCATGGGCTCTTCCCACTGTTCTTCCTCAAAGGCACCCACATCTTGCTCCCACCTATGCTCCGCTCTCGAAGGAAAATCCTTTAGAAAGATTAACAACAACATGTAATAGCACCTGAAGATAAATCCCTTGTATATTTCCACCTCTCACATGTAATTAAATATAGGAGTGGACTGCATGGCCCAAATGCCTTCCCAAGATTGTGCCCTAATGGCATGTTGTAGCTGTAAATAATAAAAATACATGGATTGCGGGAGGTTAAATTTATCTTGTAGACTAGGAAAAAAACACAATTGACCATTGTCAAATATATGAGATGTGCTTCTTCCAAAATACTTCCATCTAGCCCCGTATCTTAATGACTTCAGCTCTGGTTAGCGCCCCTTACCGCTGATTGGGCTAAATCTCGTGAACCCATTGACCTCCTGCATCTGCCTTGTCTTATTCCAAATCTTTTGCATGAGTGCGTAGGTAGGAAAAAGTTTATTGGACTTGCTAAATGCCAATGCCTCCAGTCCCATCTCTACGCTCCCCATCCCAGACACATAGTGCACTACGCGAGCAGTGGGATCTGCTGCGGCCCAGGAGACTGGGACATGACACGTGCGATATGCTGCAGCTGGGCCGCTAAGTAGTAAAGCCATGGATTAGGTAAAGCTAGGCCTCCACCCTCCTTTGACCTATGAAGTAGTTCCAATTTATTGCGGGGGGGGGGGGACTTGGACTGCCATATGAATGATCTAAATATGAAATTAATAATCCAAAAGATTTTTAAGGGAATGACCATTGGGGTATCATGAAATACATACAGTAGTTAAAGATGATTTTTATTTTTATTTTCCCTATTACTGATAACTTAAGCCTAGACTAAACTTTGATTTTATCCTGTATCCGAGCAAACAGTGGCTACAAGTTCAAATAAACATAATCTAGGGGTCTCAGGAGAACATATACAGTGCCTTGCAAAAGTATTCACCCCCCTTGGCTTTTTACCTATTTTGTTACATTACAGCTGTAGCACTACCCCCGTAGGAGCTGCTGGTTTAATTTTGGGTCTGCCGTTACCTGACTGTTCACCGTATCCGCCATAGGGGTCCCATTGGAGAGTTGTTCACAGATGTTTGCACCAAACACTTAGTCTCTTTTTACAATGCTTTATTAACAAACGTCAGATAGAGGGATGGAGGGTTAGGGGAGATTCAGGTACCTTGTTTTGCGGTTCACGGGTACTTCTTTGATCCAGAGGATAAACAGCTCCACAACTGGATCTAACAACCACCGGATAGGCCTCTCTCACTGACCTAGCAGCCGGTGTGGTGCCACAGACTTGAAGAATATAACTTGAGTCACTGTACAATCCTCTGCCACAGGATTGTATAACCAAGAACTTTTGCAAAGTCAGAATTTAATCTCACAGTACCAGTATCTTTCAGCCATTCGGCTATACTGTGAGGTAGATGGGCTGGGATGTGTCCTCCAATTGAGTCTCCAATTGCTTCTCCCCACAGGCAAGACAGCTCAGGACCACCCATGGACCAGTAGGCCCCAGAAACTCCTGGGCCCACTTTCAGCAACGAGGCCTCAGGCCAGAGGCCCCAAGGCAGAAGAACTGCTATGACACACCTTATGCCAGGAGGGCCATCAGGTCAGATAGACCACGAAAACGGTGTCTGTCCCTTAAGTACCCTCTCCCAGAATGCACAGCGGGTGAACCACTCCCCCTGGGCTATTTCTGGGTAAAGAGGTGCTCAATGCATCCAGCCTGCTGCATTTCCAACACTGACCGGGGGTGACAGCGACACCCACGGCCAAGTGGAAAATGTACAACACAACTGAACTGGAACAGAAACCAACAATTTAACATAACTCTGAGCTAAACTACAGCTCAGATAAACTTAAATTTAAATATAGCGCCTACTTAATAGGAGCAGGGCGCTACACAGCCTTTAGTTCAATTTCTTTTTTTATCTGAATTATATCTGATGGATCAGAACACAATAGTCTAGGTTGGTGAAGTAAAATTAGAAAAAATATATACATAAAACCATTTTTCAGAAATAAAAGAACTGATAATTGGCATGTGCGTATTGTGACAGCAGGCAGGTAAAATCGCCTGTTTGCATCCAGGATGGAAAATATATATGTCCCAGATTCAGGCTTTATGACAATTTATACACATAATTGACGTACACATGCGGGGGCTGCTGTGGTGTGGCGGTCCCAGATCTCTTGTTCTTTCCTGGTTTAACATCAGAACTTTCCCTGAGGTCACACGGGGGAATGGGGTTGGGGTCACCACGTCTCAGCCCCGGGTGAGACAAATAGTCCGGATCACAGATCTTTCCACCTTGGGTGTGGACCCAGTCCATGGGCTTAATCGTAAGTGTTTGGATTAATAAATTCGGTCCCATTTCCATAGTTGTGCCCCTTTCTAGGACATCACATGCTAATGGTCTCCCTCTTTTTTAATCATAGTTAAATTCTGGCATCATACTCCTGATGAGTAGCTTTAGGCTACGAAACGCGTAGTCTCTAACAAGGGTGCCCTGACAAGCTCGTCATAACCATGGATTTTTAATGCAATATTTTTATCATTATGTTACATATCGAGGTGTATATTGGATGTACTATGTGATTACATATATTTGAAATGTTGATCATGTCTATGTGATTTCTACATATGCTCACTTGATTATCAATGTATCATTTTTGTACCTAATAATGTTGTTTATTATTTGACTATGAATTAATGTGTTTTTAATTAAAGCATATTGATATTAGAGTTAATGTTATTATCATTATTATTATCATATTTTTATGAGTATCATTATTATTGTTACATTTATCATGAGTATTAACATTACTAGTGGTGATGCATTAATGCTATCACCACCATTAATCTCTAATTATTATAATTATACGGCTTATATGCATTGGTCTGATAATGGTGGTCGGCTCTACATTTACTTTGGGGCCACCACATTACTTCATATCAACATCAAATTTTTCTATTGAATACACACCATTTATCCAATTTATTAAATGTACAGACGCGCCTCATTTAAAGTCCCACCAACCTTTTTTTCTCCCCTTTGAGAGGATCGCAATGGATTTGGTAGGTCCAATAATGAAGTCCGCTAGGGGGCATCAGTTTGGTTATACTGGACTATGCCACACACTATCCAGAAGCGATTCATCTGCGAAATACCTCTGCCAAAACGATAGCCAAAGAGCTATTTCTTGTTTTTAGTCGCGTGGGTATTTGTAATCTACTGCTTACGGACCAAGGTACACCCTTTATGTCCCGGGTTATGAAAGAGCTGTGCAAGTTGTTCAAAGTGTCACAATTGCGTACATCTGTGTATCACCCCCAAACAGATGGGTTGGTTGAAAGATTCAACAAAACTCTAAAACAAATGTTGAAGAAGGTGGTGGATAGAGATGGAAAGGATTGGGACTGTCTAATACCCTATTTGATGTTTGCCATTAGGGAGGTACCCCAATCCTCTACGGGTTTCTCACCCTTCGACTTACTCTATGGGAGACACCCAAGAGGGCTGTTCGATATCGCCAAGGAAACTTGGGAAAGTGAGAGCTCTCCCCACAGGAGTGTGATTGAGCATGTCACCCTGATGCAAGATAGAATTGCACAGGTAATGCCAATCATAAAATAAACATTTGGCCCAAGCACAGTTAGCACAGCAGAGAGTGTACAACCGTGGGGCCAAGACCTGTACCTTTTCCCCGGGGGATAGGGTATTGGTACTAATTTCTACAGTTGAAAGCAAATTCCTTGCCAAATGGCAAGGCCCATATGATATAATGGAAAAAGTGAGCAAAGTGAATTACAAGGTCAGACAACCAGGAAGAAAGCCTGGAGGGATAGGGAAGCCCTAGTCGCAGAAACGTTGTCACCAGCTCAGTCTGATTGCGTGATTCCTGAGGTTGGAATAGCAGTCACCTTGTCAAAATCCCAACAACAGGAGGTTAAGGAGTTTGTTCTTCGCAACCAATGAGGTTTTCTCTGAGCTGCCGGTTCAAATGTCTGGGGTAGAGCATGATATTATCACCCCGCCCGGTGAAAGGGTGAAGCTAAAACCCTATCGCATCCCAGAGGCCCGACGGGAGGCAATATGTGAGGAAGTACAGAGAATGCTTAAGTTGGGGGTGATAGAGGAATCCCAAAGTGATTGGTCCAGTCCCATAGTGTTAGTGCCTACACTGGATGGGAGCTGCCGATTTTGTAACGATTTTCGTCAGCTGAACAAAGTTACAAAATTTGACACCTACCTCATGCCACTTATAAATGAGTTGATCGACCGGCTGGGAACAGCCCGATACATGATAACTCTCGATCTCAGCAAAGGGTATTGGCAAATTCCCCTGGCCAAATCGGCCAAGGAGAAAACCGCGTTTGTAACCCCAGACAAAATGGATTTGAAATGAAACAAACAAGATGTGCTTTAACTGCAGAATTTCAGCTTTAATTTGAGGGTATTTACATCCAAATCAGGTGAACGGTGTAGGAATTACAACAGTTTGTATATGTGCCTCCCACTTTTTAAGGGACCAAAAGTAATGGGATAATTGGCTGCTCAGCTGTTCCATGGCCAGGTGTTTGTTATTCCCTCATTATCCCATTTACAAGGAGCAGATAAAAGGTCCAGAGTTCATTTCAAGTGTGCTATTTGCATTTGGAATCTGTTGCTGTCAACTCTCAATATGAGATCCAAAGAGCTGTTACTATCAGTGAAGCAAGCCATCATTAGGCTGAAAAAACAAAACAAACCCATCAGAGGGATAGCAAAAACATTAGGTGTGGCCAAATCAACTGTTTGGAACATCCTTAAAAAGCGAGAACGCACCGGTGAGCTCAGGAACACCAAAAGACCCGGAAGACCACGGAAAACAACCGTGGTGGATGACCGAAGAATTCTTTCCCTGGTGAAGAAAACACCCTTCACAACAGTTGGCCAGATCAAGAACACTCTCCAGGAGGTAGGTGTATGTGTGTCAAAGTCAACAATCAAGAGAAGACTTCACCAGTGAATACAGAAGGTTCACCACAAGATGTAAACGATTGGTGAGCTCAAAAACAGGAAGGCCAGATTAGAGTTTGCCAAACAACATCTAAAAAAGCCTTAACAGTTCTGGAACAACATCCTACGGACAGATGAGACCGAGATCAACTTGTACCAGAGTGATGGGAAGAGAAGAGTATGGAGAAGGAAGGGAACTACTCATGAACCAAAGCATACCACCTCATCGGTGAAGCATGGTGGTGGTAGTGTCATGGCGTGGGCATGTATGGCTGCCAATGGAACTGGTTCTCTTGTATTTATTGATGATGTGACTGCTGACAAAAGCAGCAGGATGAATTCTGAAAAGTTTCGGGCAATATTATCTGCTCATATTAAACCAAATGCTTCAGATCTCATTGGACGGCGCTTCACAGTGCAGATGGACAATGACCCGAAGCATACTGCAAAAGCAACCAAAGAGTTTTTTAAGGGAAAGAAGTGGACTGTTATACAATGGCCAAGTCAATCACCTGACCTGAATCCGATTGAGCATGCATTTCACTTGCTGAAGACAAAACTGAAGGGAAAATGCCCCAAGAACAAGCAGGAACTGAAGACAGTTGCAGTAGAGGCCTGGCAGAGCATCACCAGGAATGAAACCCAGCGTCTGGTGATGTCTATGCGTTCCAGACTTCAGGCTATAATTGACTGCAAAGGATTTGCAACCAAGTATTAAAAAGTGAAAGTTTGATTGATGATTGTTAATCTGTCCCATTACTTTTGGTCCTTTAAAAAGTGGGAGGTACATATACAAACTGTTGTAATTCCTACACCGTTCACCTGATTTGGATGTAAATACTCTCAAATTAAAGTTGAAAGTCTGCAGTTAAAGCACATCTTGTTTGTTTCATTTCAAATCCATTGTGGTGGTGTATAGAGCCAAAAAGATTAGAATTGTGTCGATGTCCCAATATTTATGGACCTGACTGTAGTTTAACCACTTGCTTACTGGGCACATAACCCCCTTCCTGCCCAGGCGAAATTTCAGCTTTCTGGACTGTCGCGCTTTGAATGACAATTGCGCAAATAGAGCACACATAGAGCTTTCTTTTGGTGGTATTTGATCATTTCTGCGGTTTTAATTTTTTGCGCTATAAACAAAAAAAAGCGACAATTTTGAAAAAAAACACAATCTTTTTTACTTTTTGCTATAATAAATATCCCCATTTTTATTTAAAAAACTATTTTTTTTCTCAGTTTAGGCCGATACGTATTCTTCTATATATTTTAGGTAAAAAAAAAAAAAAAAAAAAAATCGCAATAAAGCGTATAGTGATTGGTTTGCGCAAAAGATATAGCGCCTACAAAATAGGGGATAGAATTATGCAATTTTTTTGTATTATTTTTTTTTACTAGTAATGGCGGCGATCTGCGATTTTTATTGTGACTGCCTCATTATGGTCGGACACATCGGACACTTTTGACACATTTTTGGGACCATTCACATTTATGCAGCGATTAGTGCTATAAATATGCACTGATTACTGTATAAATGTGACTGGCAGGGAAGGGGTTAACACTAGGGGGGCGGGAAGGGGTTAAATGTGTACCCTGCTAGGTGATTGTTACTGTGGGGGGAGGGGACTGACTGGGGGAGGAGACCAATCTGTGTCCCTATGTACAAGGGACACAGCATCGGTCTCCTCTCTCCCTGACAGGGCGTAGATCTCTGTGTTTACACACAGAGATCCACGCCCCTGCTCTGCGACAGCCGATCGCGTGTACCTGGGGGACATCGCGGCCGCCAGGCACATGCATCTGCACCCGCGTGACACAGTGGGCACAGCTTTTCCCCCCGATGCGCGCCCGCGGCGGCGCGCATCGCGGAAGTAAACAGGAGGACGTCCATGGACGTCCTGCCGGCAATTGAGCGCCGCAATGCGGCCGTCTTTTGACAACGGCCCGGGCGCAAAGTGGTTAAATAAACCGCACATTTTGTTTTTTCACCTACAACTCTGTCTGCTGTGCCTGATTTTGTGTGGTGAACCCATCCAGGTGGTCACACACACCTGCTGCTGAGCTAACCCCCTCACAGTATGTATTCACCCCCTTTGGTATGAAGCCCATAAAAAGCTCTGGTGCAACCAATTACATTCAGAAGTCACATAATTAGTGAAATGATGTCCACCTGTGTGCAATCTAAGTATCACATGATCTGTAATTACATATACACACCTTTTTGAAAGGCCCCAGAGGCTGCAACACCTAAGCAAGAGGCACCACTAACCAAACACTGCCATGAAGACCAAGGAACTCTCCAAACAAGTAAGGGACAATGTTTTTGAGAAGTACAAGTCAGGGTTGGGTTACAAAAAAAATCCAAATATTTGATGATCCCTAGGAGCACCATCAAATCTATCATAACCAAATGGAAAGAACATGGCACAACAGCAAACCTGCCAAGAGATGGCCGCAAACCAAAACTCACGGACCGGGCAAGGAGGGCATTAATCAGAGAGGCAGCACAGAGACCTAACAAAACTCTGGAGGAGCTGCAAAGTTCCACAGAAGAGACTGGAGTATCTGTAAATAGGACGACAATAAGCCGTACGCTCCATGGCCAGAAGAAAGCCATTACTTTTAGCAAAAAAATAAATGGCACATTTTGAGTTTGCGAAAAGCATGTGGGAGAATGTATGGAGGAAGGTCCTTTGGTCTGATGAGACAAAAATTTTACTTTTTGGACATCAAAGAAAACGCTATGTCTGGTGCAAACCCAACACATCACCCAAAGATCACCATCCAAACAGTAAAACATGGTGGTGGCAGCATCATGCTGTGGGGATGTTTTTAAGCAGTCGGGACTGGGAAACTGGTCAGAGTTGAGGGAAAGATGGATGGTGCTAAATGCAGGGATATTCTTGAGCAAAACCTGTACTACTCTGTGTGCGATTTGAGGCTAGGATGGAGGTTCACCTTCTAGCAGGACAATATCCCCAAACACACTACTAAAGCAACACTTGAGTGGTTTAAGGGGAAACATGTAAATGTGTTGGAATGGCCTAGTCAAAGCCCAGAGCTCAATCCAAAAGAAAATCTGTGGTCAGACTTAAAGATTGCTGTTTACAAGCGCAAACCATCCAACTTGAAGGAGCTGGAGCAGTTTTGCCAGGAGGAATGGGCAAAAATCCCAGTGGTAGAATGTGGCAAGCTCATAGAGACTTATTCAAAGCGACTTGGAGCTGTGATAGCCGCAAAAGGTGGCTCTACAAAATATTAAATTTAGGGGGGTGAATAGTTATGAACATTGACCTTTTCTGTTATTTTGTCCTATTTGTTGTTTGCTTCACAAAAAAAAAATCTTCAAAGTTGCGGGCATGTTCTGTAAATTAAATGATGCAAATCCTCAAACAATCCATGTTAATTCCAGGTTGTGAGGCAACAAAACATGAAAATAGCCAAGGGGGTGAATACTTTTGCAAGGCACTGTATACCCAAGTATTTAAATTTGGGTAATACCGGTATATTATAGAGGACTGAGCATGGGGAATCAGGAGTTGCGTCCTAGGGCATTATGGATGATTTGGACCAGTTAATGGTGAGGCCAGAATAGGTCCCAAAGTTAGCAATGACTGTCATGGCTTTTTGAAATTAGTCTATGGTATCCCCCAGAAGGAGCATAGTATCATCAGCATTAGGGATGCACCGAATGGGTTTTTTGGTGCCGCTACCGAAAATAAATCTTCTATGATCCCAAAAACCGAAACCGATAACCGAAAGTGACAGTTTTTAAAAAATATTTTTATACAGGAGATGGTCAGAGACTGGGGACATGGTACAGGAGATGGTCAGAGACTGGGGACATGGTACAGGAGGTGGTCAGAGACTGGGGACATGGTACAGGAGGTGGTCAGAGACTGGGGACATGGTACAGGAGGTGGTCAGAGACTGGGGACATGGTACAGGAGGTGGTCGGAGACTGGGGACATGGTACAGGAGGTGGTCGGAGACTGGGGACATGGTACAGGAGATGGTCAGAGACTGGGGACATGGTACAGGAGATGGTCAGAGACTGGGGACATGGTACAGGAGGTGGTCAGAGACTGGGGACATGGTACAGGAGGTGGTCAGAGACTGGGGACATGGTACAGGAGGTGGTCAGAGACTGGGGACATGGTACAGGAGATGGTCAGAGACTGGGGACATGGAACAGGAGATGGTCAGAGACTGGGGACATGGTACAGGGGTTGGTCAGAGACTGGGGACACGGTACAGGAGATGGTCAGAGACTGGGGACACGGTAAAGGAGATGGTCAGAGACTGGGGACACGGTACAGGAGATGGTCAGAGACTGGGGACACGGTACAGGAGATGGTCAGAGACTGGGGACACGGTACAGGAGGTGGTCAGAGACTGGGGACACGGTACAGGAGATGGTCAGAGACTGGGGACACGGTACAGGAGATGGTCGGAGACTGGGGACACGGTACAGGAGGTGGTCGGAGACTGGGGACACGGTACAGGAGATTGTCAGAGACTGGGGACACGGTACAGGAGATTGTCAGAGACTGGGGACACGGTACAGGAGATTGTCAGAGACTGGGGACACGGTACAGGAGATGGTCAGAGACTGCGGACACGGTACAGGAGATGGTCAGAGACTGGGGACACGGTACAGGAGGTGGTCGGAGACTGGGGACACTGTACAGGAGATTGTCAGAGACTGGGGACACTGTACAGGAGATTGTCAGAGACTGGGGACACGGTACAGGAGATTGTCAGAGACTGGGGACACGGTACAGGAGGTGGTCAGAGACTGGGGACACGGTACAGGAGGTGGTCAGAGACTGGGGACACGGTACAGGAGGTGGTCAGAGACTGGGGACACGGTACAGGAGGTGGTCAGAGACTGGGGACACGGTACAGGAGATGGTCAGACTGGGGACACGGTAGAGGAGATGGTCAGAGACTGTGGACACGGTACAGGAGATGGTCAGGGACTGGGGACACGGTACAGGAGATGGTCAGGGACTGGGGACACGGTACAGGAGATGGTCAGAGACTGGGGACACGGTACAGGAGATGGTCAGAGACTGGGGACACGGTACAGGAGATGGTCAGGGACTGGGGACACGGAACAGGAGGTGGTCAGAGACTGGGGACACGGTACAGGAGATGGTCAGAGACTGGGGACACGGTACAGGAGATGGTCAGAGACTGGGGACACGGTACAGGAGATGGTCAGAGACTGGGGACACAGTGCAGGAGATGGTCAGGGACTGGGGACATAATAGAAGAGTGCCCAAAAGATGCAGCCTCACCTGTGCCCGTCATGCAGCTTCCCAGTGACCATCATGCAGCTTCCCAGTGCCCGTCATGTAGCCTGCCAGTGCCCTCCATGTAGCCTGCCAGTGCCCTCCATGTAGCCTGCCAGTGCCCGCCATGCAGCTTGCCAGGGCCCGTCATGTAGCCTGCCAGTACCCGCCATGCAGCTTGCCAGTGCCCGCCATGTAGCTTGCCAGTGCCCGACATGCAGCTTGCCAGTGCCCGCCATGTAGCCTGCAAGTTCCCTCCCTCCTAGCGCCCATCTCCGTGTGTCACGGAACTTAACTACACGGGCCGCAGTAACAATGTCCCGCCTCCTGTGACACGTCACACTGATTCAATGTCCCACCATTGGATCAGTGTGCCGTCTGTCACAGGAGGCGGGACATTGTTACTGCGGCTTGTGTAGTTAAGCTCCGTGACACACAGAGATTGCTGAGAGGAGAGGACTGCGGCGCGCATCAGACAGAAAGAACCCCCCTGTACTGGGCGGCACCAGGGGTGGGTCCCCACACAGGCCCCGCCCCATTTTCGGCTCAATTATAGGCAAGAATTCCTTTTCGGCTTTTTGCCGAAAAAGCCATTTTCGGCCGATATGTTTCAGTGGCCGAAATTTCGTGGCATCCCTAACCGGCATATAACATAATTTTTCCTGTACGTCCCCATATCTAAAGCCACAAAAGGCTGTATTAGACTGAATCCAGGCTACTAAGGGTTTAATAGCTAAAGCAAAAGGGAGAGGGGATAACGAATATCCCTGGCGGGTACCCCTGGCCAATGGGAAGGTATTAGAAATTCATCCTGCCTCTCTAATTGCCGCTTGGGGAAACTGTATAATAACTGCACTCATGACAGAAAGGTTGCCCCAAAACCAAATTTTTATATTGTTGCCCATAAATACTGCCATTCAACCCTGTTGAAAGCCTTGTGTGCGTCCAACAACAGGAAGGCTCCGTCACCCCGATTGTCCTCGGACTGTAAATTGAAGAACAATCTGCGCAAATTAATTGCGGTGGATCTTTGTGGGATAAATTCAGATTGTTCACTCGGACCAATCGACTGGACAACCCCATTTAACCTCAGAGCCAAGGCCTTTGCAAAAAAATTTATGTCGCTTTGTAAAAGGGAGATAGGCCTATACGACCCTGGATCTAGAGGGTCTTTATCTGGTTTCAGTAACAATACAATATTAGCTCTACACATGGAACTAGGAAGACACCTTCGTTTTCTGTCAATTTTAGGTACTTTAAGCAGACGAGGAAGAATAACCTCTCCATACTGCTTATATACCTTCATGGGAAGGCGGTCATCTTCCGGTGCCTTAGAATTTGGGAACAAACTGCCCATCAGCTGCATTTCCTCCAGTGTTGTTGGAGAGTCTAATAATTTTCTATGTGAGTCTGACAATTGTGGTAACTCCACTCCTTGTAGGAATGTATAGAGGGATTCTAGGGAATATTGTTGTTTAGACTGGTAAAGTTTGAAGTAAAAGTCCACTAACTCATTCATAACCAACTCCAGAGAGTTTATAACAGCCCCCGCCTTAGTGCGTAAAGCGCCTATAGAAGGAGAGGTCTGTTGTAATTGTACTATCCTCGCAAGTAGGCAGCCAGTCTGCTCCCCCTCCTCATAAAAGGCCAATTTACTAAAGAAGCGTTTCTTATCCGCAGCCGAGGTGGTGACATAATTCAACCCCTCTTGTACAGATACTCATGCCTCTCAAGTGAAATCAGATGGATTGTCTATAAATTCTGCCTCCAAACGATTTACCAGCTGCACAGCCTGCTCCTTTTGGGAGCCCAAGGTCTTTTTAATAATGGCTATTTCTGAGATGAATACTCCCCGCAGGAATGCCCTAAATGCATCCCAGGATCTAAGAGGATCCCAATAGTCCGCATCGGTACTCCAAAATGTTGAAATCTGGGATGTGATGCGGGTATGGGATTGTATAGGATTTAGCCAAGAGGCATTTAGCTTCCATGGGGCCCTTTCTAATGTGGATATGGGCTTGGCGTTTAAATAGACAAGGAGAGGAGATATGCCTCTCAGGGAGTATTTCACATCCTGCACCAAGTGTAAGGCTTGTGGTGTACATAAGCAAATTGTAATCCTAGATAAGGAGTGGCGAGTTTTGGAGAAGCAAGAAAATTGCTTCTGTAAAGAATATCTACACCTCCATGGGTCCACCCACCCCACCTCCTCTATGAATTTCAGGAGCGCTGTGCTGTGAGGTCCGTCTCCTGATAACTTCGGGGGGGGGGGGGTTTGTCCAGGGCTGGATCAAGATAGCAATTAGGGTCCCCCACAAAATACAACCCCCGGGCTGCGCAGCTGGTAGGTCAGTAATGGCCTCAAAACCTCAGAGTTAAATGGATGCGGCACATACACATGTAGCGGTACCCCCGTAGGAGCTGCTGGTTTAGTTTTGGGTCTGCACGTTTCCTTACTGTTCCAAATGTTCGGCTCAGGGGTTCTCCTTGAAGAGTTTTCCGGAAGAAATGTCTGCACCAACACAAAGTCTCCTTCAAGGGTTTTATTGAATAAACTTTCCAACAGAGGGGGTTGAAGGGATAGGGAGGACTCAGGTACCTTAATTGCGGATCACGGAAATTTCCTAGGTCCAGAGGAGCAACTGTCTCCACGCTGGACTCAGCAACCACCGGTTAGGCCCACTCTCACCGGCCTAGCAACCGATGTGAAGCTTAATCAAATATAGTCTCTGCCACAGACTCGGTATTGGAAATTGTTCAATATTCTCTGCCACAGACTTGTATAACCCCCTCACTGGGTTAGCTCCCTCAGAAAGAACACAGCTCTCAGTGCCAGGATCTTTCAGCCGCTCCGGCAGCCCTTTTAGGTAGATTTTTGGGATCCGGGTACATCCTCCAATTGAGTCCTCAATTGCTCGGTCCCTTCCATCTGGCAAAGCGACACAGGATCATCCCTGGATCAGCAGGCCCCAGTAACTCCTGGGCCTACATCTCAGTTGCGAGGGCTCGGGCCAAAGTGGTCGGTGTAGTAGCGGTGTCCACCGGTGACTCGCTCACAGTGATAACAGCGCCAGCTCCCTCCGGAATGGCTGTTGTAGCGGATGTGGCAGGCATAGACCGGACAATCTGGTCAAAGGCAGCAGCTTCTTCTGTCACATTGCCTGTGACCCAGTCCACTTTGTAAGCGCAGGGTTGCACAATTGGTTGCTCCACTGAAAACAGGTACTCCCCGCATCGTAGGCATCGGACAAAAGGACAGGGATGCATAGTTCATTACACCTGTTACACGGCATACCCAGCGCCTCCACATCACCGACTGTATAAAGCATGAACTGCCCATGCGGCTTCAATCGAATGCCAGTGTCCGTTAGCACAGTTCCGGGCAGCATGGTACTTTTATCAGTATCCACAGGAAGCATCCTGGACCCGGAGCTTGACTGTAACGTTAGCATCGAAGACAGGGCGATGCTCCGTCTCTCAGGGTGTTGGACACACATGTGGCGTCCCACGCGGCAAACAAGCGGGAACTCCTCCCCACTTGCTCTCTTTAGCACGTAACTTGTGGGCTTTTTCTTTTCCTTGACTCCCCCACGGCCCACGCGGTCCCGAAGCGACCGCAAGTTTCTCCCTGTTTAAGCACAGTCCTTCTCCCTCTGTGGATAGGTCCCAAATGAATAGTCTGTTTAGTTGCGAGGGGTAACGGCAAGTCCCAGACGAGCCCCCAAGTGTAGCGGTACCCCCGTAGGAGCTGCTGGTTTAGTTTTGGGTCTGCACGTTACCTTACTGTTCCAAATGTTCGGCTCAGGGGTTCTCCTTGAAGAATTTTCCAGAAGAAATGTCTGCACCAACACAAAGTCTCTTTCAAGGGTTTTATTGAATAAACTTTCCAACAGAGGGGGTTAAAGGGATGGGGATGACTCAGGTACCTTAATTGCGGATCACGGAAATTTCCTAGGTCCAGAGGAGCAACTGTCTCCACGCTGGACTTAGCAACCACCGGATAGGCCCACTCTCACCGGCCTAGCAATGTGAAGCGTAATCAAATATAGTCTCTGCCACAGACTTGTATAACCTCTCACTGGGTTAGCTCCCTCAGAAAGAACACAGCTCTCAGTGCAAGGATCTTTCAGCCGCTCCGGCAGCCCTTTTAGGTAGATTTTTGGGATCCGGGTACATCCTCCAATTGAGTCCTCAATTGCGCGGTCCCTTCCATCAGGCAAGGTGACACAGGATCATCCCTGGATCAGCAGGCCCCAGTAACACCTGGGCCTACATCTCAGTTGCGAGGCCTCAGGCCAACGTGGCCCCGAGGCGGGAACTGCCAACACATCCCTGAGACCAGGAGGGCCCTCAGGTCAGGATCGAAGAACGAACCCCACCAAATGGCGTCCGTCCCTTAAGTACCCTCTCCCAGCATGCACAGCGGGTTCACCACGCCCCCTGGGCTGCTTCTGGAAAAGAGGTACCCAATACGTCCAGTCTGTTGCCTTTCCAACCCTGACCAGTGGTGACAGCGACACCCACCGCTGGGGGGGGGGGAATCATGCAACCAGCTGAACTGAAACAGCGCCACAATTTGAATAAAATCTCTCTGGGTCAAACTAATGCCCAGACAACTATAATTTCAACATATAGCGCCCACTCATTGGGAGCAGGGCGTTACATACATTTAGGCAGAAAAATGCAACACGTCATAAATACATATCTGCCTTCAGTGTCTACCAATTTGTCAAACACCTGGAAGTCCAGGGCCCGATTGATCAAAACACTAACACCCCGGGAGAAAGAGGTATGAGTGGAATGAAATGCCCATCCTACCCAGGCAAAGTTTAGGCAGGACAGTGTGTCCACTAAGGTGAGTTTCCTGTAAAGCGCAGAGAGCGGGCGGGCAAGTGTTCTTTGAGTGCTGTAGAAATCATGGTGCGTTTAAGTGGATTTTGCAGTCCCCTAATGTTTAAGGAGACAATAGGGATGGCAGCCATCAAAAGATAACAACAATGTGCAGTTGTAATATAAAGGGCCATTCAGGGTAGCACTCATGGGGTTCCCAAGCACATGGCCGGGGCAATGCAAACTTATGGTGGGTGGGGTCCAGTCTCCAATGATACAGCCATAGTCGTGTCACTTCCAGACAATAACTAGTGTAGAACCAGTCTATGAGGACACGAACACCTGTGCTAAGAAGCAGTCTGTGCAACCGCACAAGCAGCATAGCAAAAGAGACTTCGCTGTGAACCGCAAGGAAACTCCAGACGGCAATGTATAGAACTCTGATGATCCTATCCGTGTACAACAAAGAAAAAATAAGGAACAGAAAAAATATCCCTAAACTGAAAAAGTTCCAGGGAGGACAACGGGTCACTCCTCTCACAAGGCCAGTAGCCAGACGCCATCTGGACCATCAAATAACAGGTAGGTATCACTTCCCGTGACATGAATACTCCATTCGCTCTTTTTAGTACAAGGATAAGTATTGCTCCCAGGTAAAGATGTTGTCATGCATAGAGGCCCCAGCTATTACAACCGGGCAGCTTACACCATGCAAACATAGCAAAATATCAAACCTCCTCCGCTTCATCAATCCTCATTGGACGTAAGGAATGTTCATTCGCGTCCAGCCAATTGGACTTCTCTTTTGCTGCTACAAATAACTGATTGTCCTTTAGCCGTTATGCAGAGTTCTGCCGGAAATAACATGGCATATGTTACCTGAAGTCTTTGAAGTAGTTTTTTAACCTCCCTGGCAGTATGATTATGTCAGATTTTTGATGCAGAAAGTGGTACAATTATTTTGCATGGAAATTTGGCGTTATATATTGTAGGCCTGTAATTCTTAGTAATAACTCACTTAAATCTGTCCAAACAAGAGTCTAGTAGACATCCCGGGTATGATAAAGTTTTGAAACAAGAAATCATTAATTATAATATAATAAATAACTATAAATAATTATAACAAATAATAATATAATAATAATAAAAATAATTTAATAATGTAAAAAAAACACAGAAATTTGCTCAGTTGCAGAATTGTCGCTATCATTACTTTCAGTGTTTGATGACGAATTTCCCCACAAATCACTATCGCTCATTTATGCAAGTGATTCTAATTTATTATCGCTGTTTTCTAGCTGGTCTAAAACCACTTTTGACGTAAAGGGACACTTTTTGGTTGCTATGGACAATCTCCAGTTCCAGGCAGAAAGAAAAGTATTTATCTTTTCAATGATTTTTATTGAAATTTTAAGACAGAGGGTTAGAAAGTATAACATCATGACAATCAAATGTAATACAATGCAAAATAGGACAGCAACATCACTTGGCCTACACAACTAAAACCTCAGGTTGCCCCAAAACAAAAACATAAAACCAGTCAAAAATAAAAACGAATAATGGAAACAACCTGAGGAGACTGTACCGCCCCCATAGAACAATTATGGGGAAGCTATTGATCCTCCCCTCAACCCTCCCCCCCAAGGGAGAAAGGGGAGGGGAAACATCCTGTGTGGCACCACCGAAAGTTTAGTGCTAACTATCCCGCGCTCCATGAGAACTGGAAATTCTGGAGGTATTATTATACCGTATATGCAAACCTTCTCGTTGAAAAATACATTTATTGCATCACAAATTATAGTGTCTCTCTCTCTCTACACAAGTAGTTGGGAGAGAACATAAGAAGAAATTAGTGAGAAAAAATGAAGAAAGAGAAGAAAAAAAAGAGGATAGGAGAAGATGGTAGAATACCAGAGAAAAAAGTACACACTATGTTGTGGACATGTCTGAACCCCTGCTACTTACAAGGGGTCAGACAAATATTTGATCCAGGGTTCCCAAATCGCCTTCGAATCTAGCTTGTTTATCTAACAGGATCGCCGATAAGCGTTTATTTACCATAATCCAGGAGAGCTTAGATTTTACTAAATTAAATGGTATTATGGGTGTTCTCCATGACCTAGCAATTGCTATCCTGGCTGCTGTAAAGATAAAGGCTATGAGTTTCCCTGCCTGTCTTGGAGTTCCATCTACTGGACGTCCCAGGAGAGCTTGCTGTGGAGCTTTACGTAAGTTCACCTGAGTGAGTGAATAAATGAAATTATAAATACGGATCCAAAAGCGTTTCACCTTAGGGCAGGACCACCATACATGTAGTACAGTACCTTCCATCCCACATCCACGGAAGCAGGAAGAGGAGGCTCCCGGGACATACGCTGCTATTCTCGTAGGGACCATATACCACCTCATTAACACCTTTATAGTTTGCTTCGATCAATGAAGTGTTTATATATGATCCATACGCTCACTATGACATTTTGAACCATTCATCCATTTCAAAGATTTCATCTATGTCCTGTTCCCATTTTATCATATAGAACAACTTTTCTGACTTGGAAACCAGTATTGCATCAATCTTAGAAATATGTCCAGTGTGCTTATCATAAGTCCTACACAAACAATCCATTGACGTGGAAGTGGTAATGTCAGATGGACCTTTCGGGGTAAGACCACGCTATATTAAGATTCCTCTCAACTCAGATGTACGCTGGAAAAGTTTCAAAAAATGAACAATTTGAACATAACAATAGAATTCAGAGTTTGGGAGTTGATATTTGTCCCGTAGGGTGTTTTTAGATAGAATACCTCTATGATCACAAAGATCAGCAATACGTAATAAACCTTTGTTGGTCCACCAAACAAAGGAGTGGTGATGGAGACCTGGAGTGAATGCTGGGTTATGGACCAAAGGGGCCATTGGGGTATGCGGCAATTTAAAACCGTGGGGCTTCACGCGTCTATCCCACAAATGTAGTGAGAATGAAAGTGTCGGGCACATTATGACCGGCCTATCTTTTGGTTGGAGCCACATTAAATGACTAACCGGTCTTGTGGGATATAAGGAGGATTCCAATTTCATCCAAGTAGGTGGCGGAGATGAGGAATGAAACCGTATTAGTTGGGCCAATTGCGCTGCTCGGTAATATTTTGCCAGGTCCGGGACACCCAGTCCACCCCGTGACTTTGGTGTGTATAGGGTATTCACTCGAGGTCTCTTGTTCCCCCAAAAGCTTATTCCGAAACTTATCTAGGTCAGGCATAGAAATCTGGATGGGCAATGTTCTGAATAAATATAACAACCTAGGCAAAAGGTTCATCTTTATGGTATAACAAAAAAATGTAGCGCTATTACTAAAAACGAGAAATGCATAACACCCAAGTGAATGAATGAAAAATTATGTCAGTCCAAAATTCAACACATAATATGTGAATATACAAAAGTCTCTAATGTGGATACTTTGATAGATGAATCAAACAATCCAGGATGAGAAAATGGTTGAAAGAATAGTTAAAGTTATCCAAACAATCTTGATAAGGTGAATATAGGATGACCACCACCGACTCAAAAGAGGCTTACCGGAATGAGTGGACCCAAGTAAACGTACGTCTACGGGGTCAACTCAAGCTTTAACGTGTGTCCCTGTTGAAGTAGGATCCTCCGCTGGAAATACCAAGATGGAACTCTTCAGTAACTCAAGTGTCATGGACGTATGCCTCTGGTACCCACAACAAGGCCCAGGCACATCCCTGCTAGTAGGCTTCCAAGTATAAACATTAGTTTTCCATTGCGCATGCGCGTGTGCCAATCGCGCATGCGCGTGCGCCAATTGCGTGCGCCAATCGCGCACACGCACATGCGCACACAGTAACACTGTCTTGGCGCCCAGTGCCCTTTAAAAGGGGCTTCCTCTGTCCAGACTCTTGCTGTCTGATCTGCAGTTATCCGGTGACCTGATCCTGAACTTGCACCTGCTGTTACTTTGACCTGGCTTCCTGACCTTGCTGCTGTCTCCAGTCCTGACCTTTGGCTTCCTAGACCCAGTCCTGCTCATCTGCCTGCCTGATCCACTGTTGCCTGATCCAGCCTGAACTTGACCCTCCGCTGCCTGATGCTTCTGCGTGTATCTGATCCGCTGTGCATGACCTGGCTCGTCTGACCTTTCTCCTGCCTGCTTCTTGTATCCGTATCTTCCGGCATCCTCGGCTACCTGCATCAGCTGATCTGCACCTTCCAGCCGCATCCCCAGCTACCTGCACCCGCTGGCCTGCATCACCTGACCTGCATCTTCAGCTGTCCATAGCGGGCTTCTCATCTAGTCCAGGAGAACCTAACAGGCACTCATACCCCACTGTGCTCCTTCGGCCACTGTCCCAACTCCAGTGACCTGGGAACCAGGGCTTTACGAGAGGTCTCCCTCTGCACGCCAGGCTCACCTCCAAGGTACGTGTCATCAAGACAGATGATTGAACCGAATCTCGGAATCCAATAACACAGTAACGGTAGCCCAGAATGGACCAATATCAAAATGGGAAAAGAGAAGGAGGGCACATAGCGTGATACAGTCTTAAAACTATTTATTAATGTAGGTAGGAACACTTACATTACATCAATGAACAAGCTTTTTGGATAAATAAGTGGCAGCAGTGGAGTCGCCCGACGCATTTCGCAATAGATTGCATCGTCTGGGGTGTACCTCCACTGTTGCCCTCACACAATTTATAGATGCTATGGCTCCCCAATTGGCAGGGACCTCCCACAGGGCTCATCCAACCAGCAATCACTTCCTGTATAATGGAAAATGGCGCCATGGTGTGCGCTCCACGTCTCAGTGTGGAATGAACATGGGGTCAGCTGATTGGTCCCAGCAATATGTAGACCAAGCAATGGCGTGCACTCCACACCTCAGTGTGGAATAGACATAGGATCAGTGATTGATCCCAGCTATATGCAGACCAAACATTGAGGTGGATGATGACACAACAAGCAACTAAACTAAATCCTACCTGCGGTGGCACATCCGGGTATGTGTACCCGCTAAACAATCAAACCGGCGATGTGTGACCAATCACATCACAAACTCACATCCCAATGTGAGTCACGTGAATGCAGCACATGCTGCGTCATGCAAACGCGGCCCGCGCCGCGTCACATGGTGAGCCGCGTCACAAAGGGTCACATGGTACTCAGCAGTACCTCGTCGTAAGATCACACAGACGCAGCTCACGCTGCGTCGCAAAGGTCACATGTTGCGCTCCAAATACCCGTACAGGGATGTAGATGTGAATTACCATAAACGGGAGTGAGGCATGGCCCACAATAGGTCACACCATAATGACGTGGTGCGCCCCAATGACTCACCCTCGCAATGGAGGATAAACGGTACCTACTTATACAAAAGGCTCACTACCTATAAAGGAAATAAACTTTAAAACGACATATAGGTTGGAGAGCAACTCTTGGGACTATATATGTTCCTGTTAATTATAAAATTATGTTAAAAAACAATCCAACATATATTTTAAAAATATCGAAATCTTTATGGAGAACCACTAGGTCAACCCTATACACCTTAAAAGGAGCCAATACATGGGTATGCCTAGGTGAGACAAAACTAAAAATGAGTCCAAAATTAATGGATTTGTTCAATGAAACAAATTTGTATGAAAAGGGAGAAGTCTGCCACACAAGATGACCTGACCAGTAATGCAGGTGAAAACCTTGCACGCTGGCTAGTGTGTCACCTGTGAGACGAATCCTCACAATGGTGGTTGCTTGCTGGATGAGCCAAAATTAATCCTCCATCAACTTGGACATACATGTGAATGATTAAAATTGTAAATAATTACAATATATTATATAAAAATATGAAATAAAAAAATAAATTACAATAAAAAAGGTTGAATTGGTCCACGTTCCACAAAAAAGGCCACTGATCTAAGACTTATCGATAAAGGAATTAATGTCCCATTTGACGATCAAACCGGCCAGCCTATGTGTCTGTAATTGGTGTATCCAATAGGTCTCAAGCTGGGACACACCCCTGGTTCTGGGGGCACCCCTCCATGGGGGGGATGAATCGATCAATAATGAGAAATTGTGTGCCAGCTGGATTCCTACCGTGACACAACCTGAAATGCCTGGGTACAGTATGGTGAACATCACCCCCAAGAATCAAGGAAACATGTTCCCCCACTCTTACAGAGAAAGATCGAATAGTGCGGCCCACATATTGTTTGCAAGTTATGAGATACACAATATGTGTGGTAGCACAAGTACGAAAATGTTTAATTGGATATGACTTCCCCGTGCTAGTGGAACTAAATTCCAAGGTTTTACCTCTCCCGGAAGTGTTATATTTACATACACTGCATTTTCTACAAGGATGGTATCCCACTAATTGATGAAAAAAGGAAGGACGTACGGGGGGATTTATAATATTGGGAGCTATCTTACTTTGAAGAGTTGGTGCACTTCTGAAGACAACTTTAGCCTGATCAGGCAACACCTTCCAAAGAACCCCATCGTTCTTCAAAATATTTGATAGTTGCCATCACCGGTCATGGCTAAATTCAGTTCCACGCAGCCAGTTCTTGAGATTGAGGAGAAATTGTACCGATACTAAAGGTATTTCTCATACAGGCTGAGATCCTCAAACAAAGATTTGTCGAGGAGGGTTACAACCCTGGTAGTATCGATAACGATCTCAGAAATGTACTTGAAACTTAGAGAGGTTCCTTATTGGAAATTAAAACCAAACGTGAACAGAATGATGCTTTCAAATGGGCCATGCTCACCTCTTTTTCTATGCAACACAAACGTGTGAAAGCCATTGTGGCTAAGCATTGGAATATTTTGAAGAACGATGTTGTTCTTTGGAAGGTGTTGCCTGATCAGGCTAAAGTTGTCTTCAGAAGTGCACCAACTCTTTAAAGCAAGATAGCTCCCAATATTATAAATCCCCCCGTACGTCCTTCCTTTTTTCATCAATTAGTGGGATACCATCCTTGTAAAAAATGCAGTGTATGTAAATATAACACTTCCGGGAGAGGTAAAACCTTGGAATTTAGTTCCACTAGCACGGGGAGTCATATCCAATTAAACATTTTTGCACTTGTGCTACCACACATATTGTGTATCTCATAACTTGCAAACAATATGTGATTGGGCACACATCGCCAGTTTTATTGTTTAGCGGGTACACATACCCGGATGTGTCACCGCAGGTAGGATTTAGTTTAGTTGCTTGTTGTGTCATCATCCACCTCAATGTTTGGTCTGCATATAGCTGGGATCAATCACTGACCCTATGTCTATTCCACACTGAGGTGTGGAGTGCACGCCATTGCTTGGCCTACATATTGCTGGGACCAATCAGCTGACCCCATGTTCATTCCACACTGAGACGTGGAGCGCACGCCATGGCGCCATTTTCCTTTATACAAGAAGTGATTGCTGGTTGGATGAGCCCTGTGGGAGGTCCTTGCCAATTGGGGAGCCATAGCATCTATAAAATGTGTGAGGGCAACAGTGGAAGTACACGCCAGACGATGCAATCTATTGCGAAATGCGTCGGGAGACTCCACTGCTGCCACTGATTATATCCATAGCGCTTGTTCATTGATGTAATGTAAGTGTTCCTACCTACATTAATAAATAGTTTTAAGACTGTATCACGCTATGTGCCCTCCTTCTCTTTTCCCATTTTGATATTGGTCCATCCTGGGCTACCGTTACTGTGTTGTTGGATTCCGAGATTTGGTTCAATCATCTGTCTTGAGTTACTGAAGAGTTCCATCTTGGTATTTCCAGCGGAGGATCCTACTTCAACAGGGACACACGTTAAAGCTTGAGTTGACCCCGTAGACGTACGTTTACTTGGGTCCACTCATTCCGGTAAGCCTCTTTTGATTCGGTGGTGGTCATCCTATATTCACCTTATCAAGATTGTTTGGATAACTATTCTTTCAACCATTTTCTCATCCTAGATTGTTTGATTCATCTATCAAAGTATCCACATTAGAGACTTTTGTATATTCACATATTATGTGTTGAATTTTGGACTGACATAATTTTTCATTCATTCACTTGGGTGTTATGCATTTGTCGTTTTTAGTAATAGCGCTACATTTTTTTTTGTTATCTTGTTTATACCTTTTGTCTTATTGGGTTTGTAGCTGCTTACACTCACGGGCAGCGCAAATTTTTTTTTTGTATTCATCTTTATAGTATACAGTCTGTCGAACCATGACGGTGGATTGCGTTCCCAACGTTGAAGGTCTGCCATCATCTTTTGGTATAATGGGGGATAATTAGTCAAATATAGCTTATCTATGGCGGGAGTCTGCCATTTGAAGAAAAAATAATTTTGTAGTTGTGTAACCGTGTCTGCTTCTAGGGAGAGATTTAAGGCAACCGATTTAGTATGATTAATAGTGAGGCCCGAGACAATGGAGAAATGGCGCAATACCCTCAGAAGAGACAGGAGTGACGTAACCGGAGAGGTGAGTAGTAGGAGGATAAAGGGTTTGTAGGACCGTCAAAACCTTGGGCCGAATCCGTAACCCATTAGGACATAAAACAAATAGTCCCAAGATAAGGAATCAAATGCTTTACAGAGGTCCAATGACAGCATCATAGCCTTCCTGGATCCCCCATTACCCCAGTCGGACTGCACTGCAGAAATAATGTCTATTACCCTCCGGGTTTGATCTGGGGCCTGGCAGTTGGGCACAAACCTGACCTGGATGGATATAACTCGCCAAGAAAGAATTAATTCTATTCGCTAACACCTTAGTCATCAACTTAAGATCTACGTTGATAAGTGAGATTGGGCGGTAGTTGTTACAGTCCCCATGATCTTTCCCAGGTTTTGGGATTACATAAATAAGAGCTGAGTTTTCATGATTGGCTAAGGAGGAGCCTTTCTTCAGGTCATTAAAAAATGAACAAATATGGCGTGTCAGCAAATCAGAAAACTCTGTAATAATGACCTGAGAATCCATCGGGACCAGGTGCCTTCGAGGGATGTAAACTCTTGATGGCTGCTTTGATTTCCCCCTCAGTGAAATCTTCCTCCATTAATTCTACATGCTCTTGTAATACCTTAGATAGAGAAATGTCACTAAAAAATGTGTCTGCTAGTGCTGCCTGGAAAGCCATCGGTAAAGCATACAATTTAGAATAATAATTGTAAAATTCTTGGACCACCAAGTGCGGGTTCTGGGTTACTTTACCATTTCCTAATCGTATTTTCAGGAGGGCAGGATTGTAAGGACGGGGGGAGAGTGGTCGACTTATCTCCCATCGTATAAAATCTATTCCTCGAGCATCGAAGGTATTTCTCTGCTTTAGTAGTAAGGCTTATATTTAGCGGCGTGCGAGCTGCGTCGATTTTATGCCTCAGCTCTAATTGGGGATTGTTCTTTTGTTTGCGGGAAATCGCATGTAGGGCATTCTCTTGTTGTTGGATTGTTTGGGTATGCATACGTTTAGTCCTAGCAGAAAGCTGAATCAACTTTCCGCAAATAGTAGCTTTGCGTGCAGCCCAATTAATACTAGGGGAGGTGTCTTGGGCCCGATTTTCGATGAAATATTGGCGAATGGCCAATTCTATTTCATTGAAAACAATAGGGTCATTTAACAATGCAGCATTGAGACGCCATGTGATGGGTTTTGGTTTGGCCCCCAGATCCGATAAGGAGACATGCACCAATGAATGATCTGAGAATGATGCCGTCAATATCTTTGCCGATTTAATCAGGGGGAGGAAAGGCGATGGGGTAAGTATATGGTCTATTCTAGAGTAAGTCTTGTGCACTGAAGAATAATGTGACAGGTTTATGTGGATTAGATCTGTCCATAGTTTGATCTAAAGGCACTTTACTGTCTCCGCCAATGATGATCTGACCCATAGCTTGGGGGCATAATATGAAACTAAGGAGATGGGTTGTCCATGTATTTTCCCGACCACCATAATGTACCTCCCTTCTTTATCCTTAATTACCATGTCTGGAATGAACGGGATGTTTTTTGCTATACAAATTGCAACTCCCCCTTTTTTCTCTGGACCATTAGATAAATGGCACGTGGGAAAATGAGAGTTCAGGAATCTGGGTGCCTTAAGGCGAGAGAAGCGCGTTTCCTGTAAAAGCACGACACTCGCTCCCCATTTATTGTATTGTTGAAACACCATTGCTCTTTTGGTGGGAGAGTTAAGGCCCTGCACATTGTGACTTAAAACAATAAATCTGTTAAGAGTGGGGATTCGTCATAATGGTTCCGCAGACTGTACTCGCCTGATATGGTTTTCCATCACATCCTCTCAGATAACACGGGAAACCTCTGGATCGAAAAGAAGGAGTGCACTAAAGTTGAGATGTAGGAAGAAAGAAAAAAAGAAAGGTTAGATGAGATTTAGTGTGCGACGCACCGAGTGGCTGTGCATCGGTGGGTCGCAAGTAGAATAAAAACATTAATGTGCCAAACATGGCATCAAAACACGACCTCTGGGAAATCATCATTCCCATAGTGTTGTGCGAGGTTGTCTCTCTCACAAACTGAGGGGGACAAGCTCACCATAAGTGGCATGCGTACACGCCCCGTACCACAACAAACTATCATATATCTAATTTTCTATATAAGGGTATATTGAACTGCATAGTCTCTATCAGAGGGGCCCAGATTCTCTATAATAAAAACTGTTTTTAACTGTGACTTCCTTACCCACGATGTCCAAACTGTAACCGAGCCATTGTGTACACAAAATGTAATTTGAAGAAAAAATAGAAAAAAGGGGGAACTATAAAAACATAAAAATAAAAATTGTTCTACCAAACATTTGAAAAATTAGAAATATAAAACTTAGCCAACAGGTTGTGACCAACGGAGTGGATGATTCACAGACACTCTGCCCATCCAGGGTTCGTCAAGCCAAGTGCCTGACCAAGAGAAAAATATACAAAACAGAAGATACAGAGTCATCCAAATTTTACCGCCGAAGTAGATGGTCGTTTAGAAGAAGATGAACGTCCTTGATGGGACCATATGGGTGAGATCGGCCGATCCTTGTCTCATTGAGAGAAAGAGGAAGATGCGTCACGGGAGATCAGTCCAAGTTCAAGAAGAATTTCTTCCCCGTCTTGGAAATTCGCGAAGGAATGCGTCTTGCCCTTATAAGTAAATGACAACCGAAAGGGGAAGGACCAACGGTATTTTATGTGCCGATTCATAAGGTGTGTCAGCAACGGCTTCAGGGACCTTCTCTTTTGGATAGTCAGTTGGGAGATATCGGCAAATAGTTGGACAGAATGACCCGGTAAATGAATATCTCCCATGCCCCTGGCCTCCGACATAATTTTTATTTCTTTGTTTTAGTTGTCATACATACAGAGAAATAAAGAGGAAGGCCCCAGGGGATTGTACGGGCAGGAAGCCAAAACAGGATAACAGACGGTGAAATATTTGTATAAAATTTTTTATTTTAATAAGAAAAAATATATATAAAGAGATGATAAAAACAGTCATGGAATATACAACATGATACAAGAATACAGCCGCTCAAAGGTCACAGTACACAATATACTGATAACAATCAGAAAAAAGTGATTACGGCAACAACCCTACATGTTTCAGAAAAGCATAAAAAGCATATTGTTCCTATTATGATGGGTATACTTCCTTTTTCAGGGGTTTTGAATGCGAGCTTGCTGGTATATTTCTATAGAGATAAATATAGATATACATATAAATAAGTAAACAAAGTAGTTAGATGATAATGAAAATCCCAACCAATAGGGATAAACATAGAAAAGAAGAAAAAAAAAAAGAAGAAAGAAAGACGAAAAGAAAGAGAAAAGAAAAGGAGAAAAAAAAAAGAAAAAGAAAAGAGAAGAAAAAAGAAAAACAAAAGCAGACATGTATGTCACAAAAATGCATTTAATATGTACTTACAAATCATGTGTTCCTTACAAATGTAGGATGCACAGCATTATTGCAAATGGATGGTGTTCAGGTCCAGACAGAGCAATAGCCCAAAAAAATGTGCTTAGTAGCAACTAACAAGGTTTACTTATAGACCAAGGGAGTGTGGAATATACACACTCATACCTTGGAGAGTAATAAATACTGGGCTCTTTGGAGGATATTGTTGCTAGATTCTCTTGGAACAAAGTGAGAAAAAATCTCACAAGAACTGTGTCATTAGCTGGCTTTAAGCCTAATCACCGTTGATCAGAAACAGCAAGTCAGGGCTCACGGGAGCCAAAAACACAGGAAGAGAAGGTCGAGGGGGATGGAAAACCTGGTAAATAAAAGAAAGATCCTAAGTGTCTGAGAGTAAGATAAAATAAAATTTTAGTCTGGAGAGAAGTCATGGGTAAAGGCAGACTCTCCATGAGATGCATCATTGAGGAAAACATGAAGTAGTAGCTTACCTCAGCAAGGTGCTTGTCTCTAATGAAAAACAAAGATCATTCTGGCTGTGCAGCAATGATATGCTGCACCTGCCCTGATTAAATACCTGGCAAATGGGAGTGGTATATACTTGATAACCAATCCACGATCTAAATGTGTGCCCCACCTGTCAGTAATGGAGAAATTAGTGTCCATCCTTGGTCAGCTATCCATCGGACATTCCGTGGATACAGCCGACGATATTAGTCCTCCTCCATAGTATGGCTCCCCGGCCTAAAGCAACGTCTGGTGTCGCCGCGTCATAATGCACGGCGACATCAGACGTCAACACTAGCCGCCGACACAGAGTGCGCATGCGTCGGATGCACAACTGACCGGCGCATGTGCAAAAAGCCGCAATCCATAATGAGGAAGCCTCCAGCCAACAAATTAAGACATAGAGGCTCTCCTGTGCCGGGGAGATCCAACAAGCCAGTACAGTCAAGGGTCAGGGCACCAAAAGTCAGCCAAATGGAACACAGAAAGAATATATAAAATAGAAAGGATTGTACCTCCAATATTCAACATACCTGGTCTTAAACAGACATCCAGATGCATCACAAAGTACTTTCTACTAGTATACGTATATATAGTGTTAATCTTGACATACGATTTATAGTCTATATGAATACAGAACATCAAATAGCTTAACAATTGCAAATGACAATAGATGAGATACAGTAGTGAGGATAATTACAAACAAAATATGTAGAGACCAAAGGTACAGATACATACCAGATCCAACACAAATGTTTAGGTTAGGTCTAATGTCAAAAATGCAAAAGATGCTAAATATTTTTCAAACCTACGTTTGAAAGAGGAGAGATGAGGCAAATGAACACTGGAGCAGAGACCAATCAGAAAAGTGCATTGAAAATTACATCTCATTGGTCCCTGTCAAAACCTCCACTTGAAAAAACAGGTAAAAAGGGTCTGAGATTGAAGGCTTCATTAAGGCCTGGCGGAAAATTTGCATTTAGGTTTGATATTCACCGAAGCTCCCGCTGGAGGAGACTTTTGTTGAGGTCTCCCCCACGGGAGCCTGGGTGGATACGGTCCAAAACCAACACAGATATTTTGGGACAGATGCCAGCATACACCTGGGCAACATGCCTACCCAAAGGTAGATCTGGGTTTGCTATTTGCATAGCCTTCAAATGGCGGTACAACTTCTGCCAGAGTTTCTGTACCGTTTTGCCCACATAGAAGCAATTGCAACTGCAAAGGAGCAAATATACTACATTAGTTGTCTGACAGTTGGAATAATGTTTGGCATAAAAATGTGAACCATTTGGTAGATAGATGTCTTTTCTGGTATCCATATACCTAGCGTAGGAACACGATCCACAAGGAAAGGTTCCCACTGTTTTACAGGGATCACCCCTGCTGGAGCCCTTGTACTCGCTTTGGACTAACAGGTCACCAACAGAGGTGGCCCGTCTGTAGGTGACCAATGGAGTAGGGGGCACAAAGGGGCCTATTGCAGGGTCTGACGTTAAAAGATGCCAGTACCTTCTACATATCTGCAGAATTTGATTGTGGTCATTAGAAAAGATAGTAATAATTCTGGAACCTTCATTTGGTTTTTGGACCTTTTTAGGGACAAGTAGCTCATGTCTATTATTGGCATCTGCTCGGTGAAATGCTTTTTTCAAGCATTTATGGCTGTAATCACGTTCAATGAGGCGTTTTTTACGATTTTTTGCTTCCCGCAAAAAGTCTGAATGGTTTGAGCAATTCCGTTTTATACATAGGTACTGCCCATAGGGGATAGAATTAATGAGAGGTCTGGGGTGGAAGCTGGACGAATGTAGGACCGTATTGCCCGCAGTAGGCTTTCTAAATAGTCTGCATGATAGCAGATTGTCCGGATTTTTGAAGATTTCAACATCCAAAAGGGTAATTTTGGCAGAGTTGGAGCTCATTGTGAACTTAAGGTTGAATTCATTTACGTTTAATGCGGCCAAACACTCGTCCAGAAGGGATTAGGGACCATCCCAAACGACGAAGATGTCATCTATGTACCTGTGCCACATAATGACGTGGCACAGGTACATAGAGAGACCCTCATCGTTAAAAATGACATCTTCCCATTCCCCCAGGTAGAGATTGGCGTAGCCAGGGGCACAACAAGTGCCCATGGCTACGCCCTGTATCTGGAGGAATAGACGGCCATCAAAGGAAAAAAAATTGTGATTCAATATATAATCTAAACTCAAGAGTATGAATTCATTAAATACATTTTCATGATGGCTAATTCGTGACAGAACTCTGCAGATGCAGGCCAATCCTTTCGAGTGGGGTATAGAACTGTACAGAGCCTTCACGTCAATGGTAGCCAAAATACAGTTCTCTGGAACCTGTACATCCTCTATAATTTGTAGAAGGTGTATTGTATCGCAGATGTATGAGGGTATTGACAGTACAAATGGACGGATATGCTCATCTATTAGTTTGGAAAGATTTTCAGTAATGGAGCCATTACCAGAGAGGATTGGTCTGCCTGGTGGGTCTACTGTGTTCTTATGAATTTTTGGCAATGAGTAAAATGTTGCCAATTGTGGATGGGGACTGCGGATGAAATCCCAAGTTTGTTTGGAGATTGTTTTATTAGAAAACATATTATCCACCAACAAATAAAATTTGTTCTTGAATGCCTCCACAATATCGACACCTACTGGGCGGTACCAATTGCGGTTACTTAGGATGTTATTGCACATTCTATTGTACTGCTCATTGTCCATCAGGACAATGTTGCCTCCCTTGTCGCTGGATTTGATTGTTATCATGTGGTTACTAGACAATATTTTTAAGGCCATTTTTTCATTTTTGGTTAAGTTTACCTGAGTGTGAGGATGTAGGGTTCAATGACTTAATTTCCTGAGATGTCATTTTTAGAAAAGTTTTAACCCCATGGTTGGAACTTGGGGCTGGGTACAGGGAAGAGGTTTTTTTCAGAGAAGACTTTACAGGAGGAACAACTGAAGGTGGATCAGAGTTTTGTTTAAGGAATGATTCTATATTGACAATGTCGATAAGATCCCTCGGTTCACTCTCTTCTAAAAGGGAGTTCAAGTTGTCTAAGGCTTGTTATTCACTGAACGTGCGACATCCTTCGTGATCCGGTTTTTCCTTCTCAAACATACTTTTCAAAAGAAGTTTACGGGTGAAGAGGTGTAGGTCTTTTATGACTATAAACTTATCAAGTCTATTGTCAGGGCAAAAAGTGAGCCCTTTAGACAGGACTGAAATCTCATCAGGAGTGAGAGTGTGTGCTGAGAGATTGATAATATTAAGTTGTGAGGACGAAAGTGATAAATTCAAGGAAGTGTTGGAATTGGGGGTGTTTTTTTGGAAAGAAAATCACGGGGATTTTTGGTATAGCAAAAGAAGGGGGAGGGAATTGTGTGGTGGTCTCCACCACGGCTGGCCCCATGGCGCCGGCACTAACCTTGGGTGTCGGCGGCATGGCGCCCACAGTGGTCGTAGACTTGGGGGGACATTTTTATAGGTGCGCATCTTCACTGGCCTCACGATTCGATCATGTCAACGATTTGATTCCGTGATGCATCATGATGCATCATGATTACTGCGCGCGGTTTTCATAAAAAAAAAAATTCAAGCAGTCAAGAGAACTCCATTTTTTTCTTTTATCTGTTCCTAAAAAAAAAAAAGAAGACAACACTCCCTGCATGCAGCAAAGTCCAAACACAGCAGACAACAACTTAGAGGAGTTCCAGTCCCCCCCCCCTCCTCCCAAAAAAAAAATACTAGAGGAGATGGTCAGAGACTGCAGACATGGTACAGGAGATGGTTAGAGACTGCAGACATGGTACAGGAGATAGTCAGAGACTGCAGACATGGTACAGGAGATGATCAGAGACTGCAGACATGATACAGGAGATGATCAGAGACTGCAGACATGATACAGGAGATGATCAGAGACTGCAGACATGATACAGGAGATGGTCAGAGACTGCAGACATACTACAGGAGATAGTCAGAGACTGCAGACATACTACAGGAGATAGTCAGAGACTGCAGACATACTACAGGAGATAGTCAGAGACTGCAGACATGATGCACCAAGTAGCCAGCACTGGGTTCTAATGCGCTGCTGCTGCCGCCATGGAGACAGAGACCAGAGCTGTCAATAGCAGTACCAGGACAGCATCCCTGGTTGTTCGCCCACTGGTCCACTGTTGGAGGATTCCCCCATCCACCTGGAATGTGTAGATGGGGGAATTGGATCATATTTTCTTTTTTTTTCCAGTGTAATGACCAAACAAACATACAAAAAAAAAACGATCACTATATGGGCTGCATAAATGGCTTGGTGCTAACTGGATCTTGGAAGAACAGAGCAGGGAGGGAGACAGATAGGGGAGAGAAAGGGATGGTTCAGTGATCAGTGTGTAATGGAATAATTCAATGCTCACTCATTCAGGGACGAGGCTGGAAGTTAACACAGCTTGGAATGTGTAGCTGCTCACTGTCCTTCATATCTCCCACGCACATCCCCTTCTCTCTCCTTCACAACTGTAAATCGGGATAGGAGAGTGGGAGGGCCAGGCAGACACAGAGGGAGGGAGGGAGGAGGAGGGGCAGCTGTATGCAATGCATTGTTCCATTGCTGGGAGGGGGGTGTGAACTTTGCTGGGCTGTGTGTGAGACGAGTGTCAGAGAAGACACTCCACTCAGCTGCAGCCATCGGCCCCTAAATGTACAGACTGATTCTCCTGTCCTATGGACGGGAAAAATTAGTCTGTTTTCTCAAACTGTCACAGCGATAATGGGAGGCTGGAAACACTGCATTGGACCCCACACAGTGCAGGATCTCCAGGGACTTTGGCAACCCTGATCCTGGTTCTGCCACTCCCACTGATGTGATGACAGCTACAGTGATCTGTCTCAGCTCCATGCGGCTCTGCGCCACCAATCAGGGAGATGAGAGGGGTCACTGTCCACGGGTACATATCCTGAGGAGGGTGAGAGCCTGGGTGGGCGCAGCATGCTGAAACGACAGCATCCATTGATGGGGGAACGGAGCCAGGATCAGCCGCCGATCGGTGCAAAGACACTGCTGGGAGGGGGAGGAGCCGGAATGACATCATGCATAATCTATTACGCTGGCTACCGCATCGATGCCATATCGGGAAGGGCAAAATCGTGATGCATCGATGCGGCAATCATTTTCAACACCCCTAGACATTTTTTTGAAGTGCTTGATGAGGGATGATCACCTTCCTGGCGCCTTTTGGCTTTTCTGGTGTGTCTCTGCTGTTTGGAAGAAGTGTGAGACAGATTAGATGACACAGATGATGTATCCGAGGCATCTGAATGTATGGTATTTTGTTTAGGAGTGCGTTGAAACCCTCTCCCACCTGTTTTTTGAGACCACTTATAGGCCTCTGTTTTTTGAGACCACTTATAAGCCTTACCCTCATGAAAAGCTTGTCTATCTCTGAGAAATTTCAATTCCTTTTTGGAGAGGATTGTTTTATTGAAGAGTTCTATATGATTCTTCAATTTTTCATTGAGGTCTAAAAAGGAGGAGTGAGTTTGCAAAGGTTTGATTTTGGCGTAAATAAGATCTATATTAGTATTTATGTCAACCAATCGTTTCTCATACTCTTCAATCAACAGTTTCATCATGCCATCTGAACATAGTTTGAGATTGTTTTCCCATGCTGTTTTGAAGACAGGACTGAGGCCTTCAAAAGAGGGGAAAATTTGGACACGAAGTCCCAAAGGGTTAAGATCCTCTTTGATGTATTTCTCAAAGGTCTTAATGTGCCAGTACATGAGGGATTTCCTCTCGAGCCATTTGGTAAGGCCTGAGAACAAAAATCCAAGTTCTGACTCAAGAGACTCATTTTGGCCATACTCCTTTTGGAGCTTGGCCACAAAGTCATCCCAGGATACGCTATAGAGTTCTGCCATAACAAAAAATTGGTTGGGAAATTCTCTCAAAAAATAGTTTCAAAGATAGGGGACTAAACGGGTATCTGCTACCCAAATTACATGGAAAATTTGTATAGGAGAAACTATTAATGAGTTTGAGTTAATCCTGTGATTTCCTACCACATCCCAAATTGTAGAAAGAAAGAGGAAGGCCCCAGGGGATTGTACGAGCATGAAGCCAAAACAGGATAACAGAGGGTGAAAAATTTGTATAAAAATGTAATTTCAATAAGCAAAAAAATTTATATAAAGAGATGATAAAAACAGTCATGCAATACACAACATGATACAAGATATATATCATTTTTTTTTTTTTTTTTTTTTTTTTTTTAGGAATTCTTTCCCTCACGGGGTTTTTTACTTTATCCTTCTTCCTCTTCAGATATGTAGAGGTTTTTCTTCTTAGTAAAGTATGTTGTCAAGGCATACAAAAGAAGCAGGTCTAACGGAAGATAGAATGGGGACTATCCCAAATAACTAGTTATTATTTTTTCTGTCGATGTAATTAAGATAGGAGTAATGTTGTTAATTGGATTTTGAATGGATTCGTTGGAACTTATATGATTGATGGATTAATGAAATTTTTTTTTTCTCAGTATGTAGAAAATTTGTATAGGAAGAAACTATTAATGAGTTTGAGTTAATCCTGTGATTTCCTACCACATCCCAAATTGAAGAAAGAAAGAGGAAGGCCCCAGGGGATTGTACGGACAGGAAGCCAAAACAGGATAACAGAGGGTGAAAATTTTGTATAAAAAATGTAATTTTAATAAGAAAAAATATATATAAAGAGATGATAAAAACAGTCATGCAATACACAACATGATACAAGAATACAGCCGCTCAAAGGTCGCAGTACACAATATACTGATAACAATCAGAAAAAAAGTGATTACGGCAACAACCCTACATGTTTCAGAAAAGCATAAAAGGCATATTGTTCCTATTATGATGGGTATACTTCCTTCTTCAGGGGTTTTGAATGCGAGCTTGCTGGTATATTTCTATAGAGATAAATATAGATATACTGTACATATAAATAAGTAAACAAAGTAGTTAGATGATAATGAAAATCCCAACCAATAGGGATAAACAAAAAAAAAAGAAGGAAAAAAAGACGAAAAAAAAGAGAAAGGAGAAAAAAAAAAGAAAAATAAAAGAGAAGAAAAAAGAAAAAACAAAACAAAAGCAGACATGTACTGTATGTCACAAAAATGCATTTAATATGTACTTACAAATCATGTGTTCCTTACAAATGTAGGATGCACAGCATTATTGCAAATGGATGGTGTTCAGGTCCAGACAGAGCAACAGCCCAAAAAATGTGCTTAGTAGCAACTTACAAGGTTTACTTATAGACCAAGGGAGTGTGGAATATACACACTCATACGTTGGAAAGTAATAAATACTGGACTCTTTGAAGGATATTGTTGCTGGATTCTCTTGGAACAAAGTGAGAAAAAATCTCACAAGAACTGTGTCATTAGCTGGCTTTAAGCCTAATCACCGTTGATCAGAAACAGCAATTCAGGGCTCACGGGAGCCAAAAACACAGGAAGAGAAGGACGTGGGGGATGGAAAACCTGGTCAATAAAAGAAAGATCCTATGTGTCTGAGAGTAAGATAAAATAAAATTTTAGTCTAGAGAGAAGTCATGGGTAAAGGCAGACTCTCCATGAGATGCATCATTGAGGAAAACATGAAGTAGTAGCTTACCTCAGCAAGGTGCTTGTCTCTAATGAAAAACAAAGATCATTCTGGCTGTGCAGCAATGATATGCTGCACCTGCCCTGATTAAATACCTGGCAAATAGGAGTGGTATATACTTGATAACCAATCCATGATCTAAATGTGTGCCCCACCTGTCAGTAATGAAGAAATTAGTGTCCATCCTTGGTCAACTATCCATCGGACATTCCGTGGATACAGCTGACAATATTAGTCCTCCTCCATAGTATGGCTCCCCGGCCTAAAGCAACGTCTGGTGTCGCCGCGTCATAATGCGCAGCGACATCAGACGTCAACACTGGCCGCCGACACAGAGAAGGAAGCAGCGTGCATACTGGTAGATGGAGGAAACCAGTGCGCATGCGTCGGATGCACAACTGACCGGCGCATGCGCAAAAAGCCGTAATCCATAATGGGGAAGCCTCCAGCCAACAAATGAAGACATAGAGGCTCCCCTGTGCCAGGGAGATCCAACAAGCCAGTACAGTCAAGGGTCAGGGCACCAAAAGTCAGCCAAATGGAAAGAATATATAAAATAGAAAGGATTGAACCTCCAATATTCAACATACCTGGTCTTAAACAGACATCCAGATGCATCACAAAGTACTTTCTACTAGTATACATATATACAGTGTTAATCTTGACATACGATTTATAGTCTATATGAATACAGAACAACATCAAATAGCTTAACAATTGGAAATGACAATAGATGAGATACAGTAGTGAGGATAATTACAAACAAAATATGTAGAGACCAAAAGGTACAGATACATACCAGGTCCAACGCAAATGTTTAGGTTAGGTCTAATGTCAAAAATGCAAAAGATGCTAAATATTTTTCAAGCCTACGTTTGAAAGAGGAGAGAAGAGGCAAATGAACACTGGAGCAGAGACCAATCAGAAAAGTGCAGAAAATTACATCTCATTGGTCCCTGTCAAAACCTCCAGTTAAAAAAACAGGTAAAAAGGGTCTAAGATTGAATGCTTCATTAAGGCCTGGCGGAAATTTTGCATTTAGGTTTGATATCCACCGAAACTCCCGCTAGAGGAGACTTTTGTTGAGGTCTCCCCCACGGGAGCCTGGGTGGATACGGTCCAAAACCAACACAGATATTTTGGGACAGATGCCAGCATGCACCTGGGCAACGTGCCTACCCAAAGGTAGATCTGGGTTTGCTGTTTGCATAGCCTTCAAATGGCGGTACAGCCTCTGCCAGAGTTTCTGTACCGTTTTGCCCACATAGAAGCAATTGCAACTGCAAAGAAGCAAATATACTACATTAGTTGTCTGACAGTTGGAATAATGTTTGGCATAAAAATGTGAACCATTTGGTAGATAGATGTCTTTTCTGGTATCCATATACCTAGAGTAGGAACACGATCCACAAGGAAAGGTTCCCACTGTTTTACAGGGATCACCCCTGCTGGAGCCCTTGTACTCGCTTTGGACTAACAGGTCACCAACAGAGGTGGCCCGTCTGTAGGTGACCAATGGAGTAGGGGGCACAAAGGGCCTATTGCAGGGTCTGACGTTAAAAGATGCCAGTACTTTCTACATATCTGCAGAATTTCTTTGTGGTCATTAGAAAAGGTAGTAATAATTCTGGAACCTTCATTTTGGTTTTGGACCTTTTTAGGGACAAGTAGCTCATGTCTATTATTGGCATCTGCTCGGTGAAATGCTTTTTTCTAATGACCACAATCAAATTCTGCAGATATGTAGAAAGTACTGGCATCTTTTAACGTCAGACCCTTTGTGCCCCCTACTCCATTGGTCACCTACAGACGGGCCACCTCTGTTGGTGACCTGTTAGTCCAAAGGGAGTACAAGGGCTCCAGCAGGGGTGATCCCTGTAAAACAGTGGGAAACTTTCCTTGTGGATCGTGTTCCTACTGTAGGTATATGGATACCAGAAAAGACATCTATCTACCAAATGGTTCACATTTTTATGCCAAACATTATTCCAACTGTCAGACAACTAATGTAGTATATTTTTTTCCCCTTTGCAGTTGCAATTGCTTCTATGTGAGCAAAACGGTACAGAAACTCTGGCAGAGGCTGTACCGCCATTTGAAGACTATGCAAACAGCAAACCCAGATCTACCTTTGGGTAGGCACCTTGCCCAGGTGCATGCTGGCATCTGTCCCAAAATATCTGTGTTGGTTTTGGACCGTATCCACCCAGGCTCCCGTGGGGGAGACCTCAACAAAAGTCTCCTCCAGCGGGAGAATCGGTGGATATCAAACCTAAATGCGAATTTTCCGCCAGGCCTTAATGAAGCATTCAATCTTAGACCCTTTTTACCTGTTTTTTCAACTGGAGGTTTTGACAGGGACCAATGAGATGTAATTTTCAATGCACTTTTCTGATTGGTCTCTGCTCCAGTGTTCATTTGCCTCTTCTCTCCTCTTTCAAACATAGGTTTGAAAAATATTTGGCATCTTTTGCATTTTTGACATTAGACCTAACCTAAACATTTGCGTTGGACCTGGTATGTATCTGTACCTTTGGTCTCTACATATTTTGTTTGTAATTATCCTCACTACTGTATCTTATCTATTGTCATTTCCAATTGTTAAGCTATTTGATGTTCTGTATTCATATAGATGTAGCGCCTTCCCCTCCTCTCTCTCCGTGCGACTCGCACTGTCTCTTGTCTAGGGGTATCTGATGGGCAAGAGAGAGAGAGCGGGTGGGCCATGCCTAGCTTCCACCACGTGGGAATACCTGTGGTATCAGCAATGTCTTGTTTACCTTCGGGTCTGTGCTGTGCACCCGGATCCTCCCTCCAAGAGTCACCGTGAACTTCGTCCGCAAGGAAGTGAGCCTCACACCATTAAAGTCCAACACTCCTTTATTAGAACACACCATACAGGGACTTCCTTGATAGATAGGACAGAAAAGGAGGTGTGAGTGTGAATAGGCCCAGACACAAATTCGGTCCTCCACTCTCCTCCTGAAGAGTGGGCTATGGTCTCCGCACGAGGTGAAGGGGATCCTTCTGGACGGTCTCCGAAAAGAGACTCACCCGTCACCGGCAGTCTGCTGCACCGGGTCTTCGAGTGAGGAGCTCTCCCCGGTCCATTGCGTCTTACTCAGATTCAGGCCTCCATCCCCGAAGTGCCTTAAGACCCTTCCCTCGTGGAACTCAGTGTTGGGCACTGAGCTCCGGACCTTCTTGTAAGTACCTCACCCCAGGACTGAAGGTGCCTGAGGTGGAACACGATCTCCATTGGTCCCCTAGGCCGAGGCCTCCTAGGGGACGAGCACGAACTCACGTCCGCAAGCTAAAGGTGCTTGGGACGAAGACCCCATGACCAAGATGGCCGGCCCCCTTTATACCCTCCCCCAGCAAGCACGGCGGGTTCCCCGCCCCACCATACCGCTGCTGAGAGAGGACAAAAGGAGCCCCGGCACACAGTGATATTCGTCCCTCCGGTCACAGCAACAGCGCCACCTCATGGACCGCAAGGAGCATAGCACTGATGCCACAGCCAGATTAAAAAAATGCACCCGGGAAAGTAAGTACCCGCTACACAGACTATAAATCGTTTGTCAAGATTAACACTATATATACGTATACTAGTAGAAAGTACAGTACTTTGTGATGCATCTGGATATCTGTTTAAGACCAGGTATGTTGAATATTGGAGGTTCAATCCTTTCTATTTTATATATTCTTTAGCTTCGTACACACGATCGGATATCCTATGGATTCTAATCCGATGGTTTTGTCCATCGGAAATCCGATGAAGCTGACTATCATCAGTCTTGCCTACACACCATCAGTCAAAAAACCGACCGTTCCAAACGCGGTGACATAAAACACTCCGATGAGCCGAGAAAAATGAAGTTCAATGCTTCTGAGCATGTGTCGACTTGATTCTGAGCATGCGTGGGTTTTTTATCCAATGAACTTGCCCATAGACGATCAGAGTTTTCGATCGGTTTTTTATCCATCGGAAAAATTTACAACATGTTCTATGTTTTAAAACCGATGGAAAAAAGACCGATGGGTCCCATACACGATTGGTTTGTCTGATGAAAACAATCCATTGGACGGTTTTCATCGGTTAAACCGATCGTGTTTACAGGGCTTTTCTGTGTTCCATTTGGCTGACTTTTGGTGCCCTGACTCTTGACTGTACTGGCTTGTTGGATCTCCCCGGCACAGGGGAGCCGCTATGTCTTCATTTGTTGGCTGGAGGCTTCCCCATTATGGATTGCGGCTTTTTGCGCATGCGCCGGTCAGTTGTGCATCCGACGCATGCGCACTGGTTTCCTCCATCTACCAGTATGCACGCCGCTTCCTTCTCTGTGTCTGCGGCCAGTGTTGACATCTGATGTTGCTGCGCATTATGACGCGGCGACACTGGACGTTGCTTTAGGCCGGGGAGCCATACTATGAAGGAGGACTAATATCGTCAGCTGTATCCACGGAATGTCCGATAGATAGCTGGCCAAGGATGGACACTAATTTCTCCATTACTGACAGGTGGGGCACACATTTAGATCATGAATTGGTTATCAAGTATATACCACTCCCATTTGCCAGGTATTTAACCACTTAACAACCACCTGCCGACAAATAACGTCGACAAGGTGGTTGCTTAACTCTGGGAGGACGTTATATAACGTCCTCCCAGAATCGCGCTCCCGCGCGCCCCCTGGGGCGCGCACACGGGAAACTCCGTGACCGCCGGGTCCAGAGGACCCGGCGGATCACGAATCGCGGTAAATCGCCGCTGATAGCGGCCGTTTACCACGTGATCGCTCCGTCAAATGACGGAGCAATCACTTGTAAACAGACCGGCGTCATTTGATGACGCCGGTTCCTCCCTCCCCTCTCTGTACCGATCGGTACAGTGTGAGAGGGGAGGGGGAGGGAGCGGATGGCAGCAGCAGCACTGTGGGCTGGATCTGTGACAATTGCAGTCACAGATCCAGCCATCCATCCATCCCTGCTCAGCCATCCCTGTGCTATACCCTGCCAATACTCTGCAATACACCCTGCCAATACTCTGCAAAATACCCTGGTGCAATACTCTGCAATACCCTGGTGCAATACTCTGCAATACCCTGGTGCAATACTCTGCAATACCCTGCGAAATACTCTGCAATACCCTGGTGCAATACTCTGCAATACCCTGGTGCAATACTCTGCAATACCCTGGTGCAATACTCTGCAATACCCTGCACAATACTCTGCAATACCCTGCAAAATACTCTGCAATACCCTGCAAAATACTCTGCAATACCCTGCGCAATACTCTGCAAAATACTCTGCAATACCCTGCACAATACTCTGCAATACCCTGCACAATACTCTGCAATACTCTGCACAATACTCTGCAATACCCTGCACAATACTCTGCAATACCCTCCACAATACTCTGCAATACCCTCCACAATACCCTGTGCAATACCCTCCACAATACCCTGTGCAATACCCTCCACAATACCCTGTGCAATACCCGTGCAATACCCTGCCATACACCGCAATACCCTGCCATACACCGCAATACCCTGCCATACACCGCAATACCCTGCCATAGTCCGCAATACTCCGCAATGCCCTGCAATACTCCGCAATGCCCGGCAATACTCCGCAATGCCCGGCAATACTCCGCAATGCCCAGCAATACTCTGCAATAACCACTTCCCGCCCTCCGGCCGTCATATGACGTCCTTGACTTTGTGCGGGGATATCTGAATGATGGGAGCAGCTACAGGCATCATTCAGATATTAGCTTTTTCAGCCGGCGATTCCCTACACCATAAGAACAATCATAGCGGCTGTTCCGCCGCTTGATCATTCTTACGGGAGGCGAGAGGGGATGTCCCCCCCCCCGCCGCCCTCCGGTGCTTCTACCGACTCACCGCTACGATCAAAGCCAGGATTGTTGTTTTTTTTTTTGTATTTTTTTCAGGCTTCCCAGTCTAGAGGTGAGATGTGGGGTCTTATTGACACCCCCCCCCCCCCATATCTCACTGTAAAGAGGACCTGTCATGCCATATTCCTATTACAAGGGATGTTTACGTTCCTTGTAATAGGTATAAAAGTGATCAAAAAAATGTTTAGGGCGGAAAAACATGTCAAACTAAAATAAATAAAGTAAAATGAAGAATATTTTTTTTTTTTTTTTTTTAAAGCGCCCCAGTCCCCGTGAGCTCGCATACAGAAGCGAACGCATACGTAAGTCCCGACCACATATGAAAACGGTTTTCAAACCACACATGTGAGGTATCTCTGCGAACGTTAGAGCGAGAGCAATCATTTTGGCCCTAGACCTCCTCTGTAACTCAAAACATGTAACCAGTAAAAATATTTAAAGCGTCGCCTATGGGGATTTTTTAAGTAGCGAAGTTTGGCGCCATTCCACGAGTGTGTGCAATTTTTAAGGGCGACATGTTAGGTATCTATTTACTCGGCGTAACTTCATCTTTCACATTATGCAAAAACATTGGGCTAACTTTACTGTTTTTTTTTTTTTTTAAGCACAAAACATTTTTTTCCGTAAAAAACGCGTTAAAAAAATTGCTGCGCAAATATCGTGCGAGATAAAAAGTTGCAACAACCACCATTATATTCTCTAAGGTCTTTGCTAAAAAAACATATATAATGTTTTGGGGTTCTATGTAATTTTCTAGCAAATAAATGATGATTTTTACATGTAGGAGAGAAATGTCGGAATTGGCCTTGGTGCTCCAGAACGCCTGAAGGTGCTCCCTGCATGTTGGGCCTCTGTATGTGGCCACGCTGTGTAAAAGTCTCACACATGTGGTATCGCCATACTCGGGAGTAATAGCAGAATGTGTTTTGGGGTGTAATTTGTGGAATGCATATGCTGTGTGTGAGAAATAACCTGCTAATATGACAATTTTGTGAAAAAAAAAAAGAGAAAAAAAAAATCTTGATTTTGCAAAGAATTGTGGGAAAAAATGACAACTTAAAAAAACTCACAATGCCTCTTTCTGAATACCTTGGAATGTCTTCTTTCCAAAAAGGGGTCATTTGGGGGGTATTTGTACTTTTCTGGCATGTTAGGGTCTCAAGAATTGAGATAGGCCGTCAGTACTTCAGGTGTGATCAATTTTCAGATATTGGCACCATAGCTTGTGGACTCTATAACTTTCACAAAGACCAAATAATATACACCAATTTGTACTTATTTTTACCAAAGATATGTAGCAGTATAAATTTTGGCCAAAATTTATGAAGAAAAAATAGTAATTTGCAAAATTTTATAACAGAAACGAAAAAAAAATAATTTTTTTACAAAATTTTCAGTCTTTTTTCTCTTATAGCGCAAAAAATAAAAAACCCAACAGTGATTAAATACCACCAAAAGAAAGCTCTATTTGTGTGAAAAAAAGGACAAAAATTTCATATGGGTACAGTGTTGTATGACTGAGTAATTGTCATTCAAAATGTGAGAGCACCGAAAGCTGAAAATTGGTCTGGTTATTAAGGGGGTTTAAGTGCCCAGTGGTCAAGTGGTTAATCAGGGCAGGTGCAGCATTTCATTGCTGCACAGCCAGAATGATCTTTGTTTTTCATTAGAGACAAGCACCTTGCTGAGGTAAGCTACTACTTCATGTTTTCCTCAATGATGCATCTCATGGAGAGTCTGCCTTTACCCATGACTTCTCTCCAGACTAATATTTTATTTTATCTTACTCTCAGACACTTAGGATCTTTCTTTTATTTACCAGGTTTTCCATCCCCCTTGTCCTTCTCTTCCTGTGTTTTTGGCTCCCGTAAGCCCTAACTTGCTGTTTCTGATCAACAGTGATTAGGCTTAAAGCCAGCTAATGACACAGTTCTTGTGAGATTTTTTCTCACTTTGTTCCAAGAAAATTTAGCAACAATATCCTTCAAAGAGCCCAGTATTTATTACTCTCGTCTTTCTTTCTTCTTTTTTTTCTTCTTTTCTTTGTTTATCCCTATTGGTTGGGATTTTCATTATCATCTAACTACTTTGTTTACTTATTTATATGTTTATCTATATTTATCTCTATAGAAATACACCAGCAAGCTTGCATTCAAAACCCCTGAAAAAGAAAGTATACCCATCATAATAGGAACAATATGCCTTTTATGCTTTTCTGAAACATGTAGGGTTGTTGCCGTAATTAGAGTTGAGCGGACACCTGGATGTTCGGGTTCGACGGGTTCGGCCGAACTTCGGAAAAAAGTTTGAGTTCGGGACCGAACTTGACCCGAACTTGACCCCGAACCCGAACCCCATTGAAGTCAATGGGGACCCGAACTTCTGAGGACTAAAATGGCTCTAAAAAAGTAATGGAAAGGGCTAGAGGGCTGCAAATGGCAGCCAAATATTGTTAAGAGCATGGCAAGTGCTCTGCAAACAAATGTGGATAGGGAAATAACTTAAAATAACATAAAAAAATACAAAATAATATGCTGGAGGCCCCCTTCTCAGCAGAAGAGGTAGAGGAATTCATTAAGAACCTCAGAAACTCAACGGCACGATGCCACACATATGGTGGGAATGCCCCAGAATACGCCCTTTCTGGAAAAAAAAATTTGTCAATTTAATGGATAAGCTAGTGGGAAAATAAAATACTTTGAAATTAAAAAAAAATAAATTATAATCCTTGACCTAGGAGGACGAGGTCCATATGGAGTAGGAGGTTGAGGTGGCGGTGGATGTGGCTGTGTAGGTGGAAGCGGCGGTGGAGGAGGACGAGGTAGCCAACACTGGTTCAAAAATACAACATTGGCTGGGTAAGGCCGGTGATGTGTCGAATTCTGTCCCCCGTCGGATAGTGTCTGCCCTGTACTGCGCTTGCTCAGTATGTAGGACAAGGGTATTTCGAAAATCTCCGAAGACGAACGGCGCCTGCGCGGTGAGTCCAGGTTCAAGCCACACCATCTGAGGTTCAAGCCGAGCCAAGCGAGGCCGTGCCCAAAGCGTGGCGAGCGGGGCCCGTGAGGGGCCCTGTTACTATGTTCTACCGTATGTCCACTTGGATGGTGGGGCTTGAACCTGCACTCACTGCGCAGGCGCTGTTCATCTTCGGAGATTTTGTGAATCTCCTTGTCCTCTGTACTGCGCAAGCGCTGCGCCTGCGCAGTACGGGCCGGACACTATCCGATGGCCGGACAGTTTTTGTCAGAACACCGGTATACATGTCGATTCTATGGTATGGACAAGTCCTGTGGGATCCATGCCTGGTTCATTTTAATGAACATGAGCTTGTCCACATTGGCTCTGGACAGGCGGCTGCGCTTGTCTGTGATAACGCCCCCTGCCATGCTAAATGCACGTTCAGATAATACACTGGCTGCAGGGCAGGCCAGCACCTCCAAGGCGTAAAGGGAAAGCTCAGGCCATGTGCCCAATTTGGAGACCCAGAAGTTGAAGGGGGCAGACCCGTCATTCAGTACGTGTAGGCGTGTGCACACATACTGCTCCACCATGTTGGTGAAATGCTGCCTCCTGCTAAGACGTTCCATCTCAGCTGGTGGTGCTGGTTGTTGTGGCGTGCTGACAAAGCTTTTCCACATTTCAGCCATGCTAACCCTGCTTTTTGAGGTGCTGGCGGTTCCCCTGGCTGCGTTGGCGACCTCTTCCTCCTCCTCTGCCTTCGCCTTGTGCTTCCACCGTACCCCCGCTGTCAGGTGGGAATGTCACCAGCAGCTCTGGCGTATTGGGGTCATTTTTCAGGAACCTCTGGACCACCAAGTTCAGCACATGTGCCAGGCAAGGGATGTGTGTCAAACAGGCTAGGCCCAGAGCTGCTACGAGATTTGGCCCATTATCGCACACCACCAGGCCGGGCTTGAGGCTCACTGCCACCAACCACTCATCGGTCTGTTGTTCCATGTCCCTCCACAACTCCTGCGCGGTGTGGGGTTTTCCCCCAAACAGGAACGTTTTAAAACTGCCTGCTGTCGTTTACCCCTGGCTGTGCTGAAGTTGGTGGTGAAGGTGATACACTGACCGGATGAGGAGCCGTCAGAGGATGAGGAAGCGGAGTAGGAGGAGTTAGCAACAGGAGGCAAACTGAAGCGCCATGCAATCCTCGCTGGTGGAAGGACATGCGCCAAACTGCTATCTGCCTCAGGCCCAGCCGCCACTGCATTTACCCAGTGTGCTGTTAGGGATATATAACGTCCCTGACCGTGCTTACTGGTCCACGCATCCGTAGTTAGGTGGACCTTGCCACAGATGGCGTTGCACAGTGCACACCTGATTTTGTCCCCCACTTGGTTGTGCAGGGAAGGGATGGCTCGCCTGGAAAAGTAGTGGCGGCTGGGCACGACGTACTGTTGGACAGCCAATGCCATCAGGCTTTTAAAACTCTGCGTCTCCACCAGACGGAATGACAGCATTTCAAAGGCGAGGAATTTTGAAATGCTGGCATTCAGGGCCAGGGATCGCGGGTGGCTAGGGGGGTACTTCCTCTTCCGCTCCAGTGTTTGGGAGATAGAGAGCAGAACGCTTCCATGGAACATTGTGGAGATGGTTGGTGACCCAGGTGGTAGTGTTGTTGGCAGATGCTCTGTTTGCGGGTTGGCAGGTGCTACTGTCACTACAAAGGTGGATGAAGAGGCCGAGACTGCAGCAGAAGAGGAAGCAGGAGAAGCCAGAGACCTTTCTTTGTTTTTGAGGTGTCTACTCCACTGCAGCTCGTGCTTTGCACTTACATGCCTGGTCATGCAGGTTGTGCTCAGGTTGAGAACGTTTATGCCTCGCTTCAGGCTCTGATTGCACAGCGTGCAAACCACTCGTGTCTTGTCATCAGCACATTGTCTGAAGAACTGCCACGCTAGGGAACTCCTTGGACCTGGCTTTGGTGTGCTCGGTCCCTTGCTGCGTTGGGCAGTAACAGACGTACTGTCATGGAGACGGACGCTCCGCTTTTGCACCCTGCTCCCTCTTCTGCTGTGCTGGTGGCTCTGTGCGACCACCGCCTCTTCCTCCGAACTACACTGGTCACCTGCATAACGTTGATTCCATGTGGGGTCGAGGACCTCATCGTCGTCCACATCATCTTCCGCCCAGTCTTCACACCTGTCCTCCTTGTCGGTCTGCACAATTGCGAAAGCAGCAGCAGTTGGCACCTGTGTTTCGTCATCATCTGAGACGTGCTGCGATGGTCCTCCCATGTACTCATCATGAAACATAAGTGATTGGGCATCGGTGCACTCAATCTCTTCCACTTCTGGGGCAGGGCTAGGTGGACGGCCCCGGGAAACCCCGCTAACAGAGTCATCGAAAAGCAGAAGAGACTGCTGCATGATTTGGGGTTCAGACTGCTTGGCTGATTTGCAAGGGGGTGAGGTGAAAGACTGATGGACATCGGCTGCAGGTGCCAACTCTGATCTTTCATCAGAAGACTGGGTGTGAGACAATGTGAAGGAACCGGAGGCACTGTCAGCAACCCAATCTACTATCGCCTGTACTTGTCCTGGCCTCAACATTCGTACAGCCTCATTAGGCATGACAAAATACCGCTGCAGGCTTTGTCGCCTACTCGCACCTGAGGAAGGTGTTTCACTTGTGCGTGTAGCTGACACAGATCGACCACGTCCTCTCCCTGCAACAGGAGCTCCACCAGCAGCACCACGACCGGGGCCACGTCCCTTTGACGTTCTCCTCATATTTTCCAAATTTAGGATCTTGCCCTAAATGGGTGTTTTTGGAAGAGCAGAATACACCCACAGTATGTAAATGGTGTATCTCACACCTACAGAACTGCAGAAAATGCTATTAAAAAAAAATGTTTTTGTCCTAAAATTCTTTTTTTTAGAATAGCACAATAGAAGAAAAATATATAAATAGATTATCTCACACACCTCCAGATATGCAGTAAACATTGCAAAATATTTTTTGTGGCCCTAAATGGGTGTTTTTGGAAGAGCAGAATACACCCACAGTATGCACAGGGTGTATCTCAACGTAACATATGCAGTGCTGGTGCACTGAGCTTGCAGATAAAAGTTAGATTTTCTCTGGCACTGGGCTCATGGCAGTGTAAAAAGACTGTGCACTGCAACCCAACCAGGTAAATCTATGCAGATCGCTGAGTTATTAGATCTCTGAATCTGGACTCCTAGATACATCTCTCTTCCTGAAAGCAGCAACAGGAACCTTGCCCTACACTGTCTCTATCTTTTCTCTCAGTAGATTGCAGAATCAGGACTAACTCCTATCATTTCATTCTCTCCCTCACATCAACAGCAGCCAGGATCCTTTCCCTATACTGTCTAAAGCAGAGTGACGTGCTTTGCTGTGTGCCTCTAGCTTATATAGAGGCTGGGTCACATGCTGCACTGGCCAATCACAGCCATGCCATTAGTAGGCATGGCTGTGATGGCTTCTAAGGGCACACCAGTTAAACGATAGTTTATTGGCTGCCCTGTAGCTTTTAGAAATGCGCCATTACATCGCCGTACACCGGACCCCGAACCCGAACATACAGTCAATTGTTCGAGTTCGGGTCCGGGACCCAAAAAGCCAAAAGTCCGGTACAAACCCAAACTTTGCAGTCCGGGTTCGCTCAACCCTAGCCGTAATCACTTTTTTCTGATTGTTATCAGTATATTGTGTACTGCGACCTTTGAGCGGCTGTATTCTTGTATCATGTTGTGTATTCCATGACTGTTTTTATCATCTCTTTATTGGGGATGAGCCGAACACCCCCGGGTTCGGTTCGCACCAGAACCCGCAAACGGACCGAAAGTTCACACGAACGTTAGAACCCTATTAAATACAATGGATGCGAACGTTCGAAATCTAAAGTGCTAATTTTAACGACTATTATGCATGTTATTGTCCTAAAAAGGGTTTGGGAACCCGGGTTCTGCACCAGGGGACATGTATCAATGCAAAAAGAAGTTTTAAAAACGGACGTTTTTCGGGAGCAGTCATTTTAACCACTTGACAACTGGGCACTTAAACCCCCTTCCTAACCAGACCAATTTTCAGCTTTCGGTGCTCTCACATTTTGAATGACAATTACTCAGTCATACAACACTGTACCCATATAACATTTTTGTCCTTTTTTTCACACAAATAGAGCTTTCTTTTGGTGGTATTTAATCACTGTTGGGTTTTTTATTTTTTGCGCTATAAGAGAAAAAAGACTGAAAATGTTGTAAAAAAATGAATTTTTCTTTGTTTCCGTTATAAAATTAAGCAAATTAGTATTTTTTCTTCATAAATTTTGGCCAAAATTTATGCTGCTATATATCTTTGGTAAAAATAAGTACAAATTGGTGCATATTTTTTGGTCTTTGTGAAAGTTATAGAGTCCACAAGCTATGGTGCCAATATCTGAAAATTGATCACACCTGAAGTACTGACGGCCTATCTCAATTCTTGAGACCCTAACATGCCAGAAAAGTACAAATACCCCCCAAATGACCCCTTTTTGGAAAGAAGACATTCCAAGGTATTTAGAAAGAGGCATTGTGAGTTTTTTGAAGTTGTCATTTTTCCCACAATTCTTTGCAAAATCAAGATTTTTTTTTCTTTTTTTTTTTTTTCACAAAATTGTCATATTAGCAGGTTTTTTCTCACACACAGCATATGCATACCACAAATTACACCCCAAAACACATTCTGCTATTACTCCCGAGTATGGCGATACCACATGTGTGAGACTTTTACACAGCGTGGCCACATACAGAGGCCCGACATGCAGGGAGCACCTTCAGGCGTTCTGGAGCACCAAGGTCAATTCTGACATTTCTCTCCTACATGTAAAAATCATCATTTGTTTGCTAGAAAATTACATAGAACCCCAAAACATTATATATGTTTTTTTAGCAAAGACCTTAAAGAATATAATGGTGGTCGTTGCAACTTTTTATCTTGCACGGTATTTGCGCAGAATTTTCCTAACGCGTTTTTTACGGAAAAAAACAGTTTTGTGCTTAAAAGAAAAAAAAAACAGTAAAGTTAGCCCAATGTTTTTGCATAATGTGAAAGATGAAGTTACGCCGAGTAAATAGATACCTAACATGTCACCCTTCAAAATTGCACACGCTCGTGGAATGGCGCCAAACTTCGCTACTTAAAAATCCCCATAGGCAACGCTTTAAATATTTTTACTGGTTACATGTTTTGAGTTACAGAGGAGGTCTAGGGCCAAAATTATTGCTCTCGCTCTAACGTTCGCAACGATACCTCACATGTGTGGTTTGAACACCGTTTTCATATGTGGTCGGGGCTTACGTATGCGTTCACTTCTGCATGCGAGCTCGCGGGGGCAGGGGCGCTTTAAAAAATATATATATGTTTTATTGTTCATTTTAATTTATTTATTTTAGTTTGACATGTTTTTCCGCCCCAAATTTTTTTTTTAATCACTTTAATTCCTATTACAAGGAACGTAAACGTCCCTTGTAATAGGAATATGGCATGACAGGTCCTCTTTACAGTGAGATATGGGGTCAGTAAGACCCCACATCTCACCTCTAGGCTGGGAAGCCTGAAAAAAATAATCTTGGCTTTGATCGTAGCGGTGAGTCGGTAGAAGCACCGGAGGGCAGCGGGAGGGGGGGGGGGCATCCCCTCTCACCTCCCGTAAGAGCGATCAAGCGGTGGAACAGCCGCTATGAGCATTCTTATGGTGTGGGGAATCGCCGGCTGAAAAAGCGAATATCTGAATGATGCCTGTAGCTGCTCCCATCATTCAGAAATCCCCACATAAAGTTAAGGACGTCATATGACGGCCGGCGGGCGGGAAGTGGTTATTGCGGAGTATTGCCGGGTATTGCGGAGTATTGCACAGGGTATTGCACAGGGTATTGCAGAGTATTGCACAGGGTATTGCAGAGTATTGCACAGGGTATTGCAGAGTAGTGCACAGGGTATTGCAGAGTATTGCACAGGGTATTGTACAGGGTATTGCAGGGTATTGTACAGGCAGGGTATTGCACAGGATATTGCACAGGGATGGATGGATGGCTGGATCTGTGACTGCAATTGTCACAGATCCAGCCCACAGCTGACATGTTCTGACATGGGGGAGGGAGCTGACATGATCCGCTCCCTCCCCTCTCCTCTCACACTGTACCGATCGGTACAGAGAGGGGAAGGAGGAATCGGCGTCATCACATGACGCCGGTCTGTTTACAAGTGATCGCTCCGTCATTTGACGGAGCGATCACATGGTAAACGGCCGCGATTAGCGGCCATCTACCGTGATGCGCCGGGTCTTCCGGACCCGGCGGTCATGGACATTTCCTGGAGCGCGCCCCAGGGGGCGCGCGGGAGCAAGATTCTGGGAGGACGTCCCTGGGACGTCCACTCAGGATAACTCGACCGCGCTGTAGACGTCTTTCGTCCATGGCGCGGTCGGCAAGTGGTTAATGATGCATAAAGTGAAAAAAAAAAAGTAAAACATTCCTTTAAATATCATACCTGGGGGTGTCTAAAGTGTGCCTGTGAATTGCCACGTGTTTCCCGTGTTTAGAACTGTCCCTGCACAAAATGACATTTCTAAAGGAAAAAAAAGCAATTTAAAACTGCTTGCGGCTGCAAATGCTGCAAATGCAAATGCAAGTGCTGCAAATGCCTGTTAGTGTAACACACCAGGAAAACACAGCAATACGGGCTAGCTTCAGGTGTATATTTTGCAGGAATCACACTACGCCTGCTGTAAGTGCTGCAAATGCCTGTTAGTGTAACACACTAGGAAAACACAGCAATAAGGCCTAGCTTCAGGAGTATATTTAGCAGGAAGCACACTCCGCCCGCTGTAAGTGCTGCAAATGCCTGTTCGTGTAAAACACCAGGAAAACACAGCAATACGGGCTAGCTTCAGGTGTATATTTAGCAGGAAGCACACTCCGCCCGCTGTAAGTGCTGTAAATGCCTGTTAGTGTGACACACCAGGAAAACACAGCAATAAGGGCTAGCTTCAGGTGTATACTGTGCAGGAGGCTTAGCAACAATGACACTGACACTGTCCCCTGCCTATCCTTCTCTCTCCCTGCACACAAGTTTTATCAAAGAATATGACACTGACACTCTCCCTGCCTATCCTTCTCTCTCCCTACACACAGGAATAGCACAAAGAATAGCACAATGACACTGTCCCTGCCTATCCTTCTCTTTCCCTGCGCCGGAACACACTACACAAGGCCGCCGTGCTGGCGGCCTTTTATAGTGTGGGGCGTGTGCTAAACCCCCTGAGCTATAATTGGCCACAGGCAACCTGCCTGTGGCCAATTATGGCTCTCCTAGCTGCCGGCACTGTGATTGGCCAAGCATGCGGGGTCACAGTGCATGCTTGGCCAATCACAGCGCCGGGATTGCACTGCGATGGCGCAGTGTATTGTGGGCCGTTCGCGTCACTCGAATTTGGCGCGAACGGCCCAAATAGTTCGATCTTCGTCGAAACGATCGAACAGCCGATGTTCGAGTCGAACGTATGTTCGACTCGAACACCGAGCTCATCCCTACTCTTTATATATATTTTTCTTTCATTTCTTTCTTTTCTTTTCTAGTTTCTCCTATACAAATTTTCTACATACTGAGAAATAAACAATTTCATTAATCCATCAATCAGCTAAGCTCCAACGAATCCATTCAAAATCCAATTAACAACATTACTCATATCTTAATTACATCGACAGAAAAAATAATAACTACCGTATATACTCTAGTATAAGCCGACCCGAGTATAAGCCGAGGTACCTAATGTTACCAAAAAAACCTGGGGAAAACGTACTGACTCGAGTATAAGCCGAGGGTCAACAATGCCCACCCATTGCAACTTCACTAAGCCCATTGCCACCTTACTGTTACCATCCTCACATGTGCCCATCCTCACTGTGCCCATCCTCACTGTGCCCATCCTCACTGTTTCCCTAGAATTAAAATTAAACATTGTAAATTGTAAACTGTACCTGAAGGCTGCGGCGTCCATTGTCTCTTCCTGGTCTCTTCCGTGATAGGCAGAACTGTGTCTGCTGAGAATCGCCTATCACGAACGTTCTCTCATCTTCACCCATCCCTGAGGATGAAATAACGTTCGTGATAGGCGATTCTCAGCAGACACAGTTCCGCCTATCACGGAAGGGACCAGGAAGAGACCGCGAGTTTTAAACGATGGACGCCGCAGCCTTCAGGTACAATTTACAATGTTAAATTTCACTGACTCGAGTATAAGCCGAGGGGGGGGGACTTTCAGCCCAAAAAAAGGGCTGAAAATCTCGGCTTATACTCGAGTATATACGGTAGTTACCGTATTTGGGATAGTCCCCATTCTATCTTTCGTTAGACCTGCTTCTTTTGTATGCCTTGACAACATACTTTACTAAGAAGAAAAACCTCTACATATCTGAAGAGGAAGAAGGAGAAAGTAAAAAACCCCGTAAGGGAAAGAATTCCTAAAAAAATAAAAAAAAGAGAAACAACAAACAAACAAAAAAAAACACTGATAGGGGAGGGGGAGTCGGAGTTGAGGAGGAAATGTACCGAGGTAAAGGTGAGTTTACTTTACCATCATCCAGGGAGGTGAGGGCACCCCTAAGGCCCCCCCACTCCTCTCTTTTTCAAATAATCTCAGGAGCAAAGAGGGAACTCCCTTCCTCTGAGAATTTAAATGTATTCCATTATATAAACAAGGAAACCCTCGCGCTGGCTGAGTGATGAAAATAATGTCGGGGGTTGGGAAAGATGGGGGGAGAATGAGATACTGCAGCAGTCACCGAGGGGTCTGGTCCAGATCAACAGTGAAACAATAATATTGTGATGGTGGCTGCGCTGTAGTGAATTTAAATAAGATAAAGTGAGGTAAAAAGAAGTAGGGGAGGGGGGTTTACAAAAGGAGGTGGGAATGGGGGGGGGGGAGAGGAGGGGGTATGGGTGGGGTTGAAGGGGGATCGTATGTAGATCACTAGCTGAGGCTCAGCTAGATAGCGATGATGTGCAATGTGCACAGTGACACAAATATGCGTGCAATAATAATGTGTGAACAATTGGTAAATAAAAATAATGATCAAAGTGAAAACAGTGTCTGGATAGTCCAGTGATATACAAACGTGGTTTCTTAAAGTTCAAACATAAAAGGAAAAAAATATAAATCACTAAGGCATGATATGAATCAACAAACGGTGTCTGTGAATAAGATACACACACTAAGTGCATCAGTGAACTAAACCAATAAAAGCAAAAAGTCCCAGACAAGTCCTGATTGTGACTTCCAAGTATTGCAAAAAATAATACAAACATTATATTGTAAATGAATAATATATGAATAAAGTCATATATAAAAATAGAGTCCCGTCACCAAAAAAGTGCTTGAAGATTTTCATGTGGCATCCACCCAGTGATCACAAACAGCTTACCTCTCTAATGAGAGGGGGCGGTATGAAGCAGATTTCTGAGGTGGAGAATGGTAAATCGTCCTTATGGCATAATCTTTATGACACAGTTTCCATATGACTCATTGGGATTCATGTGAGAAAACATGAAAAGGGAAAAGCATCAATAGCGCAACGCTGTGCGTGCAGCAGGATGAATCACTAAATATCTATCTATATCTATATATTAGTGATTCATCAAAGTGTGATAAAGGCCACCCTTGACAGGTGGCGTAAGACAGGGCTCGACAAACCCTGGGCGCCAGGTCGCCATTGCGACTAGAATTAGCGACCTGGCGCCTGGGGCAGCACAGCTGGGGTATCCTGTGTCTCCGTGCCCCCCCCCCTCCGCGCCGCGGGATCGCGTCGGGCCGCGCCGGCCGGTAATTGAGGCCGCGGCTTTGCGGCCTTCTGCAGGCCTATGCTTCCTTCTGTGAACTAGCGCCATCTTGTGGTGGCAGTTGGTATGACAACCAGCCATGCTAATGGAGTTTCCCTGTCTGTTTTCCCTGCCATCTCCTTTCCTCTAATTAGAACCCCCAAACATTATATATATTTTTTATTCTAACACCCTAGAGAATAAAATGGCGGTCGTTGCAATACTTTCTGTCACACCGTATTTGCGCAGCGGTCTTACAAGCGCACTTTTTTGGGAAAAAATACACTTTTTTTTTAAATAAAAATATAAGACAACAGTAAAGTTAGCCCAATTTTTTTTTATATTGTGAAAGATAATGTTACGTTGGAGTAAATTGATACCCAACATGTCACGCTTCAAAATTGCGTCCGCTCGTGGAATGGCGACTAACTTTTACCCTTTAAAATCTCCATAAGCGACGTTTAAAAAATTCTACAGGTTGCATGTTTTGAGTTACAGAGGAGGTCTAGTGCTAGAATTATTGCTCTCGCTCTACCGATCATGGCGATACCTCACGGGTGGTTTGAACATCGCTTTCATATGCGGGCGCTACTCACGTATGCGTTCGCTTCTGCGCACGAGCTCGGCGTGACAGGGCGCGTTCCTGGCTCCTAACTTTTTTAGCTGGCTCCTAGATTCCAAGCAAATTTGTCAAGCCCTGGCGTAAGAGATAGAGAAAGGTTCAGATAGAACTCCATTTGCTTTTATTTGTGCATCTGGCCTTGTGTATATGCTTGAGATCCACCCTACCATCCTCTCCCCTACCCCCACATACCGTAGGACTGAAAACATAAAAGACCAATTGACCCGGTCGAATGCCTTTTCGGCATCCGTTCCCAGGAACACAGTGGATGTTTAAGAATGACCGGCTAAGTGGACTAGATTCAACATTTTTATGGTATTCTCACGGGCCTCCTGTGTTGGAATGAAGCCTACCTGGTCAGGGTGTACTAATGTAGTCAAATGTGGTTGTATACGTGTGGCTAATATTTTTGTAAATAACTTAAGATCTACATTCAATAATGAAATGGGGCGATAGCTGCCACATATTGATGGGTCCTAATCCTCCTTCGGAATAACGGTAATATTTGCTTCCAGGGTTTCTGGAGTAAATCCTGTCCCATGTCCCATTGCATTAAATGTTTGTACCATCTGCTTACCCAACTGAGGGAAAAATGTCTGGTAGTATTTATGTGTAAAGCCTTTCCCGGGTTTGGATGTCCTGATGGCCTCTTGCAATTCCTCTAAGGTAATAGCCACGTCCAACTCTTCTCAAATCTGTTCTGTCAATTGAGAAATACCTGAAGAGGAAATATATTCCTCCATGATATTTTGAGGTTGTGATCTGGTAGGCAAATTATATAGGGATTGGTAAAATCTACGGAAGGTCGAGAAAATCTGGGAGGGAAGGTGTACCTTTCTACCTTCAGGGTCCACTAAGTGGGGGACATATGATTGAATCCTCTGTTCCTGTAAAGCTCTAGCCAGTAAACGGCCGCATTGGTCTCCTGTTTCATAATAATATTTCTGGTATATCTGAAGTGCTGCCTTTGCTCTATGTTGGAGTAAATCTGTCACTTGTCTACGCAATTTAAGGAGTTCTGTCTCCCCTGTAAACCTCGTGCTCTGTTTATGTTGGGTCTCTAACATCTGTATATCTGTCAGTAATTGGGTCATATGGGCCTCCCTTTCCTTTCTTATTCTGGAACCATGCTTAATGATTACCCCTTCTATTACTGTTTTGTGCGCTTACCAAATTGTCCCTGCAGTATTATATTGTACTGCAATTCCTTAATAACTTCCTCTACCACCATCTTCTCTTCCATCAGACTCTCATTCAATCGCCACTGTCTCCTCTTGTCAGAGGAATACTCATTCATAGTTAATGTCAGTGAGACCGGAGCGTGGTCTGACCATGTAATACTCCCTATAGCCACCTCTTTTTTTTATCAATAACTCTTTTTATTGAAAGCCATATCGGATACAAATCAATTGCAATAGTTTTACAACCAACAGGATAAACGTTAACACGTCTGGGTTTAGGGTCGCAACAGTTCCTGAGCGTGTAATCACTGTATCTCTGCTATCTGCTTTGTTATCTAATCCTATCTAGTTTAGAGGTCGACCGATATATCGGCTGGCCGATATATCGGCCGATATTTGGCCATTTTTGATAAATCGGCATCGGGCCGATTATCATCAAAATTAGGCCGATATTTTACACTGGCCGTCCCTCCTGTCCTTTCTTCTCCACACTCAGCAGCTCTGGCAGCATCAAGTGCCACGCTGAGTGTGTGAACAGAGAGGAGGGAGAGAGAGGGAGAGAGAAGCTGTCAGCTTGATGTCGGGAGTAGGGGGGAGGGGGCGGGGCGGTGTAGCAGATCACTTCACTTCCTTGTTACTTTTACTCTGGTCAGTCCAGGCAGCTCCTCCCGTCTGCACTCATCTCTCTGCCTTGCTGCATGATCACACAGTAAGTCAGCACCAATCCCCGCTCCCCTGCCTAGTTAATTTTTCCCGTATCTTATCTGCTGTCCTCTCCATAAATCTTCACTACACTTATGCTGCCTCCTGTCCTGTCTCAGCTCAGAGTTCCACACACACAGATCTTACACCCTTTCCATCCCAGTTTGCTTTTAGCTCTCATAGTTGTCCTGTCCCCACCATGCAGCCTAGCACATTCCCTGCATTTTGTCACTAATAAAGACATTAGCACATACATTTACCACCCCAACCTCCTCACCATTCTCTCTTTTATAATATCTTAACCTCCCCCCCCCTCCCCCTTCACATTGTAGCAATTTGACAAGTCACATCCTATTGCCGGCAAGGCACTGTTCAAATCAATGCGACACTGACTTTGAGTTGCCGCATAAATTTGAAAAAGTAGTACATGCACTACTTTTGCTATTTAGGGTGTGACTTCAATAGCCACACAGATGTCTTCAAAGTCACAACCCAAAGTCACACTGAGATGCAGCTCTGAAATTGTGCGATTTCAGGTTAAGTCGCACAATTTCAAAGCCACAGTCAATGAGAACGGGGGGCTAATAGTAGGTTCACACTGGTGTGCTGTGGTCTGGCCACAGTGCGATTTGTATATTCAGTTTACCCAGAGTTTTAGGTGCGCTCCCATTCAATTCTATTAGACTGTCTGTTTTCACGAAAGCAAATTACAGTCTTGCGTGCTGCATCTTTGATGCGCAATCAGAAAACACACAGTCCACTAGAATTCATCAGAAGCACACCTACAACTGCAAGTAAATCACACATACAATCGCACTGTGGTCAAACCAAAGCGCACCAGTGTGAAACCCGAGGGGGCGCACTTTGCCCTGGGCACTGGATGACCTTGTCCCAGCACTGGTTACAGTTACACTCGGCTTAGTGTGAAACCTGCCAGTGTCACCGCCAATCAGTGCCATCTCTCAGTGCCACCCACCACTGCCACCCGCCCCTGCCAGCCAGTGCCACCCGCCCCTGCCAGCCAGTGCCAATTGCCAGTGCCATCTGTCCCAAACTAGTGCCATCTGTCAGTTCCAAACCAGTGCCACCTGCTAGTGTCAATGCCATCTGACAGTTCCAAACCAGTGCCACCTGCCAGTGCCAAGAGTGCCATCTGTCAGTTCCAAACCAGTGCCACCTGCCAATGCCAACCAGTGCCATCTGTCAGTTCCAAACCAGTGCCATCTGACAGTTCCAAACCAGTGCCACCTGCCAGTGCCATCTGTCAGTTCCAAACCAGTGCCATCTGACAGTTCCAAACCAGTGCCACCTGCCAGTGCCATCTGTCAGTTCCAAACCAGTGCCACCTGCCAGTGCCATCTGTCAGTTCCAAACCAGTGCCACCTGCCAGGTCCAACTAGTGCCATCTGTACTGAGGACATCAAGGGTGTGCTAGAGTGACAGGAGTAAGCAAGGAGTTGAGTGGGTGAGTTTTTTTTTCTTTTTTTTTTTTTTTTTTTAAATCGGCCTAAAATATCGGCCACAAAAATCGGCCATCGGCCGCCTCAATTTCTAAATATCGGCATCGGCATCGGCCAGAGAAAAACCCATATCGGTCGACCTCTAATCTAGTTATCATAACAGGAACATGGTATGTTATCAACCAAATTTCGAGCCAATATAGTTGTTATGTGCATTAGTGCGAGGGTCCCAGAGGGGCTCCCATGAACAGGGAAAAATAAACAAGAGAAGAAAAGAAAAGAAATAGAAGAATGAGAAGGGGGGGGAGAGGGAGCGAAGAGATAATAGTAGGGTGGGGGTAGAGGGGGTGTGGAGGGGGGGATGTCGTCAAGTTATACCTGGCTCCAAGTCACCGCGTTCCTCCCTTCGGTGCCAGAGCTCCCAAACCATGTTATGCGCGTCCAGACGATCCTGAACTCTTGCAGTCATCCTCTCCATTACTTCTACATCTCTAATCCTGGCATACAGTGCTCCCTCCAAAGGAGGGGAGCTGCGCTTCCAGTTCAGTGCCACTAGGCAGCGGGCTGCCGTAAGGACATGACTAGCTAGCTTCTTATGTGGGCGTGGGGCCTTCAGAGACATCAGTCCTAGTATGAAAAATTTAGGGGTCATAGGGACCTCCGTCTCAAGGAGACGAATTAGTAGTTGGTGTACTGAAGTCCAGAAGGGGGCTATCAGTGGGCACTCCCAGTAAATATGATATAGAGTCCCCTTTGCCCCCATGCATCGCCAGCAGCGATCTGAGCTGGCCGGGCGAATGGCATGGAGAACATCTGGGGTCATGTATATAGCCACCTCTTTAACCGCCTTTAACATACTCTTAGAAGTGAAAAATACGTTGATTCTAGAATATACTTTATGTGGCACTGAATAAAAATGAGAGTTCAGGTATCTGGGTGCCGAAAGGCGAGAGAAGCGTGTTTCCTGTAAAAGCACGACACTCACTCCCCATTTATGGTATTGTTGAAACACCATTGCTCTTTTGGTGGGAGAGTTAAGGCCCTGCACATTGTGACTTAAAACAATAAATCTGTTAGAGTGGGGATTTGTCATAATGGTTTGGCAGACTGTACTCGCCTGATATGGTTTTCCATCACATCCTCCCAGAAAACACCGCTCCACGGGGAAACGTCTGGATCGAAAAAAAGGAATGCACTAGAGTAGAGATGTAGGAAGAAAGAAAAAAGAAAGGTTAGATGAGATTTAGTGTGTGAGGCACCGAGTGGCTGTGCGTCGGTGGGTCGCAAGTAGAATAAAAACATTAATGTGCCAAACATGGCATCAAAACACGACCTCTGGGAAATCATCATTCCCATAGTGTTGTGCGAGGTTGTCTCTCTCACAAACTGCCAATCCCAACGCACGGTGGTTTGCGGGTGACACCAGACCTTTTTCTTTTTGTCTATTAAACCCAGGTGGAAGACACCCATTTAGCCCAAACCTGGTCTGCTGCCACCATTAGCCAATTATTGATTACATACAATTATTCTATTCTGTTAGCCCTTTCAGCCATTTGGCATACTTTTAATGCCTGTGTACTTTGCAATTTACATTTTATACCATGATACGTGTAATGACATTTTTTACTGTATGTATCATTTAAGTGGCTTGGCTATGATTCATGTTTATGTTTGCATGACAATTTTAATACATTTTGAGACTGCATTTACTCTGTCAATTGTTGGCTAACCGCATTCACCTCATTTAAAGTCCCGGGGTGAGCTCCTCTTTTTGTTGCATATATTGGGATGGAGGTGGTTTGCGGGTGACACAGACCTTTTTCTTTTTGTCTCTTTGGCTTGGTGCAGAGTACTGTATTTTCTTTGTCTTTATAATTCAGCAGATGGGCCAGGATGGTGCGGGGTGGATGGCCTGGAGGAAGGGGTCTCGACGGCTAGTAATGTGCTCTCTCCACTATAAAGGGGTGAAGACCTCCTTGCCATACACCTCTAAGAGACAATGCTCCATAAATTCTGTGGGCTCCCTCCCCTTTACCTTCTCTGGGAGCCTCACAATCCCAACATTATTGCGCTGCAGGCGATTCTCAATATCCTCGGCTCTCAGTTCCGTAGCTTTAGCCTGACTTGCTGTAATTTGAGTATCCCTAATCAGCCAGGCCAGCTTATCTTCCACATCACTGATTCTACTTTTAGTTGTTGTACGTTCTCAAATTTTTTGTAGGTCTTGACGAATCAGGCCCACATCCTCTTTCAATCCGTCAAAGTGTTCTTTCAGGGTATCAAACAATGCTGTGCATTTAGGTTGTTCTCCCTATTCCTCCCCCTCCTCTGAGTCAGGTAGTGGTTGGTCTGTATCAGCTATGGGGCCTTGTGCAGACAGATCAGGCAGAGGCCCAGTTTGGAAAATGGCCGGGGTAGTGCCCAAATCCTTCTCTATGATTTGCCCTGTGGAGCCCGAGAGCTTCTGGGCATAGTACAGCATGTTCTTAGGAGGGTCCTTTGCTTTAGGGATATTGGGCAGCTTACTCACTGTGTCCCACTGTTTGTCAGATCCACGCGACCCGCACTGGGGAAGAACTGCTGAGGCGCCATGTTAGGAATCGAGCGATGCTCTGTCCTCCTTGCTCTTGTGGGTCAGCATGTCAGCTTTGCCGGGGTTTCCTCCAAGTTAATGCAGGATATAGGCAGTGTACATGGTTGTGAATGTGGTCACCAGGCCAGAAGCAGGATTATGCCAGGATCGATAGGGGGAGATCTGTGAGACACAGCCTCTCACATGCCACTCTTGGCCACGCCTCCCCTTCACCTCTTTATGATTCCAAGAAGTTCAGTCCATTCTGGTTCTGAAGACTCTATACTTGTATCTATGGGTTCAGAAGTGTCAGGAACCATAAACCAGACAGAGACAGAAAGTGCAGCTAAAATAGCAAAAATAACACAGTTTAGGAACGCAGTCAAAAACAGAAGCCATGGTTTGAATGTCAGAGTAGGTAATCAGGGTCAGGAAACCAGAAGTCAGCGAAGTCAGGAGCAAAACTCAGGAACCGGAAGGGAAGTCAGCTAGGCCAAGTCATACACAAGAACACAGGAAGCAATGCAGGAATGCACTTGGTGATCAATGACCACGCAATGGCAAGGAGGAAATGAGCTAAGCTGCTCAAATAGCAAAAAAGGGTCTGGCTGTAGGTTGGTCTTGAGAGGCAGGTTAATGGTAACCAGGTGAGTCACTGTGGTAACAACGAGTGGCTGGTAATTAACCGACAGCTGAGCAGTTTCTGAGCACTGAAAGAAAAGAGCTGTTCGTTAAGTACCAGAAGCCCAGCCCTCCTCAATGACCCATGAAATCTATGGAAGTCGATGACAGATTGTGTGACAGAAGTCACTTTGGGTGAGGGGCCTGTGGAACCCAGAATCCCTTGGAAAGGTTGGGAAACCCTTGTTTCAGCTCCAAATGCCTCTCTTATGTCTAAGTTACCCTGTGTCTATTAGGGGCACAGGGTGACCGAGAAAGTGATGGACAGCTACTTAATGCACACTGAGAATGTGGTTTGGGCTACTTCAAATGGGACAGTAATATTTCTCCACAATATCTCCCAGGAAATATATAAAGACTATTCCTGGTTTGTTTGATTCTGAACTAAACATGTTAATTGAAAGAGCTGGTTACATTGATCTCTGTTCAATGTAGGAGCCAGACAGTCTGCTACTGAGGTCTCCTGCATTGTACCTTGTGAGCTTGAAGTTGGCAAGTCTGAACTGCAATGAGACCTCTGAGTAATCCAGGTGGCTAAATAACGTAATGTTTATAGTATATGTTGGTTGTTGTAATTATGTTTCTTGTTTACAGTTTGTATTGTTAGGATATAATGATCAGGAGCGGATATCCTCCTGTGGGATATAAAAGTAAGTGTCTGAGTTTCAAATAAAGTGTGTTGCAGTTTTGTTACTGAGCTAGTCTCGCCTGGTTCTTGGTTGCAATATGTGGGTGTAATATCTTATCTCTGATGTTCAGACTGGAGGAGGCTCTATACTGACCGAAGCACTCAAGCGGAGTGTGCGATGGGTTCCATTACAGATTGTATCTCATATTCCTCATGGTTGTCAACCTGAACTGGGCAAGGGCATGGTACCGAGGTGGTATAGTGGTCACACACCAGAGGTTTTAATAAGTAAACAGAATACGTTGGAAATACACGTTGGAAGGAAGATCTAATGCGAAGGCCACTATGTTAACCATACAGAGTAAGCGGAAAGGCCCAATATATTGAAGTACCAGATTTAGTGAGGGATCACTAAATCTGAGGTTATGGGGAGACTGCCAAACCCTCTCCCCAACTTGGTAGGGGGGTGCAGGTAGGCGTTGGTCTTCAGCATGAAGTACATCTCCCTGGAGCGTTGCAAGAATTCTTGGACCTGCATCCAAGTGGAACGGAGATGTTCCTCTAACACAGGAATTCCTTGTGGGAAGAATGTACCAGGCAAAATGTTGATAGTCGCCATAAACCGAGATAATCGGAAGGTGGCATTGATGGCGCTATTGTGAGCAAACTCTGCCCAAAGTAACAGGTCTGACCAGTTGTTAAGGTGATCTAAAATATAGCAACGTAGGAAATGCTCTAAGGCTTGGTTAGCCTGTTCTGCAGCCCCATTGGACTGCGGGTGGTATGCAGAGAAGAAGGAAAACTAAACTCCCAACTGTGCACAAAAGGCTCACCAAAACCTGGACACAAACTGGCTACTCCTGTCCAAGATGATAACTTTAGGTAACCCATGGAACGGAAAGACCTCCCGACCGAAAATTGAGTTCTTTGAATGTAGACAACAAAACAAGCGGCTACAAAGGCAGTAACATCAGAGCGGAGATTAGGCTAACAGAATTGTTGAGACCTAGACCATATGAATTGATTTTTTCCCTGGGTACCCAGCTGCTTTAGGAGAATAGTAGGTCTGGAGCAAAGCAGCGCAGAGATTCTCAGGGACAAAACAGTGGTCATGAGGTTTTCCAGGAGGAGAACGGATCTGAGAGACCAGAATTCTCTCACCCAAAGGTAAAGTGAGACTAGTGCGAATAGTGGCCAAAATGTGGCTAGGAGTATTCACAGGAGTAGGAACAGACTCCACTTTTGAAGAGGAGGAAAACTGCTGTGATAATGCATCTGCCCTTATATTGTTCATACCAGGTAAGAATGAGACTATGTAATTGAAGCTTTACACAAAGAGGGCCCACTGAGCCCTTCTAGGAGAGAAACGCTTTTAGCCTCAGACAAAAATGTGAAATTCTTATGGTACCTCAAAATGAGGAACGGCACAGAAGTACCCTCGAGGAGTAGTCTCCATTTCTTAAGAGCTAAAATTATGGCTAATAATTTTCTGTCCCCAATTTCGTAATTGCATTCTGCTGGAGACAATGTTTTAGAAAAGTAGCCACAAGGATGCATAGAGCTCTCAGAGGTAGGACGTTGAGGCAGGAGAGCGCCTACTCCAGTCTGTTTTGCTTTGGTGTCTAGTAAGGTTACTTTGCGTTATAAGCAAGGAAGCCCAGACCTTTGCAGTGTATTAATGTGCTTTTACTAGACAAAATGCTGTACATACAAAACTATTACAATTATAGGAATACAATACAAGAGATATACCTATAACAAGCAAAATGACTAGCAAATAAGCAGAAACTATGGTCTGTAAACAGTAGAAATACACTGAAAAGTTACTTAACTCAGGTTAGAGTGGGTTCATGATCTCCATAGGCAACAAGGATCTCCAGTTGCTGGAGATTAGGCAAAAGCGTCTTCAGGTATAGCTTCTTCTGGCTGGCACAGACCTTCCTTGGTGTTAAATCCTTATAGAGTCTGTGTTGTCATCTTATGCCTGATGACCTTTTATGTGGAAAATGTACCATCCCCACATGGGTGTGGCCCCTTTCCCAATACTTGTTTCAATTAGAGAAACATTCTCTAATTTATCCTCAAGATGGCACTATGGTATCATAGATGCCATAGGTTATATAGAGTATGTAAAAAAAAACAAGCAATTGTTTTCCCAGGTTAGAGACATTTACCATAGTTCCAGAACAATAGAACTGATTCGAGTATAAGCCTAGGGTGTCCATCTGCATGCCTCACTGTGTCTCACTTTGCCTCACTGTGTCCATGTGCATGCCTCACTGTGCCCATGCCTCACTGTCACTGTGTCCATGCCTCATTGTGCCCAATCTCCCTACCTGATCTCCGGCGCTGTGTGACTAGACTGACGTTTAACATTGGAGCCTATGGAAGGGGTGCCCGGCTTTGAAAAATCGGTGCTCCCCGGCCGTAAGTCCCCCGGACAACAAATGTTGCATACTTGTAGAGGAAGTGTGGGCTACAGGTGTGCCAAGTTTGGGGTCCAGAGGACCTACGGCTGGCCGGGATCAGGCGTACAAATTTGAAAATGGACACGAGTATAAGCCGAGGGGGAATTTTCAGCACAAAAAAATGTGCTGAAAAACTCGGCTTATACTCGAGTATATACGGTATGTATCTATTTATATCAAATGCAACACATTCCGCCCTTAATTTTTCTCTCAGACTCCACACAAAAAAAAAAAAATATTTACTAACAAAACTCTTACTAAACATTAATTTGCCTTGACAGCAATCCCCTACCATATTTCTGCCACTGAGGTGTTTCTGTCTTTTGCAAAGGTTCTTTAGAAAGCCCAGGCTTGTAAAACATCAAAGGCCTTGCTCTCCACAGCTCTTGTGTTATTCCTTAATTCTGTCCATCATGAAGCCACTTTTCTCTGGTCTTCCTATGGATCAAATCGGACATAGGAAGCAGTAACTTGGCATACCTCCCAATCGTTCCAGATTCAGACTTATGTCCCGCAGTCCCGCTCATCTGAGCGGTTTCCCACATTGCCTCCGCTGCCACTCACTCTTGTAGAGTGCAGGCAGTTTTCAAAGCTTGTGAGCAGCTCCTAGATTGACCGATCATTAAATAACATTTGCTGGGGCCCCATCCTACCATCAGTGGGGCCCCAGGAGGCAGTAGCAGAGTGGGAACTCCTTTTTTTTATGTAGGTGCAGAGGCAGCTAGTGCCGCATTTGCCAACAGTTAGTTTAAAGTTCTGTTCAGCCTGTCTGTCCCTGGCGGTGTGATATGGAGGGGATGCCTGTCTGCCTCTCTCCCTCAGGAAGTGTTGAGGTCAGAAGGTGGGGCTGCAGCCGGCGGTGACTGTGAGGGACCGTAGCCGTCCATCAGAAAGGTACGTGGAAAGCGTATAGACTGTTCAGGGATCATCCAGGCAGCAGTGGTGGCAGGGGCACAGAGCAGGGCCAAGGAGGAAGCAGAAGGGTGACGGTAACATGTGAGCTGGGGGCACCGTGAGGAGCGTTTCTTCCGCTACAAGGCTGACAGGAGTAGTGACAGCGGTATCACTACACCTGTCAGCTGTTGGATGAGAAAAGTCAAATCAGGATAGCAGGAGACAACCCGGAGGAGGTGCGGGATGTGCTCTCATTCCTCTCCAGTTTTACGCTGTCACTGTAGCGCTCCTGCATTGCAGTGGCATTGGCACTGTCACATCTGAACTTTACAGTTTGCTTACCCACCCCCATCTCCTCCCAGCAAAGGAAAGGTAAACAAACTCTGTAAGACTCCATTCACACAGGGGCAACACGACTTCCAGCGCGACTTTGGGAGGCAACTTGGACACGACTTGAGTCACAGCGTGACCTGGAGCTACTTACAAGGCAACTTCAAGTTGCCTCCAGGACAGGAGACATTCCAGTGGCCAATCAAACAATCAGATCTGTGGAGGGAGGGGGGAGGGGGGGTTTGCCTGAGAAATGTATGTTCTCTTCCTGGAAAGTTGCTTCTGTTAAGACAGGGGATCTGACTTCTGAGTGACTTCCATTGAAATGGGTACAGGTCGCCTAGCAGTTGCCTAGAAGTCGGATTGAAGTAGTACAGGAACCATTTTGAAGTCTGAGTGACTGCAGTAGTGTTCTCCATTCACTTACATTGATTTTCTCATGCAGCGCGACAGGAGGTGACTAGGGGCGACCTGGGGCGACTTGAAGTCGGATCCAAAGTTTCCCCTGTGTGAATGGGCTCTAAAGTGCTGATCTGACATCCAGTGGTGTATCCAAGTCATGCTCCCATACCCCTTCAGCAGCGGCATCTCTCCCACCAGCTGCCAATAGAAAGGGTTAAAAATTGGCCTCCCTCTAGGCTTCTCCTTAGCTCTGACATGTCAAGAGGAGGAGCCTAGGAAGAAGGACAAGATGCTGACGATTTGCCACACTGTATCTGAGGTCTGTGTGTCTGAGGGAGGGGAGACTGCACTGGGGATACTCAGGACACAATTTGGGGGGGGGGGGGGGTAGAGTATTATTATTTTTTTTGCTGAGGGTGAGAGTATTTGTAGTAGCAGGGGAGGGAGAAGATGATTATTTTTAGATGGGGCGGGGATTTGTGCTTCTATGCTATGCACAAATGTGACAGCAAGGATCATCTTTGCTGCTCAAATAGCATCACACCCACAGCATATGTTGTCCCCTCTCCACTGCCTTTGCAGCATACGGGGAAGCGGTTGGGGCGGGGGTAATAAAAATGCATTACAGAGATGTGTGCTTGAGGGGCCCAGTCAGGTAAGCTGTACAGGGACCCCATGATTTCTAACAGTGGCCCTGCCCACCACATTTGTCTGTCAGGATCTTGCACCCCCTGTCATTTCCAATTCTGGGCACCAACATCCACTGCCTGACATACCTGATCTATGTCATCTCACAGGTGGGTGATCTCTCTGCACCTACACACTTTCTCCTCTGCGGTCCAGCCCGTCTTTTCTCCTTTGGTCTCCTCCCTGCCATCCTGGTTCAGGCACATCTGTTCTATGCTTTCTATTCCCGCAACTGATTCTCCAGCTCCCATTCACCTTTCTCTCAAACCAGTGACTTTTGTCCTGCGGCTCTGTTTTCCAGCTCTCCTCCCCCGCCAGGAGCATCTCCAATCCGAATACTGATCTCGCCTTCTCAGTCATAAATCCTTCCTGTCCTGACACAGCAGACCTCCGTTCCCACAGGCACTCTGGTTCAGTCACCAGCCTTCCCCCTTTCTCTTGCCAGTAGTTCCTGATAGACTACTCTATTCCCCAGATACTTCCCCCCATCCACAGCCCAACTTCCTCCCCTCCCATGTAAAGATGGCATTCTTATGTGAAAAGAGGACTCCATATGCCAAGTAGGGAGCTCCTGAACTAATGGGGTCTCCAGATGTGAAGGGGGACTCTAATGGAAAAGGGGAATCCTAATGTTAAGTATAGGTTTAATTTAATTTGTAATTTAAAGGGCCACTGCTGATGTGAATGGGGGACTCCTACTGTAAATGGGGACTCTGATGTGAATGGGGAACACCTAATTTAAAGGGTGGCTCTTAATGTATGGGGGAATTCTTGATGTAAGATGGGATTCCTGATGTAAAAGGGGAACTTTGATGTTTGGGGGATTTTGTTGTGAACGGAGGAACTCCTCATGTGAACGGGGGACTAATAATTTGAAGAAGGGACTCCTCATGTGAGGGGAAACTACTGATGTGAAGGAGGGGACTCGTGGTGTGAAAGGAGTTTGCTTTAATGCGAAGGTGGGACACCTGCTGTGAAAGGTCGAACTTCTGATGTCAAGGGCAGATTCTGATATAAAGGGTGACTAAATATACATCAGTCCTTGTCTGTATCTGAGTATATACATGGCAGGTTTATGTCAGTGAGCCTCTCACTCATAGCACAGAAATTAGGGAGTATTTTGTGGGTACAAGGACTGCAGACTGTGTACACCACATACCATATGTAGACTTAAAGTGGTAATAAACCCCCCCCCCCCCAAAAAAAAATAATAATGTTTTAGTATATTGCAAGCCAGGTTACCAATCATTAGATGTGGTGGATGCATTCGGTTTCTTTTTTAGGCTTTTTTCCCCCTCTGTTGTCACCTGGTAATTTGGCCAGTAACACACCTCCTGTATTAGGGCACCCCTATGAAGGAGCACAGGGGGCACCTGTGGACTGCAGCATTGTCAGTCTGGGGGGAGGGGAGTGTTAGATGGACTAGCAGATTTATATACATTGTAGTGCACAGATTAAATAAAAGCTGATCATTGTAAGAACCCCTGTCAGTCGTAAATAGTTTGTCTCAACACACTAACTGCTATATCTGCAGGACAGCTTGTTCTTTTGAAAAACAACAGATGTACTGGCTGGATCATCAGGTGAAAATAGAAGAAAGTCTAAAAATGAAAAAAGAAAACAAATGCATCCATCATGCCTTGCACACACAAGTGGAATTTCTGATGGAAAAAGTCAGACGGGAGCTTTTCATCCGATATTCCGTCCGTGTGTATGCCCCATCAGACGGAAATTGCGACGGAATTAGATAGAGAACATGTTCTCAATTTTTCTGATGAAAAAAATTTCTAGCGGAATTTCCGTTCATCTGGATGCAATTCCGACGGACTAAAGACCACGCATGCTCAGAAACAATTTGACGCATGCTTGGAAGCAGAGAACTTCATTTTCTCTGCACTTCGTAGTGTTTTACGTCACAGCGTTCTTGATGGATCGAATTTTAGTGTGACCGTGTGTATGCAAGACAGCTTGAGCGGAATTCCGTTGGAAAAACCTTCGGAGTTTATTCTGATGGGAAAACCGGTCGTGTGTACAAGGCATCACACTTAGACTCTGTTTAACAATGCTTCTTTAAGCCTCCTCAATATTAAGCACATTTTATCCACGCCCATTTTTGTCGCGGTGCACTCCACTTTTTTTTTCCATCCTTAGGTGTCCTAAATACTGAATTCTGCACTCCAGCTGTGAAATCTGTGCCCCAGCCCTCACCATCCTCTTATGTGGTGTGCTTTTGGCTAAACTAAAGCCAGGACCCTGCATTTATTATACCTGGTATCCCACGGTACACAGAACATGGACATACAACAGTTTTAGTAAATATAAACTGCTAAATACCCTTTCCCATCAGCAGTTAGAGCAGTCTTGTGACTTCTATCAGTGTCTGGTTAAAGCTTGTAGGAGGAGTTTTCATTCTCCCCTGATTGTCCTTAAGTCCTATGAGGCTGCAGGACCCCTGACCCTCTGTCTGAACAGTGCTGTTTGGCCCTGTGCTAATCACATGCACCCTCCCATGAAAAAAAAAAAACCCTATGGCAATACAGACCAAACTGAGCATGTGCAGCTTGCTTGCAAGGCTCTGTTCTATCAAGAGATGGATTAGGGACTGTAGAAGAATGGGAAGATCAGAGAAGACAGGATCAAACAGCCTTTTTCACAGTGTAGATCAGTGGTTCTCAACTCCTGTCCTCAGGACCCACCAACAGGCCAGATTTTAACCACTTAACGACCGCTCACTGTATATATATACGTCGGCAGAATGGCACGGACAGGCACAATCACGTACCTGTACGTGCCTGCCTTCGTATAGTTGGGGGGTCCCATCGGACCCCCCTTCTATACAGTGAGCGGTGGTTCTCGGTGCGGGAGCGATCTGTGATGAGGGGACGGCCATTCGTTTCCGGCCACCCCCTCGCGATCGCTCCCGGCGAATGAGAATCTTCCTCTGCCTGTGTAATGTAAACACAGGCAGAGGAAGTGATGTCATCTCTCCATGTGGCGGTCTTTTCGTCCAGAGCACCGTGGAGAGAAGACATCAGGTTAGTGCACCAACACTACACTAACACGTAGGTACACGGAGGCACACATTTCACCCCCCAGATCACCCCCCAGGTCACCCCCTGCACCCCCAGTCACAGTGTCACTGATTGCAGTGATCATTTACATTTAGTGTAATTTGTGACTGTAAAAAGTGTCAGGGCAGTTAGGTTTAGGCCCCTTTAGGTCCAGGGTAGCCCCCTAACCCCCCCTAATAAAGGTTTAACCCCTTGATCGCCCCCCAGGTAACCCTTTCACCCCCTAATCGTATTTCCGATCGCTGTATTTAGTGCCGGTGGTGCCCTAGATAGCCAGTTATTTATTTTTAGGTTTTTATAGCGTCAGGTACCCCCATATATTATTTTAACCCCCTGATTGCCCCTAGAGTTAACCCTTTCACCAGTGATCACCGTATAAGTTTTACTGGTGACACTGGTTAGCCAGTTAGTTATTTAGGTTACCCGTCAGGTTTTTATATAGCGTCAGGTACCCCCATATATAACCTAATAAAGGTTTTAACCCCCTGATTGCCCCTAGTTAACCCTTTCACCAGTGATCACCAGATAAGTTTTACGGGTGACGCTGGTTGGTTAGTTTGCTTTTTATAGCATCAGGGCACCCGCCGTATATAACCCAATAAAGGTTTAACCCCCTGTTCGCCCGGCGGCTGATATCAATTAGGTTTTTGCGCCAGAGAGGGTCTGCGTCGCCCCAGGCAGTGTTAGGTTAGTGCCAGTAACGCTAACACCCACGCGCAAAGCATACACCTCCCTTAGTGGTATAGTATCTGAACAGATCAATATCTGATCTGATCAGATCTATACTAGCGTCCCCAGTGGTTTAGGGTTCCCAAAAACGCAGTGTTAGCGGGATCAGCCCAGATACCTGCTAGCACCTGCGTTTAGCCCCTCCGCCCAGCCCACCCAAGTGCAGTATCGTTCAATCACTGTCACTTACCAAACACAACACACATAACTGCAGCGTTCGCAGAGACAGTCCTGATCCCTGCGATCGCTAACAGTTTTTTTTTTTTAAGCGTTTGATACATTTGCTGACAGTCAGGTGCTTTTTTTACCTGTGAATCTTATTAGTGTACCCCTAAATTTAGAGCCCAAAATGGCAAATCGAAGGTACACTAGTAAAGAGGCCTACGAGATTCTGAGCATGACAGAAAGTGAAGAGGAGGTCCCGCATCTGTCAGATTCAGGCTCAGAATATCTTCCCGTAGAAGACAGTGAAATCAGCGGCTCCATGTCAGATAGCTCTGACGACGAAGATGAGGTCCCTGCCAAGGTCAGGCGTACCCGATCCTGATCTTGAGGTTGTTGAGGAGCAAGAACCGCAGGGCTCTCGTATCATGGAGCAGAGTAGTACTAGCGCCGCTATTCCTTCTGGTGAATTGGCAAGCACCAGTGGCCTAGTACAGCCTGGGCGTACATCCAGCACTGCAGTATCACGTGGTGACGTGGCGAGTCCCATAAGTGCAGTTCAAGTTGGCGAGGTGGCAAGCACAAGTAGTGTCCCGCTGCCACCAAGAAGAAGACAAAGGCAGGCCCTTCGTGCCCATAGTGCCCTTCCTGCAGAATTCGCCTATCCTGATTCGGTCCCCACCACTTCTGCAGAACCCGTACTTCCCCCATTCACTGCCCAACCCGGTATTCAGGTGGAAACAGCTGATTTTATGCCAATTGATTTTTATTCGCTGTTTTTCACGGAAGATCTCTATAGATCTATTGTGGACCAGAGTAATTTATATGCTGGTCAATTCATCGCCGCTAGTCCCCAGTTGCCTTCCATTGCCAAAGATTGGAAACCAATTACGGTTTCCGAATTTAAGACCTTTCTGGGCCTTTCCCTTAACATGGGCACACATAAATTCCCGTCATTGCGTACTTATTGGTCCACGCACCCAATTGACCACATGCCTGTGTTCTCTGCCTCCATGCCCAGGAAACGATACGAGCAGATCTTGCGGTTCATGCATTTCAACGACAATGAACTTTGTTGTCCACGTGGAGACCCTGAATACGACCGGCTCTACAAAATTTGTCCCCTCATAAACCACTTCAACGAACGTTTTGCAGCCTTGTTTATTCCCGATCAAGCTGTCTGCGTTGATGAGTCCCTGATTAAATTTTCTGGCCGCTTGTCTTTCAAGCAGTACCTTCCCAGCAAGCGTGCCAGATACGGGGTCAAGCTCTATAAGTGCTGTGACAGGGCAACAGGCTATGTATGGAGCTTTATGGTTTATGAGGGAAAAGATAGTCAGGTTGAGCCGGTCAACTGCCCAGATTACATAGGGAGCGCTGGCAAGATAGTGTGGAACTTGGTGTCACCCTTATTCGGAAAGGGGTACCACTTGTATGTGGACAATTATTACACGAGCGTGCCACTGTTTAGTCACTTTTTTGATCATCAGATTGGAGCATGTGGCACCGTGCAACCTAATTGCCGGGGCTTTCCCCAGAGGCTTGTAGATTCCCGTCTTAGGCTGGGGGAGAGAGCCTGCTTGAAGTGTAATAACTTGCTCGCTATGAAGTGGAGGGATAATAAGAATGTTTTCCTTCTTACCTCCCTTCATGCAGACACGACAGTCCAAATTCGTACGGCGACTGGTGTTGTGGAGAAACCCCTCTGTGTCCACGAATATAACCAAAATATGGGAGGGGTGGACCTCAACGACCAGTTGTTGGCGCCGTATCTAATTGACCGTAAGGCGAGACGCTGGTACAAAAAAGTGTCTCTATCCTTATTCGAATTGGCTTTGCTGAACGCTCATGTGCTATACAGAGCTTCAGGCGGGACGTTATCTCTCCCAAAATTCCAGAATGAGATAGTCACAGAACTCCTGAATCCAGGCGGTTCTGCACCTCACCATCCCCAACCAAATGCAGTAAGCCGGCTGCATGAGAGGCATTATCCATATGTCCTCGAGAGTACCCCTACCCAACGAGCCCCCCAAAAAAGATGTTGTGTCTGTAGCAAGCGCGAATTTAGGCGTGACACCCGTTATTTTTGTCCACGCTGTCCTGACAATCCTGGTCTTTGCATTGGTAAATGTTTTGAACGCTTCCACTCAAAAGTGAAGTTTTAGCGTAGGGTACAGCATTGCACAGAACAGGACACACTTGCACAGGGTCTCCCAAGATGCCATCGCATTTTGAGAGACCCGAACCATTACAGTTGTTAAAGTTACAAAAAAAAGTGTAAAAAAAAACAAAAAAAAAACGTAAAATCAAAAAACACAAAAAAATAAATAAAAAATAGTTGTCGTTTTATTGTTCTCTCACTCTCTGTATTTTCTCTCTATTGTTCTGCTCTTGTTTACTGTATTCTATTCTGCAATGTTTTATCATGCTTGCTTTTCAGGTATGTAATTTTTTGTTTTCAGGTGCGCCATTCAGCTGCAGCGCGGAATTATTTATCTTGACAGCAACAGCGTTTGCTCCCACGATACATAAAGCCGTGACTCCAGTGCTGTAGGAGGTGATTTCACCACCACAGTTAAAAAAAAGAGCATATATGCCGAAGCATAGGGGCGGAGGAGCGATTTTTTTTTTCTCCTAATGCCGCGTACATACAGTCGAAATTCCGACGGAGGCTTGCCCGTGGAAAAGTCTGACCGTGTGTACGCGGCATAACTTTTTTGCGGGAGGATGCCCCCATGCTTCGGCATATATATATTTTAGGCACAGGTTGTGTTCAAATTTTTTTTTATTTTTTTACTAGTTTATTTTTGGTATTTGCTTTGCAGGTATGGTATGGTAAGGTCTTACTGTTATACTGTAATGTTACTTTGTTTTAATGTTAACCATCATTTGCTTAGCAGGTACGCCATTCAGTTGCAGCGCAGATCTATTTATCTTGACAGCATCAGCGTTTGCTCCCACTATACATAAAGCCGTGACTCCAACGCTGTAGGAGGTGATTTCACCACCACAGTTAAAAAAAAGAGCATATATGCCGAAGCATGGGGGCAGCAGGGGCGGAGGAGCGATTTTGCTCCTAATGCCGCGTACATACGGTTGAAATTCCGACGGAGGCTTGCCCGTGGAAAAGTCTGACCGTGTGTACGCAGCATAACCTTTTATGCTGCGTACAAATGGTCGAAATTCTGATGGAGCCTTGCCTGTGGAAATGTTCGACCGTGTGTATGCGGCATAACTTTTTTGCGGGAGGATGCCCCCATGCTTAGGCATATATAAATGGTGCATGTATGCCCATCATTAGAAGTGGGTGGATGAAGGGAGGTATTCTAATGGTGGGCATACTCACCGATCAATCTCTTTTTTTCGTTCAGCCAACAAGGCTGCATGAAAAAAAAGATTACAATACATGTCCAACAAGGACCAGCAACGAACTGGTATGTTGCTGGACTTTGAATGGTTATACCAGAATGATGCCTGCGGGTTTAGGTATCATCTTGATATCATTCTTTTCAGCCAGCGGCCGGCTTTTATGTAAAAGCAATCCTAGCAGATAATTAGCCTCTAGACTGCTTTTACAAGCAATGGGAGGGAATGTCCCCCCCCCCGGATATAAACCGCGCCATTGGGAAATTGGGAAAGTATTTTATCACACCGATCTTGGTGTGGTCAGATGCTTTGAGGGCAGAGGAAAGATCTAGGGTCCAACCATCCAATTTTTTTCAAAAAAAGGAGTACCTGTCACTACCTATTGCTATCATAGGGGATATTTACATTCCCTGAGATAACAATAAAAATGGTAAAAAAAAAAAATATGGAAGGAACAGTTTAAAAATAAAATAAAAAAGCAAAATAAATAATAATAATAAAAAAAAAGCACCCCTGTCCCCCCCTGCTCTTGCGCAAAGGCGAAAGCAAGCGTCAGTCTAGCGTCATATGTAAACAGCAATTGCACCATGCATGTGAGGTATCACCGTGAAGGTTGGATCGAGGGCAGTAATTTTAGCAGTAGACCTCCTCTGTAAATCTAATGTGGTAACCTGTAAAGGCTTTTAAAGGCTTTTAAAAATGTATGTAGTTTGTCGCCGCTGCGCGTTTGTGCGCAATTTTAAAGCATGTCGTGTTTGGCATCCATGTATTCGGCCTAAGATCCTCATTTTTATTTCATCAAACATTTGGGCAATATAGTGTGTTTTAGTGCATTAAAAATAAAAAGTGTGTTTTTTCCCCAAAAAATGCGTTTGAAAAATCGCTGCGCAAATACTGTGTGGAAAAAAAAATGCAACACCCACTATTTTAATCTGTAGGGCATTTGCTTTAAAAAAAATTATAATGTTTGGGGGTTCAACGTAATTTTCTTGCAAAAAAAATAATGTTTTCATGTAAACAAAAAGTGTCAGAAAGGGCTTTGTCTTCAAGTGGTTAGAAGAGTGGATGATGTGTGACATAAGCTTCCTAATGTCGTGCATAAAATGCCAGGACAGTTCAACCCCCCCCCCCCCCCCCCCAAATGACCCCATTTTGGAAAGTAGACACCCCAAGCTATTTGCTGAGAGGCATTTTGAGCCCATTGAATATATTTTTTTTTTTGTCCCAAGTGATTGAATAATGACAAAAAGAAAAAAAAAATGTACAAAAAGTTGTCACTAAATGATATATTGCTCACACATTCCATGGTTATATGTGGAATTGCACCCCAAAATACATTCTGTTGCTTCTCCTGAGTACGGGGATACCACATGTGTGAGACATTTTGGGAGCCTAGCCGCGTACAGGACCCCGAAAACCAAGCACCGCCTTCAGGATTTCTAAGGGTGTAAATTTTTGATTTCACTCCTCACTGCCTATCACAGTTTTGGAGGCCATGGAATGCCCAGATGGCACAAAACACCCCCAAATGACGCAATTTTGGAAAGTAGACACCCCAAGCTATTTGCTGAGAAGGTATGTTGAGTATTTTGCAGATCTCGCTTTTTGTCACAAAGTTTTGAAAATTGAAAAAAGAAAGAAAAAAAAAAAAATGTCTTTCTTAATTTTCAAAAACAAATGAGAGCTGGAGAGGGCCCCCCCTCCTGCCGCTCTCCCATGCCCTCTGCCGCTTACCGGAGCCGTCGGCAACGGAGGAGGTGATCGGGTCCGCTCTCGTGCTTGTTATGGAGATGAGTGAGGGGAAGCGGCGTCAAAATGTCACTTCCGCCCATTGCTCTTAAAGGGACATTTTTTTTTTCTTCAAATGACAGATCTTTTTGACCCCCAGATCTAATATTTAAGAGGTCTTGTCATGCTTTATTTCTATTACAAGGGATGTTTACATTCCTTGTAATAGGAATAAAAGTGACACAATTTTTTTTTAAAAGAACAGTGTAAAAATAAAAGGTAAAATAAATAAGAAATAAATTATTATTTTTTAAACGCGCCCCGTCCCACGAGCTCGCGTGCAGAAGCGATTACATACATGAGCAGCGTCTGCATAGGAAAACGGTGTTCAAAGCACACATGTGAGGTATCGCCGCAATATATAGAGCAAGAGCAATAATTCTAGCCCTAGACCTCCTCTGTAACTCAAAACATGCAACCTGTAGAATTTTTTAAACCTTGCCTATGGAGATTTTTAAGGGTAAAAGTTTGTCGCCATTCCACGAGTGGGCGCAATTTTGAAGCGTGACATGTTGGGTATCAATTTACTCGGCGTAAAATTATCTTTCACAATATAAAAAAATTGGGCTAACTTTAATGTTGTCTTATTTTTTTTATTCAAAAATTTTAAATTTTTCCCAAAAATTTGCAAATACGGTGTGATAGAAAGGATTGCAACAACCGCCATTTTATTCTCTAGGGCAGGGGTGTCAAAACTTTTTTCAAAGAGGGCCAGATTTGATGAAGTGAACATGCTTGAGGGCCGACATTTGTTAAACCATTAAAATTTGGTCTAAGTGTGTTCCTCCGAGCACTAATACAATGCCCAACAAGAATTCTATTGCCTTTATGGCTGTGTGTGGTGAAGAGATGAGCTTGGGCGTATTATTTGGATATACCGTATTTATCGGCTTATAACACACACCTTCAATTTAAAAAAGGAAGTTTCAGGAAAAAAAAAATCTTAAATTTTAAATAAAGAACTGTGAAGCAAAATAAGGGTCAGTGCCCATCAATGCAGCCTAATCAGTGGCCATCTGCAGCACCCACCATATTGCCATGAATGCAGCACCCACCGTATTGCCATGAATGCAGCACCCCACTGTATTGCCATGAATGCAGCACCCCACCGTATTGCCATGAATGCAGCACCCCACCGTATTGCCATGAATGCAGCACCCCACCGTATTGCCATGAATGCAGCACCCCACCGTATTGCCATGAATGCAGCACCCCACCGTATTGCCATGAATGCAGCACCCTCCGTATTGCCATGAATGCAGCACCCTCCGTATTGCCATGAATGCAGCACCCTCCGTATTGCCATGAATGCAGCACCCTCCGTATTGCCATGAATGCAGCACCCACCGTATTGCCATGAATGCAGCAACCACCGTATTGCCATGAATGCAGCAACCACCGTATTGCCATGAATGCAGCAACCACCGTATTACCATGAATGCAGCAACCACCGTATTTCCATGAATGCAGCACCCACTAAATTACCATGAATGCAGCACCCACTAAATTACCATGAATGCAGCACCCACTAAATTGCCATGAATGCAGCACCCACTAAATTTGGATATACCGTATTTATCGGCTTATAACACGCACCTTCAATTTAAAAAAAGGAAGTTTCAGGGAAAAAAAATCTTAAATTTGAAATAAAGAACTGTGAAGCAAAATAAGGGTCAGTGCCCATCAATGCAGCCTAATCAGTGCCCATCTGCAGCCTCACCGTATTGCCATGAATGCAGCACCCTCCGTATTGCCATGAATGCAGCACCCTCCGTATTGCCATGAATGCAGCACCCTCCATATTGCCATGAATGCAGCACCCACCGTATTGCCATGAATGCAGCACACACCGTATTTCCATGAATGCAGCACCCACCGTATTGCCATAAATGCAGCACCCACCGTATTGCCATGAATGCAGCACCCACCGTATTGCCATGAATGCAGCAACCACCGTATTACCATGAATGCAGCACCCACTAAATTGCCATGAATGCAGCACCCATTGTAGTGCCATGAATGCAGCACTCACCGTATTGCCATGAATGCAGCACTCACCGTATTGCCATGAATGCAGCACCCACTAAATTGCTATAATTGCAGCACCCATTGTATTGCCATGAATGCAGCACCCACTAAATTGCCATGAATGCAGCCTCACCATTATCATCAGTGCAGCCTGCAGAGGAGACAAGGAGGGGGCGTGACGAGCGCCAACAGACAAACAGGAGAAACTCCTGTTTTCTCGACTGGCCTCTTTAATTGAAAGTCCCGCCTCCTGCGATGGACAGAACAGTTGTCCAATGGCAGCGCAGGAGACGGGACTTCCTTTTACACAGGTGCCGTGTAAACAGGAAATACTCTCCTGTATGCACGGCACTCGTCCCTCTCCTCCAAGGCAGCCAGCATACTATCTTTTGTGGCCCCCGGCGCTCAGGGATTCGTTGGGGCCACAAAAGATATATATATATCAAGATCACCAGGCGGGCCGTCCGAAATCGGGCCGCGGGCCGTGATTGGCCCGCGAGCCGGACTTAGGACATGCCTGCTCTAGGGTGTTAGAAAAAAAATGTATAATGTTTGGGGGGTTCCAAGTCATTTTCTAGCAAAAAAAAATGTTTTTAAATTGTAAACAACAAATCTCAGAAAGAGGCCCAGTCCTTAAGTGGTAAACTATGTTGACTTCTAGTGTGGTTTTGGAGGGGGAGCACTTGTGGAATCCCTTGTTCACCGTCAGCCATGATGTTTGAGAAAATGCAGCGGCCCCCACCCAGCCAGCCACCCCCCCCCCTCTTCCCTCAGCCAGCCAACCACCCCATCACTCAATCGATCGATCGCCTCTCCTCCCTCATTGCTCGATCGACCGCTCATCCATCAGCCCCCCCCCCCCAGCCCTGCACTTACCCCATCCAGGTCACGGGTCCCCCCCACGTCTCCTCCCAGGTTCCAGCGGTCGCTTCTACTCCCGGCCAATCAGGTCTTAGGACTAGTTTCCCGATTGGCCGAGAGTAGAAGCAGGAAGACATTAGTGAATATTTGCTAATGTCACACACCTGGGTGGGCTAGGCTAGCCCACCCTTTTTGAAGCCAATATAGAGCCTCGGGCTCTAAATCAGGGGTCTCAAACCTCCAGCTATTGCAAAACTACAAGTCCCATCATGCCTCTGACTATGGGACTATGGTCATGCTTGTAACTGTCAGTCTTGTAATGCCTCATGGGAATTGTAGTTCTGCAACAGCTGGAGGGCCGTTAGTTTAAGACCCGTGCTCTAAATATGTGCTTAACCACTTGCCGACTTGCTAACGCCGATATACGTCGACAGAATGGCACGGGCAGGCAAAGCAAGGTACCTGTACGTTGCTTTGAATATGCCACCTAGCGGGTGCGCGCCCGTCGCGAGCTCTGTGACCGTGCCAGCGGGACCCACGGACTCGATGTCTGCCGGTGTCCCGTTTTCGTGTCACGGAGCTGCAGAACGGGGAGATGCCTATGTAAACAAGGCATTTCCCTGTTCTGCCTAGTGACAAGACAGTGATCTACTGCTCCCTGTCATCGGGAGCAGTGATCACTGTCGTGTCACTTGTAGCCCAGCCCCCTCACAGTTAGAATCACTCCTTAGGACACACTTAACCCCTTCATCGCCCCCTAGTGTTTAACCCCTTCCCTGCCAGTGTCATTTACACAGTAATCAGTGCATTTTTATAGCACTAATCGCTGTATAAATGACAATGGTCCCAAAATAGTGTCAAAAGTGTGCGATGTGTCCGCCGCAATATCGTAGTCACAATAAAAATCGCAGATCACCGCCATTACTAGTAAAAAAAAAAAACGAATAATAAAAATGCCATAAAACTATCCCCTATTTTGTAGACACTATAACTTTTGCGCAAACCAATCAATATACGCTTATTGCGATTTTTTTTTTTTTTTTTTACCAAAAATATGTAGAAGAATACATATCGGCCTAAACTGAGGAAAAATATATTTTTTTTAAAAAAGAAATGTGGGATATTTATTATAGCAAAAAGTAAAAGATAGTGTTTTTTTCAAAATTGTCGCTCTTTTTTGTTTATAGCACAAACAATAAAAACCACATAGGTGATGAATTACCACCAAAGAAAGCTCTATTTGTGGGGAAAAAAAAGGACGTCAATTTTGTTTGGGTGCAGCGTCGCACGACCGCGCAATTGTCAGTTAAAGCGACCCAGTGCTGAATCGCAAAAAATGGCCCGGTCATTGGGCAGCCAATTTTTCCGGGACTAAAGTGGTTAAAAAAAAACAAAAAACCCCATTGAAATCCATGCATCCGGCACCCTGCATGAAGATTAGGGGCTGGGTGCATGGATTAGGGGGGCGGCACTTCTGCGGCCTGTATGAGTGACCGCCACTGCTTATATGAACTTATAAATATTTTTATATATATGACATGTATATTTTTAAATGGTCACATTGCCTATGTATGTATTTGTTTTTTGCACTATAGCACTTTAACCACTTAAGCCCGGACCATTTTGTAGCTAAAGGACCAGAGGTATTTTCAGAATTTTGCACTGCGCTGCTTTAACTGTAAATTGTGCGGACATGCAATGTTGTACCCAAACGAAATTTGCGTCCTTTTCTTCCCACAAATAGAGCTTTCTTTTAATGGTATTTGATTGCCTCTGCGATTTTTATTTTTTGCGATATAAACGGAAAAAGACTGAAAATTTTGAAAAAAAAATGATATTTTCTACTTTTTGTTATAAGAAAAATTGCATAAACTCAATTTTAGTCATACATTTAGGCCAAAATGTATTCAGCCACATGTTTTTAGTAAAAAAAAATGTCAATAAGCGTATATTTATTGGTTTGCGCAAAAGTTATAGCGTTTACAAACTAGGGTACATTTTCTGAAATTTACACAGCTTTAAATTTATGACTGCCTATCTCATTTCTTGAGGTGCTAAAATGGCAGGGCAGTACAAACCCCCCCAAATGACCCCATTTTGGAAAGTAGACACCCCAAGGAAATTGCTGAGAGGCATGTCGAGCCCATTGAATATTTTTTTTTTGTCTTAAATGATTGAATAATGACAAAAAAAAAAAAATACAAAAAGTTGTCACTAAATTATATATTGCTCACACATGCCATGGTTATATGTGGAATTTCACCCCAAAATACATTTTGCTGCTTCTCCTGAGTACGGGGATACCACATGTGTGGGACTTTTTGGGAGCCTAGCCGCGTACGGGCCCCCGGAAACCAAGCACCGCCTTCAGGATTTCTAAGGGCGCAAATTTTTGATTTCACTCCTCACTACCTATCACCGTTTCGAAGGCCATAAATGGCACAAAACCCCCCCAAATTACCCCATTTTAGAAAGTAGACACCCCAAGGAAATTGCTGAGAGGCCTGTTGAGCCCATTAAATATTTTTTTTTTTTTGTCGCAAGTGATTGAATAATGACAAAAAAAAATTACAAAAAGTTGTCACTAAATGATATATTGCTCACACTTGCCATGGTTATATGTGGAATTACACCCCAAAATACATTTTTCTGCTTCTCCTGAGTACGGGGATACCACATGTGTGGGACTTTTTAGGAGCTTAGCCGCGTACGGGACCCCGAAAACCAAGCACCGCCTTCAGGATTTCTAGGCACAAATTTTTGATTTCACTCCTCACTACCTATCACAGTTTCGAAGGCCATAAAATGCCAAAATGGCACAAAACCCCCCCACATGACCCCATTTTGGAAAGTAGACACCCCAAGCTATTTGCTGAGAAGCATGGTTAGTATTTTACAGCTCTCATTTGTTTTTGAAAATGAAGAAAGAAAATATATATATATATATATATATATATATATATATATATATTATTATTTTTTTTTAAATTTTCAAAACTTTGTGACAAAAAGCGAGATCTGCAAAATACTCACAATATCTCTCAGCAAATAGCTTGGGGTGTCTACTTTCCAAAATGGGGTCATTTGGGGGGGTTTTGTGCCATCTGGGCATTCCATGGCCTCCGAAACTGTGATAGGCAGTGAGAAGTGAAATCAAAAATTTGCACCCTTAGAAAGCCTGAAGGCGGTGCTTGGTTTTTGGGGTCCCGTACGCGGCTAGGCTCCCAAAATGTCTCACACATGTGGTATCACGTACTCAGGAAAATCAACAGAATTTATTTTGGGGTGTAATTCCACATATGCCCATGGCATGTTTGAGCAATATATCATTTAGTGACAACTTTGTGAAAAAAAAAAAAATTGTCTTTTTTCCGCAACTTGTGTCAACATATAAAATATTCCATGGACTATATAGCTTGGGGTGTCTACTTTCCAAAATGGGGTCATTTAGGGGGGTTTTGAACTGTTCTGGCATTTTATACACAACATTAGGAAGCTAACATCCACTCTTCTAACCACTTGAAGACAAAGCCCTTTTTGACACTTTTTGTTTACATGCAAAACATATTTTTTTTTTGCAAGAAAATTATGTTGAACCCCCAAACATTATATATATTTTTAAAGCAAAGGCCCTACAGATTAAAATGGTGGGTGTTGCATTTTTTTTCTACACAGTATTTGCGCAGCGATTTTTCAAACGCATTTATTTTTTGGGGAAGAAATACACTTTTTTTAATTTTAATGCACTAAAACACACTATATTGCCCAAATGTTTGATGAAATAAAAAAGATGATCTTAGGCCGAGTACATAGATACCAAACACGACATGCTTTAAAATTTCGCACAAACGCGCATTGGCGACAAACTACATACATTTTTAAAAGCCTTTACAGGTTACCCCGTTAGATTTACAGAGGAGGTCTACTGCTAAAATTACTGCCCTCGATCTGACCTTCACGGTGATACCTCACATGCATGGTGCAATTGCTGTTTACATATGACGCCAGACCGACGCTTGCGTTCGCCATTGGGCAAGAGCAGGGCAGGACAGGGGTGCTTTTTTTTTTTTTTTTTTTATTATTATTAATTTTGCTTTTTTATTTTATTTTTAAATTGTTCCTTCCATATATTTTTTTTTTTTTTATCATTTTTATTGTTATCTCAGGGAATGTAAATATCCCCTATGATAGCGATAGGTAGTGACAAGTACTCTTTTTTTGAAAAAACTGGGGTCTTCCAGACCCTAGATCTTTCCTCTGCCCTCAAAGCATCTGACCACACCAAGATCGGTGTGATAAAATGCTTTCCCAATTTCCCAATGGCGCTTTTTATATCCGGGGGGGGGACATTCCCTCCCACTGCTTGTAAAAGCAGTCCAGAGGCTAATTAGCCGCTAGGATTGCTTTTACATGAAAGCTGGAGAGATGAGAGATGTTTTATGAGGTGTGTGTATTATGTATGGAATCCATGCCGATCAGCTATCACTTCTATGACCACCCACCTAATATTGAGTAGGTCCTCCTTTCCTGACTCCACCAGACCTCTGAAGGTACGCTGTGGTATCTGAACATCAAGCCCCCACTAGCAGATCCTGTAAGTTGAAATGTGGGGCCTCCATGGATCAGATTGTTTTTTTCCAAGACCATCCCACAGATGCTCGATTTGAATTGAGATCTGGAGAACTTGAAGGCCAAGTCAACTTCTCCAACTCATCGTTGTCTTCTTCAAACCATTCTCGCAGTGTGGCGGGGGCGCATTATCCTGCTGTAAGAGGCCACTTCCATCAGGGAATACCGTTTCCATGAAGGGGGTGTACCAACAAATGTTTAGGTAGGTGGTAAATGTCACGCTTGTAAAAGCAGTCCAGAGGCTAATTAGCCACTAGGATTGCTTTTACATGAAAGCCGGCCGCTGGCTGAAAAGAATGATACCAAGATGATACCTAAACCCGCAGGCATCATTCTGGTATAAACATTCAAAGTCCAGCAACATACCAGTACGTTGCTGGTCCTTGTTGGACATGTATTGTAATCTTTTTTTCATGCAGCCTGTTGGCTGAACGAAAAAAGAGATTGATCGGTGGGTATGCCCACCATTAGAATACCGCCATTCATCCACCCACTTCTAATGATGGGCATACATGCACCATTTATATATGCCGAAGCATTGGGGCATCCTCCCGCAAAAAAGTTATGCCGCACACACATGGTCAAACTTTTCCACGGGCAAGCCTCCGTCGGAATTTCGACCGTATGTACGCGGCATTAGGAGCAAAATCGCTCCTCCGCTCCTCCGCCCCTGCTGCCCCCATGCTTCGGCATATATGCTTTTTTTTTTTTAACTGTGGTGGTGAAATCACCTCCTACAGCACTGGAGTCGCAGGGATCAGGCCTGTCTCTGCGAACGCTGCAGTTATGTGTGTTGTGTTTTGTAAGTGACAGTGATCGATCGATACTGCACTTGGGTGGGCTGGGCTGGACGGAGGGGCAAAACGCAGGTGCTAGCAGGTATCTGGGCTGATCCCGCTAACACTGCGTTTTTGGGAACCCTAAACTGCTGGGGACGCTAGTATAGAGCTGATCAGATCAGATATTGATCTGTTCAGATACACCCCCCTTAGTGGTATAGTATGCTTCACGCGTGGGTGTTAGCGTTACTGGCATTAACCTGACGCTGCCTGGGGTGTGACGCAGACCCTCTCTGAAGCTAAAACCTAATTGATATCACCCGCCGGGCGATCAGGGGGTTAAACCTTTATTGGGTTATATACGGCGGGTGCCCTGACACTATAAAAAGCAAACTAACTAACCAGCGTCACCCGTAACACTTATATGGTGATCACTGGTGAAAGGGTTAACTAGGGGCAATCAGGGGGTTAAAACCTTTATTAGATAATATATGGGGGTACCTGACGCTATATAAAAACCTGCGGCGAACCTAAAAAAAATTACTGGCTACCGTTCTGCATCACCGACACTAAGACAGCGATCAGAAAAACGATCGCTTAGCGACAGTGGTGATAGGGGGTGAAAGGGTTACCTGGGGGGCGATCAAGGGGGTTAAACCTTTACTAGATAATATATTGGGGTACCTGACGCTATAAAAACCTGCGGCGAACCTAAAAAAAAAATTACTGGCTACCGATCTGCATCACCGACACTAAGACAGCGTTTAGAAAAACGATCGCTTAGCGACAGTGGTTATAGGGGGTGAAAGGGTTACCTGGGGGGCGATCAAGGGGGTTAAACCTTTATTAGATAATATATTGGGGTACCTGACGCTATAAAAACCTGCGGCGAACCTAAAAAAAATTACTGGCTACCGATCTGCATCACCGACACTAAGACAGAGTTTAGAAAAACGATCGCTTAGTGACAGTGGTGATAGGGGGTGAAAGGGTTACCTGGGGTGCGATCAAGGGGGTTAAACCTTTATTAGATAATATATTGGGGTACCTGACGCTATAAAAACCTGCGGCGAACCTAAAAAAAATTACTGGCTACCGATCGGTATCACCGACGCTAAGGCAGCGATCAGAAAAATGATCGCTTAGCGACAGTGGTGATAGGGGGTGAAAGGGATATCTGGGGGGCAATCAGGGAGTTAAACCCTTATTAGGGGGGGGTTAGGGGGCTACACTGGACCTAAAACTGACTGTAGTGACACTTTTACAGTCACAAATGTCACTGATTGCAGTGATCAGTAAATAAATGGTCACTGCAATCAGTGACACTGTGACTGGGGGCTGGGGGGTGATCTGGGGGGGGCGATGTATGTCCTTATGTGTTCTGGTGTCAGTGTAGTGTTTTGTGCACTGACCTGATGTCTTCTCTTGTACGGCGCTCGGTATATGTGAGCGCCGCACCAGAGATGACATCACTTCCTCCTGCTTCCTCTGCCTGTGTGTGACAGAGGGGGCCTTTTCATTCGCCGGGAGCGATCGCGAGGGGGTGGCCGGAATCCAACGGCTGCCCCCTCATCCTGGATCGCTCCCGAACGATTAACGGCCACTCACTGTATAGGAGGGGCGTCCGATTGGACCCCCCAACTGTACAAAGGCAATCACGTACACTCTACGTGATTGTGCCTGTCGGTGCCATTCTGCCGACGTATATATACAGTGAGCGGTCGTTAAGTGGTTAATGTTTATTATTTTCTGAAGGGAAAGATATTTGATCACATATTTGGGCACTCCTGATATTGGGGAAGGTGCAATATAACACAGTTGGGGCCTTAACTGTTGGGGGTGCTTACACATTCTAAAGCGCACACTTTTAACATTTGTTTTCAAATGAGGGAGGTGAATTGTAGTCTCCGAGTAGTGGATTTTGCACATTGTTATTAACTTTAATCACTATTTGCTGGCAGCGCGATTTACACTTTTATATTCTGCTACATATCTCTGGTAAAAAAAATCACAATAATGAATTGGTTTGTGTGAAGGTTATAGGATCTACAAACTAAAGTATATATATTTTAAAATGTATCAATTCTGAAGTACTGTCGGTAGAGAGAGGAGGGGAGAGAGAGAGAGAGGGGAGGGGGAGAGAGAGAGGAAGGGGGAGAGAGAGGAGAGGGGGATAGAGAGAGAGAGAGCGCGGGGGGGGGGGGGATACAGGGAGATAGAGAGGGGGAGGGGGGTGAGGAGGAAGAGGGTCAGAATAAGGGGTATAATGTCAGCAGACCTTCTAAGATTCTTTTAAATGATGTTCTGTGCTAGGAGTTCTTGGCACGGCTGTTGTTCATATGTGTATAGTATATGAATAAGACGTGTCTGTACATCTGCCATTCAACACAACAGGACAAAGAGCAGACACTGAAGGAAAGGCGTGACAATGGTTCGTGCAGTAAAAGTACTTGCACAATCTTGCTGCTAGCTTCATAAGAAGAACCATAAGACATTTTAGATACAGTCGTAATAACAATAACCCACTTTTTATGTTGATGCACTGCAATAAACCATATGTAATCACACTGAATAGAGTGCACCAGTGACCCCAGTCCCCACCAGTATATCACTGCTAGCACTGAACATCACAGCAAAGGTTAATGATATACTGTATTTTTGTACATCGTTTAGTGATCAGATAGAGTTGCTATGCTGTATTGCTGCTGCTCAGTGGAATGCTGTGCTTTGTGCTGGCTGAAGGACCCTACAAGCAGAGCCCCACCCCCCCCTGCACTCAGCCCATGTAGTATGACTAGTCACTGTAATTCACATTCCAACACTGAAACCATAACTCAAGCAAGGTTCACTGCCGGTCTTTTTTTCCAGAAACCCCTACACAGACCTTTTGACCAGAAGACACGCTGTTGCAGGGAATTCAGAGGCTCATATTGCCCCTCACTGTGCAATCCTCACAGAACAAACCCCATTGTGTACTTTAAAGCCTCGTACACACGATCGGATTTCCATCGGACAAATCCGTGGATTTTTGTCCGAAGGGCGTTGGCCGTGAACTTGTTCTGCATACAGATGGCAGAACGGCAGAACTTTTTCAGCCAACATTCACGAAACTACGTGGTTTTTCAGCTCTTTACCGCCCCCCTTTGGGCAACTTCTGCTAATGTTGTCTGATAGTTAGCATTGGTTCGGAGCATGCGTGTTTGTACTTTGGATTTTAGTCCGACGGACTTGTGTACACACGATCGGATAATCCGACGGAACACATTTGTTGTCGGACAATTTGAGAGCATGGCTATCCAACATTTGTTGTCAGAAATTCCAACAACAATTGTCCGATGGAGCATACAGACAGTCGGATTATTCGACAAAACCCTTCCATCACACAATTGTTGTCGGAATATCCGGTCGTGTGTACGAGCCTTAAAAGTGGGGTATGCCTGTACAGGACAGCACAGAATGACAAGCAATGTAAGCCAGGCATGACGTTCCTGTATCGGAGGATAGCATATCTTCAGATCATTAGACACATCTTTTCTTTCTCTCCTCACAGACACTCCTGTCTGCAGCCACTTGCTCAGCCACTCTCCCTTCCTGTCCTGAGCATTAACGGTTGCCAGTCAAGAGAGGAGCTCTGAGCATTCATGCAGAAGGAGTGGTTGAAGGAGGAAGACAACAGCTATATGGCTCACATTCCTAACAATTCTTGCTACATGCATCCAGCTTACATTCTTAGTGGCATTAGGTCAGTCGCAGCAGTGCACGTTCTGTGTCCTCTTCTCGCCCTCCATTTCCGGAACCTCCTCTAAAATTCAAATGTGCTGGGCTGGGGGAGAGGGCGGGTTACAGTTCCACCCTCATTGTCTGAGAAGGCAGTGGAAAGGCGGAGCAACCGCATAGTCGGCATTTTAACAGACAGTGTGTAACATACGTACTTTAAATGCCAATTTCTCAGCCATACAACTCTGTACCCAAATTAAATTTATATATTTTTTTTCCCACAAAAATAGAGCTTTCTTTTGGTGGTATTTGATCACCACTGGGGTGCTAAGAACAAAAAAAGACAGAAAATTTTTAATTTTTTTTTATATTTCCTACTTTTTGGGCCAAAAATTTGGGCCAAAATGTATTCTGCTACATGTCTGTGGTAAAACAATCCTAATAAGTGTATACTAACTGGTTTGTGTTAAAGTTATAGCATCTACAAACTACAGTGTATATGGAATTTATGCAGCTTTTACTTTTTGACTTCCAATCACATTTCTTGAGGTGCTGAAATCAGACACTCTAAGGTTTTTGCTGAAAGGCATGTTGAGTGCATGTAAAGAAAAAAAATTTCCACAAGTGTAGCGAGGTCCCCTTTAAGACTCCCGGGACTACCTTGCCCAGAATCCCTTTCGGCAATGTTTTCACCCCAGAGACTCATGGGAGGGGTTATAAAAGGAGGAGGCGAGGCTGGGCTCGGCCTCTTTGGGACACGAGACTTCAGTGACTGATCCTTCTGTGCGGATGTGCCATAGTGCAAGGCCTGAAGCCTGAGGCCTTGCGCAGCACCAAAGAGCCTTCCACCCCACTGCGAGCCTGGGTGGCATCTGACTTCGCTTGTCTACAGCCTTGGTTGGATCGGGGACCCGATTGCTGGGGACACTGTGTGTGTGAGGACACAGTCGGTGGAAGTTCCCGGACTGGGATCACGTCCGGAGGGGTGAGCGAGCGTATGCTCAGACCATATACTGTTGTTGCTAATGTGCCTATAGACTGCCGTGGCCCACAAGTTTATATCTGATACTCTCACTGGAGATCCATATCAGAGCTGAACTCAGAGGTTCTTCAGTAAAGTGTTTATTTCATCACAATCTTCCCACTGGATTACAAATGTTATTCTGTCATGTGCACCACCTTTAAAGAATTGCCGGTGAAGAAACCATCATCCCCTATAGACTGAGTTTTAGATATCTGAGCCAGGCCTGGCCAGCTAGTTAGTTCATTTAGTTACTGCGCCACAGGGCGCCTAGTTAACGGTCGCCCACGCGGCACACCTTTACTGTTCATTTAATGCATAGTATGTTTATTGCTGCAGGGCTCTGCAACTTATTACCTGTAAACTGTTACCACTGTTAACCTTTCTTTACCATAAGCTTAAAGTAAATTTGATACCCCTTTCATTATTGCCTTGATGTCTGAGTTTACTCATACAGTATAAGAAATATATTGCTGCCATAACTAACTGTGCCAGTAGGGGGTCGAGTACATTGCCGGGGGTTGGCGGAGCTGTCTTCAGGGCCCAAACCAAATCTGCGGCCTTCTTAGTTGAAGGTATTGCTACACGTGGGGGTTCTCGTCCGGGATCCTGATACAGCAATTAAACGCCAGAGGTGTCGGCATGGACCCACAAGGAATAAGAGCGTGGTGTGAAGCGGCAAAGGGGAGGAATGGTCAATTGAAACGATAGAGGAGTTAATGGAGTCAGTGACCCCAGATCACACACCGTGGGTGATGGGAATAAAGTCAGACCCAGACATTTCATACCAGTATGCACTAGTGGAGTACTTGGACGGGATGCCAGAGGCTTGTAAGCGCAACTGTGTACAGACGCCAGATAATAGATCCTATAGGTTGGCGCACGCAATTAAGAAGGAGCCATCACCAACGGGATCACCGCAGGCTGCGGCCCATACCCCACCTGAAAGAGGAGATAGGGCGACGCCTCCGGTGGCGCCTGCACCTGTCACTGCTATATCACCAGAACTGATAAATGCAATAGGGGATCTGCTAACCAAGTGTCAGAAGACAAGCACGGTGCTTGTAGAGACTAGCTACCGGAGACTAAAGACATTCTCAGGGAAGCTCCCTGTCCCTGCAGGGGAAGAAGATTTTGATACCTGGGTGGAGCAGGCATTACAAGTAGTGGAGGCATGGGAGGTGCCTGAAGCGCAGAAGAGGCAACGAGTGATAGAAAGCCTTAAAGGCGCAGCAGCAGAAGCAGTGAAAAGTTTTCGGTTTGGGAATGCAGACTGCACGGCTCAAGACTGTCTAGCCATGCTACAGGAAGAGTTTGGTCAATTGGAAAAGGTGACAGAGATGGTCTACCAATTTGAACATACTTTCCAACAACCGAAGGAGAAACTTTCAGAGTATGTTAGAAGACTGAACAGGTTGCTGTGCAAGATTGTGTTGAAGAAGGGAATGAAGCCCCAAGATACAGATGCGGCAAGAATGAAACAAGTTTTAAAGGGAGCGTTACGCTCGGATCCAGTCTGGCTGCACCTGAAAACCTTGGGAGGAGGAACGTTACTGACTTATGCTGACTTGATAAAAATCATCAGAGATGAGGAGGCGCTACAACAGGACCAGCAAATGATTAAGACAAATGTTGTACCCGCACAGGTGCTAGTCAATCCAGTGATGACCCCTGAAAGAGACTCAGAGGTAGACACTCTAAAAGCTCAAATGTCCAAGGTGTTAGAGATGTTGACCTCTCTGATGGCAAAAGACCCAGAGGGTCCCAAGAGAGAAGTACCAAGGAAGGAATTATTCCCAATTGCCTCAGCACCCGCATCTTTACAAGAATAGGGAGATATAGTCTGCTTTAACTGTGGAGGAATTGGCCATATTGCAGCTACATGTTCCAGTCCCAAGAAGAAGAAACCAGATAACCGCAAGCCGGCGGGAAACTCCAGAGGGCCCCGGTGAAGGAGTCAACCGGGTGCCCATCACTTTCAGTGAGCTCCAAGCTGAATGCGAAGCAGAAGAAAAGAGGAAATAAAACACCTCAGAAGAAACACAACATTCCTCAACAGAGACACACCCCAGAGAAAGGGGGCAAGACCCCTCAGAAGAGGCATAGCATTCCCCAAAGGGGATGCACACCTAAGAAAAACAATAATGTCCCTCAACGGGTCCCTACACCCATTGAAAGGAGGGAAATCAATGCATACCAGGCTCAAGAAAGATTAAAGTCCAAAGGGAATTGGACGAGAGAGAGACCGAAAGGAAAGGGTCAGAAGAAGGTGACCCCTGCCAGGCCATATCCGGAGAAGCTGGTAGGCCCATCTCCTATAGTGCCCATTCAAGTGGAGGGAGTCTACACCAGAGCCATCTTGGATACTGGGGCACAAGTGACCCTGTTATACTGAGATTTCTACGATAAGCACTTGAGTCACCTGCCCATCCAGAAGATAGAGGAACTAGAAATATGTGGGATTGGAACCCAGAATTTCCCCTACGATGGCTATCTGCCCGTCAAGATGATCTTTGACCCATCTGTGGCTGGAAAAGCCGAAGTGTTTGACACCCTGGCAGTTGTGTGCCCTCGGCCGCCAGGAGCCAACAAGAGTTCCCTTATAATATGGACGAACACGGACCTGGTCCGAAGACTTCTGACCCCTCTAGTGAAAGAGAAGGGGCAAGCGGCCACCAAGATCCACCCCATGCTGAAGACGGCCTACCAACGGCTGGTCCTAGAGCAGAAGACCCCTGGAGAGGGGATAGGGAAGGTGTGGAGACTTGGAAGAGAAGGGGTAGTGTTGCAACCGGGTGAAGTAACCTGTCTCAGAGCCACTGTGAAGCTTACTTGGGAGCAGCCTGGACCCTTTATCATGTTGGAGTCCGACCCAAGGGAAGAGTCCCCTGGTCTGGAAGTGATACCAGAAGTTATTTCACTGAAGGCTCTGAAGAAGGCCCATTGTAGAGTTCCGGTGAGTGTCAGGAACAATACAGATGACCCCATGGAAATCCCAGCTAGGATGCTGCTTGCCCAGGTGAGCCCTGCTGCCCCTGTTACCCTGTTGGAAGTCAAGGGGATAGGTGAAGGAGGAGATGCTTGGGAGAAGCTATCCATGGCAAACCCGAATCTGCCCAGGGCTTGGAAAGAGAGAGCCAAGGCCCAGTTGACCAGATGGGAGAAGATCTTCTCTAAAGATGAGTTCGATGTGGGGTGTGCAAGGAGTGCCACCCATCGGATCCGCCTCCAAGAAGATAAGCCCTTCAGAGAGAGGGTCAGGCGGGTCCCACTAGCAGATCTGGAGGATCTAAGGGAACAACTTGCAGAACTCAAGAGGACTGGTGTGATACGGGAGTCTAGAAGCCCCTATGCCTCCCCGATAGTGGTGGTCAGGAAGAAGAATGGATCGTTGAGGCTCTGTATTGACTACAGGACTCTTAACAGGAGAACCATACCCGACCAGTACACCACTCCGAGGATAGAGGATGCCCTACAGAGCTTGTCCGGAGCCAAGTGGTTCAGCGTTATGGATCTCAAGAGCGGGTACTATCAGATCCAGTGGCGGCTGGTGCTCACATTTTTTGGGGGGGCGCAAACAAACTGAAAAAAAATAAATCATCAATTGCCGCCACTGTGCCCATTAAACGCAGCCACTGTGCCCAAACGCCACTAGTTTGTCCCCAAATGCAGCCCGTTTCTCCCCCATATGCAACCAGTTTCTCCCCCATAATACAGCCAGTTTCTCCCCCATAATACAGCCAGTTTCTCCCCCATATGCAGCCAGTTTCTCCCCCATATGCAGCCAGTTTCTCCCCCATAATACAGCCAGTTTCTCCCCCATAATACAGCCAGTTTCTCCCCCATAATACAGCCAGTTTCTCCCCCATATGCAGCCAGTTTCTCCCCCATAAGCAGCCAGTTTCTCCCCCATAAGCAGCCAGTTTCTCCCCCATAAGCAGCCAGTTTCTCCCCCATAATACAGCCAGTTTCTCCCCGATATGCAGCCAGTTTCTCCCCCATATGCAGCCAGTTTCTCCCCCATATGCAGCCAGTTTCTCCCCCATATGCAGCCAGTTTCTCTCCCATATGCAGCCAGTTTCTCCCCCATATGCAGCCAGTTTCTCCCCCATAATACAGCCAGGTTCTCCCCCATAATACAGCCAGGTTCTCCCCCATAATACAGCCAGTTTGTCCCCCATATGCAGCCAGTTTGTCCCCCATATGCAGCCAGTTTGTCCCCCATAATACAGCCAATGTGTCCCCTATATGCAGCCAGTTTCTCCCCCATATACAGCCAGTTTCTCCCCCCCAGCCCTGCACTTACCTTCCTCGAGTCAGCGCCGTCCTTCTTCCATCCTCGATGTCTTCTCCCGCCCTCGATGTCACTTCAGCCAATCAGGTTACCGATAACCAGACCCGGTGAACCTGATTGGCCAGGGAACGCACCCCTGTGCGTCCTCTCATTAGATATTTAGAAGCCGATTACAGCCCTCAGGCTGTAGTCGGGAAGCCTATCAGAGCCTGTTGGCTCTGATAGGCACTTCTAAAGGCCAATCAGATGCTGTGATTCAGATTGCCGGCGCTCAAGGGGCCGGCCATCTTAATAGTGGGCGGCAGCAATACATAGGTTCATGCAATGCATGAACCTATGTATTGTTGTGAGTGACGGCCGGGCGCAGAAGCGAGCGGTAGCGGCGCTTCTGCACCCACTATGGTTGCGCCGCCATGTGTGAAAAAAAGACAAAAAAAAAACTCTTAAAGGGCCCGTTTTATTTATTTATTTTTTGGTGACCACAGGAGGGGGGGCGGCGCCCGGGCGCCCCCTATGGACGGGCCGCCACTGATCAGATCCCAGTGCACCCAGAAGACAAGGAGAAGACAGCTTTCATAACCCCAGTGGGGTTCTTTGAATTTGACCGGATGCCCCAAGGTCTGTCTGGAGCCCCAGCTACTTTCCAACGTCTCATGGAGAAGACTGTAGGAGACATGAACCTTATTGAAGTCCTTGTATACCTGGACGATGTCATTGTCTTTGGAAGAACCCTGGAGGAACATGAGGGGAGGCTGGAAAAAGTCTTGAGGAGACTCAGTGAGGAGGGACTCAAGCTTTCACCTGAGAAGTGTCAGTTCTACTAGTCTTCTGTGAACTACCTGGGGCACATAGTGTCTGAAGAAGGGGTGGCCACAGACCCTGAGAAATTGGAGGCAGTTACCTCCTGGCCACGACCCACCACAGTAACAGAACTCAGATCCTTCTTAGGGTTCTGCTCCTATTACAGGAGGTTTGTGGAGGGATTCGCCCAAATTGCTAGACCATTGAATGAACTGCTCAAGACTGAGGGAGAAGAGGATGACTCAGGGCCCAGGAAGCCGGGAGAGTCCATCAGAGATCAGTGGAATCAGAAGTGTGAAGAGGCCTTCCAGGCATTGAAGAGCCTGACCACTGCTCCAGTCTTGGCCTACGCAGACCCAACCAAACCCTATGAACTACACGTAGATGCTAGTCATGACGGTCTGGGAGGAGTACTTTATCAAGAACACGAAGGGCAACAACGGCCTGTTGCCTACGTGAGTAGGAGCCTGACCCCCTCTGAGAAAAACTACCCCACTCACAAGCTGAAGTTCCTGGCCCTTAAGTGGGCAGTAGTAGACAAGCTCAAAGACTACCTGTATGGGGCGGAGTTCACTGTGAAGACCGACAACAACCCCCTGACCTACCTATTCACTACAGCAAAGCTGGACGCCACTGGACACAGGTGGCTGGCCGCATTGTCTGGATTCAATTTCAGCCTAAAGTACAGGCCAGGGATTGGGAATCGAGATGCAGACGCTTTGTCCAGAAGATCTCATGGTCCCACCCATGACATGGAAGACTGGACTCAAGTGGCACCAGACGGGGTGCGGGCCCTATGTCAGGGGGCTGAATTGCAAGCCAGAGGGGGCTCAGGGGCGGAAGAGATAGGAGTTACCATGGTAGGAGTCCCCAAACAATACTGTGGAGTAATTCAACTGGAGGAAGGCCATCTGCCAAAGCTGTCCAAGAAGGAGCTAAGATGTGACCATTTAGAAGACCCCATGGGGAAATTAGTTCTGGAAGCCCTGGAGAATCAGGATCCAAACAGACTTCTGAGTCACTCCTCAAAGGAAGCTCGCCTGTTGAGGAAAGAGTGGGACAGGTTACAGGTGCATCAGGGAGTGGTCTACCGAAGGGGCCCCTCTGATGACCTGGAAGATAAATGGCAATTGTTTCTTCCGGAAAAACACAGAGAGACTGTTCTGATTGCCCTACATGACAATCATGGCCACTTAGGGGCGGAAATGACCTTTCAACTTGTCAGAAGTCGGTTCTATTGGCCCTGCATGAGGGCAGAAGTAGAAGAGTACTGCCATTCGTGTGCACGCTGCATCCAGAGGAAGACTTTACCGCATCAAGCTGCCCCAATGGGCCATCTACAGAGTCAAGGCCCAATGGATCTGGTATGCATTGATTTCCTCTGCCTCAAACCCGATCTGAGTGGACTAGGAAATGTTCTGGTGATAACCGATCATTTCACCCGGTATGCCCAAGCTTTCCCAACCAAAGATCAGAAGGCTTCCACAGTAGCCAAGGTACTTATGGAGAAGTATTTTGTCCATTATGGGCTGCCCCAGCGACTTCATTCAGATCAAGGAAGGGACTTTGAGAGTCGACTGATCCGGAAACTCCTGGATTCATTGGGAATCAAGAAGACTCGAACTACACCTTACCACCCACAGGGAGATGCTCAGCCGGAGAGGTTTAACCGAACTTTGCTCAACATGTTGGGGACTCTGGAAAGTGAGGAAGCAACATTGGAGCAAACACATAGCAGCTATAGTAAATGCTTACAACGGCACCACCAGGGATGCTACAGGCTACTCCCCATATCGACTCATGTTTGGGAGAGAAGCGAGATTACCTGTAGACTTGGCCTTTGGCACCTCTTTAGACCATTCCTCAGCCACATCCCACAAAGGATATTTGGACAGGCTCAGACACAGCCTGAAAGTAGCCTATGAACAAGCTCAAGCAGCCTTAGATCAAAGGGGAGCTCGAAACAAAAGAAACTTCGACTTGAAGGTCCGGGTACAAGACCTGCAGCCCGGGGACCGAGTACTGCTACGCAATCTGGGGGTCCCTGGAAAACACAAACTTGCAGACAGATGGAGATCTGAACCCTATGTCATCTGTAGGAAGTTGCCGGGCCTACCTGTCTACAAGTTGAAGCCAGAAGGAAAGGTAGGCCCACTGAAGACGTGGCATCGAAACCACCTGCTCCCACTTGCTGAAGCAGTCAGGATACCTCCAGTGAGAGACTCCCCTGAACCAGTTTCTATTCTGGATACCCCCAGGCCAAACACTCGGTCCCAGACCTCTCGGACTGAAGATACAGAAGCTTCTGAACTCAGTGGAGATGAAGAGAGAGAGCTTGACTGGCTGTGGCCTTCCCCAACTCAAGGGACTTCTGCTATAGATCTTCCAACTACTGAAGACACTATAGATACACAACTGAATGCAGAAGCCGCTGAATTCATCCCATCTAGTCCTTCATTTGATTACTGGGAAGATGCCCGTGATGTTTACCCTGAACAGGACCCTAGAGACTCTATGTATCCCTTGGCTCCTGAAGCAGATGTTACAGAGCCTGCCGTGTTGCCAGAGCCTGTTACAGAAGAAGAGCCTGTGGCGCCAGAGCCAGAAACCCCAAGGGAACAAAGGGCTCGCAGAGTCATAAGGCCTCCCAGAAAGTTGACCTACCCACAAATGGGGAAGAGCTCAGAAGATTCTGTGATCACTGCTAGGAGGAGTGTAGAGAATCCGGACCCCTCCACTGTACATTTGGTAGAGGGCAACCCCCACTCACTCTCTGGCACAGTTAGGCAGGTCACTCAGGATAGTGTGACCTGTGGGAAAGGGAATCCAACCCCTCGGTTTTGGTGGGAATTCCCTATGCCAACCTCTTATGCAATGTTGTCTGGGGTTGTACGCAGTGTATGCTAAAGTTTCTTTGGGGACCAAAGAATTAAAGTGGGGGGAGTGTGTAGCGGGGTCCCCTTTAAGACTCCCGGGACTACCTTGCCCAGAATCCCTTTCGGCAATGTTTTCACCCCAGAGACTCATGGGAGGGGTTATAAAAGGAGGAGGCGAGGCTGGGCTCGGCCTCTTTGGGACACAAGACTTCAGTGACTGATCCTCCTGTGCGGATGTACCGGAGTGCAAGGCCTGAGGCCTTGCGCAGCACCAAAGAGCCTTCCACCCCACTGCGAGCCTGGGTGGCATCTGACTTCGCTTGTCTACAGCCTTGGTTGGATCGGGGACCCGATCGCTGGGGACACTGTGTGTGTGAGGACACAGTCGGTGGAAGTTCCCGGACTGGGATCACGTCCGGAGGGGTGAGCGAGCGTATGCTCAGACCATATACTGTTGTTGCTAATGTGCCTATAGACTGCCGTGGCCCACAAGTTTATATCTGATACTCTCACTGGAGATCCATACCAGAGCTGAACTCAGAGGTTCTTCAGTAAAGTGTTTATTTCATCACAATCTTCCCACTGGATTACAAATGTTATTCTGTCATGTGCACCACCTTTAAAGAATTGCCGGTGAAGAAACCATCATCCCCTATAGACTGAGTTTTAGATATCTGAGCCAGGCCTGGCCAGCTAGTTAGTTCATTTAGTTACTGCGCCACAGGGCGCCTAGTTAACGGTCGCCCACGCGGCGCACCTTTACTGTTCATTTAATGCATAGTATGTTTATTGCTGCAGGGCTCTGCAACTTATTACCTGTAAACTGTTACCACTGTTAACCTTTCTTTACCATAAGCTTAAAGTAAATTTGATACCCCTTTCATTATTGCCTTGATGTCTGAGTTTACTCATACAGTATAAGAAATATATTGCTGCCATAACTAACTGTGCCAGTAGGGGGTCGAGTACATTGCCGGGGGTTGGCGGAGCTGTCTTCAGGGCCCAAACCAAATCTGCGGCCTTCTTAGTTGAAGGTATCGCTACACAAGTTTTTGGAAAATGACAAAAAAAAAATATTGTTTTTGTTCTACACAAAATTGTTGCTTTACATATTTCTTGCTTGTGTCTCGGGTATATGTGGAATTACAGCCCAAACCACATTCTGCTACTCCTTCCAAGTATGGTGATATACCAAATAAAGTTTTTGGCAGCCTAGCCTAGTACTGGGGCCGAAAACCAATGACCACCTTCAAGCTTTCAAAGGGCACAATTCCCTCATTTAATTTCTTGACTACTTATCACATGTTTGGAGGCCCTGAAATGCCAGGATAGTACAAATACACCCCCCCCCCCCCCCACAATGAACATATTTTTTTGAAAGTAGACACTGCAAGGAATTTTCTAAGAGGCATGGTAAGCATTTTGCAGATCAATTTTTTTGCCACAAGGTTTTGAAAAATGAAAAAAGGAAATTTTCGTTTTTTTTTTTTCTTCTATTTTCCAAAAACTTGTGGCAACGAATGAGATCTGCAAAATACTCACCATGCCTCTTAGCAAACACCTTAAAGTGTCTACTTTCCCAAAAGGGTTCATATATATATATATATATATATATTGCTTATTTGTCATTTTCCCCAAAACTTGTGGCAAAAAATATCCATGGACTCAACATGCCTTTCAGCAAATACAGTAAAACCTTGGATTGCAACAGAATTCGTTCCAGAAATATGCTTGTAATCCAAAGTACTTGTATATCAAAGCAAATTTCTCCATAAGATATAATGGAAACTCAGATGATTCGTTCCACAACCATTTATTCATAGGTCTTTTAGTTTATAGTCCATATAAAAATATTTTAGTAATGTGATAGGTTGTGTAACCATAAAATATCCATCCACAAATGACAGCCTCCACAAGGGGATTAGAAGCAAAATCCAGCAGGAACTACAGTGTATATAAGAGAAGAGAGGCACCTCTAAATGTAGCAATATGGTTTCATTGAATGAAGGTACAACATTTAGCAACTCACATGGTTGATGATTAAAAGAGGCATATTTAAGTATGCAGGCATCTGGGGTAAAGCTGTCCACATAGACCATCCTCCGCACTGCCAGCGCCTCTGTCTGTCTGCAATTGTGATCAGGAAGACTACCCTGCAGTATAGCGATCTGAAAGTGAGGCTTGAAGCGCTTGTGGAGCGCAACGTGGATGGGATGACGTTGATGGCGGTGCGGAGGACAGTCTATGTGGACAGCTTTACCCCGTATGCCTGCATACTTAAATGTGCCTCTTTTAAAGCGGAGTTCCACCCAAAAATTGAACTGCTTTTCGGAACCATCCCCCCCCTCCGGTGACACATTTGGCACCTTTCAGGGGTGAGGGGGGTTCAGATACCTGACTACTTTCCGGGCATAGACTCCCTCCTGTGTACCAAAGACTCTCTCCTGTGTACCTGTTGAAGACTTGCCTGGCTGACGTCCCTTGTGGTTCCTGATCCTGCTTGCTGTTCCACTACGCTGATTCTCCGGTTTCCTGATTTCCTGGCCTGTCCTGAAGTACACTGATCTCTGGCTTGTCTGACTATCTATTCCATTTACCAAACTCTGGCTATGATTTGACTATGTTGCTCTGTTTGCATTTTTACTATTATTATTATTAAACAAGTGTGATTTTAACTGCACTTCTGTCTCAGTCTGTTTCATGATTTCGGACACCATGTGAGTTGCTAAATGTTGTACCTTCATTAAATGTGAACCATATTGCTACACTTGGAGGCGCCTCTCTTCTCTTTTATACTCAGTTGTGACATGACGCTACTTGTATATTGTAAAAGGGTGGGGGTGATGAGGGACACTTGTTAAATCTATTAGTGTCTCCTTCCTAGGCGTTTCGTTCCAAAATTCAATAGAGCCAGGTTATCTTCAACAACGTGTGAGTTTATTCTTCAAAAAGACAAGCAAAAGACAATGCTTACATAATGACAGCTGGTAACACATGGTAAGATGGTTGCTTCAGAAGGAGGAATGAGGTGTCAGATGGTATGATGGTACATCTTCGAGCAGGGTCCCTTCTCCTGACCTTCCATAGTGAAGGGTCACTTCTCCACCATCTTCCTAACTCATGTTCACTTGTGAGGCATTATTATACTGCTAGTAGAGCAAAGCTAAGCATAATTTACATTTAGCATCGCTTCAAGGAAGGTGATGATGCTACTGTCACAGAAGTAACACCCACTTGTGTATATTAAGTAGATACTAAATGAACTAAGAAATGGACTTTTGACGGCACATGGGTAAAAAATTTAGAAATCTATTTATTTTATTTTAAAAAAGTAGTAAAAAATACATAAATACTTTCAGAATTATCAAGATGATAATTACTAATACATGACCCAGGGTAATTCTCTAGTATCGCTTCAAAAACTACAGTAACATAGGTAAACTCAATAATAAAGGAGATGCATATCCAGTAGACAGGAGATGATGATACAGTGTACACATGAAGAGAGTGACATTAGCCGTGGGTCCAGTATGTAAAATTGTGGTCTTGAATTGCTCTACATGTTTTGCGTATAGTAACGCTTCCTCAGGAGCATGATAATAAACAGGTTGAGTTAGGAGATGTAACACGAGTCTGGGTATTAATAAGTTGGCAAACTATCTAAAATAAGTAGCCAATTGATTTAGTAGAAATCATAATAATAAACGACAGCAGGAAGGTGAAACAAAACACAGTGTCATGGATATGCAGTAGTGTTTGTCTGTCAGCTTACCTTCCTTCCCATGTGTTCATCTTAGAGGCCAGAACCCTTTCACCTGGCTTCCTTTATAATCTCCTCCCAGCCTGACTCCACCCCAGGCCCTATCACAGAACACTATATTAACCTGTGCACTGCAAGCCTGCTTTGCTGATCAACGTGTTTGTTAGGCATTGTGTGTTTGGGTTCCTGCCTGCCGTGTGCTACGTCTGTCTCTCTGTTACGTTATTGGCTTGTCCCCGACTATCCCTGTCTGCTCGTGACCCTTGACCTTCGGCTTGTCTTTCGTTATCCTTGTCTACTTGTGGCCCTTGACTTTCAGCTTGTTATTCGTTACTCTTATATCTCGTGCTGCTGCTTCCCCTCTTGTCCCCTTTCCTACGGGGCGTGAGCTAGGAGACTCTAGGGGCCGCGACCTGGACCCAGCCTGCAGCATAACATCCTCACCACTAGAGGCTCTGGAGAAGACCTGCTGGGTCTTAGACTCCGCGCCCTGGGGAATCTTGGCTCTAGCTTCCCATAGGATCCCGGTTGTGCTCCTCTGGTCCCGCTTTCCACAACCACCCAGTTTCCTATCCGCAGCAGTCAGCCATAGGGTTCACTACCTTGCGGTGCACTCCTGTCCCCCTACAGTGTGCATCTGTCACCTGGCCACAGGTGACCTGACACACAGGCTGCTGGTAAGCAGCAAAAGACGGTATCCTCCAGGACTCTAGAGCTAAGAACGCCAAAAAGGTGGTGCACCAGTGGAGACCTGGTGCATGGGCTGGGCAGAGAAGCTCTGTCCACAGTATAGCCCCAGAACAAAAGTGTGGCCGAGCTGAAAGCCTGGACACAGCGTATGATAGCGGGCATGGAAGGAGCCTCCCTGTGTGCTGTTACATACACAGCAAATGACCTTTCTCTTGTCCTCAGCAACCTTCAAAATTGACATGTTTCAATAAAGATTTCAGAAACTTTTATCACTTAAAATCGTAATAAACTCAAAATATCTAACAATTCCCCCTCAATGCACTATAATTAACAAACAAAATAAGTGCATTTATCTTAAATAATACATGTTTCTGATCCTCTTTTCTCCAATACATACAATAAACATTCATACAATATAGTGTTTCAGATATTGTACATAAGTTTTTTCCAAAACTCTGAGATATTCCTGTGAAATATTTAACCATTTCATTCCATCAAGAAACTATAAATTATTATAACATTTATTAATTTTAATTTATTCTCCATCCAAATTATGTAATATTAAACATTTTCTTCCTTTACCTTCATAAATGTAATTTCTTTTAACTTTTTTTTTTTTTTTTTTTTTTAAATGAATTTTATTTGAAGTTTTCATAATAACAGAGATATGACATTGGCCACATGGGTTTCAAAAAATCATACAACAAGGTATAACTAGAATAAAGGTGAACCATAATATGACTTTATATGGGAATACATTAGCAACTAGCTAGATATCAGATTCTACTAGGGGATTAGAATAAAGAACGGATCACGGCCTACATATAAACTTAAGGTATGTGTGGTCGGTGTCCAGTATTCCGGGGTAAGAACAAGTTATATAACTGTAGAGAGTCGGAGGAAATGGAGTTCTCAATGGGGGTATATCGAAGAGGAGTAGGACAAACCTGTGAAGGCCTCGTTCCCCCCGCCCACCCCTATTGGGATCATACTGTGGGTGAGAAGGCAACCTATTTGTATTGACAGGACAATGAAAGACAGACGGTTTTTCAGTATTATAGTAAAACCTGACATTTCCAGTATTACTGCTACCCCTCCTGGAATGGTCACGTAAGAACTAAGCAATCTCGTCAAGGAGACTAAGACGTCTTTTAGTGTAATGTAAAAGTCACAGAAATTATTTTAAAAACTTGAGATATGAGATAATCAATTTCAGGTATGAAGTATGGTGCAAAACTGAATTCTTAATATCCTTACTCGAGAGGGTAAAGGGAGGAAAGGGGGGGACTAGGGGAATGACGGAGTGATCGAAATATTCTGAACGGTGTAGTCAGGGTTTTCAGGTGGGAGTGATGTTTCCTGTTAAAGGAATCGGATTCACGTGGGGGATCGTGGTTGATGTTGTCTCTCTATATTGGATCCAGCAAGCCCATATAGTTCTGAATTTAGTGGGGTTGTCCTTGGCTTGGAAAATAAGATTTTCCATCTCCGCTATTTTGTCAACTCTATTATGCCATTCGGCTACGGAAGGTGGGGCCGTGTTTCTCCAGTGGATTGGTATGCATTTGGATGCTGCGTTAATAAGGTGTAGGGTAAGAGATTTGTGGTAGGTTGAACTAGGAATGGATGTATGGTGAAGTAGGTATTGTCCTGGGGAGAATTCTGGAGTGTACGTAGTGATTTTGGTGATTAAAGTATGTATGTCTTTCCAGAAAGGTTGTATCAGAGGGCATTCCCACCAAATATGGAGGAATGACCCAGGGGCGGAATTACATCTCCAGCATAGAGGGGAAACGGTCGGGAAGAATCAATGTATTTTGTCTGGCGTACGGTACCATCTCGTGTATAATTTATATCTATTTTCTTGCGCGGATACATTGACCGAACCTTTGTGTGTATGTTCGCAGACACGATCCCATTCTACCGTGGAGAGGTTTAAGGACAGATCATTGGCCCATTGTGTGCGAGTCCGAGTGTCGGGGGGGGGCTCCTGAGAGTAAAAGGGCATACAGAGTGGATATTAAATGTCTGTGTGGTTCCGTGTCAGTGCAGAGGTGTTCGAAGGGCGTAAGAGATCTAGACCACTGAGAGAAAGGGCGAGCCTGACGGAGGAAATGACGTATTTGCAGATATTTAAAGAAGGGTATGCTGAGGTTAGGGAATTTGGAGGACAATTCAGGTTGTGTGAGAAGTGCGTCGACTTCAAAGCATTGATATGCCCTGACCGGGGGGTCCACGGGTCCTAAGTGCCTGACCTTGGCAGGTATACCCGCTGGAAAGTCCGGGTTCTGGGTAAGAGGCGTCATTGGCCCGGGAAACGGTGTAGTTTGGAGGATGTGACAGGAGGTTTTGAAGTTGTGTAGAGTTAGACCTATTAGAGGATGAGTGGAGCAGTTCCGGGGGATGGAGCCTGTGTTAATCCATGGTAGATGGGTAAGAGGAATTTGGGAAAAAGAATTTCCCACTTGCACCCAGTCTTTGCTAGATGCATGTACATGCCAATCCACAATACGTGTTAATTGGCAAGCCCTGTAATAAGAGTGTAGATCTGGAAGACCTAAGCCTCCCCTACTTTTGGGAAGCGTCAATTTTGCCCAGCTCAGACGAGGGGGTCCCGCTGACCAGAGGAGGCGTCTGCATATTTGTTTAAATGAGGTAAAATAGGACGGGGGGAGTTTAATCGGAATAGCTTGCAAGAGATATAGTAATCTGGGCAGCACATTCATCTTTAGGATAGCAGCTCTGCCAAACCAGGAAAAGGGGCCCCTCAGCCAGTCAGTTGTGTCCTCCCTAATAGTCTGAAGTGTGTGGAGAAAGTTCTTCGAATACAGGTCAGTCAATTTGGTAGGAATTTTAATGCCCAGGTAAGTGAGTTCATTGGGTTCCCATCTAAAAGGGAAGTTAGCTTGACAGAGTAGGACCGTTTGTTGTGGTAAGGAAATGTTGAGTGCTTTAGATTTATCAAAGTTGATCTGGAGATTGGAAAGGTGTTTGAAGAGGGTAAAGTCCTTGAGGAGGTTTGGGATGGTAGTCAAGGGATTTGAAAGAAATAGTAGAATATCGTCCGCGTAAGCCGCAATCTTGTATTGATTGCGATGAATGGTAATCCCCTGGATATCTGGGTTGTCTCTAATTTTGCGGAGGAAAGGTTTCATGGTGAGGACGAAGATGAGCGGGGAGAGGGGGCATCCCTGGCGCGTGCCGTTGGATATTGAGAACATAGTCGATAGTCGACCATTGACCCGTATCTTGGCCGTGGGGGAAGCATACAATGCCATAATCATTTGTACAAGACGTGTTGGGAGCCCCACAGCTTGAAGACAGGCGGACATATAGTCCCACGCTACCCTGTCAAAGGCTTTTTCCGCGTCAAGGGACAGAAAAAATCCCTTAGACGTAGTGGAGGTCAGCCAGTGGTGTATGTTTAAGGCCTTGGTAGTGTTATCTCTGGCTTCTCTGCCAGGGATAAAACCCACTTGGTCTGTCGAGATTAGTTTAGGGAGTAAGGGGAGTATGCGGTTTGCCAGAATCTTGGCGTAGAGTTTCACGTCTACATTAAGGAGGGAAATAGGGCGATAGTTGGAAACTACTGTTGCGTCCTTACCTGGTTTTGGAATGAGCGTTACATGCGCCTCCAAAATGTCCCTGTTTTGTGGGGGGAAGAGGTTGGTAGGTCATTAAAGGCTGCTACAAAATGTGGGAGTAGGATTTCCGTAAAAGCTTTGTAATAGCTAGAAGTTAGTCCGTCCGGGCCTGGGCTCTTGCCCGGTTTCAACTGTTTCAGGGCCTTAAGGGTTTCTTCAGTGGAGATTGGTAAGTCCAGATCAGTTAAATCTTCCGGTGGAAGAGGGGTGGGGCTGTGTTGGGCTAAAAATTTGTTTATAACTTCGAGACGTCCAGCGATAGGGTCAATCAAGTGTGGAGTGGGAAGGTTGTATAATTTGGAGAAATATGTGACGAATTGGTCAGCTATGTCTTCTGTGCGGTTAACGGTGGTGCCGGAAGGGGTTTTGATAGTGTGGCTCGTGTGTGTGGATTTTTTCTTTTGCAGAGCTCTTGCTAAGAGTTTGCCCGCCTTGTTCCCAAATTCATAGAACAATTTCTGTGTTAGTGTGTATTTACGCTTTAGAGTTTTCTGGAGTTCCTCAAGGAGGTCGGCCCTCGCTGCTAGAAGATCAGTGAGGCATTTGTCAGCCAATGATCGTTTGTGGATGTTTTCGAGTCGTTTCACTCGGTTTGACAAGTCTTCGATGTGTGCCTTTCTAAGTTTGTTTCGTTTAGCTGCCAGAGATATGAGTTCGCCCCTGATTACACATTTGTGTGCGGCCCACGTAACGGTCGGGGACGTGTCACCCTTGGAGTTTTCCTTAAAGTAGTGTGAAAGACATTCCGATACTTTTAAGGTATTATCTCCGTCCAGGAGAAGCGAGTCATCGAGGCGCCAGATCGCTGATCTGGTCCGTCGGGACGGGAGTGTGAGAGTCATGGTTATGGGGTGATGGTCCGATAGAACCATAGGTTCAATGGTGGCCTCTGTAAGAGTGGTCAGGTCGTCTTGTGTTACGAAGAAATGGTCGAGTCTGGAGTATTTATTGTGTGGTGCGGAGAAAAAGGTGAAGTCTTTTACCGTCGGGTAAAGTGTGCGATACGAGTCATGGAGAGTTAAGGTACTAAGGCAAGTCTTACGCACGAAGGGCACTATATGCAATATAGGAAGAACCATTGGAAGTGTCAAGGGATGGGACGAGAGGAACGTTAAAATCCCCACCCATAATTAAGGTGCCAATTTTAAACGCTGTGAGTCAATCCATGGTTTTACGGTAGAAGGCCACGTGTTGAGTGTTCGGTGCATAAATGTTTGCAATGGTCATGGGTTTACCATGGATAGTACCTTTTAAGAAGATAAATCTCCCGTTAACATCCCTCTCAATATCCGTGATCTGGAGGGGACAGTGTTTCGAGATTAAGATTGAGACCCCTTTTGATTTGGCCACGTCGTTCGTCGCGTGATAAACAGTCGGATAGTGGAGGTCCTGAAGTTTTGGGATATTATCCGAACGGAAATGGGTCTCTTGGATAAGCGCGATTTGTGTTTTGGCTCTGCGGAGGGTATGCAATAATTGGGAGCGTTTCTCGGGAATATTTAGGCCTCGCATGTTAATAGAATATAGTTTAAGTCGGGTAGGGAGGTTGGGCACCATAGGGTCAGAAGCATTGCTTGGAAGTTTGTCCGCCATTCCTAGGGGGGAGGGGGGGGAGTGAGATTACACAAATGTCACGGGAATGAAAGCAATACTATCAAAGTGCTTTAGAGGGGAAGATGGGAAGGAGAAGACCGATGAGGGAAAGGAACCTGTCCAAACTCCTCAGAATCGGGGGATGATCGGTGAGTTGTAGGGCGCGGAGGGTAGTCACACGTCCGTCAGGCGTGTTCGTACCCTCTCACGCCTCCGTGTGGGGGTTGACCAGGACCGAAGCCTTTGAAGGACTTTAGAATAAGGTGTGGAAATGTGTATCCAAGGGATATCCCACCACCTCAGGACATTCCAAACACTGAAGCACGGAGAGCCCGTTACCATAGGGGCTAAAGAAATGTGGTATAAGCTATCACAGTTTATACTAACCCGAGGCTGTAGTGCGGGTTTTACAGCCTAGAAACAGAGAGATGATGATGTGGTGTCTGGGCCATAGGGGGTAAAACGGTATCATAAGTAAATAGGGTACCTCCTAGTGTTTCAAGGTCGTGTTGGGATACCTTTTGTATATCTTCATAAGTATATCTGCCTACATACATTCCCGACCCGTCTTAAATGTCTTAAAGAGCTTCAGCCTTTAGTGGTATCCTTACCTAAGAAGGATTCGTACCTAAACAAAAGAACCATAAAAACAGTAGAGCTGAACAAACTCAAACAAGTAGTGAACAATAAAAAGGAGCAGGGTACAGTGTGTGAATCATTGTGAAAGTCTCCGTACTGTACCTTAATGAGCACGTAAGTGGTGTCTAGACACCAAACTCCAACATATCAACTAGTAACATTAAGGACCCATCCGCCCGCCATCTTAGAGGCCGACCAATAAAGGTGAGCAACCAAGGCTTTATTTATAATCTCAGGCTGGTAGCCAGAAGGTTGTAATGTTCCTTAGGGCATTTAGCGCTTAGTGGGGGTGGAGAGGGGAGGAAGAAAGATGAAAAGGGATGAGGACGGGGTAGAGAGGGGGAAAGGGGAGGGGAGGGAGGGGGAAGGGGACATGAGGAGGGGGGGAGGTGGGAACCCATGTGGGGAGGGAGTGGGGGAGGGGGGAGGGGAGAGGGGGGGAAGACAAGGGGAGTGTGGTAGAAAAAAGTGGGATGTTAGTAGAGGGAGAGGGATAGGAGGAGAAATGGGAGTGGGGTTGTGCAGGGGAGATGGGGTAGAGGAAAGAATGTGGAAAGTAGGGGTGTGGGGAAGAGGTCCGGGAAGAGGGTGAGGTCATGGGGGGCTAGCCAGCCGATGCTTATAATGGTAGCATATGGTAAGTAAGCAAGGTTGTGGAGAGGTGCTCGGCCAGGGGCAGAATTATAGCCTTGCTGCTCTTGACTGCTGAAGTCGGGTTAATTGGAGCCAACACTGCCATTGAGCTCTCTGGTAAGAGTCAAATTGGGTTTTCCGGGGAAGTCAGAGAGTACATGTCACCTGCGGGAAAGAATGTAGTGGTATGTAGCTTGGGAAGAAAAAACCTGCCCTAAAGTCCTAGTCTATAGGCATCCCAAATGTTCCATTGGAATAGTAGAGGAGAGTCTGAAAGATGAAAAGTTCCCTATGGGAAGGGTGATGTGAGTGTGGCGAAGAGGGGCTCACCTCTGCAAAGATTGGAGCGAGCAGTCTTTGCATCAGTCTTCTAGCGGAGGGGCTCTGAAGCGCAGGTGTCGTAGTGAGCGTAACGGAGCAGCGAGTCAGAGGTACCGGCATCAGATGGGAGTAGATTCAAAGTAGGCGGCCGAGATCGGGTCTTCTTCCAGGAAATTGAGCGGTGTCCAGCGGATGTTATCAGTAGAAGCATCCTGTGCGTCGCATCCAGAAGTGATGTGGTAGGGTGCGCTCTCAATGACTTCCTGTCACCGCGGGTTGGTCTGGGGGATGTAGTCCGCGTAGTACGGTGGAGTACGTAAGCTACAGAAGGCTGGCGTGAAGGCGTCAGTATCCAAATGTCTTGGGGCGGGAATGGAGGATCAGACAGATAGCGTACTCCTGGAGGAGCTGTTTTCATTGGGCAGGACGAAGTGAGGTCTGCAGTCTATCGCGGCCTAAGACATTGTGTGAAGGGAAATTAAAATAAAAAAGTACACCATTTAGAACTGTGGTTATTTCGGGGAAGTTGTATAGTGGTGCAAAAGAGGGAAACCGTGGTTAATGGGGACAAGTCATGGTGGTCAGGGAGTACGGTACCTAGCGATCCCGACGGGCTCTCCTGGAGGTAGGGGAATCCGTGGGGCTGGAACCTTGTCGGGAGTTGCGAGAGGTGGCGTGTACTCTGGATCCCGATGGGGATCGCCGCCTTCTATAGCTGGTAGCCTGGGTTTCCATGGGTTCTTCCCGAAGTTTGGCGGGTTTGTACTGCATAGCGGAAATTTGCGTACCATTCCGGAACGGCCACACAAGGAATTTCCAACGCATCACAAAACGAGGGCAAATCTTCCGGTACCCTAAGCAGTGCCGTACGTCCCAAAGCGGTGGTGGCTGACAAACAAAAGGGGAATTTCCACTTATATCTGATCCCCTTATCTTGTAAAACGGTCAGCAGAGGTTTCAAAGCACGGCGATGCTGGAGTGTAATTCCCGACAAGTCCTGGAACAGTTGTATTGGCCTCCCATCATGAACCAACTGTTGACCTCTCGCCTGTTTGAGAATGTCCTCCTTCAGTGTGTAGTCCACTAAACAGCAGACCACGTCCCTTGGGGGGTCGGATTCTCTGCCTTTAGGGCGCAGGGCGCGATGGATGCGCTCCATGATGATCGGGGTTTGCGGAGGCCTATTGAGAATGGAATTGAACAAGTTGGTTACCGTTTGGGGGATTTGATCTCCCTCGACGGATTCCGGTACACCCCGCACTCTGAGGTTATGGCGGCGCCCCCTATTGTCCAGGTCCTCCAAATGGCGCTGCATGTCCCGGAGCTGAAGGGTGTGAGTATCTATTTGTTTGGCCGCTCTGCGAATGTCTTTCTCCTGGTACTCCGCCTGCGTTTCTACGGAGTGTACCCTGTCATTTAAGTCATGGATATCCAGGCGGAGGTCCGCAATGGCCGCCGACAGGGTGTCCTTAATGTCGGCCGCAATGGAGCGGAGGTCTTGTATGGTCAGCGGAGCCTGCGGGGAGTTCGCCCCCCCGTTGTCCGGTGGAGAGGGAGCCGCAGAGACTGCTGACAGGGGTAGTCCCTGTGCTTGATGGGATTGTGCCTGGGAGCGGCTCTGAGAGTGGCCGTGATGGGACGTCGCCATGTTCCCTCTGTTGTTTCTGAACATCTCGGGTATATTCTGATTCATACCTCCCGGTTGTTCGAGCGGCGAGCGCGATCTGGAGGTTGAAGATTGCCTGGAAGCAGTCCCCATCTTTTAAGGTAAGAATGGGGTGATTTTGGGGTGTCAGGACTCCTGGAAACGAGCAAAATTGTCCTGAGAATGTCCTCCTTCAGTGTGTAGTCCACTAAACAGCAGACCACGTCCCTTGGGGGGTCGGATTCTCTGCCTTTAGGGCGCAGGGCGCGATGGATGCGCTCCATGATGATCGGGATTTGCGGAGGCCTATTGAGAATGGAATTGAACAAGTTGGTTACCGTTTGGGGGATTTGATCTCCCTCGACGGATTCCGGTACACCCCGCACTCTGAGGTTATGGCGGCGCCCCCTATTGTCCAGGTCCTCCAAATGGCGCTGCATGTCCCGGAGCTGAAGGGTGTGAGTATCTATTTGTTTGGCCGCTCTGCGAATGTCTTTCTCCTGGTACTCCGCCTGCGTTTCTACGGAGTGTACCCTGTCATTTAAGTCATGGATATCCAGGCGGAGGTCCGCAATGGCCGCCGACAGGGTGTCCTTAATGTCGGCCGCAATGGAGCGGAGGTCTTGTATGGTCAGCGGAGCCTGCGGGGAGTTCGCCCCCCCGTTGTCCGGTGGAGAGGGAGCCGCAGAGACTGCTGACAGGGGTAGTCCCTGTGCTTGATGGGATTGTGCCTGGGAGCGGCTCTGAGAGTGGCCGTGATGGGACGTCGCCATGTTCCCTCTGTTGTTTCTGAACATCTCGGGTATATTCTGATTCATACCTCCCGGTTGTTCGAGCGGCGAGCGCGATCTGGAGGTTGAAGATTGCCTGGAAGCAGTCCCCATCTTTTAAGGTAAGAATGGGGTGATTTTGGGGTGTCAGGACTCCTGGAAACGAGCAAAATTGTCCTGAGGTGGCAGGAGCTATTAACTCAGGCGTCCATTCAGTAGCAAGGTCCGGCCACGCCCCCCATTTCTTTTAACTTTAACCATATCATATAACTATTTTAACATAAAGGAGAAAATAATATCTTTGATATATTAAATTATATTGTTTTGTAATATAAATTATTAGTTAATAAATTAAATGTCTTCCATTCTTTGAAATTTCAATAACCGAATAATTTCTACAATATAAGTTTTTATACATTATCCTTGCCACTGAACAATTATAAACATAATACGTAATCTACTCGTCTGTGGATACATAAAAACATAACTTTCCCATTATTTGATTGTTATATTTCTATATATTCTATCTTTCTATTTATTTTCCTATTCATTTTCCTATTTAACTATGTATCTATTTATCTATTTATCCATCTATTTATGTATCCATGATGACCAACAAGCAACTCTTTCTATTTCCTTTTTTTTTTCAACGTTCCATATTTAATTCAACAGTAACTCTGTTTAGACACATTAAAATCCTTTTCTTCCACACAAGCCTGTATGTACTCTAACTATATTAATACTTAAAATGTACACTCTATTGCACATTCTTGTAATAACAAACTATCCATCCAACTTTCCCAAGTTATGTGTTCTATAAAAAAAAAAAAAAAATTCTATGTGTATTAATATGTGTTCATATAAAATATTTAGAAACCAAAATATAACAACTATTATGTAAACTAAGCTAGTATCATTACTATTAGTTATTACTGTGATATCAATCTTTCAATGATCTACTAAACTAACAAAGACTGTGTAGGAGAAAGTATCAAATTTCAACGTCAACATAGAGTCAACTATTTTTTCTATATTTCCTTTTATTAAAATTACATCCTAACTTCCCCTCACATAATGATCGACCGATCAATATGTCGCTTTTTGATGCAAGACCATATGAATGAATCATTGAAGTGCATCCAAATGATAGTCCTTGATAACATAATCACATTTTTTTTTGGAAAAAACAAGAAAATAATAACAAATAGAAGTTTAGTAGTGCTTGGTCCATGGTCATGGAAGAATCCAAAAAAAAAATAAATAAATCCATAGAATAGAATAATTTCATGAATCAATATAAACTACTTTTAGACTCATAATCCTTTCTGTGTTTACCCATTTTATTCTTATTTTTACCCGTTGTTTTTATTTTTACCAATTATTTTGAAACAAAAATAATTATAATCCCTATTACCTTAAAAATAATAAAATAATCTTCCCAATTGGCATTCCAATTGATATCTCAGTTGGCATCTCTATTGGCATCCCTGGTACCTTCAGATCTATAATTCCTAACCATAACTTTAGCTACTGGAATAAATTACGAAACATACTCATAAGAAGTAGAAATCTTATTCAAAACATCATTTTATATTTAAATTTAGCAAAGGCATAGCCATGTTTTGTGAACAAACTTCTGAAATTCCTATACCTTTACTTTTTCCTACACGACAGATTGCAAATAACTTAGTATGCTAATCTCAAAAGACATAGAAGAACAGACATTCTTCATCCTGCCATTTACTTAAAAACAATTAACAAACCCTATGTCTAGAAAATACTAAAGGTTTTAAACTAAAAATATAACAGGTAAATAAGTCACCTAATCTTTACCTTTTCTTGAATCATCTTACCCTATTTAGACTTTAAAATACTATTCATACGTTCTACAATACCTGAGCGCTAAAGATGATAAGAAACATAAAAACTTTATTAACCACTTAAGCCCCGGACCAATACGCACACATTTTTGGGACCATAGTCATTTTTACAACGACCAGTGCAATAAAAATGCACTGGTTACTGTAAAAATGACACTGGCAGTGAAGGGGTTAACCACTAGGGGCGCTGAAGGGGTTAAGTGTGCCTAGGGGAGTGATTACTACTGTGTGGGGGCGTGGCTACGAGTGACACGTGACCGATCTCCGCTCTGATTACACAGAGCGGAGATCGGTGACATTGTCAGTAGGGGAGCGGGGAGATGTTGTGTTTACACTAACATCTCCCCGCTCCATGCCTCCGTGAGACGATCGCGGGGATCGAGTCCGCGGGACCCGCGGTCCGACTCACGGGGAAGGCAGGGGGGTCGCGAGCGTGCTGCCGGTGGCACGCGCGCGACCCCGACGTCGGGCAGTTAAAGGGGACGTACAGGTACGTGATTGTGCCTGTACGAGCCATTTTGCCGACGTATATATACAATGGCTCGTCCTTAAGTGGTTAAATATCTAAAATTGCATACATGTCCTATAAAATGAAAAAATCATTATCTGATTTCATGGTTTGAAATCCAACCCCAATGGAATATGACATAAGTGCACAACAACTTAGCTTTTGTTAAAAATATTAATTGTTCCTAGAATTACCTCAGTTTATCAAAATAAATATTTACTAAAGAAAAAAACATCCTTGTATCCTTCTTTAGCAGGTGAAAAAAACTAATATAATCAATCTACATAGATTGCCAAATCTCTCAATACTTTGTAGTATCAGGTTACTCTTTCCTTTTGAATTGTTCTATAAACAAATAAAACAATATTCAGAAGTTTGATGACAAAGTGCTCTAAAATTTAGTAGTTCAGAATTTCTTTCATTAGCTTAAACAAAAATCAATAAATCAATTAGTCAGTCAGTCAAGTACCTGGATATGCAAAAATAAATATTTTCATTTAAAAATAACTCTATCCATTATTTTTGGAATCAATTATTTTTACAATATATTTTATCTCCATTATCAGTCTGTACTGATTCTAACTAAGACAAAATTTCATCGTCCCCCTCTTTATCCTGTGACTAAATTAAATTTAGAAAAAGTAATAATCTTACCAGATTATTGTTTTTTTTCTTTTACTACACTTTCACTTATAACTAACTGCTTTAATTTTGCAAAAAAAATAGGATTTTTATAACAGCTTACCTGTAAAATCCTTTTCTTGGAGTACATCACGGGACACAGAGCGACATAGTCATTACTAATGGGTTATATAGTTACCGTCAGGTGCTGGCACTGGCAACTTCCAAAACCGGAAGTACCCTCCCCTATATAAGCCCCTCCCATCCGGGAGCACCTCAGTTTTGTAGCAAAGCAATAAGTGTCCCCAAAAGAGGGGTGGGAGCTCTGTGTCCCGTGATGTACTCCAAGAAAAGGATTTTACAGGTAAGCTGTTATAAAAATCCTATTTTCTTTTTCGTACATCACGGGACACAGAGCGACATAGTCATTACTAATGGGATGTCCTAAAGCAATGCCAAATGAGGGGGGGGATACACCATATATAAGCTGAGCGCTATCAGACATGAGGATCTTTTGCGGCCTGCAACACACTGCGCCCAAAGGCGACATCCTCCTGACTTCTAACGTCCACCTGGTAGGACCTAGTAAACGTGTGTACCGAAGACCATGTTGCGGCCTTACAGATTTGAGCCAGGGAGGCCTGGTGATGCACTGCCCATGAAGTTCCAACTGCTCTCGTGGAGTGCGCTCTAACTTTGAACGGAGGCGGTCTCCTTCTCAAGCCATAAGCTTGCATAATGACCTGTCGAATCCACTTGGCTAAAGTAGACTTTGACGCTGCCTGACCCTTTCTGGGGCCTTCCGGCAGAATAAACAAAGTATCCGTTCTGCGAATCTGAGCAGTGGCTTTTAGATAAGCTTTAACTGCTCTTACTACATCCAAAGAATGCAATAACTTTTCCTCTACCGAAGTAGGTTTGGGGAAAAAAGAAGGAAGAACCACATCTTGGTTCAAATGAAACCTCGATACCACCTTAGGAAGAAAGGCTGGATGAGGACGTAACACTACTCTGTCCTTATGGATAACCAGATATGGCTCCTTACAGGACATAGCTGCTAATTCCGATACTCTTTTAGCCGAACAAATGGCTACTAGAAAAATCAATTTCCTGGTGAGAAGCACCAAGGAAATATGCTGTAATGGTTCAAATGGTTGTTTCTGTAGAACCGACAGAACCAAGTTTAGATCCCATGGACATATGGGAATATTAACCGGAGGACTAATACGCATCACTCCTTGTATAAAGGCTTTGACTAGTGAATGCGAAGCCAAGGGCCTTTGAAAAAATATTGACAAGGCCGAAATCTGACCCTTGATAGTACTCAAGGCAAGCTTCCTATCTACAGCCCACTGTAGGAAGTCCAGAATCCTACCTATTACGTACTTATGTGGATGCCATTTCTTGGCCTCACACCACGCGATGTACGCCTTCCAGATTCTATAGTAGATCTGCCTGGATACCGGCTTCCTGGCATTGATCATAGTAGATACCACAGCATTAGAGAGCCCTCTCTTTTTTAGAATGTGGGCTTCAATAGCCAGGCCGTCAAACCTAGGGCTGGTAAGGAAGGGTGGTATATCGGTCCTTGCGAAAGCCGGACGACGTGGGAGAGTCCAAGGACTCCCCACTGAAATTTTACAATCTCCGCGTACCACGCTCTTCGGGGCCACGCTGGAGCCACCGGAATCACCGGTTTCTTTTCTACCCTGATTCTGCGGAGTAATCGAGGTAACCATTGTGGCGGTGTGAATGCATATATCAGCTTGAACTGATCCCAAGGGAACACTAGGGCATCCGAGCCGCAAGCTAGGGGATCCCTTGTCCGAGAGACAAACCTGTCCCCCTTTGCGTTGAATCTGGATGCTAGAAGATCTACATCCGATGTTCCCCACCGCTGACATATTGTCCAGAAAACCTCGGGGTGAAGGGACCCTTCCTCTGGGCCTAATTGCTGGCGACTTAGAAAGTCCGCCTTCTAATTCTCCACTCCTGGAATGAATACCGCAGATATGGCTGGGACATATTTTTCTGCCCATTTCAGGATGTAATTTACTTCCCTCTGGGCTGCACGACTCCTGGTGCCCCCCTGATGATTGATATATGCCACTGCTGTGGCATTGTCTGATTGCATTCTGACAGGGGACCCTTGGAGTTTGGATGTCCATGCTACTAGGGCATACCGGGCTGCTCGTATCTCTAAGAGATTGATGGGCAGGGCCTTTTCTGCATCCGACCATCTGCCCTGGAGAGACTATTGCTCCAGTACTGCTCCCCAGCCTATAAGGCTGGCATCTGTAGTGACCACCTTCCAAGAAATCGGACTGAAGGATTTCCTTTTTTCCAGATTCTGGGGAACCAACCACCAACGGAGGCTCTTGCGAACGGAAGGGGACAAGGACATTGTAAGTCTAGGGCCTGAACTTTTTTGTTCCAGGCTGACAGTATGGCCCCTTGCAAATTCCTTGAATGGAATTGACCGTAGGGTACTGCTTCGAATGATGCCACCATTTTTCCCAGCAGCCTCATATACAGGCGTATGGACGGCTGTCTTTTTTGTACCCACTAAGTGGATCAAATCTTTCAAAGACAACATCTTTCCTCGAGGCAAGAATATTTTTCTCTGGCCTGAATCCAACCTTAGCCCCAAGTATTCCAGACTTTTGACTGGTTTTTAGGGCTGACTTGTCTCGGTTGATAATCCAACCGTGAGATTCCAGATACTTGATCGTCTTGTGAACGACCACGTCTAGTTTTTTCACTGAGTGGTCTATCAGCAACAAGTCATCCAGATATGCCATTATCATTACACCTTGTGTTCTTAGATTGGCCAATAAAGGGCCAGAATTTTTGTAAACACTCGTGGTGCTGTGGCCAAACCGAAGGGTAAGGCTCTGAACTGAAAATGGCGCCCATCTACTGCAAAGCGTAGAAATTTTTGGTGGACTGGAAAGATGGGAATGTGCAAATAAGCATCTTTGATGTCGATCGTGGCTAACCAATCCTCCCCTTGTAGGGCAGTGGCCACCGATCGGATCGACTCCATCGGAAAGTCCTGATATACAGGAATTTGTATAGCCCTTTTAGAATTAATATGGACCTCCCGTCCGCGTTTGCTTCGGGACTGTAAAGAGGTTTGAGTAAAACCCGAACCCTTATTCTTCCAGGGGAACCTCCATAATTACTCCTTGGAGCAATAGTTGTTCTAGTGCCAACAGGAGGGACTCTCTCTTCCGGGGATCCCTTGGCACGTTTGACCTCAAAAATGGGAAGGAGGAGAGTCTTTTAACTCCAAACTGTATCCCAAACCTACTGCGGAGAGCACCTATCTGTCCTGATCGTGTCCCGCCAGGTCTCTTGCGAACAACTGGAGTCCTCCCCCCCACCCGACTGAGTGGGGCTTCAATGAATTTAACTTTGGGGGAGGTTTTGTACCTCCCCTGACCCAGGGTTTCTCATTACCCTGCTACTGTCCCTGTTTTTTACCCCCGGGATTTGACCGAGGAGGCCGTCGGAACTGTTACACAGCCGATGCCCCAGGGACTGGAGAAGCAGGCCTCTTAAAGAGGGACCTCTAACTCTGCTTTTAACCGGCAAGAGCGTATTTTTACCGCTGGAAATTTTCTGGATATATTTGTCCAGGTTTTCCCTGAATAAGCGTTCACCATGAAATGGGACGCTAACCAGCCATTCTTTACAGGGAGCTTCAGCAGACCAGTTTCTGACCCATAGGAGCCTACGCATATGTACTATAGACAGCGTAAGGCGGGAGGCCTGATGGACTGAATCCTCTATGGCGTCAACCGCAAAGCCTAAGGCTCTAGGTAGATCAGCTAGGGCAAAGCCTGCTGATCTGTCAAGTCCCTCAAGACCTGTTTCAACTGATCCTTCACTGCTTAGCAGACCCCAATAGCTGCTACTGCTGGTTGTATCACCAAGCAGATTTTCATAAGGACTCCAATCTTTTATCTATTGGGTTCTTGAACATTTGGACATTATCCACTGGACATGTCAGTGATTTATACATACAAGAGATGGCTGCGTCCACTGTAGGGACCTTCCATTTTTTTTTTTTTTTTGATGAACTTATCCTCCATGGGATAGACCACCGGAAATCTCTTGGGGGAATAAATATTTTCTCAGGACGTTCCCAATCCTGGTAAATGAGCCCTTTCAGTAAAGGGTGAAGTGGAAAAGAACAAACAGTCTGGGGGCTTCTAGCGACCCCAACGAGGATACAGTAGTGGTTGATGGTTCCGCAAGGTGCATTTTTAAATGCTGATCGGACCATGTTAGTCAGAGACTGAACCCATAATCTTTCAGCTTGAGATGCTGAGAAAAGGTTCCCCCACTGTTGATTCCTCTATAACAGAATCAACCTTATCCTGATCCCCTTCAGGCAGGTCGCTCCCTGTATGGGACTGTTGCTCTGCTAACAGGCACTCTGAAGGAGGAGACGGAGATCGGGCGTGCTTTCCCTGACAGGGAGGCAGCGATAAATTTTGACAATCTCTCTCTAATCCTCCCAGAGCTGAGGAAAAAACCTCCTCTGTTACATACACAGGAGCAGGTGACTGAGGACAGCCACAGTACCAAGTACCCCTGCGGGGTCTCTACGGTCACTTACCTCTGAACTTCAGGGGAGACTGGTGCAGCAGGAGTATGCCCAAGATCCTCAGAGCCCGATGAGACCCCCTTCGCTTCCTGGAAGATTCAGTTCCGGAGCTACTGGACGGCATATTCCTAAGCCTAAAGCTGAGGTATTCCAGCCGTAATACACCACTTTTACTGAGAATAGTCTAGCACAATTGCTGCTATATCACAGTTGGTGTCTACTAATGTGCCTTTCTAGGGGATGCCTGTATCAACCGCTTGCTGTATGCCTTTAAATGTTGCCAGCTCTGTCTCTGTACTTCATAGCCAGCTTACTGCAATAATGTGGCTTTTTTTAAAAACCTGCTGGGACGCCCGCACATGCGCAGAAGCGCTGCGGCGCGCACAGAGCGTCATCCCCCAGGCCCCGCCCCTTTTTCCGGCCACCTCTATATATAGAGGCGCGTGCACGCGCACGCGCGCGGCCACGTGCGCCTCGGCGCTAATTTTCAAACATGGAAACCAGGGACAGGAGCCAGGGCCCCCTTTGCCGCAGGCCGGGGGATAGACGAACACTGCAACATGGCAGAGGAAACAGTTTCCTGTAGGAGAACTCACCAGCTGCCTGGACTTTGTTCTCTGAGAAGAAACTAGTCCATATGACAAGAAAAACATTCCACAGCGGCCTCTAGTGGACAAACACAGGTACCGCAGTTTAATATACTAAACATATATAAAAAAAACATTCCTTTTTTTTTTTTTTTTTTTTTCTTGACCACCATTAAAAATTATTACATTTTTTTAGTAGTTACAGGCATGCACAGATATTAGCGGGAATACCGTTAGGTAACAGACAGAAAGACAAATTAGGCTTGGGGGTCCCCCAATAGAACCAAGTTCCTGGGAGCCCCCACTTACCTGTTCCCCGCCGCAGGACTTTGTTTGGTCCACAAAAGCCCAAACTTCACCTATCACGGCAGGCATTGTAATCAAACCTTCAGGGACCGGGTTCCCAAGGATTCCACTCCCCTGGACCTGTATAGCACCCTGCACAGAAAACATCTTGGTCGTGGGTATGACCAGAGCTCTGGATCCCAGGGTCCAGCTCTCCTAAGAGAAGCATTACAGGCAGAACCTTGCTCTTCTCTGCAAGGCCCGGGTACCGACCGTTTAGCTATGAAGCTTTTTTGGTCGGATCCGGAATAGCTTACTGAGGCCCAAAAGAACCTGTACGCAAGCTCAGTGAAAAACACATGTTTCTTCTTGGCCAACACCTTAGACACTGGCAAAAAACTGAGGTGCTCCCGGATGGGAGGGGCTTATATAGGGGAGGGTACTTCCGGTTTTGGAAGTTGCCAGTGCCAGCACCTGACGGTAACTATATAACCCATTAGTAATGACTATGTCGCTCTGTGTCCCGTGATGTACGAAAAAGAAACACTATTTTAGGTTGGGCTTTCCTAAATATTCTATTTCTGAAAGAAACTTGATCATGTTGAAGTACTATTTTTCAGAACCAATCATGCCTTTCATACAATATGATTGAATGAACCACACGTGCTCCGTCACTCTGACTGCTAAACAAACACATGGCAGTCTTAAAGGGGTTGTAAAGGTTCGTTTTTTATTTTCTAAATAGGTTCCTTTAAGCTAGTGCATTGTTGGTTCACTTACCTTTTTCTTAGATTTCCCTTCTAAATTATTTTTTTCTTTGTTTTCTTTGTCTGAATTTCTCACTTCCTGTTCCTCCTCAGTAAGCTGTTCAGTAAGCTGTTCTGGTTGACTCAACACCACTCGGATGATGGTGTGAAGTTTAGTGAGGAGAAACAGGAAGTGAGAAATTCAGACAAAGAAAAAAAATCATTTAGAAGGGAAGTCTAAGGAAAAGGTAAGTGAACCAACAATGCACTAGCTTAAAGGAACCTATTTAGAAAATAAAAAAACAAACCTTTACAACCCCTTTAAGTTCATCTTTTCAGTGCAGACACATATACAGAAAGCAGAGGCGTACTAAGTGGGGGGCGAGGGGGGCAGGGCGCCCCGGGTGCCACACACTGGGGGGGTGTCAGGCCGGCACCCCCCTCTGCGATTGAAATGTTCGCAGCGCTGGAGCCGCGGCAGTGACAGGCACAAGCAGGGGAGAGGCGAGCGGCAAATCGGCGCGGAGGGGGGGGTGCAGGGGGACACCGCTGCACCTACCATCCCCTCCTCTCCGCGGCCGTGGGCTGTCTGCCTGTGTGATCCCGGATGTCACACAGGCACAGCCGAGCAGCGGTGAAGCCGCCTCCCCCTCCTCTCTGTTTATGTGTAAACAGGGGGAGGGGAGGACCTGCTGTGTATGTGACGGGCACTATTCGATGGGGGACCCATATTGACAGGACACCCGCCATGCTGAACAGAGGTACTGAATGGGGGGGTCTGCACTGAAGGGGGGGTGCACTGAACGGGCTACACTGAAGGGGGGGCACTGAATGGGGGTCTGCACTGAAGGGGGGGCTACACTGAAAGGGGGGCTGCACTGAAAGGGGGGGCTACACTGAACGGGGGCTGCACTGAACGGGGGCTGCACTGAACGGGGGCTACACTGAACGGGGGCCTGCACTGAAGGGGGGCCTGCACTGAACGGGGGCTACACTGAACGGGGGCTACACTGAACGGGGGGGTCTGCACTGAAGGGGGGCTACACTGAAGGGGGGTCTGCACTGAAGGGGGGTCTGTGTAATATGCAGGGGGTTCAGAGCTGCACGGTGCTGTGTAATGTAAAGGGGCCCAGAGGTGCAGGGGGCTGTGTAATGTAAAGGGACCCAGAGGTGCAGGGTGCTGTGTAATGTCAATGGGTCCAGAAGGGCAGGGTGCTGTGTAATGTCAAGGGGTCCACAAGGGCAGGGTGCTGTGTAATGTAAAGGGGTGCAGGGGGCTGTGTAATGTAAAGGGGTCCAGAGCTGCAGGGTGCTGTGTAATGCAAAGGGGTCCAGAGATGCAGGGAGCTGTGTAATGTAAAGGGACCCAGAGGTGCAAGGTGCTGTGTAATGTAAAGGGGTCTAGAAGGGCAGGGTGCTGTGTAATGTAAAAGGGGCCCAAAGGTGCAGGGGGCTGTGTAATGTAAAGGGACCCAGAGGTGCAGGGTGCTGTGTAATGCCAAGGGGTCCAGAGATGAAGGGGGCTGTGTAATGCAAAGAGTCCCAAAGGTGCAGGGGGCTGTTTAATGTAAAAGGGACCCAGAGGTGCAGGGTGCTGTGTAATGTAAAGGGACCCAGAGGTGCAGGGTGCTGTGTAATGTCAAGGGGTCCACAAGGCAGGGTGCTGTGTAATGTTAAGGGGTCCAGAGCTGCAGGGTGCTGTGTAATGCAAAGGGGTCCAGAGATGAAGGGTGTTGTGTAATGTAAAGGGACCCAGAGGTGCAGGGTGCTGTGTAATGTCAATGGGTCCACAAGGGCAGGGTGCTGTGTAATGTAAAGGGGTGCAGGGGGCTCTGTAATGTAAAGGAGCCCAGAGGTGCAGGGTGCTGTGTAATGTAAATGGGTCCAGAGATGCAGGGTGCTGTGTAATGTAAAGGGGTCCAGTGATGCAGGGTGCTGTGTAATGTAAAGGTGTCCAGAGCTGCAGGGTGCTGTGTAATGTAAAGGGGTCCAGAGATGCAGGGTGCTGTGTAATGTAAAGGGGTCCAGTGATGCAGGGTGCTGTGTAATGTAAAGGGGTCCAGAGATGCAGGGTGCTGTGTAATGTAAAGGGGTCCAGAGATGCAGGGTGCTGTGTAATGTAAAGGGGTCCAGTGGTGCAGTTGTGGAGAGGGGGTACACAGTAGTGACATAGATATTGAAGTATGCAGGGGGCACAGTGGGGTGTTTTTACATTTTAATGGGGGGGGGGGTGCCAGATATAGGATCCGCCCCGGGTACCAAATGCTCTAGGTACGCCCCTGACCGAAAGTATATTATTCCATTGTGCCAGTATATGGATCCATTAATAAAAAGCACAAAAAAAACTCTCCCAATAAATTTCCACTACAGGTCCTTCTCAAAAAATTAGCATATTGTGATAAAGTTAATTATTTTCTGTAATGTACTGATAAACATTAGACTTTCATATATTTTAGATTCATTACACACAACTGAAGTAGTTCAAGCCTTTTCTTGTTTTAATATTGATGATTTTGGCATACAGCTCATGAAAACCCCAAAATCCTATCTCAAAAAATTAGCATATTTCATCCGACCAATAAAAGAAAAGTGTTTTTAATACAAAAAAAGTCAACCTTCAAATAATTATGTTCAGTTATGCACTCAATACTTGGTCGGGAATCCTTTTGCAGAAATGACTGCTTCAATGCGGCGTGGCATGGAGGCAACCAGCCTGTAGCACTGCTGAGGTGTTATGGAGGCCCAGGATGCTTCGATAGCGGCCTTAAGCTCATCCAGAGTGTTGGGTCTTGCGTCTCTCAACTTTCTCTTCCCAATATCCCACAGATTCTCTATGGGGTTCAGGTCAGGAGAGTTGGCAGGCCAATTGAGCACAGTAATACCATGGTCAGTAAACCATTTACCAGTGGTTTTGGCACTGTGAGCAGGTGCCAGGTCGTGCTGAAAAATGAAATCTACATCTCCATAAAGCTTTTCAGCAGATGGAAGCATGAAGTGCTCCAAAATCTCCTGATAGCTAGCTGCATTGACCCTGCCCTTGATAAAACACAGTGGACCAACACCAGCAGCTGACATGGCACCCCAGACCATCACTGACTGTGGGTACTTGACACTGGACTTCAGGCATTTTGGCATTTCCCTCTCCCCAGTCTTCCTCCAGACTCTGGCACCTTGATTTCCGAATGACATGCAAAATTTGCTTTCATCCGAAAAAAGTACTTTGGACCACTGAGCAACAGTCCAGTGCTGCTTCTCTGTAGCCCAGGTCAGGCGCTTCTGCCGCTGTTTCTGGTTCAAAAGTGGCTTGACCTGGGGAATGCGGCACCTGTAGCCCATTTCCTGCACACGCCTGTTCACGGTGGCTCTGGATGTTTCTACTCCAGACTCAGTCCACTGCTTCCGCAGGTCCTCCAAGGTCTGGAATCGGTCCTTCTCCACAATCTTCTTCAGGGTCCGGTCACCTCTTCTCGTTGTGCAGCGTTTTCTGCCACACTTTTTCCTTCCCACAGACTTCCCACTGAGGTGCCTTGATACAGCACTCTGGGAACAGCCTATTCGTTCAGAAATTTCTTTCTGTGTCTTACCCTCTTGCTTGAGGGTGTCAATGATGGCCTTCTGGACAGCAGTCAGGTCGGCAGTCTTACCCATGATTGCGGTTTTGAGTAATGAACCAGGCTGGGAGTTTTTAAAAGCCTCAGGAATCTTTTGCAGGTGTTTAGAGTTAATTAGTTGATTCAGATGATTAGGTTAATAGCTCGTTTAGAGAACCTTTTTCATGATATGCTAATTTTTTGAGATAGGAATTTTGGGTTGTCATGAGCTGTATGCCAAAATCATCAATATTAAAACAAGAAAAGGCTTGAACTACTTCAGTTGTGTGTAATGAATCTAAAATATATGAAAGTCTAATGTTTATCAGTACATTACAGAAAATAATGAACTTTATCACAATATGCTAATTTTTTGAGAAGGACCTGTAAAAGCTGATAAAGTAACTTTTGCATGATTAACTTGCACTTCAACTGTGGCTTTGTCACACTGCATCTTTTTACTCATGATGTATTTATATCCCACTTCAACTGACCTTTCTTTTTATCATCCAGTTGTCCATAAACAAGGGTTAGTCAAAGCTGTGAGTATTGACACCTCCTGTTTTCCTTGAAATAACACCTTAAACAAATTACTTTAGTAAGTAATAATAATATCTTTAAAAATATATTCTTTCTCATCCATGAACCCTCTAACCCTCTTCCAGATTTCTGAAAGGTTTAACACAAATATGTGTTCTGATCAAAGAAGTGAAAAACTGTCATGGCAGGCTGTGTAACTAGATCTTCATTTCTTCTGTTGATAGTACATTCCTTTACATGTCACACTCTTCAGAGAAAGATCTGTTACTGTCAGACTTAGCTACCATGCTTTGCATCCCCTTCATTGTACAATTCGGTAACAATCTCATTTATCGTTTTTATAATTTTTAACCTTTTTTACCATTTTTTTTAAACATATTTGGTTTGTACATCTGCCAAAAACCATGTACACTACATTATAATATGACATTCCTGATTATAGTAATGACAAAAAATTGTTTAGAGGACAATCTCGTGAAACTCACAGATTGGTTCCTGCCCATGAACTGTGATTGGCCATTTCCCTGAGAAAAATTCCTCCCCCAACCAAAGTCTTTACTTTTATCAGAAATACTCAATTACAAAAACTTTTAACAATTGTTTTTTACAATTTTTGATAAATTTTTAGATTGAACAAAACTTTCATATTTTAATATTTTTCTGGGTAGCCTTAAGTAAATTAGACCAATCTACTACTTTTAATTTAATAACCAAATCCTAGTTTGTAATCTTTTGTAAAAATTGCTCAATCCTTAACTTATTATTTCCTGCAACCAAACCTGTAAGATTTTTGTTAAACACCAAATACCATGTTGTTTTCCACAATCTTAATCAATCGTTTTTTCTTACAAACTTTGTTCTGCCCCTTGTTTGTGCTTTGAATGACCACATGTAATAACACATTTTCTGTTGTTTAGGGCTAAAATATTCATAAACATTTACATGCAGCATTAAACTTAGTTTCCTTATTAAAGAACTTCTTTACACTCTGGCATTAATTAATTAATTACCCTACTACTGCTACATGCCTGTATTCCATATATATGGAATATATCATTTCCCGATAGTACAGGGATATACTGCTGAGCTTTGAGATGTTAACCATCCCATGTTATCCACTCACTTATATTAACAAACATATTTACCCCTTATTTAGAATGATTGTCCTGTGTACACTTAAAAAAACAAGAGATGAATAATGTCCTTTAGCTTTGTCTGTTGTTCGTTTCTTTCATTTGTTGTTTTGTCTTTGTTCGTTGCTTTTATTCGTTGCTTTTTCTTGGAAGAATATTGTCCTTCTCTTTTTCTTTGAAGAATAGTTTTCTTGTAGCTTTTGCCTCGTTCATTGACTCGTGTTTATGTAATGTTTCTGTAGGCTGTAAATAGGCCTAAAGTAAACAAAATGTAAGGATATGTGTGTATTGAAAATGTCTTTTCACCTCCTGTGTATATGCTGAAGGAATGAGATGTGTATGTGTAGTGTAGTGTTTGCCTGTTCTTGGATCGTCCAAAACATCAAAATCCGACTTTCATATTAGCTCACCCAAAGAGTACATCTGCCTGTTGTATCTATAATGGTGGCCTTTATAAATAACGTTAAGTCTTAGTTCCTATTTCAACACTTCTTCTGTGAGACTTTTTCTCACCTTTTGTAGGAACTTCCTTTGGCAGAAATCTTCACGTACGTAAACGTTTACGCTTTTTCACAACCTGAAAGTCCTCGCTAGATTTTCCACGATATCTTGAAGTATACTGTCCAGATGGCTTGTCAATCAACCTCGTAAGCCGAGTCGTTGTTTTTTGTTTTTTGTTCTGCTTGCAAGTTTACAAGCGATCTGTAGGTGAGGAAACAGACAGAGAAAAACTCACCCTTGTGTTTTGAACCAAAATACTTGAGTCAAAATCAATAATTGGCTTTGTTCCACGGCCACAATTCTTCTCTTTAGCTGGCTCAGTTTCCTTGGACCTTCTGACCACGTCTGATGGAACACAAACTCCTTTTTCTTTCTAAGTTCTTTGGTTGTTTTGTTTTTATTCCCAAGACTTGATCAATTGTTTTCTTCTCGTCAAGTTCAAAGGAAGAACACCCCCCAGAATTGGGACTTTAAGGTCAACGATGAAGTATTTTATAAAATATTTTATTACAATGAATTACAAATATACAAGATTAAAACCATAGATGATACGGTTATAGGTGAATCCCATGAAGAAGTCCGAAAGGGTCCAACGCGTTTCGGGACACTGGTCGTCCCTTCGTCAGGGGCTAGTATCCGGACGTGATCACACTAAATAATACAGATAAAATAAATTTTAACAAAAACACATATTTCAACATTATCAGTCCGTGCAGCTTGACTTGTAGAAATACAGCACTACAAAGCATATAAAACATACCCAAACATATCATCATGCAGACTCGTGGCCAAACCAGCGGGGCTCCCAAGGATAGCGGCACAGAAGTGTCTCAAGCGCTAACAGCACAAGAGTAGGATGGATCCCCTCACCTCCCAACAAATCCCAAAACACCAACAGATCATGGACACGGCAACCAAAGTGACACAGTCCTGCGAATTATGATTGAAAAGGGTAATAGTGACATGTTAATTTCCATAATATGAAACAGCTACAATGTCAGTAATGTATCCCTAAGAACATAGGGCAAGGGCTCTAGACACAATAGTAAGCGGCAGGAAAAAAGAAAGAAGAAAAGGGGGCACTGTACCAGATTGGTAGTGGCATCAAGGACTTGCATAGAGGGACCAAAGCTTATTCTTTAATTTTCTATTCATACAGAACTGCTTGTTTTGTCATACAGCATTGCAATTGGATTTGACTTGCAATCTATAAATATAGGTGAACCAAAATCAGTGACTCACATAAGCAGCATGCATACAGTCATGTATTAGCAAGCATGACTGATGTTTGAGAGGAAGGAAGGTGCCCCTCTCCCTCATCAGTCAGTCCAGCCTACCTTAAGGTTGAAACAGAATGAGCACATTACTGGCCTGGCGTGTCCCCGCCGTCCGACTTATCGACGGGTCCGCCATTACATCAGCCAGCTTTTAAAGGAGGAAAAGGGGGAGGGTACGATGTCACATGACGCGTCATGCAGAGTAAGGACCTATGTAGCTCGGTCCATTAGCGAGAAGGACAGCATCACGCGACGACATGACGCACAGGCGTCGCGCGTCATGTGACCAAAGGTCCTATTGTGCTCTAAACCAACTGCTGTGTGAAGCTAAGTCCTACGCAGCCCGAGACCGCCGTAACCAACAAGAATCCTGTGAACATATCACTCCATACAGCAGCGCGCCACACACGCCAGCCAAGAGTCATCAGATGGATCATAAAAAAGGGGGAGGCAGGCCCATATTTGCATAATCCTCCCCAGGGGAGGTGTCTCTGAAGCTCTGTGTGCATCTGGTCATCAGACAAGCATTCTAGTCATAATGACATTGGACAGGCAGTGTGAAACATCACAGATCAAACTGCCAGCAGCATAGGGAAAGAATACATTTTTTTTAAATTAGGTATTTTAATTGCGCCAACCATATCACATGGTGCCCTGATCCATGACTGAAAAGCAAGGATCCCGAGCACGGAATGCGAGGACACCCCCCGCACAACAACCCACCCAATTAAAGGGAAAGGATCCCGTGATGACGGCATCCCGCACTCCGCGCCCACCAGCGCACGCAAAACCCAAGGTTGGCCAGGCCAAATGGGGCAAAGCCACCGGGTAAGAAGGGCCACACTAGGTGGCCTACATGCGCCGGGTGGGAGGTATGAGAACCCATACCCAAACACAACCCCACAGCCACCACAAGGGAGCCTCTCAATAAGGACACAAATCTGCACAGGGATTGCTGTAACAGTTGGAAAGTAGTTAGGGAAAAACAAACAAATCCTGATGCTCGCCAATGTAAAAGAGTGGGGGTGATGAGGGACACTTGTTAAATCTATTAGTGTCTCCTTCCTAGGCGTTTCGTTCCAAAATTCAATAGAGCCAGGTTATCTTTAACAACGTGTGAGTTTATTCTTCAAGAAAGACAAGCAAAAGACAATGCTTACATAATGACAGCTGGTAACACATGGTAAGATGGTTGCTTCAGAAGGAGGAATGAGGTGTCAGATGGTATGATGGTACATCTTCGAGCAGGGTCCCTTCTCCTGACCTTCCATAGTGAAGGGTCACTTCTCCACCATCTTCCTAACTCATGTTCACTTGTTATACTGCTAGTAGAGCAAAGCTAAGCATAATTTACTTTTAGCATCGCTCCAAGAAAGGTGATGATGCTACTGTCACAGAAGTAACACCCACTTGTGTATATTAAGTAACATAAATCCACCCATTGTCCTGACATAAAACCTCAAAAATAGATGTTACATACACAGCAAATTACCTTTCTCTTGTCCTCAGCAACCTTCAAAATTAACATGTTTCAATAAAGATTTCAGAAACTTTTATCACTTAAAATAGTAATAAATTCAAAATCTAACATATATCAAGACATCCCTTGTTTATCAAGTCAAAATTTATTACAAAATTTAGCTTGTCTTGAAAAACGCTCTGAAACCAAGTAACTCTCAAACCAAGGTTTTAATGTACCTTGGGTTCTCTACTTCCCAAAAAGGGGTCATTTGGGAGGTGTTTGAACTGTCCTGGCACTTTTTTGCCCAACATTAGAAGCTTCTGCCACACACTAACCACTCTTCTAACCACTTGAAGACCAAGCCTTTTCTGACACTTTTTGTTTACATCAGTAATTTATGCTAGAAAATTACTTTGAACCCCCAACTATTATATATGTTTTAAAGCAGAGGCTCTAGAGAATAAAATGATGGATGTTGCAATATTTTATGTCACATGGTATTTGCGCAGTGGTTTTTCAAATATAAATTTTTGGGGGGAAAAATACACTTTTTTAATTCACAAAAACACAATATAATACCGAATTGTTTGGTAAAATATAAAAGATGATGTTATGCCAAGTAAATTGATACAAACATATTGCGCTTTAAAATTGCACACCAAGATCGGTGTGATCAGATGCTTTCTCAATTAAAAAATGGCGCCTGTCCTCATCCAGGCAAAGGCAGCTTCTTATGCAGCGTACACACGATCGAGATTCACGGTGGTGAAAACACCGCCGTGAATCCCGACGGGAAAAACGAGGAACGGCTTGTTCCCCTACACACGGCCGTTTCTCCCGTCATTTTTTCTCTTGGTCGAGAAAAACGACCGTGTGTAGGCTCCCCGGTAGTGTTTCCCTATGTGAAAACTGCCGCGGAAAAAAATGCAGTGAATCACGACGAGAAAAATTAGAGCATGTTCTAATTTTTCTTGTTGTGATTAATGCCGTTTTTCTCGTCGGGAAAAATGACCAAAAGCCCACACACGGTCGTTTTTCTCGTCAAAGAGAAAAAATTTAATTTTTCCAGACGGGAAAAATGGTCGTGTGTACGTGGCATAAGACTAAAGCCCTGTACACACGGGCGGAAATCTCGTCGGGAAAAAAACGTAGGTTTTCCCAACGAGATTCCCGGCAAGCTTTTCTTGCTCGCCGAGTGTACACACGGCACATTCAAAAGAACCGCCGTTCTTTTGAATGGCAAGAACGCGGTGACGTCATCGACTACGACGAGCATGCGCTTGTCACATTCAATGCCGTCGCCGCCATCTTGCTTCACCCTACACTACCCTTGTAAGCTACGGCGCATGCGTCGAAGTCTCATCGAGCATGCGCTGGCTTACCTGGGACAGGTAAGTGTACACACTCACGGTTTTCTCGGTAGGAAACACTTGCCGAGAATCCCGACGAGAAAAATAGAGAGCAGGTTCTCTATTTTTCTCGTCGAGATTCCTGGCAGTTTTCCCGACGAGAAACCATACACACGGCCGGTTTTCTCTGCAAAAAGCTCTTCCAGCAGTTTTCTTGCCGAGAAAACCGGCCGCGTGTACGAGGCTATAGACTGCTCCAGTCTCTGATCGGCTCTTTGGTAAACTGGCGGAACTGCCGGCTGCATTCTCGAGTTGCCCAGTGGAACGGGAGAGCCTGAGAAAGCCATGGAAGGTGGCGGGAGGGGACGTTCCCCACCCTCCCGATGCTTGTAAAAGCAATCCAGCAGATAATTAGCCAACCGCTGGCTGAAAAAAACAATACCGGGATAATGCCTGCAGCTGTATAACCACTCAAAGTCCAGCAACATACTGGTTGTTGGGCATATACAGTATGTAATGTTCTATTTTTCATGCAGCCTGTGGGCATTAGAGAAAAAAACAGATTCCTCCATTCACATTGATCACTGAGGATGAAGAAATCTCTGCCAGAAAAAGTGTGGTATGCCCACTATTGGAATCTACCTCCCTGCGTCCACCCAATTCTAATTTTTGGCATACATGTAACGTTCTTTTTTTGTTTAGCCCGTGGGACCTCTGCCACTGCTTTCTACAGATTCATATTCTGAGCCTGCTTCTGTCGGAGAGGACTCCCCTTTGGTCTCTTCTGACATGCTCAGTCTCCTGTAGGCCTCTTCACTATTGTACCTTTGTTGGGACATTTTGGCCATTAAATTTACTGGTATCTAGTGTGACTCACGGGCTGTCAGGGACCGTTTCAACCGCTACAAATAAAATTCACCTGCTAGTGCTAGCAGAGATCAGGTCTGATCTTTCTAACACTGTGGTTTTGTATGCAGTGTATCAGAGGTGACAGTGATCTACTGACACTGCACTTGTTGGGGGGGGGGGGCTAAATGCAAGTGCTTGCAGTGAACAGGGTCTGGTTTGGCTAACACTGAATTTTTGGGGACACTATACTAAGGGGGACACTAGTATAGTCCTGTTTGCAAACCTCCCAACAGTCCCGCAATTGGCAGCTCTGTTTCGGGTCTCGGGCACCTTTATTCCGGGGCAATACAGTGTCCCGCAATTGCCTCCTGGCCCTGGACCGATCTAATGCCCTTTTAAAATAGCCCTTGCATCACCGCTGTAACGGACTGTGGTGGGCCCCTGGCTGGCGGAGACCCCTTTTACTTTATTCTCAGTCCCATGGCTCACTGCCCAAACTGGTTACTAGCCGTGGCCTGCCTGGCGTCTAGCAACCAGTGACATCACTAGGAGGAGAGAGGCAGAGACCCAGCATTCACAGCGGAGTGCAATTGTTGAGCCTGGGGCAAAGTCGGGAGGCGGAGCTGGCGGTCCTAGGTATGGGCATGACTTTCAGCGGCTGCAGGAGAAGGATCGGTTCTCCTATATGCTGCCACTACCGGCCCTCCTATCCAGCCTGGCGCTAGCTGCATAGACACTGTAGAGGCAAACAGTCATCCGTACCTAGGACCCTCTGCCCCCCAACTCCGGGTCTCACCTGAAGGCTGTAGCTGCCACTGGAAAGGTAGGAGAAATGCTCCCCGCAGTGCAGTGCCTCGAGGATGCTCATGGTCACTATGCTCCCTTCCATACTGCCCTCCTCCAGTCATGCTCTCCCCCCATACTGCCCTCCACTGTGGCTGACCACCCTCCCATCATACTGCCCCTCACTACCACCCCTCCTATAATACTGCCCTCCACTACCACCCCTCCCATCATATTGCTTTCAACTACCACCCCTCCCATCATACTGCCCTCCACTGCCCCCTCCCATCATACTGCCCTCCACTACCACCCCTCCCATCATACTACCCTCCACTACCACCCCTCCCATCATACTGCCCTCCACTGCACCCCCATCATACTGCCCTCCATCATACTGCCCTCCACTACCCCCCCATCATACTGCCCTCCACTCCCCCCCATCATACTGCCCTCCACTACCACCCCCCAACTCCAGGTCTCACATGAAGGCTGTAGCTGCCACTGGAAAGGTAGGAGAAATGCTCCCTGTAGTGCAGTGCCTCGAGGACGCTCATGGTCTCTATGCTCCCTTCCATATTGCCCTCCTCCAGTCATGCTGTCCCCCCATACTGCCCTCCACTGTGGCTGACCACCCTCCCATCATACTGCCCCTCACTACCACCCCTCCTATCATACTGCCCTCCACTACCACCCCTCCCATCATATTGCTCTCAACTACCACCCCTTCCATCATACTGCCCTCCACTGTCCCCTCCTATCATACTGCCCTCCACTACCACCCCTCCCATCATACTACTCTCCACTACCACCCTTCCCATCATACTACTCTCCACTACCACCCCTCCCATCATACTGCCCTCCACTGCCCCCCATCATACTGCCCTCCACTGCCCCCCCTTCCATCATACTGCCCTCCACTACCACCCCCCAACTCCAGGTCTCACATGAAGGCTGTAGCTGCCACTGGAAAGGTAGGAGAAATTCTCCCTGTAGTGCAGTGCCTCGAGGACGCTCATGGTCTCTATGCTCCCTTCCATATTGTCCTCCTCCAGTCATGATGTCCCCCCATACTGCCCTCCACTGTTGCTGCCCACCCTTCCATCATACTGCCCCTCACTACCACCCCTCCTATCATACTGCCCTCCACTACCACCCCTCCCATCATATTGCCCTCCACTACCACCCCTTCCATCATACTGCCCCCTCCCATCATACTGCCCTACACTACCACCCCTCCCATCATACTGCCCTCCACTACCTCCCCCTCCCATCATACTGCCTTCCAATACCTCCCCCTCCCATCATACTGCCCTCCACTACCACCCCTCCCATCATACTGCCCCCCCATCATACTGCCCTCCACTGCCCCCCTCCCATCTTACTGCCATCCACTACCACCACCTCCCCCATACTGCCACCCTCTCATCATACTGCCCTCCACTACCCCCCTCCCATCATACTGCTCTCCACTACCCCCCCTCCAATCATAGCTCATCCCAGAACCCTGCACCCTGTATATAGCTCATCTAAGAACCCTGCACCCTGTATATAGCTCATCTCAGAACCCTGCACTCTGTACATAGCTCATCCCAGAACCCTGCACTCTGTATGCAGCTAATCTCGGAACCCTGCACTCTGTACATAGCTCATCTCAGAACCCTGCACTCTGTACATAGCTCACCCCAGAACCCTGCAATCTGTATGCAGCTCATCCCAGAACCCTGCACTCTGCATGCAGCTCATCTGAAAATCCTGCACTCTGCATGCAGCTCATCCCAGAACCCTGCACTCTGCATGCAGCTCATCTGAGAACCCTGCACTCTGCATGCAGCTCATCTGAGAACCCTGCACTCTGTACGCAACTCATCCCAGAACCCTGCACTCTGTACGCAACTCATCCCAGAACCCTGCACTCTGCATGCAGCTCATCCCAGAACCCTGCACTCTGCATGCAGCTCATCCCAGAACCCTGCACTCTGCATGCAGCTCATCCCAGAACCATGCACTCTGCATGCAGCTCATCCCAGAACCCTGCACTCTGTACATAGCTCATCCCAGAACCCTGTACTCTGTACATAGCTCATCTCAGAACCCTGCACTCTGCATGCAGATCATCTCAAAACACTGCACTCTGTACGCAGCTCATCCCAGAACCCTGCACTCTGTACGCAGCTCATCCCAGAACCCTGCACTCTGTACGCAGCTCATCCCAGAACCCTGCACTCTGCACGCAGCTCATCCCAGAACCCTGCACTCTGCATGCAGGTCATTACAGAACCCTGCACTTTGCATGCAGCTCATCCCATAACCCTGCACTCTGCATGCAGCTCATCCCAGAACCCTGCACTCTGCATGCAGCTCATCCCAGAACACTGCACTCTGCATGCAGCTCATGCCACAACCCTGCACTCTGCATGCAGCTCTTCCCAGAACCCTGTACATAGCTCATCCCAGAACCCTGCACTCTGCATGCAGCTCATCCCAGAATCCTGCACTCTGCATGCAGCTCATCCCAGCACACTGCATGCAGCTCATTCCAGAACCCTGCACTCTGCATGCAGCTCATCCCAGAACTTGCACTCTGCATGCAGCTCATGCCACAACCCTGCACTCTGCATGCAGCTCATGCCACATCCCTGCACTCTGTACATAACTCATCCCAGAACCCTGCACTCTGTACATAGCTCATCCCAGAACCCTGCACTCTGTACATAGCTCATCCCAGAACCCTGCACTCTGTACACAGCTCACTCCAGAACCCTGCACTCTGTACTTAGCTCATCCCAGAACCATGCACCCTGTACATAGCTCACCCCAGAACTCTACAGTCTGTATATAGCTCATGCCAGAACCCTGTACTCTGTACATAGCTCATTCCAGAGCCCTGCACCCTGTACATAGCTCATCCAAGAACCCTGCACTCTGTACGTAGCTCATCCCAGAACCCTGCACTCTGTATGTAATGCACTCCAAAACCCTGCATTCTTTTATCCTTTTTTTTTAAATGAATGTGCTGGGGTTTGTATGTATCCATTAGACTCTTGCTTGTGGAAGAATAATAAAAGCATATTTTATAGGTACAAGGAAGCCTGGGTTTTGTTTAATAACGCCCCTTAATTTCCTCCCACTGTCAGAAGTTTGACCACGCCCACATTTGCCGAGGCATGCTATGCAAGGTTACTTCCTTCCTCAAGTGTCCCTCATTCTGAAGTTCAAAAGTTGGGAGGTTTGCTGTTTGTGATCAATATATTGATCCGTACAGGCACTATACTAGTAATGGTGGTTATCAGTGACCTATAGTGTAAGTGCAATAGTGTGCAGGAAATCTAATGCTAGCTGACCCTGGCTGGGAGGGACGCTAACTGACCCTGACACTAATATTATTATTTTACACAATTTATATAGCGCCAACAGTTTACGCAGCACTTTACAATGTAGAGGGGGGACAGCAAAATTACAGTACAGTTCAGTACAGGAGGGCCCTGCTCGTAGAGCTTACATTCTAAAGGGAGGGGGTGGTACAAAAGGTAATAGCTGCGGAGAATGATACAGAAACTAATACAGAAATTTGTGAAAAATACTGTACACTAACACTGTACTAATGGCACTTGCTGGTTGACAGGGGTAATCAAAGGGTTAATAAGGGTGATCAAGGGGTTAAATGTGCATATCTAAGGTGTGCAGCTTCACCTTACTGTGTGGTGTTCTCTTCTGCTCCTGGACCAAAAAGGGTCTAGGAACAGAAGGAATGGTGAGATCCACTGCCTGTGTTTACAAATACAGGCACAGGCCTATCTCTTATTGGCTGCAGGCTTCAAGGTGCAGGGTTCCGGGCAAAATCATTGGCCAGGACCCGTTGACAAACTGATTCTGCACCTTCCAGGTGCGCGTAAGAAACCTCTGACGTACAGGTACATGATTGTGCCTATACGAGCCAACTTGCCCAAGTACTGCAACAGGTCGGCAAGCAGTTAACTTGTTATCTTTTCTCGTTGCAAGTAATTTAAAGTTGGCTTCTTTTTTTCCTCCTCCTGTCTAGGTTTAGTCTCGAAGGCAAATGCCCCATGCCTTCTGGATGGAACACACATGCATATTGCTGCACTCCTGCTGCCATCTTCTACAGAGACACAGCCACAGGAACACAGTCAGCACCTAGGTTATAGTGATTCCTATAATGGGCACTAGAGGTGCACTGAAATTTCGGCCCCCAAAAATTATTGTCTGAAAACTGTGACTTTGGTATCGGCCGAAAGAAGAAAAAAAAAGCCGATACCAAAAGGGGGCGAGGGTCCGCCCCGGGTGCCATCCATTGTGGGAGTGTCATCCTGGCGCGCTCAGTCCTCCACTCCCTCCTCCATCCCTCCCTCCTCCTCTCCTCAATCTTCGTGTGTCACTGGGCTGAATTGCAGGGGCCGCTGTAACAATGTCCCGCTTCCTGTGATAGACGGCACACTGATCCAATGGCGGGACATTGAATCAGTGTGACGTGATCACAATAGGCAGGACATTGTTACTGCGGCCAGGGCAATTACAGGTAATGTGTGCATGTGCCTTGACTTTCTATGTGGGCAAGACTATCAGACAGGCCACCACTGCTAAAGTATCACAATCCACATAGGATTTTGGCCAAAATAGTTTGCTGTTGGGAAGGGTTGTGACTTCCACCTCTCTTACCCAGGGGCATGGGGGCACATGTGACACCTAAAAGTGCCTTTTCTAGCATAACCCATCTGTGCCTCCACGATCATATTGACTTTGGTAATAGTATGCTTATCTCGTAATTAGTAGACATGTGCAGAATGGAATTTTTTTTTTAGTTTCGGATAGATTCGTTATGTTACTAATTTTGTTTTCATGATACGTTTTGCAGTTCATTTCATTTTCGAACAATTATCAACCGATTAGAACTCTGTGTGAAGAATAGCTAGTTGTTAAGGAGCAGGCCGGGAGTCGGCCGTCATGTTTTTAACAACTGATGAGTCATCAGCTGGCTTCCCCGCTGAGCAGGGCCAGATTAAGAACATCATGGGCCTGGTGCTGAGGATTTTGGTGGGGCCTTTTGTAAATAATAAATAAATACAATTTTTTTTTTTTTTTGTTATAACAAATTAAATTAAAGAGAGAGAGAGGGAGGATGAGAGAGAGAGAGAGAGAGAGAGGGGGGATGAGAGAGGGGGGAGGGGTAAGGGAGGGAGGATGAGAGAGAGAGAGGATGCGCATAAGCATGCGTGGGAATGACATCAACGCAGCCCGGCCAAGGCAAGGGACCGAAGGCACAAAACCCAGAAGGAAGACCGGGTGAAGATGAAAGCGCCCGGGCCCCGCCGGATTGATCACAGCACAGCACTGGAGGGCTCAGTCTGACAATTTAAGTGTACCCTAATGTGCTTATATGCTATGCATACTTGTACATTATGGCATAACCTACCTCAGGGCCTCTAAAAAGTAGTAATGTTAACAAAGTTTACTACCGCTTTAATATCATAGGATCCCAGGAGCCTCTCATGGGACCCCCTACTGACCCGGTGGCCCTTGGGCAGTGCCTAAGTGCATAGTTGGAAACATTTCAAAAATATTTTCAGGGACACTTTTTTTTTACAAGTGCTATATTTAGAGTAGCTGAGATCCTCTATGTTCCTCTATATATCACAGTAGTAATCACAAAATGAAATGAGTACTAATAATGGGGCAGAACAAATATGAGGACTGAGTTTTTCTTTCGTTGAACTAACAAAAGTGTGCCCGTTCTAGAGTTGGTGACATTGAGGATATTCAGTATAATTTTAAAGAACTGTTTTGGTGGGTAAGAGGAGTATGGATGGTATAAAAGTGGGAAGTATGTGCAGGGGAGGGAGAGGAATGTGGAGGGTCTAACAGTGGGCACTATGTACAGGAGAGGAGTGTGAAGGCTATGACAGTGGGCAGTATACACAGCAGAGGAGTGTGGAGGGTATGCCAGTGGACAGTATGTACAGGAGAGGAGTGTGGATGGTATGATAGTGGGCAGTATGTACAGAAGAAGACCGGGGAGGATATGACAGTGGGCAGTATGTACAGGAGAGAAGTGTAGAGGGTATGACAGTGGGCACTATGTATAGGAGAGAAGTGTGGAGGGTATGACAGTGGGCACTATGTATATGAGAGGAGTGTGGAGGGTATGACAGTGAGCAGTATGTACAGGGGAGGAGTGTGGAGGGTATGACAGTGGGCACTATGTACAGAAGAGAAGTATATGACAGCGGGCACTATGTACAGGAGAAGAGTGTGTAGGGTATGACAGCGGGCACTATGTATAGGAGAGAAGTGTGGAGGGTATGACAGTGAGCAGTATGTACAGGAGAGGAGTGTGGAGGGTATGACAGTGGGCACTATGTACAGGTGAGGAGGATGAAGGAATCTGAGTAGGAAAAATGTAAAGGTTTATGGAAGGATGTTTAGGGACTGCGTAGTGGTTAAGCGGGCCATACATGGATTGAAATTACGCCAATTAAGCAGAGACCAGCCATAGTTGATCTATGTATGGGCTAGCTGGTACACAAGTCAACCTATTAACCGACTTGAGTACAACCAGCCTGTCAGGTTTTTCCCAAAACAATCAGTGCTGCCAGCTATAGTTAGCAACACTGATCATTGTATTCACTGGCAGAACACAATAACACTGCAGGAGTGATTCTCCCATCCACAGGTCAGCAGGTGAGAGGGTGTGTGGGGACAGGCTGGGGAGAAATACTAGTCAGTGGCTAGGTAGGCACTGGCTAGTATCAGAGCCAGATACACACAGGTTACATACACCACAATCGTTTGAGCGAGAGCAATAATTCTAGCACTAGACCTCCTCTGTACATGTAACCTGTAAAAAAATTTAAAGCATTGCTTAGTATACAAAAAAAATCGTCCTAACTTCAGTGTTTTTTTTTCTATGAATTCTTTCCAAAAAAAACATGTTTGCAACTTTTTATGTTACACAGTATTTGTGCAGAAATTTTTCAAAGACCACCATTTTATTCCCTAGGGTGTCTGCTAAAATAATATATGTAATGTTTGAGGGTTCTGAGTAATTTTCTAGCAAAAAAAAATTATGATTTTTACATGTAGGAGAGAAGTGTCAGAATTGGCCTGGGTGGCAAGGGGTTAATTACTATAAGTAATATACAAATAATTATTCTAAGCACTGTGAGATCATCCTCTCAGTCTGCTGCAGAGTGTCAGGCCGTAGACCAGTGGTTCTCAACTCCTGTCCTCAGGACCCACTAACAGGCCAGATTTTAAGTATTACCTTGGTGAGATGCAGACTAGAATACTGCAATCCCTGAGCAGCAAATTATATCACCTGTGATGCATTTCAGTTATCTTGCAAACCTGGCCTGTTGGTGGGCCCTGAGGACTGGAGTTGAGAACCACTGCCGTAGACGATACCTCAGCAAGATGAGGTATATTCTAGTGATCAGCCGATCACCAATCCAAATCAGTTGGAAAATACTCTTCATTTGTATACATAATTCTAATGCCGCGTACACACGATCATTTTTCACGTTGTGAAAAATTACATTTTTTTTTTCAACAAGAAAAACGTCCGTGTGTGGTCTTTTTGTCATTTTTCCCGACGTGAAAAACGGCATTAAAAACGACGAGAAAAATTAGAACATGCTCTAATTTTTCTCGTCGTTTTTCCCGTCATTTTTTTCCGCGGCAGTTTTCACATAGGGAAACACTGCCACGGAGCCTACACACGGTCGTTTTTCTCGACAAGAGAAAAAATGACGGGAAAAACGACCGTGTGTGGGGGAACAAGCTGTTCCCTCGTTTTTCATGTCATGATTCACGGCGTTTTTTTAACCGCCGTGAATTACGATCGTGTGTACGCGGCATAAGAATTAGGTAGAAAAGAAGAAAGAAAATGTTGGTCCCTAAGAAAGGTGCCCTTGAGGACATGAAGAAAGGGTGAAAGGAGGTAAGAGAAAGACCTTAGGGTGTCAGGGTCCCTTGTTCATCAAGGGTTTACCGCTGTATAAAAGAGTCAAAGGATTCAGAATATTTGAAAATGACCCACGGTTGCCAGGTTATGTTGAAGTTCTCCATCTTTCCTTGTGCTATTGCCCTGATCTCTTCCATTTTATAGAGAAGATGTGCCTCTTCTAGCCATTCCTTAGTCGTAGGGGTGGTTGTATTTCTCCAGTGTCTGGGTATCACTGCTTTCGCTGCTGTAAATAGAAATCTTTCAAGTGACAACATGCTGCATTTAATTGGATCTTCGTTTCTGTTATGTGTTTTATGGTCTTAATTACCCGTCTCTAAAAATATTGGATTAGGTCGCACTCCCACCATATATGGTATAGTGTACCTATTTCTTGGTTGCAACGCCAACAATGGTCTATGTCACATTCACCCTGGATACCATGGAATCTATGCCCTAAACAGCTGAAACAACATCCCCTCATAGGGGCAACAATTAAAAGCCTACAAACAATCACACAGCGTTCCTCACTTACCACATCACTAGGGCCACTAACACCGCTAATGGCAAACCATGACTTTACACCAGGAATGATTGGCTCTAACTACACAAGTATTTGACAATTTCTTTACAAAAAAAAAAAAATCCATCGCCAATCACGGTGCCCGCCGCACCACCAGACCCCCAAAAAAAAACAACTCCAGTTTCATTGAACGCCCCCACCGTCTACATGCTCTGCTGTCTAACATTTCCTAACTAAGGGCGGAGTTATCTTATGATGATCCCGCCCTTTTGTGACATCATCTTCATCGACCCAGCATAACTCCGCCCCTTAGCTATTTAAGAAATGTCAGACGGGGGAACAGGCAGACGGCAGAAGCCTTCGATGAGACAGGAGTTTTTTTTTTTTTCCTTTTTTCGGGTCCGGAAGTGGTGCCTTGCGTCGTGATTGACGATGGATCTACTTCAGGGGGACATTTTTTATTTTATTTATTTTTTAAATAAAGGAATTGTCAAAAACTTGTTTTGTTAGTGTCTTTATTCAATTTTTACACTTTTTTGGTGAATGAGAAGGGGTACAGTACTATGACTATTGCATGGGGAGGCGGCATCTGGGGGCCCACTTGTTAAAGGAGGCTTCCAGATTCCGATAAGCCCCCCGCCCGCAGGCCCCCACAACCACTGCCCAGGGTTGTGGGGAAGAGGCCCTCTTCCCCATCAACATGGGGACAAGGTGCTTTGGGGTGGGGGGAAGCCTGAAGGGATTGGGGGGGCCCCACGCTGTTTTTTTTTCAGATTTGTTTTTATTGCTAGCAAGCGATGTTGTAGGAGTGTCTCTACTCCCCTCTTCATTGGCTGAGACAGCAGCGGGGCACCATTGGCTCCCGCTGCTGTCAATCAAAGTCAGTCAGTCAATGAGGAGAGAAAGGAGGCGGCTCCATGTCTGAATGGACACAGAAAGCTGTGGCTCGGGTGCCCCATAGCAAGCTGCTTGCTGTGTGGGCACTCAACAGGAGGGAGGGGCCAGGAGCACCAAAGAGGGACCCGAGAGAAGTAGGATCCGGGCTGCTCTGTGCAAATCCACTGTTTGCAAAGTCTTTCTTTTGTTAAAAATAACAATCACTTTAAGGATGCAGCGGCCGGCTTCCCAGCCCACTCACACAGAATAATAATCGGTCGATCATTTTTCGACCAATTCAAATTGTTCTGAAAATTTGGAGTGTGCAGAGTACAAGCAGCAGACAAAGGAAATACAGGAAACAAGCCGAGGTCAGGGCGGGTAGCGAACAAGCACAGATGGTAAACAAAGCCATTACATGGGTACATGCTGCTCAAGATAGATGAGGGAAAGGTTCTGGTTATTCTCAAGTGATATGCAAATTGAGGCTCAGAGAACTGTGAAGTTGTTCAGGCAATGTGGGTTACACTGAGCATGTCTTATATAGACAAGCAAACTAGGAGGCGGGCCAGGAAGTGATGGAAGGGAAGAAAATAAAAGCCCACAGAATAGCAGATGATGCCCATAGGTAAGCACAGCCAAACCGCACATGGGACAGGAATCAGGACAGAGAAACACTACAGCAAGGAGGTAAGAGTGCACAAGCAGAAAACTGCAGGCTAACTTGTGATGCCAGCCCCTAGGCGCGCAGTTGTCTCTGCATCTAAAGATCTTTCGAACTCTGTCAAAGGTGGGGGGAAATCAAATGTGGACATCCTGGCCTAAAGTAACATCAAGCTACGAGTAAGTACTAGTTACAGTGCGAAACATGTCAGCTGTTACCCCGGTTATGCTGTGATTTTTTTGGTGTTTTTGGTGTATTTTATCTGATCCTTTACAATGAAGGTGACCGTCAAGGTTTTTTAGAGTGCGGCTGTCCATATCCTTATTTTCCTTTCCATAAACAAATTTGTAGCCAGGACCAGGGGTCCTGTAGCCTTCGCAAAAGATGCCCTGGTGATTCCTTGATTCAATTTCAAGCTAGACTATGCCTTCCTTCAACAAAGATCCTCCTTCAACTGCTGCTCAAGATCGATGAGGGAAAGGTTCTGGCTATTCTCATCATGGTACACAGACATACTCAGACTTCTGGCAGACAAGCTTTGGCCTCTTCCAAACAGACCAAACCGACTGGCCCAAGACTCCTTTTCTATTCGTGCTTCTCTGTTGCTGGCTTTAACAGCATGGCAGTTGAAACCCAAGTCCTATAGGATAGAGGTATTTCTGACACTCTTTTCCCACCTTTCTCAGAGCAGGAAAATTCAACTCCTGTAAAATGTATTATTGTACATGGAAGGCTTACTTTGGCTGGTGCAAGGACAGAAAGCTGAGTCCCAGGGAATACTTCCTCACTTGTATATTTGCCTTTCTTCAGTCTGGTCTTGACCAGCCTCTGGCTCTGAGTACCTTTAAGGGACAGGTTTCTGCTTTATCCAATGGAAACAATTGAGTACTGTCCGTGATACTTTTTTTTAATTTGCACTAACATACAATTTTTCAGGACAAGCTTTCGGGGGGTATGTCCCCTTCTTCAAGGTCCTAGCAGTACTGCTTGTCGTGGAAATACAGGTTCCATGCAGAGCATACAGCCTATATTTCCTGTGCTAAATAAGCACACTGTTTAGATTCCATCCTTTTGCAATAATGTTGTCTTTAGCCTAAGTTCCACTCACCGTTCATCCGTCCCATACATTCCAAGAAGCAAGCATCACACAGCTATGTTCTCATCTCCAGCATACCAGTATGACTGCCGGCTCGAGCCTCACGCCTCCTTTTTATTATCAAAAGATCTCACCAGCAGATAATCACCTCCCCCATGGGAGTGGTCATCACAGCATGTGACCTCCATGGGAGTGGTCATCACATGATGTCCTCTTTACACAGCAAAAGTCCATATAAGGACATCCCTCTAACAAGATGTCCCATTACATGAATACCACACAAGAAATATATACAATTCAATACAATAATACAATAACGCATGATGGCTAAAGTCCTATGGGCGTGTCCAGGCAGGGAGAGCGCGCATGCTCCCAGCAAACAAAGCCGTATTGCTTTAAAACATGGACGCTCTCCCCGGCTCTGACAACGCTCTCATATTACCGTTGATAGGAATCCTTATTCTGCGCTATTCCATAGAATAACGCATATTCAGATTATACTATTATTGAATGGGGGAGGGAGGCTATCTGCAGACGCGTGCTACGAATCCCAATCAATGTTGATCAGACACAGCAGAGACAAGAGCACGCATCTGCCTATAACCAATGATGTCGTTGCAGAGCGAGCATATCCCCTCCTCAACGATCGTCCGTGCTAATGCACAGAGGGCCCTCGTGGGTGGACACCCTGCAAACATCACACTCCAACCTCAAGACGTTTTCCCCTACCAGACAGGATTCAACCAGCCTCAGACTGCCCCAGCCAGCTCTTTAGAGCGAGCTGCGGAAGTACTAACACTGGGTGACACTATGACAATACATATTAAATACATCTTCATAAAAATCTCCACAACAGTCCTCCCTTTTTTGTCATATGCACCCCATGTCCATCGATGAAACTTGATCTGCTTCTTACACCTGGAAATGAATCAGTCCTTAGTCCATAAAAAGGAAAACACAGCTTGACATTGTCTACAGGAGAGGCTCCATCCAGGTCCATTAGTGAACGATCTACCTCAAGTCATAAGCTGGGTTATTCCATCGTTTGGGGTCACTTAGACAGAATACCACTGTCCGGCCCGAGCAATTGTCTTTGATTGACATACACTACTTTATGCCTTCTGGCTTGTTACACCTGCAGGAACGCTCTTGCTCTACTTATGAGTAGCCTGTGTAATTTACCCCTCTATATCATCACGCATTACTGTCCATTACGAATGTGTCTACACATTACTGGCCCTCTGTGATACACGGACCGCCAGCTAAAAATACCCAGGCCTGTTTTCATTATCTAACACGGCCCTGTCTAATACTATGCTCCCGACGAAGCGTCTCGGAACGCGAAACTAGTCGAGCGAAAGCAAGATTTTTATCTTTGAATTTTCCGGATCTATCAATAAGACCAGCCATCTCTTGTGTATATCGTCCAACTCCTTAATTGTTTTGTTGGCCATATATTACTTTATTTTGTATTTTACATGCTAATGTAATCTCTGGGAGGTTGTTGAGTCTTGTAATTGGGATCCTATACCGATTATTGATGATTGTCATATAATGTATTTTTTCTGAAATGTATTAATGTATTTTTTTACTTAAATTCAATTATAATTTTTCTACCAACAATAAAACCTTTAGAATTTTTACAATACTTACTCATGTGCCGTTTAAAGTCCATCTTTAGTTAAAATAATATTTCCCCATTGACATGTAGACTCTATTCTTCAGGGGCATGACTTATAAAGGAGGACACGACATGGTGAGCTGTAGTAATCGCAGATCCGTCTGTGATCCTCTGTGTCTTGTATGTGGGTCCGGTTTCGGGGCGTCTCATCAAGGAAACTCTGGTCACGCATCCAATCAGGCAACAGGCGCACCTCGTCATGACATAGAAAGAATAGAAATAAAAACGACATGAGTATATATATTCCCACTTCCTTTAACCACGATCCGCTGTAAAAATAAAAATTAGATCCCCAAAGATCCCCAGACCCTTAAAAGGACTCCCAACCTTCACTAGCTACAGCTCTGGCTTCAACAGTTACATGAAGAACCCTATCCTTAACGGATGAGAATTGTTCAATCGTATCCCGAGCCCCCCCCACCTTGTACATCCAGGACCCCATGCCCAGACCTGGTCGGAGTTGGTGAACAAATCCGTTCTAGCTGTCCCTGCCATTCTTAATTTCCTGCGCCATCAGATCCTCGCGATCGGCCGTGACATAAGATGCTGGGACAGCTTCACCATCACGCATGAACCTCTTGCTTTGGGGGGAATTACCTTATAAGCTGCAGATCCACATAAACACCAAACTAAAGTTCAAACACACTTGTGGGCTACCTAGATACCCAAACCGACAAGAGGCAGAGCTATTAAAACTAACCAATTTTACCCTCTAAAAATGCATCGTTGGATTCCATTGACAAGTGTCTGTTTGGAGTCTTCACCAGTCTGTCAAAACTCCTCATACCCATAATAACATCATAAATAGCATGTACTGCTGTCATCGCTGGGTACTAAAACTCGGTGAAGACTCAGAACAGACCTAGCAATCGGTCCTGTTCGCTTTCTGAGCTAGTCAGGAAATACACTTTAAATAATAACTTGGGATGCTTTTCATCGTTACCCTTGCTAAAATTTACTAAAGAACAAAAATATAAATACCGTATTTTCCGCACTATAAGGCGCACCTAAAAGCCTAAAATTTTCTCAAAAATCGGCCATGCGCCTTATAGTCCGGTGCGCCTTATGTGTGCACTGAGTTCCAAAATCTGTAAAAATTTTGTTGTGCGACTTTGGTAAGCACTCCGCTTGGTTAACTGTCGGACCATTTCCCACTGACACAGGGACGTAATACGTACACTACGTACGCTGGCAGCGATAAACCAGTCAGAGAACATTACGTAATATGTACAGCACGTTAGTAAGGTATCTGCTTTAACTGTTGTCCGAGCTTTTGCAAAAGCCGGCATCATTGCTTAACAGCCACCTGGCAACGAGACTGAAAAATAATGTGAGTGTATTGTTAAATAGTAGAATAAAGTTCAACTAAACTCACTGTTTTGCTTCCGTTAAATGTCTTTTTGTAGACCGTATGTTTTAGCATGTGCCTTATAGTCCAGTGCGCCTTATGTATGGGTTAAGTACAGAAATAGACCCGTAATTGAGACTGCGCCTTATAATCCGGTGCGCCTTATAGTGCGGAAAATACGGTAGACGAAGATACTCCTCAGTTCTTTGGTGTGGTTGAGCCGCTTCTTGCAGTGGCTGGCGTGGTCTCATCCCTCAAGCTTCTTTTCAACGACCCAGTCACCTGGTTGGAAAGAATGTAAAACTGGTTATTGTGTCAAGGTCCAGGAGGGACTCGTGAACCCTGTGGTGGACATTTTGAAGTTCATGTCACAACGATCGCACCCACCCCATCAGCCGAGAATATAAGTGACAGCTAATGAGGAAAGTACGACTCTGGTTTTGATTGACCTCCAAACAACCCTTATATGACAATAACCCAGACATCGGGACTGTGGTCACTGCACAACCTGTGCGTGGCTTACAATACCTAGAACCATTGACAAAAGGTTCTTAGCATCTGGGATGGGAACCTACTTCACCAGACTGCTGCTTGCCGATTCAAATTCTATCAAAGAAAGACAGTCTTGGCACAAACTTGGTTAGAATTACAGAGGTTAACATTATTTGTTTGAAAAAAACTGTCATTCTTACATTTATCATTCCCCCCCTTTTCTTCCTCATTAGAAACTGAAGGAAGAACTGCAGGATTTAGAGTGATGCAGGAAAAAGAAACAATGAAATAGCCTATGATACTTTTACCTCCTTAGACTCGTATTTATCCATATGTACAGCTGTCTACATACACCTGTTCTCTATGTACAAACTCCTTGGACCTGAAAAATACTTATAAGCAAAATCATTACTCTATCCTTCATATTTAACCTGCAAAGAATGGTAAACAATAATGACATTCCTGTACATTGGTAAATTGTCAATGACATTCTTTCAAAACCAATTCAAACAAAACCCTCTGTAACCCTTACTTTTCCCGTTCCTACAAAAATACAACAGCCGCGACACGTCGGAGGATCGCCGCGGTAAGTTAGAACATATTCACGTTACTACATATAAACATTCAGATACAAATGTGGGGGAGATACTTCAGTTTCCAAAACCACAAATGAAAAAACAAAAACAGACAGAATTCTACCTTTACTCTTTCAGCAATAGAAAAAAAAAAATACAATGGGACAAACAGAGCAGCTCGAGAACCTTGCATGGACCAGCCATACAAAGTTCAAACAAACGGGCATGAGAATTTAACCACCGTTCCTCCTCTGAGAATCACGAAAGTGTGTACTACACCTCCATCAACACTCATCATTACAGATTTCTGAAGCCGCAGCTCAACTACATCCACTCCAGAGGGATACCCAAAATAGTATCCTTGGACCACCTATGTTAATCTTTTTGGGGTTCAAAGGCCTTTGCCCCAAAACTAGGCTTCGTGCACCGTGTGACCGTCTGACTGTGGGAAGCCTCCATTCCTTCCCTTGCACAGACCTCCTTGTGTCCATGGCGATTTGAATCGGCTTATTGTCTTAAACCTGCTTCCAGGTTAAACCGTTGCACCCATTTCGGAGAGCACCGCCCGGTGTCTTCTTATACGGTGGATTGAAGAACTACAACCACTATATCTGGTCCAGTCCCCCAACTAGAAACCCTAACCGAGGCGTCAACTCTATGGCTTGTTGTCCCAACACTTTTGGAACTACAGCAACAACCACAGATCAACCCCCGAATTAGGCCTCTACCCCTCACAGTGTATGCATACGCACACCCATACACTGTGTAGCCAGACTAAACCACACAGAACAATTACGCCAGTTTACCACCTGCAGAACAATGTGGCTTCTCTCTGTATCTAGATGATACAATAATGGTGATGCCCCCCTGTTTGCTCTCTACCCAAAACTGTATTTCAGTACAAAACTTCACAAAACTGGAACAAAATCTAAAACACTTTTAAACGCAAAAATTCTTTCCATTTTTCTTCCAAACACAAATCTCATTGCCCAACCTTTCAGAAAACCCCAAGCTCCTCCCACCATCTCTCTGCTGATATATAAATGCTGGAAAATAAAAACTCATGTTACATGCTCAGCTCTCAAAAAAACCAAACTGGTTTATTTACATATCAATTGTTCAGGAAGAGGGAGGGGGGAGCCTAGCCCCAATCGCCTTGTCTATCAAGACTCCCAAAAAATCCATGGCTAAACATCATATATATTTCAACAATTTAAAACCTTGTCAAGAAAATGATGGAATAAACCCCCCTTTGCAAATGGGAGGGCCCTGACCCACACATCCCCTGGAAGTCAAACCATAAGTTGAGACTCAAATACAAACTCCTGCCAAAAGATGGCTATACAGTACAAGTTTCAAAAACAATGAATTGCCTTCTGGGAAACTCCCAAATATTTAAACATAAAAATACACCATTGTACAAAAACTCTGTTAGTCTTACAATCTATCAAAATTCAGTGTAAAGTGGAGTTTTTACTTAAAAACGAAATCCAATACAAAAACCGCCGCTCATGTACTGCAAAGTCAGCTAACCCTGCAATAGCTTACATTCACTTAAATGAAAACAGAGAAATCCCCATCCTAACACCATCTGCATGGAGTTTGCATGTTCTCCCTGTGTCTGCGTTGGCTTCCTCCCACACTCCAAAGACATGCTGGTAGATCACCCAGATCCCATCCATAAATGGGCACCAGCATGTGCATGTGTCCGCAAGCGCGTCGGGACCCCTCGGGGTAAGACCGCGCTATTTTAAGATACCACTCTACTCACCTCAAAAGGCGATGCTTAGAAAAACAATTTAAAACAGTTTAAACCAGCGAATTTAACATTAAACAAAAACAGCCTCTCAGTATGTCACCCTGGTGTCTCACTACTCTCCCCAGCAGTGCACAGGTCAAACTGCAAACGCATAAAACAGGACAAAACTGCGCCAATCAACAAATGCCAATACAGCATATCCAGGGGCCGTGTTTGCTAAACTGGAACTTCCTATCTCAAACTGTAAACATCTCTCACAAGATGGCCGACAAGCCAGGACAACAAAATGGTGGATGACCACCGCACACCTCATGGACAACAACAACAATGGCGCCATTAACGCATGAAATTTTTTCCGCCAAAACCAGCATGGGACGTCACAATGAACACCACATGGGTTCCCCCACACAAAGGGAAACAAAAATGGCCTCCAGATTCCAACGCAGAAAAGACCGCACTAAATTCTCACCAAACATCAAAATCTGCCCCAAAGGCTGAGAAATTCGACCAGCGAAATAGCCGACGAATGCCACATGGTATAGCGCCCAAAATAATGGCGCCATTAACGCATGTACTTTTTCCCGGAAAAACCAGCATGTCTTCAAAAGAAAACCAAAAATTTTTTTCTCCACAAAGATAGACTACACAATTGAGGTTCACACTCAACCATAGACATACACTTTAGGCTACTTCAACTCAGACCCTTTGGCCAACTAAACAGCACATTTAAAAATGTTAGTTACATGACAATATTATTCAACACTTTTCTCTAAGTTCATATACTCTGAGATATTCACCACACACATACAGTACAATGTTGCCTGCATGCTTTCTCAGAGTTTCCTTCCCTCAGGGCATAGCCCCTGCAACACAAAACAGTGGGCAAGCCCTTCCCCCATTCAAGCACATGGCTGCTCTGACAAGCCTTTGAGAAATACAAACAGCTCAGCCAAACACACATTGCAGGCTGAATAATCCCACATCTATACCTTCATTTCATACACAATATACAGTTTCCATCAGCACTCACACAGGCACAAACACTGCACACAACTTTGTTCTGAAAATTGGAAAGTCAGATACACAGAACTATCAAACATGCTGGTCACTGATGGCCATGCTGCCTGCCTCTCCCCCGCTAAAGCACATGGCTTATGGCTCAATGCAGCTGCCATCAATAACAATGCAGCCAAACGATCTAATCACATACAGTCTATATTTCTCATTTAGTTACACTCTTACAGCAAGCAGCTTCCCCACATAAACATCCAGGCACATACGATCGGATTCACAGACATACGATCTCTCTCCCAACAAAATCACACACACGCGATCGGATTCACAGACATACACATACAATCGGATTCACAGACATACGCACACACACACACATACTGCAAACTTAAAGCATTATTTCAAAAAGACGAAAAAATTGTTCTTTTACAGAGCAGAGCCCCTACGCATCGGATCGTGCATCCATTTTCCCCCCCATCTCGACCTGATGCACAAAGGGGCTCTATCTAGTCCCTTCAGAGTCGCCATCCTGTCGTGGAAATACAGGTTCCATGCAGAGCATACAGCCTATATTTCCTGTGCTAAATAAGCACACACTTTAGATTCCATCTTTTTGCAATAATGTTGTCTTTAGCCTAAGTTCCACTCACCATTCATCCGTCCCATACATTCCAAGAAGCAAGCATCACACAGCTATGTTCTCATCTCCAGCATACCGTTATGAATGCCGGCTCGAGCCTCACGCCTCCTTTTTATTATCAAAAGATCTCACCAGCAGATAATCACCTCCCCCATGGGAGTGGTCATCACAGCATGTGACCTCCATGGGAGTGGTCATCACATGATGTCCTCTTTACACAGCAAAAGTCCATATAAGGACATCCTTCTAACAAGATGTCCCATTACATGAATACCACACAAGAAATATATACAATTCAATACAATAATACAATACACATGATGGCTAAAGTCCTATGGGCGTGTCCAGGCAGGGAGAGTGTGCATGCTCCCAGCAAAAGAAGCCGTATTGCTTTAAAACATGGACGCTCTCCCCGGCTCTGACAACGCTCTCATATTACCATTGATAGGAATCCTTATTCTGCGCTATTCCATAGAATAACGCATATTCAGATTATACTATTATTGAATGGGGGAGGGAGGCTATCTGCAGACGCGCGCTACGAATCCGAATCAATGTTGATCAGACACAGCAGAGACAAGAGCGCGCATCTGCCTATAACCAATGATGTCGTTGCAGAGCGAGAATATCCGCTCTTTAACGATCGTCCGTGCTAATGCACAGAGGGCCCCCGTCGGTGGACATATCCGCACCCTGCAAACATCACACTCCAACCTCAAGACGTTTTCCCCTACCAGATGGGATTCAACCAGCCTCAGACTGCCCCAGCCAGCTCTTTAGAGCGGGCTGCGGAAGTACTAACACTGGGTGACACTATGACAATACATATTAAATACATCTTCATAAAAATCTCCACAACTTGCTCTGATCTTGAAGAAGGGGACATACTCTGAAAGCTTGTCCTGAAAAATTGTATGTTAGTGCAAATAAAAAAAGTATCACTGACAGTACTCAGTTTTTTCTGTCGCAAGTGCACTAATACGGCTAACATCACCTCAATGCTTTATCCAATTTATTCCAGAAACCTCCTGCCTCACAATCCCTCAAGACTTTTCTTCATATAGTTGTTCACATAAAATCTCTTTTTGACCTCCTGTGTCCCCTTGGAATCTCAACCTGGTGCTCGATCTACTTCAGAGACCTCACTTAAAACCAAGAGATAGTCCATTGGAAGACTTCATTTGTTATATCTTTTAGGTATGCTTCTGAGTTGGCAGCTCTTTCCCATAAAGAGACCTTTTTTGTTTTGCACAAAGGACAAAGTAGTTTTGAGAACAAAAACTTCCTTCCTACTTAAGGTGGCCTCTGATTTACACCTCAGTGAGAGCATTGGTCTTCTTTCCCTTTGTCCCACCCCAAAATGTGACAAGGCTGCCACCTGGTCCTTTGTTCACACATTTTCAAAGTTCTACTAGTTAACAAGATGCTTCAAGCTGTCATCCATTTTTTTGGGGGGTTTTAACCCTTGTTTTTTTGTGTCTATTGTCAGTTCTGATTTGCTATATTGCCCTCCCCCCAGGTTATTGGTTGGGTTTGTCCCATGGTCTAAGAATGCAAGTCCTGTGTCCTGTACTGTTAGAATAACCACTTCTTGACAGAGGGTTAAACAAATCCTAATGCCTGAACACAATTTTGCAAGTTTGACATGTGTTGGTAAACCTTTACATGTCATCACAACTACTGTACATAGCATATCGAGATGAATTAAACCTTTCTTTTTTTCAGGACAAATTAATTGGGTTTTCATTTGGTGGTAAACGGTAATATGGATATAACAGATTTTTATATTATTAAAGAAAAACTGGCACAAAAATAGTATATATACACATATGTGTGTGTTATTATTTGTTGTTTGTACCCACCGTAGGGCCCACTGCGCATTTTGCTTTTTTCTACTACCTAAAACATGCTAACACTAACTGACATTGATACAAATGTAAAAACAAAAATGTTATTCCTACCTAAAAGACACTAGCCCTGACCTTTGACCCTGACCATTACTTTTGACCTTAACCCTGGCACTGACTTAGATCAAACCATAATCTAGCTATTTTTTCTTTAGTATTTTTATTTTATTTTGCACACACTTCTTTGTTTACACTTTTCTCCTCTAGCAAGGAGAAAAAAATACAATATATATTTTTCCCCTTTCAAGAGAAGAAAAAAAAACACAGGGATGGGGTATACAGTGACTGATAACCATGATAGACAAATAATAGTATGGGATGATCAGGTCAGAGCCCAGTCTCTGTGTGGCAGCGTGCTGTGTAACACAAACACAGCTACGTGTATATGTGGGCCCATGGAAGAAGACCCACTTCTGTGAGGCCATATATATGTACAGTCGGTGGGAAGAGGTTAAGATAATAGGAACTTTGACTTACATGTAACAGGCCCCTCCCCTCTGGGTCTTGATAACTCCTTATTGCTTGATAAAAAACTGGAGTCTCATTGAGTGGTGGGGTTATAGGGGGCTGGCCCTAGCAAGCTTACAGTCTTTTGAAGATAGCTGCATATACTGTAGACAGTCTAAGAATACATGTTCTTTATTGTATTTTCGGATGAGGAAATTACAGGTAAGTCAAAATACCTTTTTTTGTTTTTAATTTTCCCTTGAGCTATGCTTTACAATTTTTCTGCTAGTTGTTCCTTGAGGGATTGAAATTGAAATGTTATTATTTTGTCTACAGATGCCTCAGCTGGAAAAAAAACTTCAAAGAGAGTTATGTGAAAGTGCCAGAGTTGTTTCCTGCCGTTTTTCTTTTCCACATTGGGTTCCAGATCACATATTTGGAGAAGGTGTGGACACTGTCTGGGTATATGACTTGGTAGCAATCAATAAAACAGAATTTAGGGCTGGTGTACAAGAACACTGCAGAATCCAGTCTACAGAATTGTAAATCAACTAAAGAGTTAAAATGCTGTATCATGTTTATTTATTTTTACTTTAATCTGTTTTTAAAGTTTTTTCCAAGGAGTGGGAAAATCTATCCATTGGTGCACACATATCAGTTTTGATCACTTGAAGATAATACTTTGCCATTTGAAACAAAATTGAAAAGCCCTATTTCTGAGAAGCCCCATTTCACAAAAGAAATGTAATATCCTTAAGATTTTAGGATGATTTGTACAATGCCCCAGAGTAGATTAATGTCTATAGACCTGATGGGCAAAACTCATATTTAGGCATTAGTGCATCTGTGAAAAAATTTTTTTTCTGGTTGCTAATTTCAGTCCTAGTATCCCTTCCCATTATGTGCCACTGTCTGTGAAAGTTAACCCTCCATTTTTTTTTTTTATTTTTTTTTTGCCATTTCTTAGTGTATTTGCTAGTTTTCCTGTTAAAGATCCATTTCCTGTTCAACTTTCAGACAGATGGTCAAACATTCTCATCATGATTACTGGGGTAAAGGTGTATTGCATAGTTGACTGCAAGCTGGCTAAGTAGCAATGCAACCTCAAACCATAACATTTCCACCACCATGCTTCACAATTAAAAGAAGTTCTTCTCCTGAAATATTGTTTTCCATTTTCCATTAAGCTGTTACGAAGTATACTTTTTTTTTCATTAATCAGTTATGATGTACTGACTGGCTATCTCATTTCACGAGACCCCAAAATGCCAGGACAGTACAAATACCCACCCCAAATTACACCTTTTTGGAAAGTAGACAGTTTTATGCCGCATACACATGGTCGGAATTTCCGACAACAAATGTTCGATGGGAGCTTTTTGTCGGAAATTCCGAGCCTGTGTAGGCTCCATCGGACATTTGCTGTCGGAATTTCCGACAACAAAAATTTGAGAGCTGGTTCTCAAATTTTTCCGACAACAAAACTTTTTGTCGGAAATTACAAGCATGTGTACACAATTCCGATGCACAAAATTCCACACATGCTCGGAATCAAGCAGAAGAGCTGCACTGGCTATTGAACTTAATTTTTCCCGGCTCGTCGTACGTCACCGCATTCCGACAACATTTGTGTGACCGTGTGTATGCAAGACAAGTTTGAGCCAACATCCGTCGGAAAAAAATCTACGGATTTGTTGTCGGAATGTCCGATCTTCTGTACGCGGCAAAATGTATTTAGTAAGAGGCATGTGATTGAACATCTACCACGCAGACATCCCTGGTATACTATCTAATGAGTGGCTGCCAGCATGTGTCCCCAATGAAAAAGCAAAATGAAAAATAATGCAGCGCTACTCCAAAACAATAAAGTGACCTTAAAGCGTTGGTGCAAAACACCCTACAAAAATCTACATAAGGCAAAAAAACTGAAAAATGGTATCCGCAAGTACATTGGGTAAACTTGCATTTTGTGTGTTTCATGGACTGTGCATGTGTTTTCAATTGCCTCATTAGCACACAAACATAGGTTATATAAAGCTTGGTTATATAAAGCTTGCAGATATCATTCTCTACCTTGCCTTGAAAAGAGGCAAGATTGTGTGTTTGTGGCCGGCCGGCAAGAGAGTACACTGGGTGTCCTTATTGAGTTTGTAACATGTATTTTCGATTTGCATTTGATTTGTTATGCATTTGCAAAACAGATGTGTTTTCCAGCAAGTTTTATTTAACTTTGTTTTTTTGTTTTTTTTCGGTGGGGGATATTTTCACGTGAAATGTTATTGATGTTGGCGATGTTTGTCTTTTTTAGGTTGTTCACTTTGATTTAATTGTCTGTGCTGCATTATTTTGCTAATTCTTTCTCAAGATGTTGTGACTAATGTTATAATCCTTAATAGATGTTCTTTTATCTCCTGTTACTTTCCAATGCAAAATCGTCAAACCTCAAAAAACTGATTCTGTTAGTGTCTCAAATTAACATACATGTTTTTTTGCTTTTCTTGCTTTTTTCAAAGTCCTGTTTTTTTGACCAATAAAATTGTTTCTAAAATTGTTTTGTTTTTATGTGTGTTCTTTTCATGCAATGGATTTCCCAGCTGCATCTTAACTAGGCTGATTGGCATGTCTTCGGCAAATCACAGTTTTTATTGTTTTTGTATATTTGTAATTTACGTTCCTAGTGCCTTCATGGTAACATATGCATGGATGGTGTGTATGCTGCCATGGAGAGTCACCATGAAAGTAGAATTTCAGAGCGGTAAGTATTACATTTCCTTTTTTATTGCAGTGGTTTTCAGCCTCAGTCCTCAAGTACCCCCGACAGGACATGTTTTGTGAATTTATCTGAATTTATCTGATCCAAAATAGGTGTCCACAATACCAAGCCATTGACTGTGATTTAAATCACCTGTGCAAGATGAAAGTAAGGCTGGGTTCACACTATACGACACGACTTTCATCCTACTTTGCTCTGCGACATCTGTCCTACATTGGTCCGACATTGGTCCGACATCCATCCGACATTCATGAACAGGATACTACTTTGATCCGACATTGTGCTAGTCTGACTTGTCCTTTGACCAATCAAAACAATCCCAGGGTGAGATAAATTCCTTTTACTGCTGCTGTAATCACAATGTCGGATGCCAAAGTCGTATGGTTAGGACAAGGATCCGACTTTGATCCGACTTCAATGATAGTCAATGGGCTGAAGTCGGATCAAAGTCGGACAGAAGTAGTACAGGGAGAATTTTTAATGTCGGACCGACATGTGTCGGACCAGTTAAGACGGCTCCCATAGGGAAACATTGATTTTCACACGTCATGCGACATGAGCTCCTAATGTCGGAGCGTTTGTCGCCCCAGTGTGAACCAGCACTAAACCTGCAAACATGGCCTGTTGGGGGTACTTGAGGACAGGCTTGAGAAGGGCTGAACTAAAATCGAGCTCAAGACAATCATATTCTAATTGTGGGCATTTGAGGGAAATCAAGTGTGATTTAAAAAAAAAAAATTTTTTTTTTTTTTTAAGTTTGCCTTTGTGTCCCTGTTCTTAAAATTGGCATTGCTTCCTGTCACATAGTCAAACAGGAAGTGAGTGTAAAACCCTACCAATCTTTTCTTTGGGACACACCGCTTAATCTAACTAGTGTCTCCATTCAGAAAATTGCACTGTAGCACTTTGTTGTTTTCACCCCAAATTATTAGGTAATGTTAAAGGCAACTCCTTTCTGCAATACAAGTGTAGTTGCTGAAAATCTGAGGGGAAGCACTGTTGATTTTAGCATCCAATCATGTAGAAGCAAAGATGGTGGTTTTTGTTCTTTTCCTTGCATGTCCCCCTCGGATCTACAGCAAGTGCACTTGTAGTGCAAAGTGGATTTGCCTTTAGGAAAAAACAAAGTCCAAGATATTTGGGGTGTACACAGCAAAATGCTGGAGTTCAATTTACCGAATGGGGAAACTATTTACATTGAACTGTGTGTCCCCAAGGAAAGATATTGGTAGGGATTCACCCTCACTTCCTGTGTGGCTATGTGACAGGAAGTTAATCATTTGGAAGAATAAAGTGGCAAAATTTGGGAGTTGTCTTCACCCTATCAGGGGTACAGACATCCCCAAAAACTGACCAGACTTCTAATCCCTCTGCACTCTATCCCCAAGCAAAAATAAGAAAGGATTTCATTTAGTTTAACTTTGCAAAGACACATTCCTAAGTTCAATTGTGATGCATGTTAATGGCCCATTCAGACCCTCTTTAACCACTTGAGATCAGCGCTATAGCTGATCGACGGCCACAGCACGGTCCTCAATTGCCGGGAGTCTGTCAATAAACATCCTCCCCTTTGCGCGCGTGCTGTTGTCACCGAGCCACTGAGACTCGGGTGATGACAGATCCGAGTAAGGGGCCGATCCCTGCCCCTTACCACGTGATCAGCTGTCAGCCAATGACAGCTGATCATGTGATGTAAACAAAAGCTCAGTAATCGTTTTTGTTTTCTCCTTGCGCTGAAAAAAAAGGCAATCACCGGCTTATGTGCAAGGGACATCGGGCCCGAAGAGGAAGAGGCAATTCTGCGTCATCTGACAATCAGCAGCCCCTGCCAGTGCCACCTATCAATGCCCACCACTAGTGCCACCTAGCAGTGCTGCCTATCAGTGCCCATCACTGCCAACTATCATTGCCCATCACTGCCAACTATCATTGCCACCTAGCAGTGCCACTTCTCAGTGCCAACTAGCAATGCCACCTCTCAGTGCCCACCCTTGCTGCCTTATCGGTGCCCATCAGTGCAGCCCATCGGTGCCCATCAGTGCAGTCTCATCAGTGTACATCAATGAAGGAGAAAAATTACCTTTTTTCAAAATTTTAGAATAAAATATAAAAAAATCCTATTTTTTTTTTTTTTTATTCAGTCTTTTGTATTTATAGAAAAAAAAAACAAAAACAAAAAACGTAGAGGTGATAAAATACCACCAAAAGAAAGCTCTATTTGTGTGAAAAAAATTATTAAAATTTCATTTGGTTACAGTGTTGTATGACCGCGCAATTGTCATTCAAAATGCATCAGTGCTGAAAGTTGAAAATTGGTCTGGACAGGAAGGGGGTTTAAGTGGCCAGTAAGCAAGTGGTTAATATAAGGCTACATGCACACGGATGTTTTTACAGCCACTTGTTTGAGCGTTTTTTGCAGCTTAAAAACGCCTCTCCATGTTAGCCTATGGCCTCATGCCCACCATGGCGTTTTTGAGCTGTTAATGGCATAGCCATTTTTAGGCCCCATGTACACGGGACGCTGGTGCAAAGTCTTCTCAACTAAGGTTGAAACCGGCATTTAGAAACTCGCGTTTTGCTGCGTTTGCATGCCGCGTTTAGCCGCGTTTGTGTCTATAAGCGTTTAGTTAGGAAACATCATAAGGACCCTCCCTAAGCTCAAAAAACAGTATTATTAACCATTTCAGCCATTTTGTGAGACCAGAGTGAGTAGCAGCAGCTGAGAGAGCAGCAGTGTACTTGTATTTAGCGTGTCACTCGCGATGCGCGTCTGGTTCGCACGCCCAATCAATGATTTATCCGGCCCACCAATTAAGGTATGAACCAGGGCACAAGTCCATCAAGTCCAAACTATGTGTGTGATTATATGTCAGTATTACATTGTATATCCCTGTATGTTGCGGTCGTTCAGGTGCTTATCTATTTGTTTTTTTAAACTATCAATGCCCCCCCCCCCGCTGAAACCACCGCCTGTGGAAGGGAATTCCACATCCTTGCCGCACTTACAGTAAAGAACCCTCTACGCAGTTTAACCGCCTCAATACCGCACGCCGTCATATGACGTCCTGGACTTTGTGCGGGGATATCTAAATGATGTCTGCAGCTACAGGCATTCAGATATCCTTTTCAGCCGGCGATTCTGCACACCATAAGAATGATCATAGCGGAAGTTCCACCGCTTGATCATTCTTATAGGCGACGGGAGGGGACATCCCCCCTCCCGCCGCCATCCGGTGCTTCTCCGGGCTTTCCCGTGCCATCGGGGGCCCGGAGAACGAATCGGCCGGCGCCGGATGGAAAGCATAGGAATTTCTGGTGACCAGATGTTCACCAGTCATCTCTATGGCCGTCGTAGGCCTGGGCGCGACATTATGACGTCACGCCCGGGTACCCGAAAGTAAACAAAGCCGTGATCGCGGCTGTCAGCATGAGATTGTGAATTTTTTTTCCCCATCTCATGCTTTCCAGCCTGGAGGAAAGATGTGGGGTCTTATTGACCCCGCATCTCTCCATAAAGAGGACCTGTCACAATGATTCCTATTACAAGGGATGTTTACATTCCTTGTAATAGGAATAAAAGTTATAAAAAATAAAAAAAAAGTGTAAAAAAAAAATAAAATAAGTAAAAATAAATAAAAATGATAAACATTTTTAAAACGCCCCTATTGCCGGTAGCTCGCGCTCAGAAGCGAACACACACGTAAGTCCCGCCCACATATGTAAACGCCATTAAAACCACACGTGAGGTATCGCCGCATGCGTTAGAGCGTGTGCAACAATTCTAGCACTAGACCTCCTCTGTAACTCTAAACTGGTAACCTGTAAAAAAATTTAAAGCGTCGCCTATGGAGATTTTTAAGTACCGAAGTTTGCCGCCATTCCATGAGTGTGCAGAATTTTAAAGCATGACAAGTTAGGTATCTATTTACTTGGCGTAACATAATCTTTCACATTATACAAAAACATTGGGCTAACTTTACTGTTTTGTTATTTTTTAATTCATGAAAGTTTTTTTTTTTTTTAAAAAGGTGTTTGAAAAATTATTGCGCAAATACTGTGCGAGATAAAAAGTTGCAATGACCGCCACTTTATTCCCTAGTGTGTCTGCTAAAAAATATATATATATATATATATATATATATAATGTTTGGGGGTTCTGAGTAATTTTCTAGCAATAAAATTATGATTTTTACATGAGGGAGAGAAGTGCCAGAATAGGCCCGGTATTGAGATGGTTAAGATTAAACCTCTTTTCTTCTAATTTTAATGAGTGACCACGTGTTTTATTAAACTCCCTTCCATGAAAAAGTTTTATCCGTATTGTGGGGTCACCAGTATGGTATTTGTAAATTGAAATCATATCCCCTCTCAAGCGTCTCTTTACCAGAGAGAATAAGTTCAGTGCTCGCAACCATTCCTCATAACTAATATCCTCCAGACCCTTTATTAACTTTGTTGCCCTTCTTTGTACTCTGTCAATTTCCAGTACATCCTTCCTAAGGACTGGTGTCCAGAACAGGACAGCATAATCCAGGTGAGGCCAGACCAAAGTCTTGTAGAGTGGGAATTATCGCTTTATCCCCTTTTTAATGCATGCCAATATTCTGTTTGCTTTGTTAGCAGCAGCTTGGCATTGTATGCCATTGCTGAGCCTCTTATCTACTAGAACCCCAGGTCCTTTTCAATCCTAGATTCCCCCAGAGGTTCACCCCCTAGTGAGTAAATTGCATTCATATTTTTTGCCACCTAAATGCATTATTTAAAAATGTTCTACATTAAACCTCATTTGCCATGTAGTTGCCCACCCCATTAATTTGTTCAGATCTTCTTGCAAGGTTTTCACATCCTGCAGAGAAGTTATTGCCCTGCTTAGCTCAGTGTCGTCTGCAAATACAGAGATTGAACTGTTTACCCCATCCTCCAGGTTGTTTAAATTAAACAAATTAAACAGGATTGATCCTAGCACAGAACCCTGGGGGACCCCACTTCCCACCCCTGACCATTCCGAGTATTCCCCATTTATCACCACCCTCTAAACTCACCCTTGTAGCCAGTTTTCAATCCATGTACTCACCCTATGGTCCATGCCAACGGACCTTACTTTGTACAGTAAACGTTTATGGGGAACTGTGTCAAATGCTTTTGCAAAATCTAGATACACCACGTCTATGGGCCTTCCTTTATCTAGATGGCAGCTCACCTCCTCATACAAGGTTAATGGATTGGTTTGACATGAACGATTCTTAATGAATCCATGTGTCATGGATATGCAGTAATGTTTGTCAGCTTACCTCTCCTCCATGTGTTCACCTTTAGAGGTCAGCCACTCTCACTTGGCTGCTTAAGTAATCTCTCCTCAATGCATGGCTCCACTCCAGCCCCCATCAGAGAACCCTATTAACCTGTGCACTGTAAGCCAGCCCTGCTGATCAACATTGTGTGTTTAGCTTTCGTGTGTTACTTGCTGTGTCTTCTACGTCTGATTTCAGTTACCGATCTTGGCCTGTTCTCGACTATCCCTGCCTACTTGTGACCCTAACCTTTGGCGTGTTCTATGTTTATCCTTGTCTGCTAGTCGCCCCGACCTTTGGCTTATCCCCTTACTATCTCTTGTTATCCTGGGCTGCTGTGTCCTCTCTATCCTCCTGTAGCCTACTGTGAGCGTGAGCTGGGAGACTCTGGGGGCCACGACCTGGAGCCAGTTGCAGTGCAGTCCATCCTCACCACTAGAGGCTCTGGTAAACACCTGCTGGCTCTTAAAACTCTGCACCCTGAGAGTCTCATGCTCTAGCTCCCTGTGGGATCCGTGTTGGTGCTCCAGTGGACCTGCCTTCCTTAAACCACCCAGAGTTCCATCCGCAGCAGTCAGCCGTAGGGTCCACTACCTTAGCGGTGCACTCCTGACCCCAACGGTGTGCATCTGTCACCTGGCCTCAGGTGACCTGACAGTTTGATCAGCCATGGACCCGGCTGACGTGCCGCTTCCCACAGATGATCCATTGCAGGGTATAGTCCGCAGACTTGAGACCCAGGAATCGAATCAGACTCAGGTGATGCGATTCCTCCAGGATCTGGCTTCCCGCTTCTAGCAGCTTCAGGCCTCCTTGGGAAGTACAATCAGAGGCTGCACCTATTGCACCAGTCGCAGCCACACATTCACTACAACTGCCAGCTCCGTCCCATTTCTCTGGGGACTCCAAGGCCTGCAGGGGGTTCCTCAGCCAATGCACTATCCATTTTGAGCTCCAGCCTCAAAACTTTCTGTCTGATCGGGCAAAGGTAGCCTATATCATTTCCCTCCTTTCCGATGAAGCTTTAGCCTGGGCTGCCCCCTGTGGGAGAAGAATGATCCGGTGGTTTCCAGCCTGTCCGACTTCTTGAAGCTCTTTTGTAACATCTTCGAGGAGCCGGCTCTTCAGCGGCTAGTGCCCTTTTACGTCTTCGCCAAGAATCTTGTTCAGTGGGACAATATGCTCTTCAGTTCCGTATCCTCACAGCCGAATTGAGCTGGAACAATGAGGCCCTAGTCGCAACCTTTTTACATGGCCTCTCTGATCGAGTGAAAGACGAATTAGCGGGAAGAGCCATCCCCGCCAGTCTGGACGATGTAATTTCCTTGTGCAATTAGATCGACATTCGTTTTCAGGAAAGGTCCCTAGAAAAAAATGTTAAAATATATGATGCGCTTACACCAACCTATTGTTTGTGCTCAGTGAACTAATTTAACGTGCTTAATACAATGTGCTAAAAACACAATATGGTCAGTGCTAATATATTCAACTTAAACAGTGATAATATGCAGTGCTTATAAAGAAAAACAGCATAAATGGATTCCAATGTGGTGGACACGACAGTCCTGCTCACAACTCCTTGCTTCCACTATGCGAACTGTAACCTCAGATGATTCATCCAAGCAATCACAAAACACTGCTGAACAATTCACCCTGAGCTCATAATAAAAAGGTCCGCCAGTCTCCCTGGCCACCCGTGGCGAGACCGCTTCAAAACAAGGCTCCCCTTCTCTAGATCACTCGGGGTTCCAAAGATGTCATCATATAAGGCGGGCGTCACTAAATGGCGGACCGCGGGCCGGATCCGGCCCCAGTGGCCATTCTGTCCGGACCGCAGCCTCGCCAAGTAGCGTCCTCTCCCTGTCGCCGGCTCACCTGGCTCGCCCGCCTGCCGCTGCCGATGCTGCTATATACACAGCATGGCAGGCGCGGCGGGTCCGTGCCTTCTCTAATATCTCTGCACTGCCCCTCCCCACACTGCCTGTCTAAAATCACACAAAACATGAGGCGCGGCCGCTCTGGACAAAGGGCGGGACTTTTAAGTTAAAAAGTGGGTGATTGGTTGCTAGGCAGCGGGGCGGTCCCAGCAATAAATCACTCACTTTTAACGTGAAAAGTCCCGCCCATGGTCCAGAGCGCCCACGCTTCATGTCCTGTGTGAAAAAGGTAGGGTTTTGTGGGGAGGGGAGAAGTGCTGTGCTGTGCTGTAAAGGACAGTGTTTTTTGATATCGAGAGAGGTCTGTGATGGGGGGTCAGTCTGTGATGAGGGGACTGTGATGGGGGGGTCAGTCTGTAATAAGGGGTCTGTGATGGGGGGTCAGTCTGTGATGAGGGGTCTGTGATGGGGGGTCAGTCTGTGATGAGGGGTCTGTGATGGGGGGTCAGTCTGTGATGAGGGGTCTGTGATGGGGGGTCAGTCTGTGATGAGAGGTCTGTGATGGGGGGTCAGTCTGTGATGAGAGGTCTGTGATGGGGGGTCAGTCTGTGATTTGGGCGGTCAGTCTGTGATGGGGGGTTTGTGATGAGGCAGGGGAGATGTGACGTAAGTGGGGGCTGAGGACACTGATGTAAAGGGGGGGCTGTGATGTGAAGTGGGGGACTGAAGACACTAATGTAAAAGGAGGTCTAATTTCTGCACTAGCAAAACACGTCTCTGCAAGGGCAATAGAAAACAATTGTTTTCTATGTGTCCTGTTCACACAGAAACAGCGCCCCTGCGTACTGAGCAGTGTGGTGCAAAATGCATACTGTTTCTATGCACCGCAACTGAGCTGTGGTGCATAAAAATGAATTAAATGTATTTTGACATTTCAATAAAGTTGAAAGGAAAAAAAGCACAAATTGTGATGTGTGTGGATCGTAATGGTGTGTGCATGTGTGTGGTGGTGGGAGGCGCTGTGAAGTGGAGGACATCATGTGGAGTCATAGCACCAATATGGCATTCGGACCTCCGCTGGAACAAAATTTTTCCGACCGGACCCCCGTGAATTTTAATTCAGTACCCCTGATATAAGGGATACAAAGAAAAGAGATCATTGCGCAATAATCACTACACCATCAGCTTCAAAACAGCTGTGGCTGCACTCACATAACCCTGGATAATCAGCGCTCAAGCTCAGCTCAGTTTGATGTAATCCTCCTCAGGCTGTTGGTAGCGTCACTAGGCTCCTCCCCTACGCGTTACGTCATCGGCACTTGACTTATTCATGGGTAAGAATGTGACCAGACAGCGCGTCCTTTTATAGAGGGTGAAAGACCTCTTGCTTGTAGTTATAGCGATGGTCCAATCGTAAACACATCATTGCTGGTTAGCGCTGATCCATAATTTCACTAATATTTAAACAATCTCAAAAACAAATGCCTTTAATAACATGGCTATTCATTCATTAAAAACACATGATACAAATACATATAAAAAGCAGATACTTCATGATTCTATATATAGATAATGCAATTGGTTCCTCCAGTGGCCATTTCTGGTACTGCTTCCCAAATTTCCTTAATTAATGTGGGGGAACTCCAATTTTAAATCAACATATCATTAAGTATATAATCTATAATATCTAAAATTACAGAATTAAAAACAGGATACAAAACTGATGAATTTATAAGAAGATAAAAACTATAAAACCTAAAAAGCATAAGCTTAATAAAATATTAATATTGTTAAAACCTGAAAAACCCCATGATCTGAACTCATAGTCATCTAATATATATGATTCCTTTTGCCCAAATTTAGTTGATAAATAAAAGAAAGGGAATATGTTCTTAATCCCTCTCTTAGGCCCAATAAGGTCCACTTAGGGTGTCATCCTATAAATATAGATCATTTTCCCCTATAATGATTATTACCCTATAAAGCCAAAAAAAGGGGGCCTATGATTAATAATCTGAAATAAAACAGTTCAAATCAAAATCAATATTCAAACCATTTGGCGCCAAAGTGCACATTTCATATATCCAACGTGATTCACTTTTGCTTATTTCTCTGACCCTATGGCTACCCCTCCCAGTGTGGTTTGTACTTCTGTATGACCCAAAATTTTCGATCAGCTGGATTCCTATTATGACAAAGATCAAAATGTCGAGAAACATTATGTTTGGGAAAACCTGCCTTAATGTTTTGCACATGCTCCCTTAGTCTTTTCCACAAGGGTCTCTTAGTTCTCCCTATATACTGCAGGGAGCATGTTATAATCCTTATGCGTGGTGTTAGATTTAAAGTTGGAACATTTTACACCATTCAAACTCGTCTCTCTACAAGTATAACATCGTTTGCATGGGTAAAATCCCTTTCCTTGAAAGAAGGTAAGCGTATTATGTTTGGTCTGTGGATTTGGAACATTTTTTACTACTAAATCCCTCAAAGTGGGGGCCCTTCTATATACCACCCTTGGCCTATCAGGCAATATGCTCTGTAACTGTTTATCAGCTTTCAATATTGGCCAATGCTTCTTAAAAATGGTTTCCAATTGTTTGTGTTGGATATTGAAATCCATAATTATAGGTACTTCCTGAGATCTGTTTACTGTTTTTTCTTTATCCTTTATAAGGTAGTCTCTAGGTATTTCATACACCTCCCTTATTTTGTCATGTATGAAGTCTTCATTGTACCCTTTTGAGATAAATTTCTTTCCAATTGTGTTAGCCTGTTCCAAATATACATGAGGGTCTGTACAATTCCTCTGGATTCTTATTAATTGGCCTTTAGGTATGTTGATCAACCAGGGGTCGAAATGACAGCTATCTGTAGGAATGTAGCTATTTCTCTCTACCGGTTTAAAGTACGTTTTTGTTTTTATCTTGTTGTTCTCTAATATTATTTCTATATCCAAAAATTGTATGACTTTATCGCTTATCGTGTACGTTAACTTAATATTGTTTTGATTAACATTCAGCTTTTGAAAAAATTCAATCAAGGTGCTTTCATCACCACTCCATATGATGATGCAGTCATCAATGAACCGTTTATATAACATCAAATGTTCCGATTCATCTAGATATATTGCTTTTTCCTCCCATTCGGACATAAAAATATTCGCAACACTGGGAGCATACTTTGCCCCCATCGCTATCCCATTTAGTTGTCTGTAATATTCATGGTCATACCAGAAATAATTGTGTTGCAGTCCGAAGGCTAAGCTTCTCAGAATGAATCTTTTCTGATTAGACACTAAATTGCTAAAACCATCCAAGGCCCATTTAGAGGCCTTGATGGCTTGTTCATGCTCTATATTAGTGTAGAGTGAAGCAACGTCTGCCGTAGCCATCAAATATTTCTGTTGTGGATTTAATTCCATCTTGTCCAAAATTTGTAACAGATGTTTAGTATCTCTTAGGTACGCACGTGTCTTCGACACCAATGGTTGCATAAATCTATCAACATATTCCCCCAATCTGGAGTTAAGGGATTGTATGCCATTAATGATAGGTCTTCCCGGGGGGTTCAGTAAATCTTTATGTACTTTTGGCACTGTGTAGATGACCGGCACTCTACACATATCTGGTGCAAGATATTTTTCTTCTCTGTTTGTTAAAATATTCTTCATACAGCCTCTTAGAATTAATTCCAAAAGTTTTTCTTTATACTCATTTGTGGGGTTACCTCTCAATTTTATATATGTGTTAATATCCTTTAGTTGCCCCATTAATTCTTTGTGATAATACTCTTTTGACAGGACCACAATGGCGCCCCCTTTATCAGCGGGCCTTATTACTACCTGTTTATTTTCCTCCAGTTCTTTTATTCCTTTGTGAATAGCCTGCGGATTGGGCATTCTTTTGACTTTCAGTTTATCCAGGTCTCGTAGCATCATTTTATTGAATACTTCCACATGTTGATTATTTGATACCTGTGGATTAAACAGAGATTTGTTCCATAGTTCACTATGTTGAACTCTTCCTGGCGTGTTCGTTCTGTTATTCTGTTGCATTTGAGTATTCAATAGATATTTTTTTTTATATTCAATTTCCTTGTGTATTTTAGAATATCCACATAGGCTTCAAATTTATTGAGATGCTTCTTTGGTGCATATTTCAATCCTTGGTCTAGGGCTAGTAGTTCAGTTTTAGTTAATTCAATCCCACTTATATTGTGTATACCTTCACCTAATTTAACCTTATTTTTTTGGATCTTATGTCCTCCTCTTGATCCCCACTTTTGTTTGGGCTTCTGGGGTACATCATGTAACCTTGCCGGGGTGGGGTCCTCTCGCCCCTGCGATAATCTAAAAAAGAAGAAGAGGAGCTCGGTCTCTCCTCATCTCCATAATTTCTTAATGGCTCATATTTATTTTGAGTCTTAATCGGGCTTCTTCTATTTTCATAATAATACTGATCATAAGGGGGATACGTCCCCTGTGGTGGGTATCGATAATTTTGTCCTCCTTGTTGATGATACTGGGCTGGGTGTACATAATTGTCCCTTTCATCCCTCCTTTCTGAATTGTACTGACTATGATTACAATTTTTCCTTGAGCATTTCCTCCTTGGTTTTCATATTGACGATCCTGGGGATTATTGGGTTTATGATTATTCTTATTATTTTTCCAATATGTTTTTTTGGGGGATTTTGACCCACCTTTATGGTTGTTCTTATTTCTCCACCAAGGTTTGGGGGTCCTAGGTTCATTCATATCTTCCCTATTTGGTCTATTATAATTATTCGGATTCCCCCTTGGTGATCTCTCATAATCATCATTGCGGTCTCTAGCATATCTAAATCTCTCTGGTGACCTTGGTCTAAAATTACGCTCTGGAGATATAATACGCACCTCCCTACCTGGAGAGGATGTAGTGGATCCTATTTTCCCACTTTTAATATTTATTTGCCATTTATAGGCTTGTTCTAACTTTTAATCATTAGTGTCCCTTAGATACTTTCTCTTTTTTCTTTGTTTTATGTCAATATCTTTCTGTTCTAAGACTTTATTAAGTTGGTTAGTGAGTGTTAAGAAGGACTCTGACTCCTTATATCCCTCTAAGATTACTTTGCAGTTTGCAATTTGTTTATTATTAGCTGTCAATTTTCTCTGTTTCCTTTTCAGGAGGAATTGTAATACTTCCAGTCCCCTTTTGTTAAAGAACTGGAACCATTCCTCTACTGACTCCTTATCAAGTAGTCCATCATTAATGGGAACATCCCACCTGAGCCTTCTTGGAACTAATCCCTCTTTTATATATTGTTCATGTGAAGTGAGATCCCACCATAAGCTCACCTTTTTCTCCATTAGGTGGCCAAATTTCCTGAAATTGGTGTCAAGATCACCAGTTTCAGAGATGGGATTAGTTGTAAATACATCTTTTAGATCGACTGTACGATTTTCCACAAATTTGAAAATATCCATATTTGCTGCTCTAGTGCTTGGTCAGATCAAATGTGTAAATAAATAAAAATTACTACAGCGCTAATATGTAAATAGTGTAAACCACAAACCAAAGATACCTAAATGGTGCTAGCTGCAAACATAAAAAGAGAATCTGTGCCCTCCAAAGTGAATAAATGTTAAAATATATGATGCGCTTACACCAACCTATTGTTTGTGCACAGTGAACTAATTTAACGTGCTTAATACAATGTGCTAAAAACACAATATGCTCAGTGCTAATATAATCAACTTAAACAGTGATAATATGCAGTGCTTATAAAGAAAAACAGCATAAATGGATTCCAATGTGGTGGACACGACAGTCCTGCTCACAACTCCTTGCTTCCCCTATGCGAACTGTAACCTCAGATTATTCATCCAAGCAATCACAAAACACTGCTGAACAATTCACACTGAACTCATAATAAAAAGGTCCGCCAGTCTCCCTGGCCACCCTTGACGAGACCGCTTCCAAACAAGGCTCCCCTTCTCTAGATCACTCGGGGTTCCAAAGATGTCATCATATAAGGGATACAAAGAAAAGAGATCATTGAGCAATAATCACTACACCATCAGCTTCAAAACAGCTGTGGCTGCACTCACATAACCCTGAATAATCAGCGCTCAAGCTCAGCTCAGTTTGATGTAATCCTCCTCAGGCTGTTGGTAGCGTCACTAGGCTCCTCCCACTACGCGTTACGTCATCGGCACTTGACTTATTCATGGGTAAGCATGTGGCCAGACAGCGCGTCCTTTTATAGAGGGTGAAAAGACCTCTCGCTTGTAGTTATAGCGATGGTCCAATCGTAAACACATCATTGCTGGTTAGCGCTGATCCATAATTTCGCTAATATTTAAACAATCTCAAAAACAAATGCCTTTAATAACATGGCTATTCATTCATTAAAAACACATGATACAAATACATATAAACAGCAGATACTTCATGATTCTATATATAGATAATGCAATTGGTTCCTCCAGTGGCCATTTCTGGTACTGCTTCCCAAATTTCCTTAATTAATGTGGGGGAACTCCAATTTTAAATCAACATAGCATGAAGTATATAATCTATAATATCTAAAATTACAGAATTAAAAACAGGATACAAAATTGATGAATTTATAAGAAGATAAAAACTATAAAACCTAAAAAGCATAAGCTTAATAAAATAATAATATTGTTAAAACCTGAAAAACCCCATGATCTGAACTCATAGTCATCTAATATATATGATTCCTTTTGCCCAAATTTAGTTGATAAATAAAAGAAAGGGAATATGTTCTTAATCCCTCTCTTAGGCCCAATAAGGTCCACTTAGGGTGTCATCCTATGAATATAGATCATTTTCCCCTATAATGATTATTACCCTATAAAGCCATGGTCACATGCTTACCCATGAATAAGTCAAGTGCCGATGATGTAACGCATAGGGGGAGGAGCCTAGTGACGCTACCAACAGCCTTCGGAGGATTACATCAAACTGAGCTGAGCTTGAGCGCTGATTATCCAGGGTTATGTGAGTGCAGCCACAGCTGTTTTGAAGCTGATGGTGTAGTGATTATTGCGCAATGATCTCTTTTCTTTGTATCCCTTATATGATGACATCTTTGGAACCCTGAGTGATCTAGAGAAGGGGAGCCTTGTTTTGAAGCGGTCTCGCCACGGGTGGCCAGGGAGACTGGCGGACCTTTTTATTATGAGTTCAGTGTGAATTGTTCAGCAGTGTTTTGTGATTGCTTGGATGAATCATCGGAGGTTACAGTTCGCATAGTGGAAGCAAGGAGTTGTGAGCAGGACTGTCGTGTCCACCACATTGGAATCCATTTATGCTGTTTTTCTTTATATATATATATATATGTTTTTCTTTATTATCACTGTTTAGGTTGATTATATTAGCACTGAGCATATTGTGTTTTTAGCACATTGTGTTAAAGTGGTTGTAAACCCTTTATCTTTTTTTTTTTTTTTTTTTACTAACCTGCAAGACAAAGCTATAATGAGCTAGTATGACTAGCATACTAGCTCATTATGTACCATTTACCTTCGATCGGGGCCCCCGAAGTCGTCCGTGTCCCTCCTCTAGCCGCATCCATCGCTGCGGCGATAGCCGGAATGTTACTTCCGGGTATCGCCGCTGCAGCCAATCACAGCGCCGCTCCGGCGCTGTGATTGGCCGGAGCGGCGAAGACGTGAGTCCGCGCATGCGCACGTGAGCTGTCGAATTCGGCTACGTCATCGAATGTTGCGACCTAGCCGAATTTGTGAATGGGGTGACGTCAGCGTCGCCGCATTTACATACAAATATCTCCTTAACCGTGTAGGTTAAGGAGATATTTCATGCACCTATAGGTAAGCCTTAATCTAGGCTTACCTGTAGGTCTTTGTTTAAAAAGTGGGTTTACAACCACTTTAAGCACGTTAAATTAGTTCACTGTGCACAAACAATAGGTTGGTGTAAGCGCATCATATATTTTAACATTTATTCACTTTGGAGGGCACAGATTCTCTTTTTATGTTTGCAGCTAGCACCATTTAGGTATCTTTGGTTTGTGGTTTACACTATTTACATATTAGCGCTGTAGTAATTTTTATTTATTTACACATTTGATCTGACCAAGCACTAGAGCAGCAAATATGGATATTTTCAAATTTGTGGAAAATCATACAGTCGATCTAAAAGATGTATTTACAACTAATCCCATCTCTGAAACTGGTGATCTTGACACCAATTTCAGGAAATTTGGCCACCTAATGGAGAAAAAGGTGAGCTTATGGTGGGATCTCACTTCACATGAACAATATATAAAAGAGGGATTAGTTCCAAGAAGGCTCAGGTGGGATGTTCCCATTAATGATGGACTACTTGATAAGGAGTCAGTAGAGGAATGGTTCCAGTTCTTTAACAAAAGGGGACTGGAAGTATTACAATTCCTCCTGAAAAGGAAACAGAGAAAATTGACAGCTATTAATAAACAAATTGCAGACTGCAAAGTAATCTTAGAGGGATATAAGGAGTCAGAGTCCTTCTTAACACTCACTAACCGACTTAATAAAGTCTTAGAACAGAAAGATATTGACATAAAACAAAGAAAAAAGAGAAAGTATCTAAGGGACACTAATGATTATAAGTTAGAACTAGCCTATAAATGGCAATTAAATATTAAAAGTGGGAAAATAGGATCCACTACATCCTCTCCAGGTAGGGAGGTGCGTATTATATCTTCAGAGCGTAATTTTAGACCAAGGTCACCAGAGAGATTTAGATATGCTAGAGACCGCAATGATGATTATGAGAGATCACCAAGGGGGAATCCGAATAATTATGATAGACCAAATAGGGAAGATATGAATGAACCTAGGACCCCCAAACCTTGGTGTAGAAATAAGAACAACCATAAAGGTGGATCAAAATCCCCCAAAAAAACATATTGGAAAAATAATAAGAATAATCATAAACCCAATAATCCCCAGGATCGTCAATATGGAAACCAAGGAGGAAATGCTCAAGGAAAAAATTGTAATCATAGTCAGTACAATTCAGAAAGGAGGGATGAAAGGGACAATTATGTACACCCAGCCCAGTATCATCAACAAGGAGGACAAAATTATCGATACCCACCACAGGGGGCGTATCCCTCTTATGATCAGTATTATTATGAAAATAGAAGAAGCCTGATTAAGACTCAAAATAAATTTGGGAGAGACCAAGCTCCTCTTCTTCTTTTTTAGATTATCGCAGGGGTGAGAGGACCCCACCCCGGCAAGATTACATGATGTATCCCAGAAGCCCAAACAAAAGAGGGGATCAAGAGGAGGACATAAGATCCAAAAAAAGAAGGCTAAATTAGGTGAAGGTATACACAATATAAGTGGGATTGAAGTAACTAAAACTGAACTACTAGCCCTAGACAAAGGATTGAAATATGCACCAAAGAAGCATCTCAATAAATTTGAAGCCTATGTGGATATTCTAAAATACACAAGGAAATTGAATATAAAAAAATATCTATTTAATACTCAAATGCAACAGAATAACAGAACGAACACGCCAGGAAGAGTTCAACATAGTGAACTACGGAACAAATCTCTGTTTAATCCACAGGTATCAAATAATCAACATGTGGAAGTATTCAATAAAATGGTGCTACGAGACCTGGATAAACTGAAAGTCAAAAGAATGCCTGATCCGCAGGCTATTCACAAAGGAATAAAAGAACTGGAGGAAAATAAACAGGTAGTAATAAGGCCCGCTGATAAAGGGGGCGCCATTGTGGTCCTGTCAAAAGAGTATTATCACAAAGAATTAATGGGGCAACTAAAGGATATTAACACATATATAAAATTGAGAGGTAACCCCACAAATGAGTATAAAGAAAAACTTTTGGAATTAATTCTAAGAGGCTGTATGAAGAATATCTTAACAAAGAGAGAAGAAAAATATCTTGTACCAGATATGTGTAGAGTGCCGGTCATCTACACAGTGCCAAAAGTACATAAAGATTTACTGAACCCCCCGGGAAGACCTATCATTAATGGCATACAATCCCTTAACTCCAGATTGGGGGAATATGTTGATAGATTTATGCAACCATTGGTGTCGAAGACACGTGCGTACCTAAGAGATACTAAACATCTGTTACAAATTTTGGACAAGATGGAATTAAATCCACAACAGAAATATTTGATGGCTACGGCAGACGTTGCGTCACTCTACACTAATATAGAGCATGAACAAGCCATCAAGGCCTCTAAATGGGCCTTGGATGGTTTTAGCAATTTAGCGTCTAATCAGAAAAGATTCATTCTGAGAAGCTTAGCCTTCGGACTACAACACAATTATTTCTGGTATGACCATGAATATTACAGACAACTAAATGGGATAGCGATGGGGGCAAAGTATGCTCCCAGTGTTGCGAATATTTTTATGTACGAATGGGAGGACAAAGCAATATATCTAGATGAATCAGAAAATTTGATGATATATAAACGGTTCATTGATGACTGCATCATTATATGGAGTGGTGATGAAAGCACTTTGATTGAATTTTTTCAAAAGCTGAATGTTAATCAAAACAATATTAAGTTAACGTACACGATAAGCGATAAAGTCATACAATTTTTGGATTTAGAAATAATATTAGAGAACAACAAGATAAAAACAAAAACGTACTTTAAACCGGTAGAGAGAAATAACTACATTCCTACAGATAGCTGTCATTTCGACCCCTGGTTGATCAACATACCTAAAGGCCAATTAATAAGACTCCGGAGAAATTGTACAGACCCTCATGTATATTTGGAACAGGCTAACACAATTGGAAAGAAATTTATTTCAAATGGGTACATTGAAGACTTCATACATGACAAAATAAGGGAGGTGTATGAAATACCTAGAGACTACCTTATAAAGGATAAAGAAAAAGAAGAAAAAACTGTAAACAGATCTCAGGAAGTACCTATAATTATGGATTTCAATATCCAACACAAACAATTGGAAACCATTTTTAAGAAGCATTGAAAGCTGATAAACAGTTACAGAGCATATTGCCTGATAGGCCAAGGGTGGTATATAGAAGGGCCCCCACTTTGAGGGATTTAGTAGTAAAAAATGTTCCAAATCCACCGACCAAACATAATACGCTTACCTTCTTTCAAGGAAAGGGATTTTACCCATGCAAACGATGTTATACTTGTAGAGAGACGAGTTTGAATGGTGTAAAATGTTCCAACTTTAAATCTAACACCACGCATAAGGATTATAACATCAAAGATTTTATTACATGCAGGACAGAAGGGGTGGTGTATATGTTGGAATGCACATGCTCCCTGCAGTATATAGGGAGAACTAAGAGACCCTTGTGGAAAAGACTAAGGGAGCATGTGCAAAACATTAAGGCAGGTTTTCCCAAACATAATGTTTCTCGACACTTTGATCTTTGTCATAATAGGAATCCAGCTGATCTAAAATTTTGGGCCATACAGAAGTACAAACCACACTGGAGGGGTAGCCATAGGGTCAGAGAAATAAGCAAAAGTGAATCACGTTGGATATATGAAATTTGCACTTTGGCGCCGATTGGTTTGAATATTGATTTTGATTTGAACTGTTTTATTTCAGATTATTAATCATAGGCCCCATTTTTTTGGCTTTATAGGGTATAATAATCATTATAGGGGAAAATGATCTATATTTATAGGATGACACCCTAAGTGGACCTTATTGGGCCTAAGAGAGGGATTAAGAACATATTTCCTTTCTTTTATTTATCAACTAAATTTGAGCAAAAGGAATCATATATATTAGATGACTAGGAGTTCAGATCATGGGGTTTTTCAGGTTTTAACAATATTAATATTAATATTTTATTAAGCTTATGCTTTTTAGGTTTTATAGTTTTTATCTTCTTATAAATTCATCAATTTTGTATCCTGTTTTTAATTCTGTAATTTTAGATATTATAGATTATATACTTCATGATATGTTGATTTAAAATTGGAGTTCCCTCACATTAATTAAGGAAATTTGGGAAGCAGTACCAGAAATGGCCACTGGAGGAACCAATTGAATTATCTATATATAGAATCATGAAGTATCTGCTTTTTATATGTATTTGTATCATGTGTTTTTAATGAATGAATAGCCATGTTATTAAAGGCATTTGTTTTTGAGATTGTTTAAATATTAGCGAAATTATGGATCAGCGCTAACCAGCAATGATGTGTTTACGATTGGACCATCGCTATACCTACAAGCGAGAGGTCTTTTCACCCTCTATAAAAGGACGCGCTGTCTGGTCACATGCTTACCCATGAATAAGTCAAGTGCCGATGACGTAACGCGTAGGGGGAGGAGCCTAGTGACGCTACCAACAGCCTGAGGAGGATTACATCAAACTGAGCTGAGCTTGAGCGCTGATTATCCAGGGTTATGTGAGTGCAGCCACAGCTATTTTGAAGCTGATGGTGTAGTTATTATTGCGCAATGATCTCTTTTCTTTGCATCCCTTATATGATGACATCTTTGGAACCCCGAGTGATCTAGAGAAGGGGAGCCTTGTTTTGAAGTGGTCTTGCCACGGGTGGCCAGGGAGACTGGCGGACCTTTTTATTATGAGTTCAGTGTGAATTGTTCAGCAGTGTTTTGTGATTGCTTGGATGAATCATCTGAGGTTACAGTTCACATAGTGGAAGCAAGGAGTTGTGAGCAGGACTGTCGTGTCCACCACATTGGAATCCATTTATGCTGTTTTTCTTTATAAGCACTGCATATTATCACTGTTTAAGTTGATTATATTAGCACTGAGCATATTGTGTTTTTAGCACATTGTATTAAGCACGTTAAATTAGTTCGCTGTGCACAAACAATAGGTTGGTGTAAGCGCATCATATATTTTAACATTTATTCACTTTGGAGGGCACAGATTCTCTTTTTATGTTTGCAGCTAGCACCATTTAGGTAACTTTGGTTTGTGGTTTACACTATTTACATATTAGCGCTGTAGTAATTTTTATTTATCCCTAGAAAAAAGGACGCCAGTACTCCCTGGGCGCTAGCCAGTCTGAGCTCTCCACCCTTAGTCCCGTGGAGCCTCTTCTGCCTGCTAAGGAACCTATGCAGCTGGGCCAGGCCAGACCAGACTAACCCCCGAAGAACGTGCTAGGCGCAGAACTCTGGGCTTGTGTCTCTATTGTGGGGGCAAGGGTCATTTTAATTTTCGTGACTCCTGCTCGCTTCGTCCGGTAAACACTCGGGTCTAATACATTTGGAAGTTGGAGTATTGGACCCAGAAACATCACCTTCTCGTCTTCTTCTTCCAGTGTTCCTTCATATAGGCATTTCTCCCCAATCGATCCTTGCATATCTGGATTCCGGGGCTGCCGGCAATTTTATGAACTGGAGAACTGCTACTTCTATGAAGCTTACCCTTTCACCCCTCAGTACGCCACTGGAAGTCTCGGCAATTGATGGCACTGTTCTCCCAGGGGGCCCTATGCGCTTCCAGACGCTACTTATTAGGATGTTGGTAGGGATACTCCACCAAGAGTGGATATCCTTCCTCATTCTACCCAAGGCCTCTACCCCCATTGTATTGGGCCTTCCTTGGCTACAGCTCCACTCTCCACATGTGGACTGGGTCTCTGGGCAGATCCTGGCTTGGGGCCCCTCATGTTTCAAGTCCTGTCTTCTCAAGTTGGCCCCCAAGGAGAGACTTCCGGTTTCTACCACATCTGTATCTTCTGATCTTCCCGCTGCATACAGCGATTACCGGGATGTGTTCTGTAAGAAATCAGCTGAGGTGCTTCCTCCCCACAGGTCTTTTGATTGTGCTATTGACCTTGTCCCTGGAGCAACTCTGCCCAGGGGTTGTAACTACCCTCTGTCTACCCCAGGGACCCAGGCCATGTCTGAGTATGTCGCCGAGAACCTAGAGAGAGGTTTCATCTGGAAATCCTCATCACCTGCAGGAGCAAGGTTCTTTTTCGTTGCCAAAAAGGATGGTACCTTGAGACCCTGCATCGACTATCGAGGTTTAAACGCAGTGACTATCAAAAATCGATACCCCTAATATCTGAGCTATTCGACAGGTTGAAGGGTGCCTCCATTTTCACCAAGTTGGATCTCAGAGGTGCATACAATCTCATTTAAATACGGGAAGATGACGAATGGAAAACTGCGTTTAACACTAGAGATGGGCATTACGAATTCGTGGATATGCCTTTTGGTTTGTGTAATGCCCCAGCTGTGTTTCAAAACTTTGTCAATGAAATCTTCAGGGATCTGCTGTACCAGTTTGTTGTCATCTATCTGAATGACATTTCATCTTTTTGCAAAATCTGCTTGTTCACAGAAACCATGTCCGCACTGTACTTCAACGTCTTAGAGAGAATAATCTCTATGCCAAGCTGGAGAAATGTTCCTTTGAATGTTCTGAGGTCCTGTTTCTGGGATGCTTTGTCCCAAGTTTGGGTCTTCGTATGAATCCCGGAAAGGTCTTGGACATTACCAACTGGCCTCTTCCCGCTAGCCTCAAGGCCACACAGCACATTCTTGGCTTCACAAATTATTATAGGCAGTTCATAAGGAATTACTCTTCCATTGCCACGCCTATTATCACTTTGACCAAGAAGGGTGCGAATGCCAAAGACTGGCCTCCCGAAGCTGTCTCTGCATTTCACGACCTGAAACAGGCCTTTATTTCTGGACCTCTCTTGAGGAGACCAAATCCTGGGGACCCATTTTTATTGAAGTGGACGCTTCTTCAATAGGGGTGGGAGGTGTGCTTCTTCAATTCTTTGAGAAGAGACGTCAACCATGTTTCACGATTACGTACAAACCTGGTTCCTGCAACGTTTGGGCTGATGTGCTCTCTAGGTCACTTGACACTTTAGACGAGGAGTCCACCCCCGAACCTAAGCCGATCATTCCGACCTAATGCATTGTCGCCCATTCTACCACCCTGGTGTCAAAAATTCCTCCTGGCAAGACCTTTGTCCCCACTGAGCTAAGAGCCAAGATCCTTTGTTGGGGACATGATTCCAAGGCGGCAGGTCATGCTGGGTTCCTCCGATCCTTCCTGCTCATCAGTCGTCACTACTAATCTCTGCTTGGATGTCAAAGACTACGTTAAGGCTTGTCATGTCTGTGCTCAGTCTAAATCCTCCACACAAGCCCCTGCTGGCCTTCTCATGCCCTTGCCCATACCTAAGGAGCCCTTGTCTCACATAGCCATGGATTTTATCACGATCTCCCACTGTCAGAGAATAATACGGTCATTTGGGTGGTGTAGCAAGGGGTTACTTTTGCACGTAGCTTATGGACTACAGTTTGTGCCTATAAGAACTTAGCTCTTTTCATTATCCGTTTGCCCCATACTGCTGCAAGTTGTTGGGTTCAGCTATGGTAGGACAATGCATGACGGATCTTGTGGTGCGGAGAGACAGACTCTATTGCTATGGGTCAGAAATAGACTACAAGGCCCACAATGCCACTTGCTGTGAAGGAGCGTGGCGCCACGCCCTGCCTGCTGGGAGGACCTTTTAAAAAGGGAGGCAGGGCTTAAGTTCGGTCTCTTGGGAACGCCATCTTGCAAGCGGCAAGAGGCCAGCAGCGAGGGTGCTTAGGCTGGAAAAGTCTGGGCCTAGAGTGACGGAGCCCAGACCGTCGGTCGGAGGGATCCCAGCTACATCCCTGCTGATCGGACCAGGGAGAGGGACAGCTCCACACTCCTGAGCATCCAGAGTCACCTATCAACCAACGTGTGGTGACCGGCTAAACGGAGGACCAGGGATAATGACTCGTCTGGAGGCTGCGAACCAAGAGGACCCTGTCAGAGGATACCAGCGGGGCAAGGCCTCATGCGGTGAGAGGGCACCTGCCCACAAACGCAACTAACTGTGTTGCAGGAAGGTGACTTCCACAACTTTACTTAAGTGCTTCCGCTTGCTGGTAACTGCAGTACCGCAAGCAGAGTCACACCATATTCAAGATTGAGTCAGTGCTTTGAAAAGGATCAGCTTCCCATTTGTCCCTTTCACCACCACTGTGTAATCTTTCTTCCTTCACCTTTTCCCTGGATTACAAATTATTAATGTGCACTAGGGATGAGCTGAACCCCCCCCCCCCGGTTCGCACCAGAACCTGCGAACGGACCGAAAGTTCGCTTTAACTTTAGAACCCTATTAAATACAATGGACGCAAACGTTCAAAATCAAAAGTGCTAATTATAACGGCTTATATGCAAGTTATTGTCCTAAAAAGGATTTGGGGACCCGGGTCCTGCCCCAGGGGACATGTATCAATGCAAAAAGAAGTTTTAAAAACGGCCGTTTTTTCGGGAGCAATGATTTTAACCACTTCAATATAGGGCTTTTTATACCACTTCCATGCCGGGCGTATTCTAGCACTTCTCTCCTACATGTACAAATCCTCATTCTTTTGCTAGAAAATTACTCAGAACCCCCAAACATTATATATGTTTTTTTAGCAGACACCCTAGGGAATAAAATGAGGGTCATTGCAAAAAAATGGTTTCATGAATTAAAAAATAAAACATTAAAGCCCAATTTTTTGGGAAAATATGAAAGATGATGTTATGCCGAGTAAATAGATACCTAACATGTCACGCTTTAAAATTGCACACACATGGAATGGCACCAAACTTCGGTACTTAAAAATCTCCATAGGCGACGCTTTAATTTTTTTTACAGGTTACCAGGTTAGAGTTACAGAGGAGGTCTAGTGTTAGAATTGTTGCACACGCTCTAACGCACACGGCGATACCTCACATATGTGGTTTGGACGGCGTTTACATATGTGGGCGGGACTTACGTGTGCATTCGCTTCTGATCGCGAGCTACCGGGGACAGGGGCGTTTTAATTAATTTTTTTTTTACTTATTTATATATTTTTTTACACTTATTTTACTTTTTTTTTTTGATCACTTTTATTCCTATTACAAGGAATGTGTGTGACAGGTCCTCTTTATTGAGAGATGCGGGGTCAATAAGACCCCACATCTCTTCTCCAGGCTGGAAAGCATGAGATCGTGAACATTTTTTCACTGATCTCATACTTACTAGCCGCAATGGCGGCTTTGTTTACATCTGAGGACCCGGGCATGACGTCATCACTTCGCGCCCGGGCCTCCGACGGTCATCTCTATGCTCGTCACGAGACCCACCACTGGCGCCAGACGATTCTCTCCGGGTGCCCGATGGCACGGGAGAGCCCGGAGAAGCACCGGATGGCGGTGGGAGGGGGGGGATGTCCCCTCCCGCCGCCTATAAGAACGATCAAGCGGCGGAACCGCCGCTATGATCGTTTTTATGGTGCACAGAATCGCCTGCAGAACAAAAGGATATCTGAATGATGTCTCTAGCTGCAGGCAATCATTCAGATATCCCCCTTCAAACCCAGGACGTCATATGATGTCCACCCAGGATGGGAGATCCCATCTGTGGACGTCATATTACTATGGCTGGGTATTGAAGTGGTTAATGATGCATAAAGTGAAAAAAAAAAAAGTGAAATATTCCTTTAAATATCGTACCTGGGGGGTGTCTAAAGTATGCCTGTGAAGTGGCACGTGTATCCCGTGTTTAGAACTGTCCCTGCACAAAATGACATTTCTAAAGGAAAAAAAGTCATTTAAAACTACTTGCGGCTTTAATGTAATGTCTGGTCCCGGCAATATGGATGAAAAACATTGAGAAAAATGGCATGGGTACCCCCCCAGCCCACTAGGCCTTGAGGTGATTGAGTTCGCATTTGCAGCTCTATACAAGTTCTCACTCACTACCAGCCCCTTTGGGTCTTGTATGGATATTAAGGGGAACCCCGCACCCAAACTAAAAAAAGGCCCTATATACGCTGAACAGCAGTATACAGGCGGTGCAAACAAGACAGGGACTGTAGGTTTGTTCTTAAGTAGAATCTGTTGGTAATTTGGAACAGGTACATTTTTTAAGTGTAGTTCCAGCCCAAAAAATCTATTTTTAAACTTTTTGGAAAACATAGGGAAGGGTTATCACCCCTGTAACATTTGTTTTGCTGTCTGTGCACCTGTTCAGAACATTTCTGTCCCAATGACTTTTTTTTTTAGAAAATTCGTTTTTTTTAGTGAAACAAGGATTGGTGATAAAGCATCAGTGGAGAGGAGACACCTTTTTCCCTTCCTAGGGGTAGATTTCTTCTCACTTCCTGTTGTCTCCTTCTGTTTGGAAGTAGGAGTCGTTTGGAAGTCAGATGTTTGAAAGTAGGGGTCTGCCGTATATACTCTGCAGAAATTTGGCCCTTAGGTGTTGGTGTTGCCACAACACTGTAAGCCCTCACAGTTACTCTTGGTGGGCGCTGGAAGAATTGTAATTACATGCCATTGTTGAACAGTGGTAGGAAAAGTTGGGCCTTTGGTGGTGGTGCTGGTGCCACAACACTAAGTCCTCACAGTTACTCTTGGTGGGCGCAGGAATGGGCCCAGCTGTGAAATAGTAGATCAAGAATTGTAATTACATGCCCCTGTTGAACAGTGGTAGGAAAAAATTGGGCCTTTGGTGGTGGTGGTGGTGCTGGTGCCACAACACTGTAAGTCCTCACAGTTACTCTTGGTGGGCGCAGGAATGGGCCCAGCTGTAAAATATTAGATCAAGAATTGTAATTACATGACATTGTTGAACAGTGGTAGGAAAAATTGGGCTTTTGGTGGTGGTGGTGGTGGTGCTGGTGCCACAACACTGTAAGTCCTCACAGTTACTCTTGGTGGGCGCAGGAATGGGCCCAGCTGTGAAATATTAGATCAATAATTGTATTCACATGCCCCTGTTGAACAGGGGCAGAAAAAAAGGGCCGTAGGCACTGGTGCCACAACACTGCAACCCCTCACAGATACTGTAGCTGGAGCATAGCAATGAGCCCTACTGCAAAGCATTGCATCAAAAATTGTAAATACATGCCCCTGTTAAACAGGGGCTGAAAAATTGGGCCTTAGCCACTGGTGGCGGTGCCCAGAACCAAAAATGTTCTTTCAAGCTATCAGCATGATTATTGAGGAGGAAGAGGATAGTCACTCAGCATAACAGGATAGTCACTCAGCATCAGCATAGGCAGTCTTGAAGGGATCAGACATTTCCAAAAAAATTATTCGGTTACATCACCATCAGGTGCTTGGTACCTGGTAGTGATCCAAGACTGATTAATTTTTATGAAGGTCAGTCGATGGACCGAGTTGGTGGACAGGCGCACCCTGTGATTGGTTACAAAGCCTTCAGCAACACTGAATGTGCATTCCGAAAGAACGCTGGATGCAGGACAGGCCAGTACCTCAATTGAATACTGTGCAAGCTCTGGCCAGTGATCCATCCTCAAGACCCAGTAACCCAGAGGATTTTCGGTGGGAAAGGTGTCCAAGACTGATCTTGCCCCTAGGTATTCCTGCACCATGTAAACCAGACACTGGCGATGGTTGCTGGAACCAATCATACCTTGGGGCTGCGTACTATAAAATTGTCTGAACGCATCGGTCAGACGGCCACCTTCTGCAACGCTCCTTCTTTGACTGACCGGAGCCTCAGCAACACGTTGTCCAGGACCAGGAATTTGTAACCTTCCAGTCTCTGGGAATGCGTTGCACAGACCTTTCTGCAAGGCCTCCCGAAGATGCTTCATCCTTTGCTCCCTCTGTGACAGCAAGATAAGGTCCGCAACCTTACCCTTGTAATGTGGGTCAAGGAGGGTTGCCAGCCAGTAATGATCCCTCTCCTTGATCGCACAAATACGAGGATCCTTCCGCAGGCTTTGCAGGATCAGGGAGGCCATGCAGCGTAGGTTTGCTGAGGCATTCGGTGCGGAGTCCTCTGGGTCACTGAGGACGACATGATCCGCAGCCACCTCCTTCCAGCCACGTACAAGTTCATGGGTGTCTTGGGACTGTAATTGATCCTTTGAAGACTGCTGCTGATGCTGAGTGCTTGGCTCAACCTCCATGCTGACACAATAATCCTCCTCCTCCTCCTCTTCCTGTGTGATAGCCGGACCAGCAGGAACACTGTCTGGATAAAGGGGGCCTTGAGAGGTAAGGAAGTCCTCCTCTTCCTGCCTCTGTTCTGCCTCAAGTGCCCTGTCCATTATTCCATGCAGCGTGTGATCCAACAGGTGGACAAAAGGGACATTGTCACTGATGCATGCACTGTCACTGCTCACCATCCCCGTGGCCTTCTCAAATGGTTCCAGGACAGTGCATGCATCCCTGATCATGGCCCACTGGTGTGGGGAAAAAAATTCCAAGCTCCCCAGACACTGTTCTGGTACAAGGAGAGGTCCACTATGTTCTTTGGTGTGGGTCTTTTAGGTACGCTTGCCAACAGACTGCATGGCAGGTCGACATATGTCTGGTCAAGCACGTGGTGCCCAAGCGGCTGATGTTTTGGCCATGCGAGATACGCTTTAGACATATGTTGCAAATGGCAACGGTGCGATCTGCTGCACACGTCTGAAAAAAGGGCCACACCAAAGAACTTTTGGAATAACGCGCAGAGACAGCAGCGCCCTGCACATGCGGAGCTCTGCAGTGTGATGCAGTCGGTGTGCTGCCCTTAAGCTGGCCCCCCTTCTCCTCCTCCTCCTCTCTCCTATCAGGCACCCACGTGGAGTCAGTGACCTCCTCATTCCCTCAAAGGAAAAAATTATCTACTCAGGAGGAGTAAGACGAGAATCGGACTTTGTAGGCAACACACGAAAATGGAATAGAAAAAATGCTTTAATGTCACATAAATGTTAAACAAAGATTAAAAACCATACAATGTATATATCAATAGGAGGTCCCTTGAACGTCTACGCATTTCGCCGTGAGGCTTCGTCAGGACGGACAAAATGGGAAGGTTTTTTACACACACTTGGGACAAATCTCACTATCTGGAATGAGATACATAAAAATTAAACAATATATACAAATAAAATGATAAAAAAATTGTTATTTGGATAAAAAATGCATAGTTTGCCCTTCATGCACATCATGATCAGAAATCAAAAAAACAGCCAACAATAAAAACCAAAAAGCCAAAAAGAATACCTCAGAAGAGGATCCAAGACAGCGAAAATTTGCTCAGAAGTTGCCAATTCATATGTATAGTATGGTGAAAGCAGATACATGTGTGGTCTGGTAAGTGCACAAAAAAAGAATATATATATATAAAGAGACCACAGTCATATACATAGAATAAAGAATTATATATATAAAAACTGAAGGTAAAACGTGTATTTAATGTTCACAGCATAGGATTCCTACCTGCTGATGAAAAGATCAATCAAGAAAAGATGTTCTAGCCGGGATACACTCCACAGGTGGAAAAATCCTGAAGCTTACAACTAGCAGAAATAGCTAGACAGATCTATAAATACCAATTGATATAGTCACAGAAAGCAAATATATGAAATGTAGAAAAGGAGCAAGAAAAAACAAGACAAATAAAGCCAGTACAGGGAACATATGTTCAGGTAAATTACCAGGTATATCCGATGGGGTATGCCCAAACAGGGGTAGGGGACGTCCTAATATATTGAGAGGGAAAGTTTCATTATTCGTCGCAAAGTCCAAGCATGGATACTTGCAAGGAAGGTGCAAATAGCACAGTCAGTGCAGTGATAAATATATCACTGTTCAAATCTGGATATAAAAGGAAAAAGAAAAAAAGTTTTTTGAAAGGATTAAAGTAGAAAGACCAAGTGAATATGTAGTACCAGTATAGTATCACCACATAGGAGAGTAAACTTACCTAACTGTTGGGCGTCAAACCGCAATACCCCCGGGAGTCAGCCTCGTGCTGAACACAAAGGCCAGGCTCAGCTAGATGGACTATTTATACTGAAAACCGCGCCAAAGTATAAACGATGCACGGCCCATTGACGTCATCCATATGCACCATGTATATGGCGCGCTGACGTCATGCGTCTGTGTCCTGCATTGATAAACGTATGGGCGGAAGTAGTGGGCCCGCCATATTGGAGCATGGAAAGAACAGCAAGTCGGGACGGGCGCCCTCAGGCATCCATAAAAGTATTCGGTATTCGTGCTATGTATCATCATATTATAATGTTATTTGTTTTTGTTTGTTTATTAATGCTTGTTTGCCCTTTCTATGCATCTTTGATCCAAGTATGGTAATTGCCATAGTCAGCGACTCAGAACTTCTATACATGGTGCCATCTTGTGGTCTATTCTGGCAGTGTTCTTGTACAATACAATTTTGCCATTCACTCTTTCTTCTTATTCGGCCTCTTCTATTCCGCTTTGGTTTTCCCATTTTTCCATGTTACTTTTATGGATGCCTGAGGGCGCCCGTCCCGACTTGCTGTCTATGCATGAATACAGGGCGAATCGGCCCCTTGGCTTTAGCCGGATCCCCGTATCTGTTACCGGAGCAGCAGCAGTCAGTGTCGTGGTAAAAGGGTGAACCGGAATCCACGATGTATGTCCGAACATGGTGACCTGTTGCTGATCCATCGCACACTGCAACGTCCCACGTGTAGTCCTTCACATATATTGGACTCCTCCCCTTTGCTCCAGTTTTCCTTCTGAGTCACGCCCACGAACCAAGCGGTGGGGGTGTGCCTGGTGGCGCAGTGCAAACAGAAGCCCCCACGTGTAGTCCTTCACACGGCTGAGCTCCCCCCTTTCCTTGCTTTTCTGCGCGGGCCTTTCCCTTCATTGGGTCATGTCCACGACTTCGAGCAGGGATGCACTTCGGCCAATGAAGGCCTGCCTACTCGTAACTCCTCCGGGCAGACACGTTCAATTCCGTAGTACACGAACACTATACCGGACCCGAGCCCCCACGTGTAGCGGCCTCCTCACTCCCCTCTTGAACTCAGCTCGTCTTTCTCTTGTCTAGGGTACCATAGAGGAGAGACAGTGGGGTCACCACGCCAAGCCTTCACCACAGATGTCTGTGCGGTGTAAGCAAATTTCTTTATCTACCTTCGGGTCAGTGTTGTGCACCTGGAGTTACCTTGAACAATGTCCACCTGAAAAGAGCCCCACACCATTAAAGTCCAACACTCCTTTATTCTTCTCGAGTGAACAGCACAATCAGTTAGACTCCCTTAAAGAACAGAGCAAACAAGGAGGTGTGGATGCGAGTAGGCCCAGACACAATGAACTCTCCACTTTCCTCCCTGAAAGTGGGCTGAGGTCTCCGAGCGGGGGGGGGGGTTTCCTTCCAGGCGGTCTCCGATGGGAGGCTCACCTGTCACTGGCAATCTGCTGCACCCGGTCTTCAAGTGAGTATCTCCCCCCGGTCCATTACGCCTTCTGGATTCGGGTACCCAATCCCTGGTTTCCCTAGGACCTCCTTCCCTCGCAGAACTCAGTGTTGGGGACGTCCTCTAGGCCTAGGCCGCCTAGAGGACCGACACGAACCACCACCCTCAGGCTGAAGGTGCCTGGGACTCGACCCCATGACAAAGATGGCCGGCCCCCTTATACCCTCTCCCAGCAAGCACGGCGGGTTCCCCGCCCCACCATACCGCTACCGAGGGAGGACAAAAAGGAGGCACGGCACACAGCAATGGTTCAACCCCAGTCCAGGGCAACAGCGCACCCGCTGGGCCGCAGGGAACTGCACATCGCTGGTGTCTCTGCCAGTTTTAAATAGAGAGAAAAGTGTATACCCGCTACATAAGCATCAGGCTTTTTCCACCTGTGGAGTGTATCCCAGCTAGAACATCTTTTCTTGATTGATCTTTTCATCAGCAGGTAGGAATCCTATGCTGTGAACATTAAATACACGTTTTACCTTCAGTTTTTATATATATAATTCTTTATTCTATGTATATGACTGTGGTCCCTTTACATATATTCTTTTTTTGTGCACTTACCAGACCACACATGTATCTGCTTTCACCATACTATACATATGAATTGGCAACTTCTGAGCAAATTTTCACTGTCTTGGATCCTCTTCGGAGGTATTCTTTTTGGTTTTTATTGTTGGCTGTTTTTTGATTTCTGATCATGATGTGCATGAAGGGCAAACTATGCATTTTTTAACCAGATAACAATTTTTTTATCATTTTATTTGTATATATTGTTTAATTTTTATGTATCTCATTCCAGATAGTGAGATTTGCCCCAAGTGTGTGTAAAAAACCTTCCCATTTTGTCCGTCCTGACGAAGCCTCACGGCGAAACGCGTCGACATTCAAGGGATCTCCTATTGATATATACATTGTATGGTTTTTAATCTTTGTTTAACATTTATGTGACATTAAAGCATTTTTTCTATTCCATTTTCGTGTGTTGCCTACAAAGTCCGATTCTCGTCTTACTCCTCCTGAGTAGATAATTTTTTCCTACAAATATACGGATGTGGCAATGTGAGTGCCTTCCCCTTTTCCCTTTCATTTTTTACTCCTCATTCTCTCCCTCCTCATCACTGGAGCCAATCTGGCAGTATGCTGCAGCTGGGGGAACATGACTGCCAGATAGCTGTCCTTGTTGGGCACCCCCTTTCTCTGGGCTCACGTTACTACCCCCTCTCTCTGAGCTCACGTTACTGCCTTCCTCCAGCTGGGTTCCATCATCTGAGTTTTCAAAACACCGGGCATCCTCCTGGAGCATGTACCCAACACTGTGGTCAAACAGTTTGGGGGACTCCTCAGGAGGACATGGTGGGGCTAGGGAAGGAATGACTGATGCCATTGAGCCGAGGAAAGAGGCCGCTTTGGCCGCTGCCTTGCCAGACAAAGTACCCTGAGCCTGGGTGAGAGAGGATGAGGAGGAGGAGGACGGCTTAGTCATCCACTCTACCATGTCTTGGGCATGTTGCGGCTCAACATGGCCAGCTGCCGAAAAGAAGGACAAGCGTGTCCCACGGCCACGTGCTGATGAAGATGCACCATGTCCACGACCAGAAGCACTGTTGCCTCTAGACACAGAGCCTGCTTGCCCTCTTTTATTGCCTCGTGACTGTCTGCCTCTCCTTGTTTGCCTTCCAGACATACTAATGGCCTGCAGTGAGATGTAGCTGCACAAAGGTGGGATGTATATATATATATATATATATATATATATATATTTGTCTGTACTGATAATGCAGCTATCAGAATCAACTGCCTGCTGTGGTATTAGTATGGAAAAAGCAGCAGCAGCAGCAGTTAGTTTTAGGTGTGCAGAGAGGGACACAGTACACTAACTGAAAATACTTGCAGCTCTCTGCTTGTGGTTTTATTATGAGAACACCACTATAATAGTCACTAACTGTATTCAGGTAAGCTTTAGGTGAACGCTATGCAAAGCACACAGTACACTAAGTGAAACATTGACTGTCTGCAGCCAGCACAATAACCTGCCTGCCTGTCACAGTATAGAGAAAACCAGGAATGGATCTAGCTAAACTGAATACAGTGTATAAATATATATACACAACACCTAGGATGCATATATATCCTCTACACACTGTAACTGCAGCTAACTGACTCGCCTGCCTGCTCTAACTCAATATAAATGACACTGTCTGTTTCTGTAAACTCTATTTTCACAACTCCAACACACTACACAAGGCCGCCAAGCCGGCGGCCTTATATAGTGTGGGGCGTGTACTAAACCCCCTGAGCCATAATTGGCCAAAGCCACCCTGGCTTTGGCCAATTACGGCTCTCTGTTTTTTCTGCGCTGTGTTTGGCCAAAGCATGCGGGTCATAGTGCATGGTTGGCCAATCATCAGCCAGTAATGCAATGCGATGCCGCAGTGAATTATGGGCCGTGACGCGCCTCTCGAATTTGGCGCGAACAGCCCATAATGTTCACAATTCGGCGAACAGCCGATGTTTGAGTCGAACATGGGCTCGACTCGAACACGAAGCTTATCCCTAATGTGCACCAACTAAAGCTAGCGAAGACTACTGCTAACTGGAAGGAACATTTACAGAATTCAGCTTGTTTGTCTGAGCTAATGCAGTAGGACACGTGTATGGGAATTGCCCGCTAGAGGGAACCAAAGCGCATATAGACTCACATGTATAATAGAACTTGTTTGTACAGTCAGTATTATTTCTGAGATCTGGGTGAGGCCTGGTGGAGAGGTACTGCAGTGCTGACGTATTGCATTGGGGAGATCCCTCCACTGTATACTTACTCAGGTCTGACTTCACCTTGCATTTTTAAACTTGTTATCTACTCTCATATCATTGACTCTTACAGGGCCCTGTTTGAAGTCAACTGTTGTTGTTTAACTCTGCTTATATTTCTTTACCAAGTAAACACAAATTTCTTGGTTAAACTGCATTTGGTGTGGAGTCTTATCTGTTACCATTGGAGAGGTGGCCAGTACAAGGTATTTAGCTGTATTTGTATTACTGCACGTTATCATTGTTGTTCCCAACTGCCAGTGGGTTCCCCAATCATTGTGTCGTCCAGTTGTGCCAAGGGGAATTGAGCCAAACTTACAGGGGTTGATAGGCAGAGTGCAGGCCCAAAAACAAACCAGCAGCTCCTACGGGGGTAGTGCTACAGTGGTAAGCGATCGATTCTCCAAGATGGCTCATTTTGTTCCTCTTCTTGGCCTTCCTTCTGCTCCTTCTCATATTGTTTCCGACAGGGGTGTTCAATTTAATTCTCGTTTTTGGAGAGCCTTTTGCAAATCCCTCAATATTGTCTTGTATTTTTCCTCTTCTTACCACGCTCAATCCACTGGACAGACTGAGAGGGTTAATCAGGAGTTAAAGGTCTTTCTTCGCACCTTAGTCTCTGCTCATCATGACGATTGGTCCTCTCTACTCCCGCGGGCAGACTTCTCTCATAACAATCATGTAAATACCAGTTCGCAGAGGACACCCTTTTTCACAGTTTATGGAAAACCTTGCCCTTCTGAAGCCTTTAGCCCTCAATAAGTTTTCTCGTCCTCTCCCTACCGGGGCGCCGGTCTCTGAGCATAATCAGGAGTACGAGGTTAGTCAAATTCTGGATTACCGACTCTGTAGGGGCATTCTTCAGTACCTCGTGCATTGGAAAGGGTTTGGTCCTGAGGAGTGTTCTTGGATCACTGCATCTGAGGTCTTTGCACCTCGTCTGTTGAGGAGGTTCCATCTGACGTTCCCCTCTAAACCTGGGCCCAGGCAGGGATGGGGAAGGACTTGTAAGAGGGGGGGGGTACTGTCATGGATATGCAGTAATATTTGTCAGCTTACCTCTCCTCCATGTGTTTACCTTTAGAGGCCAGCCACTCTCCCCTGGCTGCTTAAGTAATCTCTCCTCAAAGCATAGCTCCACCCCAGCTCCTATCAGAGAACTCTATATTAACCTGTGCACTGCAAGTCCGCCCTGCTGATCAACATTGTGTGTTTATCTTTTGTGTGTGACTTGCTGTGTCTTCTACGTCTGATTCCAGTTACCGACCTTGGCTTGTTCTCGACTATCCATGCCTGCTTGTGACCCTGACCTTTGGCGTGTTCTATGTTTATCCTTGTCTGCTAGTCGCCCGACCTTTGGCTTATCCCCTTACTGTCTCTTTTTATCCTGGGCTGCTACTTCCTCTCTATACTCCTGTAGCCTACTGTGAGCGTGAGCTGGGAGACTCTGAGGGCCACGACCTGGAGCCCGTTGCAGCGCAGTCCATCCTCACCACTAGAGGCTCTGGTGAACACCTGCTGGCTCTTAGACTCAGCGCCCTGGGGAATCTCATGCTCTAGCTCCCTGTGGGATCCGTGTTGGTGCTCCAGTGGACCTGCCTTCCTTAAACCACCCAGAGTTACATCTGCAACAGTCAGCCGTAGGGTCCACTACCTTAGCGGTGCACTCCTGACCCCAGCGGTGGTGACCTGACACCATGCTGATTACTGCTAATGATTATGGATGTCAGGGCTGCGTTCAGCCCTTCCTTCTCTGTGCTGGTAGCTCAGCTGTCAGCTAATTGCCAGTTTCCATCTCTCCAGTGATCCACCTGTTTATGATCCGCTCGTCAGCTGCCTACTTAAGGACTTCCAGTTCATTTGCTCTTCGCCTTCGCCTGTGTTAACATCTCTACAGACTTTCTCCTGCGTTCCAGTTGAAGACCTGCTTGACTACGTTCCCTTTGGCTACAGATCCTGCTTGCTAGACTCTACCTTTAGGAAAAGGTGAAAAAACTGTGCTAAAACCCAAAATAACTCAAGCTGCCAGCACTCAAACAAACAAAGTGATAAAGCATATATAAACAGATAGTGCAGCACTGAATATGTCAATATTGCTGCCAATGAGCAGCAAAGCAAAACATGAATGACATATAATTCTAAATGAATAAAACCAAATGATGGTATGTTCTAGATAGTGTTTTTTCCTATGTGCTGATATATAAACCAAATGCTGGTGTCTCCTGAATTAGGAAAAAGAACTATGTGCTAATATGTGAACAGCAACCTAAAATAAAGCAAAAAACAAAGAAACAGTCCATGCATAAATTAGCTCAGATGAAAAGCTATGACTATAGATCTGTCCTTCATGAAATCAAAAGGGTGTAACCCATATAAACTGCACACAACTAAGGTAATAGTAAGTGCAAAAATAGGAATAATTGAAAAAAAGTCCCAACAACATGTGCAAATTAAATAGGTGTCTTCTCATAGAGGGTCCACGACCACAATGTTGACTGTTGAAAAACCACAATGTTGACAGTTGGGACTCACAACACACAATAACAAATGGAGAGGTTGGGTACTCTTGCCACATAAGGTGGACCCACCTGCCGTACAACAGTGGGTCAATAAGGCTTGAAGGTCTCAGTGACCAGGATCAATGAAGCAGGATGCCGTGGATATCTCAGGCCGTCTTAGGCGGGATGGTCCAGTGCACGGATCGCAGGGTGCAATTCCTCCTGCATGCGAGCTCCAAGGTAATCCAAGATGGAAATGAAGGGTGAAAAAAAGGAGAACACTCCCAATGGTGCAGGTCAATAAAACCAGGTATGGGTTTATTAGATAAAATTTGTCTTACAAATATTAGACAAAAATATAAAATGTGATCACCAATAGTTTAAAAAGCAATGTGGGGTGCAACAAAGGCAAGCCCGGCGCGTTTCGATGGCAAAGTCTTCCACAGGGGCATATTGCTGCACCCCCCACATTGCCAACATTTATAAGGTCTGAAGAGAGCCTGGTCCGCCTTGTGAGGGCGGAGTCAGGACAGGAAATGACAACATATTCCTCTAGATATCAAACAGAAATTAATGAACAAAAATACAATAGCCTAAAGTATTGATCCATGTAATCATAATTGATGTAAATAAAGCTACAAATAATATATATATAACTTTAATGTAGATGCATAAGGCATATGACATTTAAAAAGTCCCGTCAAATGCATCAGCCAATCAGTTGGAGATCCACTATAATCACCAGTATGGGGAACGCCTCCACGATCCGACCAGCCAATACATGGAGGTCCAATATAATGTAAATAAAATTCACTGAATCCTAAACTGCTCAATTTGATTCATATCAACAGTGTGATTCGTCCTATGGACGGGATCCGCTTTGTTTGACCAAATATAGTGCTAAGAAAAGGCAAGAAATATTGGAGCGCGGAGGTGCTCCAATAAGGGAGAACGGTCAATGAAGTGAATCAACTACACCTGATGTGTTGTTGCAAAAAGAAAGAGACTTTATTTGTGAAAAAATAACACATGGTGAAAACATTCAAACAAACTCCTGACAGGAGATTAGGCCTCCAGGTAATCTGAATCAATTTTATAACAGTAAAAAGTATAACGTTATAATTAAAAAACAGGTATTAAAGGACATGCTACTGTGGCTCTCTTGAGAAATATAGCTAGTGAAACCTGGAATTCACAGTAATAAACGGATATAAGCTGAAGAGTATAGCCCACTATTCATGTGGAAGGATGGAAGTTCATATGTGTTGGAATCCAACAGAAAAAACAACAAATGTGATAGGGAAATTTGGTTGATGGAAAAATAGCAAGTGGTAGCAGCAATTTCAAGCATGTGTGAAAGCATATACATCTGTATGGAAAGGATCATAGAGGCAGTCCTGCTAATTTAAAGTTGTGACCCTGTACAAAATTGCTTTACACTAGCCTTGCAAGGCTTCCATGCTGATAGACATCCTGTCACAGAAGTTTTTAAAGCAAAGATAGTTCACTTGACATAAACTGTATTTCATATAACACAGAAGCTCCCCAGAAGGCACTTGCACATAATTCAAAGCATATTGCCGATTTGGCGCTGTTTTAGAAATTATTTCTGCTTGCCATCCATTTGATCCAATGTCCTCCTATTCAAAGACAGGATGATCCTTATTAGGGGATGTGTCTCTTACCTCATGTGAACTGTGGTAATACTCACAGTGGAGGGAAGACTCCCCAGCGTGGATCCTTTCACTGTTCAAATGCTGTCCTGCAGTCACAGACTGTGCGCTGTTTGGAGGGACACCTCAAGTAATCGCAGTGATGCCTGGAAGGTAGATTCGGCTGCTAGATTCAGCTGATCACCGTGTCCAAAGCATGTGATCCAGGATGTAGCATGGCACAGAGCTGAATGACGTTAGCAGCGCAGGGATGCGCTCTGGGGGCGTTGTGGTCAAACAGAGGTATTGCAGGTTAAAGAAAATCCATTAAACTTCAGCTTGATAGTGATATAATCCAGGAGCTATGGAAGAGCCCTGGGGCATCATAAAAAAAAAAAAAAAAAGACAAAATTCTGAGATAAAATGTCAGAATTCTGAGATAAAATCTCAGAATTCTGACATTTTATCTCAGAATTCTGACATTTTATCTCAGAATTCTGACATTTAATCTCAGAATTCTGACATTTTATCTCAGAATTCTGACATTTTATCTCAGAATTCTGACATTTTATCTCAGAATTCTGACATTTAATCTCAGAATTCTGACATTTAATCTCAGAATTCTGACATTTTATCTCAGAATTCTGACATTTTATCTCAGAATTCTGACATTTGAATCTCAGAATTCTGACATTTAATCTCAGAATTCTGACATTTTATCTCAGAATTCTGACATTTTATCTCACAATTCTTACATTTTATCTCACAATTCTTACATTTTATCTCAGAATTCTGACATTTTATCTCAGAATTCTGACATTTTATCTCAGAATTCTGACATTTTATCTCAGAATTCTGACATTTTATCTCAGAATTCTGACATTTGAATCTCAGAATTCTGACATTTAATCTCAGAATTCTGACATTTTATCTCAGAATTCTGACATTTTATCTCAGAATTCTGACATTTAATCTCAGAATTCTGACATTTTATCTCAGAATTCTGACATTTTATCTCAGAATTCTGACATTTAATCTCAGAATTCTGACATTTGAATCTCAGAATTATGACATTTTATCTCAGAATTCTGACATTTTATCTCAGAATTCTGACATTTAATCTCAGAATTCTGACATTTTATCTCAGAATTCTGACATTTTATCTCAGAATTTTGTCTTTTTTTTTTTTATGATGGCCCCAGGGCTCTTCCATAAGGAGGTACCCAAACACAGCAGCAATGTCCTTTTTAACTACCTGTTACGACACACATCTACATGTTTCGTGACCTAAACCAGTCACTTCAACAGGATGAAAGGAAGCCAGACAATTACTATGTTTAAGTAGGGTCAATTGAGCAATCATAAATTGGCTTCTTTTAGTCTGTAAAACGCCATCTTGTGGCCATAACACTTATTACGCCCATAGAAATGGGAAAAGAACAAGCTAGAGAGAAACTATGACTTTGATTGTTTATCCTCTGAAATATTCTCACCAGAATATATTTTCAAGAGGTTTACTAAATCCAGATAGACTTATATAACATAACTTGTTATCCTTGAGATTATAACAAAGTATACAGATAATTCTGTTAAAATAAATCCCTATCCAACAAGGAAAAACAAATAATGTGTATGGAAGGAATGAACATTTTTTTACTTGCATTAGTTTAATACATGAATCAGAATGTTCAAACACGGTATGAATATTTAGATAGGCTACAAAGGGATATCGATTACAAATAATGAAATCAAAGGGAGGGCCTAACACACCCTAATTCAACCCCTATCTAGATGGTAAATAGAAACACCCTTAGGGGGAAAAAATTTTTTTTCGAAGAGGGGGTTATGGGGCTTGGTACATGACACTCCTTATACCTGAGGGAAAAAGTTGGATAGATAGATTAAGATTGTAAGAAAATTTTTAAACTCATTTCAATGTTTAACCCTTTGGGCTGTAGAGTTTGTAACCTAAATATCCAAGATTTTTCCCTCTGGATGAGTATAGTATCATAATCACCCCTGTGTACCTGTAGATCAAGGACGTAGAAACCTTTCACTGTCAGGCCTCTGCTTTTACCTTGATGGTATTTGAGAAAATGCTGTGCCACTGGAGTGTCTTCCTTAAGGCGAATGCTCTTAAGGTGTTCTGAGAAGCGTACACGTAACTGCCTTTTAGTTTTCCCCACATATAGGAGATGACAGGGGCACTCCAGTATATACAGCAGTCTCGAAGTACCACAGTTTATAAAACTTTGATGTCATATATTTCCTTGGATGCAGAGTCTCTGAATATTTTGGATGTATCCACATACTTACACGTATTGCAGTGTCCGCATGGGAACATACCTTTGACTCTGGGCATGTTGGTGAGCCAGTTTCTATCAATGGGACGTCTGAATTCACTCTGAACTAAGTCGTCACGTAGGTTTCTGGCTCGTTTGGCTGTCACCATTGGACGATCTCCAACGATGTTTTTAAGTGTATTGCACCTGGTGAGGATATGCCAATGTTGAGAGGATATTTTTCACTTTCTGCCACTGATTACCAAATGGAGTGGTAAATCTAATGGGTTCACTTGATGTAGTTGATAAGTGCATTTTAGGCGTAAGTAAATCCTCTCTAAGGCGTCGACTGGCAATCTGTCTAGCCCGTCGCAGGGTTCTATGGGAATAGCCCCGTTCGCGAAACCGGCGATATAGGGCCTTTGATTCCTGTTGGTAGTCTAATTCAGATGAACAGTTTCTCCTTATTCGTAAAAACTGTCCAATCGGAATACCCCTTTTGAGGGATTCAGGATGATGGCTGTCTGCCATTAAAAAGGTATTTGCCGCCGTTGGTTTGCGAAATGTTTTAGTGGAAAGTCTACCGTTGTCAATCCCAATGAGAAGATCCAAAAAGGGAATTTGACAACTGTCCACTGTATACGTTAAATGTATATTACGGGTATTCGTATTCAGTTCTTCTATGAATCCGACGAGTACCGCTCCACACCATCAAGACGTCGTCCATGTACCTCAGCCACGACCCAGCATGGTTGAGGTACATAGGCGAGGCAAAGACGGTGTCCTCCTCCCACCAACCTAGATGCAAACATGCATAAGCTGGAGCCCAAGGTGCTCCCATAGAAGTGCCTCTCAATTGTTGGAAGAACTGACCCGAGAATTGGAAGAAGTTATTTTTTAATGCTAGATCGAGAAGATCAATTACAAACTCGTTTTGGGCTGCCATAAGTGGAAAGCTCTTGTCCAAAAAATGATGGATCGCAAGAATGCCCCATTCATGTGGGATCGAGGTGTAGAGAGACTCTACATCGATACCCACTAATAGAGCCCCCTGAGGGATGACCAAATCTTGTGTTTGATTAAGCACATCCATTGTATCTCTTACATATGAGGGGAGTTTTTTAACTAGATCTTTAATTAAATTATCAATATATTTACCCACTCTCTCGAGGGGTCCTCTAATTGCAGAGACAATTGGTCTTCCTGGGGGGCTTTTGCTATGTTTATGGACTTTTGGAATAATATAAAGGGTGGGAATATTAAAATCTTCCACCCTTAAATATTCTGCTTATTTTTTGGACAATAATGTTGCCTCAAAGGCCCATACTAGCTTGTCATTGATCCTCTCCACGAGCTTAGGAAAAGGATCAGATTCCAATTTTTGATAAGTACTCAAATCTGATAGTAGTCGTTTTACTTCCTTCTCATAGAGTTCTGTTGATAAGAGAACAACATTTCCCCCCTTATCGCTTGGTTTAATAATGACATTTTCTGCCTCCTTTAATTCCTGAATCGCTTTACGTTCAGATATAGGGAGGTTACCGGTCGATTTTGTCTGCCAGTTGACCTTGCTTAGGTCTTCTTGGACTAGGTCCAGGAAGATACCAAGCCTTTTATTTTTTCTGAACTGGGGCATGTTTGTTGATCTTATTGTTAGATTAGCATTTCTTTTCCAATTAGTGCATTCATCAGTTTCTTCCTCACTTGAGGTCAAACCACCCTCTTCTAGTAGGGATTCAAGCTGATGAAGTGCATTTAACTCTTCGGGACATGAAGCATCTAATTGATTGGACTGGGGGGCAACATTAGAGAAAAGAGTTTTATAATAAATCTTTCTGAGAAAGAGATTGAGATCCTTGAATATCTCAAATTCATCCATATCTCTCGATGGTGAGAAAGAGAGACCACGGCTCAATAAATTAATGTGTCGTTTTTGAAGATTAAACTCAGAGAGATTTATTATTTTCATATCGTCAATGACCAGATCGATAATCAAGGGATCATCTAATGACCCTGTCTCTGGCTCCGGGTCATCGTACGATCGTCTCTTTGGTTGAAATTTTGAGTTGATGTTTTTCCCCTTCCTTGATTTTTTCCTCCTCCTGTTGCTCCTTTGTTGTCTTGTCTCAAAATACTCTTTATGGGTGGAGGATCCTCCACCTCTAGGTGATCTCTGTCCGAAAAAGACACTGAGTAGGTAGGATCCTCCACACTATTTCCTAATGACTTTTCAATGCCTGCCCCTGATTGAGAGAGGTTTCTACGTTGTCTTGATCTACCCCTATGACCCTTTGATGACAGATCAAATATCTCACCCTTGGCTGAATCGTCTAAATCCCATCTAAATTTATTTTGTTTGGTATTTTTCAGTTTTTTTTTAGTTTTATCTATTTCCTTTTTAGGTAGGTCATTGAGTTTCTCAAAGTCGGGGCTCTCATTGAACGGTTCCAACTTTGAGCCACTCTCCCCAATTTGTTCTTGTAGAAGAGAAAGCTGTTGTTTCTCTTCTTCAACTATTAGTCTCATTACCTCCAGACCGTGTTTGACACATTCTTTTTTCCACTTGTCTAGAAAACTCTCAGTGTGTAAATGGGCAGCAGGAACCACTTTTTCCCTTAGACCCCGTGGGATAATTCCTCTACTAATATAGGATTCTAAGGAGAGAATATCCCATTTTCTGTTCAGTGATTTAATCACAATTTTTTTTATGTTCTCTAAAGAGGGGTCTAATATCCTCCTCTGAAGTGGATTCAGAGAGGAGGGTGTCCTCATCAAATGTTGCCTTAATCTCTAGATCAATTTCCTCCCCAGGGATATAAGCCATACCTGGATAAAACCCACAGCTCTAGCCTTGATTCAGATTACTAGAATAATAAGGGCCAAAAATAACACAAATAAAGTCTCAAAGCAGTGGATCCTGTGAAAAAAGTGATCCGAAGTGGATCAGGGGCCCAATATAATGTAAATAAAATTCACTGAATCCTAAACTGCTGAATTTGATTCATATCAACAGTGTGATTCGTCCTATGGATGGGATCCGCTTCGTTTGACCAAATATAGTGCTAAGAAAAGGCAAGAAATATTGGAGCGCGGAGGTGGATTATATCACTATCAAGCTGAAGTTTCATGGATTTTCTTTAACCTGCAATACCTCTGTTTGACCACAACGCCCCCAGAGCGCATCTCCACGCTGCTAACGTCATTCAGCTCTGTGCCATGCTACATCCTGGATCACATGCTTTGGACACGGTGATCAGCTGAATCTAGCAGCCGAATCTACCTTCCAGGCATCACTGCGATTACTTGAGGTGTCCCTCCAAACAGCGCACAGTCTGTGACTGCAGGACAGCGTTTGAACAGTGAAAGGATCCACGCTGGGGAGTCTCCCTCCACTGTGAGTATTACCACAGTTCACATGAGGTAAGAGACACATCCCCTAATAAGGATCATCCTGTCTTTGAATAGGAGGACATTGGATCAAATGGATGGCAAGCAGAAATAATTTCTAAAACAGCGCCAAATCGGCAATATGCTTTGAATTATGTGCAAGTGCCTTCTGGGGAGTTTCTGTGTTATATGAAATACAGTTTATGTCAAGTGAACTATCTTTGCTTTAAAAACTTCTGTGACAGGATGTCTATCAGCATGGAAGCCTTGCAAGGCTAGTGTAAAGCAATTTTGTACAGGGTCACAACTTTAAATTAGCAGGACTGCCTCTATGATCCTTTCCATACAGATGTATATGCTTTCACACATGCTTGAAATTGCTGCTACCACTTGCTATTTTTCCATAAACCAAATTTCCCTATCACATTTGTTGTTTTTTCTGTTGGATTCCAACACATATGAACTTCCATCCTTCCACATGAATAGTGGGCTATACTCTTCAGCTTATATCCGTTTATTACTGTGAATTCCAGGTTTCACTAGCTATATTTCTCAAGAGAGCCACAGTAGCATGTCCTTTAATACCTGTTTTTTAATTATAACGTTATACTTTTTACTGTTATAAAATTGATTCAGATTACCTGGAGGCCTAATCTCCTGTCAGGAGTTTGTTTGAATGTTTTCACCATGTGTTATTTTTTCACAAATAAAGTCTCTTTCTTTTTGCAACAACACATCAGGTGTAGTTGATTCACTTCATTGACCGTTCACCCTTATTGGAGCACCTCCGCGCTCCAATATTTCTTGCCTTTTCTTAATACATGGAGGTCTCCCCACACATGCTCTCCACCATTGTTGAAGCGCCTTATAATAACGATGACAGCTAGGCAGCAACCGCGGCGCATCATCGCGACGCACAATCCCCCGGCACGTCCCGTGCGCGCTCACGGGGAACGGCGTCATGACGCAAATCGCGTCACGGCGGCGCGGCGTCATCACGGCGGACAGCAGTGGGTGGAACAATACAAGGGAGCGCGGTGGCGTCCCCTGATAGGGAGAAACAGCAGCGCTGCGACTACATGGAAAACATATGATCGCAGCATCGCCATCTAGTGGAGAAACAAAGATAGTGAATATAAGCATACATTAACATGGCCCAGAGAAAATACTTAATTACTAGGGTCAAAACCCGTGCCTTATCTGCTGTTACATGATAAGGAACACCAAATAGGAAAAGGAAATAAATTATAAATGATAAATAATAAAAAAATATATGGATATATAAAAAACCAAAAGTAAAAAGTATAAAAATACTATGTTTATATGGGAAATATAGAACTCAATCCCCCATCATCCATCATAGACCAATCACTGCACGCTTGCAAAGGCAAGCATGCAGTGAATCGCCAAAGTGTATATACTATCTCAGTGTGTGAGGCTAAAAGAAAAAGCATGAAGAGGCTGTGAAAGCAACATCCATACGGCTCATAGAAAATATGGCACAGCACAAACCATCAGCAAAAAAGTGCGCATGAGCTTGATACAAAGGAATTTTATAATGGAACTATTGGATTTTGCCACACGGCATAATTATTTTTGGTTCCAGGGAACTTTTTTTCACAAATTAAGGGTGTAGCGATGGGGGCTAAATATGCCCCCAGTCTCGCTAATCTCTTTATGGCCCAGTGGGAGGAGGATGTCGTCTATGCCCTCAACAGACCAGAATTGGTTCTGTGGGCTAGATGTATAGACGACACGGGGTGCCTTTTAAAAAAAAATCTCCGAAAAAAATAAAAAACATGACACGGGGGTACCTTGTAAATCCATTTTAGACCGAGATGAGAGATGAGACAAAGTGACGGCATGTGTTTAAACCCCCTCCTCACAGTCCTATGAATATTTAGGGGTACCCTACGGCAAAAAACAAGACGAAAAAAAAAAATCTCCTAAAAAAATAAAAAACATGACCCGGGGGTACCTTGTAAATCCATTTTGGACCGAAATAAGAGATGAGAGCTGGGAGATGAGACAAAGTGACAGCATGTGTTCAAACCCCCTCCTCACAGTCCTATGAATATTCAGGGGTACCCCATGGCAAAAAACAAGGCGAAAAAAAATCTTCGAAAAAAATAAAAAACACGACACAGGGGTATCTTATGAATCCATTTCGGACCGAGATTAGAGATGAGACAAGGTGATGGCATGTGTTTAAACCCCCTCCTCACAGTCCTATGAATATTTAGGGGCAACCCACGGCAAAAAACAAGACGTAAAAAATAAAATCTCTGAAAAAAATTCAAAGCATGACACGGGGTACCTTCTAAATAAATTTTGGACTGAGATGAGAGCTGAGAGATGAGGCAAAGTGACGGCATGTGTTCAAACCCCCTCCTTACAGTCCTATGAATATTTAGGGGTAACCCACGGCAAAAAACAAGACATAAAAAATAAAATATCCAAATAAAAAACATGACATGGGGGTACCTTGTAAATCCATTTTGGACTGAGATGAGAGATGAGAGCTGAGAGATGAGACAAAGTGACGGCATGTGTTCAAACCCCCTCCTCACAGTCTTATGAATATTTAGGGGTACCCCACGGCAAAAAACAAGATGAAAAAAAAATCTCTGAAAAAAATACAAAACATGACACGGGGGTACCTTGTAAATCCATTTTGGACCGAGATGAGAGCTGAGAGATGAGACAAAGTGACGGCATGTGTTCAAACCCCCTCCTTACAGTCCTATGAATATTTAGGGGTAACCCACGGCAAAAAACAAGACATAAAAATAAAATATCCAAATAAAAAACATGACACGGGGTACCTTCTAAATCAATTTTGGACCGAGATGAGAGCTGAGAGATGAGGCAAAGTGACGGCATGTGTTCAAACCCCCTCCTCACAGTCCTATGAATATTTAGGGGTACCCCACGGCAAAAAACAAGACAAAAAATCTACGAAAAAAATAAAAAACACGACACAGGGGTACCTTGTGAATCCATTTTGGACCGAGATTAGAGATGAGAGCTGAGAGCTGAGAGATGAGACAAAGTGACAGGATGTGTTCAAACCCCCTGCTTACAGTCCTATGAATATTTAGGGGTACCCTACGGCAAAAAACAAGATGAAAAAAAAATCTCCCAAAAAAATAAAAAACATGACACCGGGGTACCTTGTAAATCAATTTTGGACCGAGATGAGAGCTGAGAGATGAGACAAAGTGACGGCATGTGTTCAAACCCCCTCCTCACAGTCCTATGAATATTTAAGGGTACCCCACAGCAAAAAACAAGACGAAAAAAAAATCTCCGAAAAAAATAAAAAACGCGACACGGGGGTATCTTGTGAATCCATTTTGGACCGAGATTAGAGATGAGAGCTGAGAGATGAGGCAAAGTGACGGCATATGTTCAAACCCCCTCCTCACAGTCCTATGAATATTTAGGGGTACCCCATGGCAAAAAACAAGACGAAAAAAAAATCTCTGAAAAAAATTAAAAACATGACACGGGGGTACCTTTTAAATCCATTTTGGACCGAGATGAGAGATGAGACAAAGTGACGGCATGTGTTCAAACCCCCTCCTCACAGTCCTATGAATATTTAGGGGTACCTCACGGCAAAAAACAAGCCGAAAAAAAATCTCCGAAAAAAATAAAAAACATGACACGGGGGTACCTTGTAAATCCATTTTAGACCGAGATGAGAGATGAGACAAAGTGACGGCATGTGTTTAAACCCCCTCCTCACAGTCCTATGAATATTTAGGGGTACCCCACGGCAAAAAACAAGACGAAAAAAAATCTCCTAAAAAAATAAAAAACATGACCCGGGGGTACCTTGTAAATCCATTTTGGACCGAGATAAGAGATGAGAGCTGGGAGATGAGACAAGGTGATGGCATGTGTTCAAACCCCCTCCTCACAGTCCTATGAATATTTAGGGGTAACCCACGGCAAAAAACAAAACGTAAAAAATAAAATCTCTAAAAAAAATTAAAAGCATGACACGGGGTACCTTGTAAATCCATTTTAGACCGAGATGAGAGATGAGACAAAGTGACGGCATGTGTTTAAACCCCCTCCTCACAGTCCTATGAATATTTAGGGGTACCCCACGGCAAAAAACAAGACGAAAAAAAATCTCCTAAAAAAATAAAAAACATGACCCGGGGGTACCTTGTAAATCAATTTTGGACTGAGATGAGAGATGAGAGCTGAGAGATGAGGCAAAGTGACGGCATGTGTTCAAACCCCCTCCTCACAGTCTTATGAATATTTAGGGGTACCCCACGGCAAAAAACAAGATGAAAAAAAATCTCTGAAAAAAATAAAAAACATGACACGGGGTACCTTGTAAATCCATTTTGGACCGAGATGAGAGCTGAGAGATGAGACAAAGTGACGGCATGTGTTCAAACCCCCTCCTTACAGTCCTATGAATATTTAGGGGTAACCCACGGCAAAAAACAAAACATAAAAAATAAAATATCCAAATAAAAAACATGACACGGGGTACCTTCTAAATCAATTTTGGACCGAGATGAGAGATGAGAGCTGAGAGATGAGGCAAAGTGACGGCATGTGTTCAAACCCCCTCCTCACAGTCCTATGAATATTTAGGGGTACCCAACGGCAGAAAACAAGACAAAAAAAATACGAAAAAAATCAAAAACACGACACAGGGGTACCTTGTGAATCCATTTTGGACCGAGATTAGAGATGAGAGCTGAGAGATGAGACAAAGTGACAGGATGTGTTCAAACCCCCTGCTTACAGTCCTATGAATATTTAGCGGTACCCTACGGCAAAAAACAAGATGAAAAAAAAATCTCCCAAAAAAATAAAAAGCATGACACCGGGGTACCTTGTAAATCAATTTTGGACCGAGATGAGAGATGAGAGCTGAGAGATGAGACAAAGTGACGGCATGTGTTCAAACCCCCTCCTCACAGTCCTATGAATATTTAAGGGTACCCCACAGCTAAAAACAAGACGAAAAAAAAATTCAGAAAAAAATTAAAAACACGACACGGGGGTATCTTGTGAATCCATTTTGGACCGAGATTAGAGATGAGAGCTGAGAGATGAGACAAAGTAACGGCATGTGTTCAAACCCCCTCCTCACAGTCCTATGAATATTTAGGGGTACCCCACGGCAAAAAACAAGACGAAAAAAAAATCTTTGAAAAAAATAAAAAACATGACACAGGGGTACCTTTTAAATCCATTTTGGACCGAGATGAGAGCTGAGAGATGAGACAAAGTGACGGCATGTGTTCAAACCCCCTCCTCACAGTCCTATGAATATTTAGGGGTACCCCAGGGCAAAAAACAAGCCGAAAAAAAAATCTCCGGAAAAAATAAAAAACACGACACGGTAGGGTACCTTGTGAATCCATTTTGGACCGAGATTAGAGATGAGAGTTTAGAGATGAGACAAAGTGACGGCATGTGTTCAAACCCCCTCCTTACAGTCCTATCAATATTTAGGGGTACCCCATGGCAAAAAACAAGACGAAAAAAAATCTCCGAAAAAAAATAAAAAACATGACACGGTAGGGTACCTTGTAAATCCATTTTGGACCGAGGTGAGATGAGAGCTGAGAGATGAGACAAAGTGACGGCATGTGTTCAAACCCCCTCCTCACAGTCCTATGAATATTTAGGGGTACCCCATGGCAAAAAACAAGACGAAAAAAAAATCTCCGAAAAAAAATAAAAAACATGACACGGCAGGGTACCTTGTAAATCCATTATGGACCGAGATGAGAGCTGAAAGATGAGACAAAGTGACGGCATGTGTTCAAACCCCCTCCTCACAGTCCTATGAATATTTAGGGGTACCCCACGGCAAAAAACAAAACAAAACAAAAATCTCCAAAAAAAATAAAAAACATTACACGTGGGTACCTTTTAAATCCATTTTGGACCGAGATTAGAGATGAGAGCTGAGAGATGAGACAAAGTGACGGCATGTGTTCAAACCCCCTCCTCACAGTCCTATCAATATTTAGGGGTACCCCACGGCAAAAAACAAGATGAAAAAAAAATCTCCGGAAAAAATAAAAAACACGACACGGGGGTACCTTGTGAATCCATTTTAGACCGAGATTAGAGATGAGAGTTTAGAGATGAGACAAAGTGACGGCATGTGTTCAAACCCCCTCCTTACAGTCCTATCAATATTTAGGGGTACCCCACGGCAAAAAACAAGACAACATAAAATCTCTGAAAAAAATAAAAAACATGACACGGGGGTACCTTTTAAATCTATTTTGGACTGAGATGAGAGCTGAGAGTTGAGACAAAGTGACGGCATGTGTTCAAACCCTCTCCTCACAGTCCTATGAATATTTAGGGGTACCCCACGGCAAAAAACAAGACGAAAAAAAGTCTCCGAAAAAAATAAAAAACATGACACGGTAGGGTACCTTGTAAATCCATTTTGGACCGAGGTGAGAGATGAGACAAAGTGACAGAATGTGTTCAAACCCCCTCCTCACAGTCCTATGAATATTTAGGGGTACCCCACGGCAAAAAACAAGACAAAAAAAAAATCTCCGAAAAAAATAAAAAACACGACACGGGGGTATCTTGTGAATCCATTTTGGACCGAGATTAGAGATCAGAGCTGAGAGATGAGACAAAGTGATGACATGTATTCAAACCCCCTCCTCACAGTCCTATGAATATTTAGGGGTACCCCACGGCAAGAAACAAGACTTAAAAAATAAAATCTCTGAAAAAAATTAAAAGCATGACACGGGGTACCTTCTAAATCAATTTTGGACTGAGATGAGAGATGAGAGCTGAGAGATGAGGCAAAGTGACGGCATGTGTTCAAACCCCCTCCTTACAGTCCTATGAATATTTAGGGGTAACCCATGGCAAAAAACAAGACATAAAAAATAAAATATCCAAATAAAAAACATGACATGGGGGTACCTTGTAAATCCATTTTGGACCGAGATGAGAGATGAGAGCTGAGAGATGAGACAAAGTGACGGCATGTGTTCAAACCCCCTCCTCACAGTCCTATGAATATTTAAGGGTACCCCACGGCAAAAAACAAGACGAAAAAAATCTCCGAAAAAAATAAAAAACACGACACGGGGTATCTTCTAAATCAATTTTGGACCGAGATGAGAGATGAGAGCTGAGAGATGAGACAAAGTGACGGCATGTGTTCAAACCCCCTCCTCACAGTCCTATGAATATTTAGGGGTACCCCACGGCAAAAAACAAGACAAAAAAATCTCAGAAAAAAATAAAAAACTTGACACGGGGGTACTTTGTAAATCCATTATGGACCAAGATGAGAGATGAGACAAAGTGACGGCATGTGTTCAAACCCCCTCCTCACAGTCCTATAAATATTTAGGGGTACCCCATGGCAAAAAACAAGACAAAAAAATCAACGAAAAAAATAAAAAACATGACACAGGGGTACCTTGTGAATCCATTTTGGACCGAGATTAGAGATGAGAGCTGAGAGATGAGACAAAGTGACAGGATGTGTTCAAACCCCCTGCTTACAGTCCTATCAATATTTAGGGGTACCCCACGGCAAAAAACAAGACGAAAAAAAAATCTCAGAAAAAAATTAAAAACATGACACGGTAGGGTACCTTGTAAATCCATTTTGGACCGAGATGAGAGATGAGAGCTGAGAGATGAGACAAAGTGACGGCATGTGTTCAAACCCCCTCCTCACAGACTTATGAATATTTAGGGGTACCCCACGGCAAAAAACAAGATGAAAAAAAAATCTCTGAAAAAAATAAAAAACATGACACGGGGGTACCTTGTAAATCCATTTTGGACCGAGATGAGAGCTGAGAGATGAGACAAAGTGACGGCATGTGTTCAAACCCCCTCCTTACAGTCCTATGAATATTTAGGGGTAAACCACGGCAAAAAACAAGACATAAAAAATAAAATATCCAAATAAAAAACATGACACGGGGTACCTTCTAAATCAATTTTGGACCGAGATGAGAGATGAGAGCTGAGAGATGAGGCAAAGTGACGGCATGTGTTCAAACCCCCTCCTCACAGTCCTATGAATATTTAAGGGTACCCCACAGCTAAAAACAAGACGGAAAAAAAAAATCCGAAAAAAATAAAAAACACGACACAGGGGTATCTTGTGAATCCATTTTGGACCGAGATTAGAGATGAGAGATGAGACAAAGTGACGGCATGTGTTCAAACCCCCTCCTCACAGTCCTATGAATATTTAGGGGTAACCCACGGCAAAAAACAAGACATAAAAAAGAAAATCTCAGAAAAAAATAAAATACATGACACAGGGTACCTTCTAAATCAATTTTGGACCGAGATGAGAGCTGAGAGATGAGGCAAAGTGATGGCATATGTTCAAACCCCCTCCTCACAGTCCTATGAATATTTAGGGGTACCCCACGGCAAAAAACAAGACGAAAAAAAAATCTCAGAAAAAAATTAAAAACATGACACGGGGGTACCTTGTAAATCCATTTTGGACCGAGATGAGAGATGAGAGCCGAGAGATGAGACAAAGTGAAGGCATGTGTTCAAACCCCCTCCTCACAATCCTATGAATATTTAGGGGTACCCCACGGCAAAAAACAAGACGAAAAAAAAATCTTCGAAAAAAATTAAAAACATGACACAGGGGTACCTTTTAAATCCATTTTGGACCGAGATGAGAGCTGAGAGATGAGACAAAGTGACGGCATGTGTTCAAACCCCCTCCTTACAGTCCTATGAATATTTAGGGGTAACCCACGGCAAAAAACAAGACATAAAAAATAAAATATCCAAATAAAAAACATGACACGGGGTACCTTCTAAATCAATTTTGGACCGAGACGAGAGATGAGAGCTGAGAGATGAGGCAAAGTGACGGCATGTGTTCAAACCCCCTCCTCACAGTCCTATGAATATTTAGGGGTACCCCACGGCAAAAAACAAGACAAAAAAATCTACGAAAAAAATAAAAAAACACGACACAGGGGTACTTTGTGAATCCATTTTGGACCGAGATTAGAGATGAGAGCTGAGAGATGAGACAAAGTGACAGGATGTATTCAAACCCCCTGCTTACAGTCCTATGAATATTTAGCGGTACCCTACGGCAAAAAACAAGATGAAAAAAAAATCTCCCAAAAAAATAAAAAACATGACACCGGGGTACCTTGTAAATCAATTTTGGACCGAGATGAGAGCTGAGAGATGAGACAAAGTGACGGCATGTGTTCAAACCCCCTCCTCACAGTCCTATGAATATTTAAGGGTACCCCACAGCAAAAAACAAGACGAAAAAAAAATCTCCGAAAAAAAAGAAAAACATGACACGGTAGGGTACCTTGTAAATCCATTTTGGACCGAGATGAGAGATGAGAGCTGAGAGATGAGACAAAGTGACGGCATGTGTTCAAACCCCCTCCTCACAGACTTATGAATATTTAGGGGTACCCCACGGCAAAAAACAAGATGAAAAAAAAATCTTTGAAAAAAATAAAAAACATGACACGGGGGTACCTTGTAAATCCATTTTGGACCGAGATGAGAGCTGAGAGATGAGACAAAGTGACGGCATGTGTTCAAACCCCCTCCTTACAGTCCTATGAATATTTAGGGGTAACCCACGGCAAAAAACAAGACATAAAAAATAAAATATCCAAATAAAAAACATGACACGGGGTACCTTCTAAATCAATTTTGGACCGAGATGAGAGATGAGAGCTGAGAGATGAGGCAAAGTGACGGCATGTGTTCAAACCCCCTCCTCACAGTCCTATGAATATTTAGGGGTACCCCACGGCAAAAAATAAGACAAAAAAATCTACGAAAAAAAAAAAAAAACACGACACAGGGGTACCTTGTGAATCCATTTTGGACCGAGATTAGAGATGAGAGCTGAGAGATGAGACAAAGTGACAGGATGTATTCAAACCCCCTGCTTACAGTCCTATGAATATTTAGCGGTACCCTACGGCAAAAAACAAGATAAAAAAAAATCTCCCAAAAAAATAAAAAACATGACACCGGGGTACCTTGTAAATCAATTTTGGACCGAGATGAGAGGTGAGAGCTGAGAGATGAGACAAAGTGACGGCATGTGTTCAAACCCCCTCCTCACAGTCCTATGAATATTTAAGGGTACCCCACAGCTAAAAACAAGACGGAAAAAAAAAATCAGAAAAAAATAAAAAACACGACACAGGGGTATCTTGTTAATACATTTTGGACCGAGATTAGAGATGAGAGATGAGACAAAGTGACGGCATGTGTTCAAACCCCCTCCTCACAGTCCTATGAATATTTAGGGGTAACCCACGGCAAAAAACAAGACATAAAAAAGAAAATCTCAGAAAAAAATAAAATACATGACACAGGGTACCTTCTAAATCAATTTTGGACCGAGATGAGAGCTGAGAGATGAGGCAAAGTGATGGCATATGTTCAAACCCCCTCCTCACAGTCCTATGAATATTTAGGGGTACCCCATGGCAAAAAACAAGACGAAAAAAAAATCTCTGAAAAAAATTAAAAACATGACACGGGGGTACCTTTTAAATCCATTTTGGACCGAGATGAGAGATGAGACAAAGTGACGGCATGTGTTCAAACCCTCTCCTCACAGTCCTATGAATATTTAGGGGTACCCCACGGCAAAAAACAAGACGAAAAAAAAGTCTCCGAAAAAAATAAAAAACATGACACGGTAGGGTACCTTGTAAATCCATTTTGGACCGAGGTGAGAGATGAGACAAAGTGACAGAATGTGTTCAAACCCCCTCCTCACAGTCCTATGAATATTTAGGGGTACCCCACGGCAAAAAACAAGACGAAAAAAAGTCTCCGAAAAAAATAAAAAACATGACACGGTAGGGTACCTTGTAAATCCATTTTGGACCGAGGTGAGAGATGAGACAAAGTGACAGAATGTGTTCAAACCCCCTCCTCACATTCCTATGAATATTTAGGGGTACCCCACGGCAAAAAACAAGACAAAAAAAAATCTCCGAAAAAAATTAAAAGCATGACACGGGGTACCTTCTAAATCAATTTTGGACTGAGATGAGAGATGAGAGCTGAGAGATGAGGCAAAGTGACGGCATGTGTTCAAACCCCCTCCTTACAGTCCTATTAATATTTAGGGGTAACCCACGGCAAAAAACAAGACATAAAAAATAAAATATCCAAATAAAAAACATGACATGGGGGTACCTTGTAAATCCATTTTGGACCGAGATGAGAGATGAGAGCTGAGAGATGAGACAAAGTGACGGCATGTGTTCAAACCCCCTCCTCACAGTCTTATGAATATTTAGGGGTACCCCACGGCAAAAAACAATATGAAAAAAAATCTCTGAAAAAAATAAAAAACATGACACGGGGGTACCTTGTAAATCCATTTTGGACCGAGATGAGAGCTGAGAGATGAGACAAAGTGACGGCATGTGTTCAAACCCCCTCCTTACAGTCCTATGAATATTTAGGGGTAACCCACGGCAAAAAACAAGACATAAAAAATAAAATATCCAAATAAAAAACATGACACGGGGTACCTTCTAAATCAATTTTGGACCGAGATGAGAGATGAGAGCTGAGAGATGAGGCAAAGTGACGACATGTGTTCAAACCCCCTCCTCACAGTCCTATGAATATTTAGGGGTTCCCCACGGCAAAAAACAAGACAAAAAAATCTATGAAAAAAAAAAAAAACACGACACAGGGGTACCTTGTGAATCCATTTTGGACCGAGATTAGAGATGAGAGATGAGACAAAGTGACAGGATGTGTTCAAACCCCCTGCTTACAGTCCTATGAATATTTAGGGGTACCCTACGGCAAAAAACAAGATGAAAAAAAAATCTCCCAAAAAAATAAAAAACATGACACCGGGGTACCTTGTAAATCAATTTTGGACCGAGATGAGAGATGAGAGCTGAGAGATGAGACAAAGTGACGGCATGTGTTCAAACCCACTCCTCACAGTCCTATGAATATTTAAGGGTACCCCACAGCAAAAAACAAGACGAAAAAAAAATCGTCGAAAAAAATAAAAAACACGACACGGGGGTATCTTGTGAATCCATTTTGGACCGAGATTAGAGATGAGAGCTGAGAGATGAGACAAAGTGACGGAATGTGTTCAAACCCCCTCCTCACAGTCCTATGAATATTTAGGGGTACCCCATAGCAAAAAACAAGACGAAAAAAAAATCTCCGAAAAAAATTAAAAACATGACACGGGGGTACCTTTTAAATCCATTTTGGACCGAGATGAGAGATGAGACAAAGTGACGGCATGTGTTCAAACCCCCTCCTCACAGTCCTATAAATATTTAGGGGTACCCCACGGCAAAACACAAGACAAAAAAATCAACAAAAAAAATAAAAAACATGACACAGGGGTACCTTGTGAATCCATTTTGGACCGAGATTAGAGATGAGAGCTGAGAGATGAGACAAAGTGACAGGATGTGTTCAAACCCCCTGCTTACAGTCCTATCAATATTTCGGGGTACCCCACGGCAAAAAACAAGACAAAAAAAAATCTCCGAAAAAAATAAAAAACACGACACGGGGTATCTTGTGAATCCAATTTGGACCGAGATTAGAGATGAGAGCTGAGAGATGAGACAAAGTGACGGCATGTGTTCAAACCCCCTCCTCACAGTCCTATGAATATTTAGGGGTAACCCACGGCAAAAAACAAGACATAAAAAATATCAGAAAAAAATAAAAAACTTGACACGGGGGTACTTTGTAAATCCATTATGGACCAAGATGAGAGCTGAGAGATGAGGCAAAGTGACGGCATGTGTTCAAACCCCCTCCTCACAGTCCTATGAATATTTAGGGGTACCCCATGGCAAAAAACAAGACAAAAAAATCTCAGAAAAAAATAAAAAACTTGACACGGGGGTACTTTGTAAATCCATTATGGACCAAGATGAGAGCTGAGAGATGAGGCAAAGTGACGGCATGTGTTCAAACCCCCTCCTCACAGTCCTATAAATATTTAGGGGTACCCCACGGCAAAAAACAAGACAACATAAAATCTCTGAAAAAAATTAAAAACATGACACGGGGGTACCTTTTAAATCTATTTTGGACTGAGATGAGAGATGAGAGATGAGACAAAGTGACGGCATGTGTTCAAACCCCCTCCTCACAGTCCTATGAATATTTAGGGGTACCCCACGGCAAAAAACAAGACAAAAAAATCAACGAAAAAAATAAAAAACATGACACAGGGGTACCTTGTGAATCCATTTTGGACCGAGATTAGAGATGAGAGCTGAGAGATGAGACAAAGTGACAGGATGTGTTCAAACCCCCTGCTTACAGTCCTATCAATATTTCGGGGTACCCCACGGCAAAAAACAAGACAAAAAAAAATCTCAGAAAAAAATAAAAAACATGACACGGGGGTACCTTGTAAATCCATTTTGGACCGAGATGAGAGATGAGAGCCGAGAGATGAGACAAAGTGAAGGCATGTGTTCAAACCCCCTCCTCACAATCCTATGAATATTTAGGGGTACCCCACGGCAAAAAACAAGACGAAAAAAAATCTTCGAAAAAAATAAAAAACATGACACAGGGGTACCTTTTAAATCCATTTTGGACCGAGATGAGAGCTGAGAGATGAGACAAAGTGACGGCATGTGTTCAAACCCCCTCCTCACAGTCCTATGAATATTTAGGGGTACCCCACGGCAAAAAACAAGACGAAAAATAAATAAAACACATGACACAGGGGTACCTTGAAAATCCATTTTGGACCGAGATGAGAGCTGAAAGATGAGACAAAGTGACGGCATGTGTTCAAACCCCCTCCTCACAGTCCTATGAATATTTAAGGGTACCCCACGGCAAAAAACAAGACGAAAAAAATCTCCGAAAAAAATAAAAAACACGACACGGGTATCTTGTGAATCCAATTTGGACCGAGATTAGAGATGAGAGCTGAGAGATGAGGCAAAGTGACGGCATGTGTTCAAACCCCCTCCTCACAGTCCTATGAATATTTAGGGGTACCCCATGGCAAAAAACAAGACGAAAAAAAAATCTCCGAAAAAAATTAAAAACATGACACGGGGGTACCTTTTAAATCCATTTTGGACCGAGATGAGAGATGAGACAAAGTGACGGCATGTGTTCAAACCCCCTCCTCACAGTCCTATAAATATTTAGGGGTACCCCACGGCAAAACACAAGACAAAAAAATCAACGAAAAAAATAAAAAACATGACACAGGGGTACCTTGTGAATCCATTTTGGACCGAGATTAGAGATGAGAGCTGAGAGATGAGACAAAGTGAAGGCATGTGTTCAAACCCCCTGCTTACAGTCCTATCAATATTTCGGGGTACCCCACAGCAAAAAACAAGACGAAAAAAAAATCTCAGAAAAAAATAAAAAACATGACACGGGGGTACCTTGTAAATCCATTTTGGACCGAGATGAGAGATGAGAGCCGAGAGATGAGACAAAGTGAAGGCATGTGTTCAAACCCCCTCCTCACAATCCTATGAATATTTAGGGGTACCCCACGGCAAAAAACAAGACGAAAAAAAAATCTTCGAAAAAAATAAAAAACATGACACAGGGGTACCTTTTAAATCCATTTTGGACCGAGATGAGAGCTGAGAGATGAGACAAAGTGACGGCATGTGTTCAAACCCCCTCCTCACAGTCCTATGAATATTTAGGGGTACCCCACGGCAAAAAACAAGACAAAAAAAAAATCTCAGAAAAAAATTAAAAACATGACACGGGGGTACCTTGTAAATCCATTTTGGACCGAGATGAGAGATGAGAGCCGAGAGATGAGACAAAGTGAAGGCATGTGTTCAAACCCCCTCCTCACAATCCTATGAATATTTAGGGGTACCCCACGGCAAAAAACAAGACGAAAAAAAAATCTTCGAAAAAAATAAAAAACATGACACAGGGGTACCTTTTAAATCCATTTTGGACCGAGATGAGAGCTGAGAGATGAGACAAAGTGACGCAATGTGTCCAAACCCCCTCCTCACAGTCCTATGAATATTTAGGGGTACCCCACGGCAAAAAACAAGACGAAAAAAAAATCTCGGAAAAAAATAAAACACATGACACAGGGGTACCTTGAAAATCCATTTTGGACCGAGATGAGAGCTGAAAGATGAGACAAAGTGACGGCATGTGTTCAAACCCCCTCCTCACAGTCCTATGAATATTTAAGGGTACCCCACGGCAAAAAACAAGACGAAAAAAATCTCCGAAAAAAATAAAAAACACGACACGGGGTATCTTGTGAATCCAATTTGGACCGAGATTAGAGATGAGAGCTGAGAGATGAGACAAAGTGACGGCATGTGTTCAAACCCCCTCCTCACAGTCCTATGAATATTTAGGGGTAACCCACGGCAAAAAACAAGACATAAAAAATAAAATCTCAGAAAAAAATAAAATACATGACACGGTAGGGTACCTTCTAAATCAATTTTAGACGGAGATGAGAGCTGAGAGATGAGGCAAAGTGACGGCATGTGTTCAAACCCCCTCCTCACAGTCCTATGAATATTTAGGGGTACCCCACGGCAAAAAACAAGACAAAAAAATCTCAGAAAAAAATAAAAAACTTGACACGGGGGTACTTTGTAAATCCATTATGGACCAAGATGAGAGCTGAGAGATGAGGCAAAGTGACGGCATGTGTTCAAACCCCCTCCTCACAGTCCTATGAATATTTAGGGGTACCCCATGGCAAAAAACAAGACGAAAAAAAAATCTCCGAAAAAAATTAAAAACATGACACGGGGGTACCTTTTAAATCCATTTTGGACCGAGATGAGAGATGAGACAAAGTGACGGCATGTGTTCAAACCCCCTCCTCACAGTCCTATAAATATTTAGGGGTACCCCACGGCAAAAAACAAGACAACATAAAATCTCTGAAAAAAATTAAAAACATGACACGGGGGTACCTTTTAAATCTATTTTGGACTGAGATGAGAGATGAGAGATGAGACAAAGTGACGGCATGTGTTCAAACCCCCTCCTCACAGTCCTATGAATATTTAGGGGTACCCCACGGCAAAAAACAAGACAAAAAAATCAACGAAAAAAATAAAAAACATGACACAGGGGTACCTTGTGAATCCATTTTGGACCGAGATTAGAGATGAGAGCTGAGAGATGAGACAAAGTGACAGGATGTGTTCAAACCCCCTGCTTACAGTCCAATTAATATTTAGGGGTACACCACGGCAAAAAACAAGACGAAAAAAAATCTCAGAAAAAAATTAAAAACATGACACGGGGGTACCTTGTAAATCCATTTTGGACCGAGATGAGAGATGAGAGCCGAGAGATGAGACAAAGTGAAGGCATGTGTTCAAACCCCCTCCTCACAATCCTATGAATATTTAGGGGTACCCCACGGCAAAAAACAAGACGAAAAAAAAATCTTCGAAAAAAATAAAAAACATGACACAGGGGTACCTTTTAAATCCATTTTGGACCGAGATGAGAGCTGAGAGATGAGACAAAGTGACGGCATGTGTTCAAACCCCCTCCTCACAGTCCTATGAATATTTAGGGGTACCCCACGGCAAAAAACAAGACGAAAAAAAATAAAACACATGACACAGGGGTACCTTGAAAATCCATTTTGGACCGAGATGAGAGCTGAAAGATGAGACAAAGTGACGGCATGTGTTCAAACCCCCTCCTCACAGTCCTATGAATATTTAAGGGTACCCCACGGCAAAAAACAAGACGAAAAAAATCTCCGAAAAAAATAAAAAACACGACACGGGGTATCTTGTGAATCCAATTTGGACCGAGATTAGAGATGAGAGCTGAGAGATGAGGCAAAGTGACGGCATGTGTTCAAACCCCCTCCTCACAGTCCTATGAATATTTAGGGGTACCCCATGGCAAAAAACAAGACGAAAAAAAATCTCCGAAAAAAATTAAAAACATGACACGGGGGTACCTTTTAAATCCATTTTGGACCGAGATGAGAGATGAGACAAAGTGACGGCATGTGTTCAAACCCCCTCCTCACAGTCCTATAAATATTTAGGGGTACCCCACGGCAAAACACAAGACAAAAAAATCAACGAAAAAAATACAAAACATGACACAGGGGTACCTTGTGAATCCATTTTGGACCGAGATTAGAGATGAGAGCTGAGAGATGAGACAAAGTGACAGGATGTGTTCAAACCCCCTGCTTACAGTCCAATCAATATTTCGGGGTACCCCACAGCAAAAAACAAGACGAAAAAAAAATCTCAGAAAAAAATAAAAAACATGACACAGGGGTACCTTTTAAATCCATTTTGGACCGAGATGAGAGCTGAGAGATGAGACAAAGTGAAGGCATGTGTTCAAACCCCCTCCTCACAGTCCTATGAATATTTAGGGGTACCCCACGGCAAAAAACAAGACGAAAAAAAAATCTCGGAAAAAAATAAAACACATGACACAGGGGTACCTTGAAAATCCATTTTGGACCGAGATGAGAGCTGAGAGATGAGACAAAGTGACGGCATGTGTTCAAACCCCCTCCTCACAGTCCTATGAATATTTAGGGGTACCCCACCGCAAAAAACAAGACGAAAAAAAAATCTCCGGAAAAAATAAAAAACACGACACGGGGGTACCTTGTGAATCCATTTTGGACCGAGATTAGAGATGAGAGTTTAGAGATGAGACAAAGTGATGGCATGTGTTCAAACCCCCTCCTTACAGTCCTATCAATATTTAGGGGTACCCCACGGCAAAAAACAAGACAACATAAAATCTCTGAAAAAAATTAAAAACATGACACGGGGGTACCTTTTAAATCTATTTTGGACTGAGATGAGAGATGAGACAAAGTGACGGCATGTGTTCAAACCCCCTCCTCACAGTCCTATGAATATTTAGGGGTACCCCACGGCAAAAAACAAGACAAAAAAATCAACGAAAAAAATAAAAAACATGACACAGGGGTACCTTGTGAATCCATTTTGGACCGAGATTAGAGATGACAGCTGAGAGATGAGACAAAGTGACAGGATGTGTTCAAACCCCCTGCTTACAGTCCTATCAATATTTAGGGGTACACCACGGCAAAAAACAAGACGAAAAAAAAATCTCAGAAAAAAATAAAAAACATGACACGGGGGTACCTTGTAAATCCATTTTGGACCGAGATGAGAGATGAGAGCCGAGAGATGAGACAAAGTGAAGGCATGTGTTCAAACCCCCTCCTCACAATCCTATGAATATTTAGGGGTACCCCACGGCAAAAAACAAGACGAAAAAAAATCTCCGAAAAAAATTAAAAACACGACACAGGGGTATCTTGTGAATCCATTTTGGACCGAGATGAGAGCTGAGAGATGAGACAAAGTGACGGAATGTGTTCAAACCCCCTCCTCACAGTCCTATGAATATTTAGGGGTACCCCACGGCAAAACACAAGACAAAAAAATCAACGAAAAAAATAAAAAACATGACACAGGGGTACCTTTTAAATCCATTTTGGACCGAGATGAGAGATGAGACAAAGTGACGGCATGTGTTCAAACCCCCTCCTCACAGTCCTATAAATATTTAGGGGTACCCAACGGCAAAACACAAGACAAAAAAATCAACGAAAAAAATAAAAAACATGACACAGGGGTAACTTGTGAATCCATTTTGGACCGAGATTAGAGATGAGAGATGAGACAAAGTGACAGGATGTGTTCAAACCCCCTGCTTACAGTCCTATCAATATTTCGGGGTACCCCACGGCAAAAAACAAGACGAAAAAAAAATCTCAGAAAAAAATAAAAAACATGACACGGGGGTACCTTGTAAATCCATTTTGGACCGAGATGAGAGCCGAGAGATGAGACAAAGTGAAGGCATGTGTTCAAACCCCCTCCTCACAATCCTATGAATATTTAGGGGTACCCCACGGCAAAAAACAAGACGAAAAAAATAAAATCTCTGAAAAAAATTAAAAGCATGACACGGGGTACCTTCTAAATCAATTTTGGACTGAGATGAGAGATGAGAGCTGAGAGATGAGGCAAAGTGACGGCATGTGTTCAAACCCCCTCCTTACAGTCCTATTAATATTTAGGGGTAACCCACGGCAAAAAACAAGACATAAAAAATAAAATATCCAAATAAAAAACATGACACGGGGGTACCTTGTAAATCCATTTTGGACCGAGATGAGAGCTGAGAGATGAGACAAAGTGACTGCATGTGTTCAAACCCCCTCCTTACAGTCCTATGAATATTTAGGGGTAACCCACGGCAAAAAACAAGACATAAAAAATAAAATATCCAAATAAAAAACATGACACGGGGTACCTTCTAAATCAATTTTGGACCGAGATGAGAGATGAGAGCTGAGAGATGAGGCAAAGTGACGGCATGTGTTCAAACCCCCTCCTCACAGTCCTATGAATATTTAGGGGTACCCCACGGCAAAAAACAAGACAAAAAAATCTACGAAAAAAATAAAAAACACGACACAGGGGTACCTTGTGAATCCATTTTGGACCGAGATTAGAGATGAGAGCTGAGAGATGAGACAAAGTGACAGGATGTGTTCAAACCCCCTGCTTACAGTCCTATGAATATTTAGCGGTACCCTACGGCAAAAAACAAGATGAAAAAAAAATCTCCCAAAAAAATAAAAAACATGACACCGGGGTACCTTGTAAATCAATTTTGGACCGAGATGAGAGATGAGAGCTGAGAGATGAGACAAAGTGACGGCATGTGTTCAAACCCCCTCCTCACAGTCCTATGAATATTTAAGGGTACCCCACAGCTAAAAACAAGACGGAAAAAAAAAATCCGAAAAAAATAAAAAACACGACACAGGGGTATCTTGTGAATCCATTTTGGACCGAGATTAGAGATGAGAGCTGAGAGATGAGACAAAGTGACGGCATGTGTTCAAACCCCCTCCTCACAGTCCTATGAATATTTAGGGGTAACCCACGGCAAAAAACAAGACATAAAAAAGAAAATCTCCGAAAAAAATTAAATACATGACACAGGGTACCTTCTAAATCAATTTTGGACCGAGATGAGAGCTGAGAGATGAGACAAAGTGATGGCATATGTTCAAACCCCCTCCTCACAGTCCTATGAATATTTAGGGGTACCCCATGGCAAAAAACAAGACGAAAAAAAAATCTCTGAAAAAAAATAAAAACATGACACAGGGGTACCTTTTAAATCCATTTTGGACCGAGATGAGAGATGAGACAAAGTGACGGCATGTGTTCAAACCCCCTTCTCACAGTCCTATAAATATTTAGGGGTACCCCACAGCAAAAAACAAGACAAAAAAATCAACAAAAAAAAAAAAACATGACACGGGGGTACCTTGTGAATCCATGTTGGACCGAGATTAGAGATGAGAGCTGAGAGATGAGACAAAGTGACAGGATGTGTTCAAACTCCCTGCTTACAGTCCTATCAATATTTAGGGGTATCCCACGGCAAAAAACAAGACGAAAAAAACTCTCAGAAAAAAATAAAAAACATGACACGGGGGTACCTTGTAAATCCATTTTGGACCGAGATGAGTGATGAGAGCCGAGAGATGTGACAAAGTGACGGCATGTGTTCAAACCCCCTCCTCACAGTCCTATGAATATTTAGGGGTACCCCACGGCAAAAAACAAGACGAAAATAAAATCTTTGAAAAAAATAAAAAACATGACACAGGGGTACCTTTTAAATCCATTTTGGACCGAGATGAGAGCTGAGAGATGAGAAAAAGTGACGGCATGTGTTCAAACCCCCTCCTCACAGTCCTATGAATATTTAGGGGTACCCCACGGCAAAAAACAAGATGAAAAAAAAATCTCCGAAAAAAAAAAAAACATGACACGGTAGGGTACCTTGTAAATCCATTATGGAACGAGATGAGAGCTGAAAGATGAGACAAAGTGACGGCATGTGTTCAAACCCCCTCCTCACAGTCCTATGAATATTTAGGGGTAACCCACGGCAAAAAACAAGACATAAAAAATAAATTCTCCGAAAAAAATAAAAAACATGACACGGGGTACCCTCTAAATCAATTTTGGACCGAGATGAGAGATGAGAGCTGAGAGATGAGGCAAAGTGACGGCATGTGTTCAAACCCCCTCCTCACAGTCCTATAAATATTTAGGGGTACCCCACGGCAAAAAACAAGACAAAAAAATCTACGAAAAAAATAAAAAACATGACACGGGGGTACCTTGTAAATCCATTTTGGACCGAGATGAGAGATGAGAGCTGAGAGATGAGGCAAAGTGACGGCATGTGTTCAAACCCCCTCCTCACAGTCCTATAAATATTTAGGGGTACCCCACGGCAAAAAACAAGACAAAAAAATCTACGAAAAAAATAAAAAACACGACACGGGTACCTTGTGAATCCATTTTGGACCGAGATTAGAGATGAGAGCTGAGAGATGAGACAAAGTGACAGGATGTGTTCAAACCCCCTGCTTACAGTCCTATGAATATTTAGGGGTACCCTACGGCAAAAAACAAGATGAAAAAAAATCTCCTAAAAAAATAAAAAACATGACACCGGGGTACCTTGTAAATCAATTTTGGACCGAGATGAGAGCTGAAAGATGAGACAAAGTGACGGCATGTGTTCAAACCCCCTCCTCACAGTCCTATGAATATTTAGGGGTAACCCACGGCAAAAAACAAGACATAAAAAATAAAATCTCAGAAAAAAATAAAAAACATGACACGGGGTACCTTCTAAATCAATTTTGGACCGAGATGAGAGATGAGAGCTGAGAGATGAGGCAAAGTGACGGCATGTGTTCAAACCCCCTCCTCACAGTCCTATAAATATTTAGGGGTACCCACGGCAAAAAACAAGACAAAAAAATCTACGAAAAAAATAAAAAACATGACACAGGGGTACCTTTTAAATCCATTTTGGACCGAGATGAGAGCTGAGAGATGAGAAAAAGTGACGGCATGTGTTCAAACCCCCTCCTCACAGTCCTATAAATATTTAGGGGTACCCCACGGCAAAAAACAAGACAAAAAAATCTACGAAAAAAAAAAAAAACACGACACGGGTACCTTGTGAATCCATTTTGGACCGAGATTAGAGATGAGAGCTGAGAGATGAGACAAAGTGACAGGATGTGTTCAAACCCCCTGCTTACAGTCCTATGAATATTTAGGGGTACCCTACGGCAAAAAACAAGATGAAAAAAAATCTCCCAAAAAAATAAAAAACATGACACCGGGGTACCTTGTAAATCAATTTTGGACCGAGATGAGAGATGAGAGCTGAGAGATGAGACAAAGTGACGGCATGTGTTCAAACCCCCTCCTCACAGTCCTATGAATATTTAAGGGTACCCCACGGCAAAAAACAAGACGAAAAAAATCTCTGAAAAAAATAAAAAACACGACACGGGGTATCTTGTGAATCCAATTTGGACCGAGATGAGAGCTGAGAGATGAGACAAAGTGACGGCATGTGTTCAAACCCCCTCCTCACAGTCCTATGAATATTTAGGGGTAACCCACGGCAAAAAACAAGACGTAAAAAATAAAATCTCAGAAAAAAATAAAATACATGACACAGGGTACCTTCTAAATCAATTTTGGACGGAGATGAGAGATGAGAGCTGAGAGATGAGGCAAAGTGACGACATGTGTTCAAACCCCCTCCTCACAGTCCTATGAATATTTAGGGGTACCCCACGGCAAAAAACAAGACAAAAAAAATCTCAGAAAAAAATAAAAACTTGACACGGGGGTACTTTGTAAATCCATTATGGACCAAGATGAGAGCTGAGAGATGAGACAAAGTGACGGAATGTGTTCAAACCCCCTCCTCACAGTCCTATGACTATTTGGGGGTACCCCATGGCAAAAAACAAGACAAAAAAAAAAATCTCCGAAAAAAATTAAAAACATGACACGGGGGTACCTTTTAAATCCATTTTGGACCGAGATGAGAGATGAGACAAAGTGACGGCATGTGTTCAAACCCCCTCCTCACAGTCCTATAAATATTTAGGGGTACCCCACGGCAAAAAACAAGACAAAAAAATCAACGAAAAAAATAAAAAACATGACACAGGGGTACCTTGTGAATCCATTTTGGACCGAGATTAGAGATGAGAGCTGAGAGCTGAGACAAAGTGACAGGATGTGTTCAAACCCCCTGCTTACAGTCCTATCAATATTTAGGGGTACCCCACGGCAAAAAACAAGACGAAAAAAAAATCTCAGAAAAAAATAAAAAACATGACACAGGGGTACTTTGTAAATCCATTATGGACCGAGATGAGAGATGAGAGCTGAGAGATGAGGCAAAGTAACGGCATGTGTTCAAACCCCCTCCTCACAGTCCTATGAATATTTAGGGGTAACCCACGGCAAAAAACAAGACGTTAAAAATAAAAGCTCAGAAAAAAAATAAAAAACATGACACGGGTACCGTCTAAATCAATTTTGGACCAAGATGAGAGATGAGAGCTGAGAGATGAGGCAAAGTGATGGCATGTGTTCAAACCCCCTCCTCACAGTCCTATGAATATTTAGGGGTACCCCACTGCAAAAAACAAGACGAAAAAAAAATCTCCGGAAAAAATAAAAAACACGACACGGGGGTACCTTGTGAATCCATTTTGGACCGAGATCACTGAGATGAGAGCTGAGAGATGAGGCAAAGTGACGGCATGTGTTCAAACCCCCTCTTCACAGTCCTATGAATATTTAGGGGTACCCCACGGCAAAAAACAAGACAGAAAACTCAGAAAACAAAAAAAAACACGACACGGGGGTATCTTGTGAATCCATTTTGGACCAAGATTAGAGATGAGAGCTGAGAGATGAGACAAAGTGACGGCATGTGTTCAAACCCCCTCCTCACAGTCCTATGAATATTTAGGGGTAACCCACGGCAAAAAACAAGACATAAAAAATGAAATCACAGAAAAAAATAAAAAACATAACACGGGGTACCTTCTAAATCAATTTTGGACCGAGATGAGAGCTGAGAGATGAGGCAAAGTGACGGCATGTGTTCAAACCCCCTCCTCACAGTCCTATGAATATTTAGGGGTACCCCACGGCAAAAAACAATACAAAAAAACTCAGAAAAAAATAAAAACATGACACGGGGGTACCTTGTAAATCCATTTTGGACCGAGATGAGAGCTGAGAGATGAGGCAAAGTGACGGCATGTGTTCAAACCCCCTCTTCACAGTCCTATGAATATTTAGGGGTACCCCACGGCAAAAACAAGACAGAAAACTCAGAAAAAAAAAAACACGGGGGTATCTTGTGAATCCATTTTGGACCGAGATTAGAGATGAGAGCTGAGAGATGAGACAAAGTGACGGCATGTGTTCAAACCCCCTCCGCACAGTCCTATGAATATTTAGGGGTACCCTACGGCAAAAAAAAGACGAAAAAAAGATTCCAATTTTTTTTTTTAAATAACACGGGGGTACCGTTTAAATCCATTTTGGACCAAGATGAGAGATGAGACAAAGTGACAGCATGTGTTCAAACCCCCTCCTCACAGTCCTATGAATATTTAGGGGTACCCCACAGCAAAAAACAAGACGAAAAAAAATCTCAGAAAAAAATAAAAAACATGACACGGGGGTACCTTGTAAATCCATTTTGGACCGAGATGAGAGCTGAGAGATGAGACAAATTGACGGCATGTGTTTAAACCCCCTCCTCACAGTCCTATGAATATTTTAGGGGTACCCAACGGCAAAAAACAAGAAGAAAAAAAATCTCTGAAAAAAATTAAAAACATGACACGGGGGTATCTTGTGAATCCATTTTGGACCGAGATTAGAGATGAGATCTGAGAGATGAGACAAAGTGATGGCATGTGTTCAAACCGCCTCCTCACAGTCCTATGAATATTTAGGGGTAACCCACGGCAAAAAACAAGACATAAAAAATAAAATCTCAGAAAAAAATAAAAAACATAACACGGGGTACCTTCTAAATCAATTTTGGACCGAGATGAGAGCTGAGAGATGAGGCAAAGTGACGGCATGTGTTCAAACCCCCTCTTCACAGTCCTATGAATATTTAGGGGTACCCCACGGCAACAAACAAGACAGAAAACTCAGAAAAAAAAACAAGACACGGGGTATCTTGTGAATCCATTTTGGACCGAGATTAGAGATGAGAGCTGAGAGATGAGACAAAGTGACGGCATGTGTTCAAACCCCCTCCTCACAGTCCTATGAATATTTAGGGGTAACCCACGGCAAAAAACAAGACATAAAAAATGAAATCTCAGAAAAAAATAAAAAACATAACACGGGGTACCTTCTAAATCAATTTCGGACCGAGATGAGAGCTGAGAGATGAGGCAAAGTGACGGCATGTGTTCAAACCCCCTCTTCACAGTCCTATGAATATTTAGGGGTACCCCACGGCAAAAAACAAGACAAAAAAACTCAGAAAAAAATAAAAACATGACACGGGGGTACCTTGTAAATCCATTATGGACTGAGATGAGAGATGAGAGCTGAGAGATGAGACAAAGTGACGGAATGTGTTCAAACCCCCTCCTCACAGTCCTATGAATATTTAGGGGTACCCCACGGCAAAAAACAAGACAAAAAAATCTACGAAAAAATAAAAAAACACGACATGGGGGTACCTTGTGAATCCATTTTGGACCGAGATTAGAGATGAGACAAAGTGACGGCATGTGTTCAAACCAACTCCTCACAGTCCTATTAATATTTAGGGGTACTCCACGGCAAAAAACAAGCCGGAAAAAAAATATCCGAAAAAAATAAAAAACATGACACGGGGGTACCTTGTAAATCCATTTTAGACCGAGATGAGAGATGAGACAAAGTGACGGCATGTGTTCAAACCCCCTCCTCACAGTCCTATGAATATTTAGGGGTACCCCACGGCAACAAGCAAGACGAAAAAAAATCTCAGAAAAAAATAAAAAACATGACACGGGGGTACCTTGTAAATCCATTTTGGACCGAGATGAGAGACGAGAGATGAGACAAAGTGACGGCATGTGTTCAAACCCCCTCCTCACAGTCCTATGAATATTTAGGGGTACCCCACGGCAAAAAACAAGACAAAAAATAAATCTCAGAAAAAATAAAAAACACGACACGGGGTATCTTGTGAATCCATTTTGGACCGAGATTAGAGATGAGAGCTGAGAGATGAGACAAAGTGACGGCATGTGTTCAAACCACCTCCTCACAGTCCTATGAATATTTAGGGGTAGCCCACGGCAAAAAAAGACGTAAAAAATAAAATCTCCGAAAAAAAAAAACATGACACGGGGTACCTTCTAAATCAATTTTGGACCAAGATGAGAGATGAGAGCTGAGAGATGAGGCAAAGTGACGGCATGTGTTCAAATCCCCTCCTCACAGTCCTATGAATATTTAGGGGTACCCTACGGCAAAAAAACAAGACAAAAAATGCAGAAAAAAATAAAAACATGACACGGGGGTACCTTGTAAATCCATTATGGACCGAGATGAGAGATGAGAGCTGAGAGATGAGACAAAGTGATGGAATGTGTTCAAACCCCCTCCTCACAGTCCTATGAATATTTAGGGGTACTCCACGGCAAAAAACAAGACAAAAAACAATCTGAGAAAAAAATTAAAAACATGACATGGGGTACCTTGTAAATCCATATTAGACCGAGATGAGAGATGAGACAAAGTGACGGTATGTGTTCAAACCCCCTCCTTACAGTCCTATGAATATTTAGGGGTACCCCACGGCAACAAACAAGACGGAAAAAAAATCTCCGAAAAAAAAAAAAAAACACGACACAGGGTATCTTGTGAATCCATTTTGGACCGAGATTAGAGATGAGAGCTGAGAGATGAGACAAAGTGACGGCATGTGTTCAAACCCCCTCCTCACAGTCCTATGAATATTTTAGGGGTAACCCATGGCAAAAAACAAGACGTAAAAAATAAAATCTCCGAAAAAAATAAAAAACATGACACGGGGTACCTTCTAAACCAATTTTGGACCGAGATGAGAGATGAGAGATGAGACAAAGTGACGGCATGTGTTCAAACCCCCTCCTCACAGTCCTATGAATATTTTAGGGGTAACCCATGGCAAAAAACAAGACGTAAAAAATAAAATCTCCGAAAAAAATAAAAAACATGACACGGGGTACCTTCTAAACCAATTTTGGACCGAGATGAGAGATGAGAGCTGAGAGATGAGGCAAAGTGACGGCATGTGTTCAAACCCCCTCCTCACAGTCCTATGAATATTTAGGGGTACTCCATAACAAAAAACAATGTGAGAAAAAAATTAAAAACACGACACGGGGGTATCTTGTGAATCCATTTTGGACCGAGATTAGAGATGAGAGCTGAGAGATGAGACAAAGTGACGGCATGTGTTCAAACCCCCTCCTCACAGTCCTATGAATATTTTAGGGGTAACCCATGGCAAAAAACAAGACGTAAAAAATAAAATCTCCGAAAAAAATAAAAAACATGACACGGGGTACCTTCTAAACCAATTTTGGACCGAGATGAGAGATGAGAGCTGAGAGATGAGGCAAAGTGACGGCATGTGTTCAAACCCCCTCCTCACAGTCCTATGAATATTTAGGGGCACCCCACGGCAAAAAACAAGACGAAAAAAAAATCTCCGAAAAAAATAAAAAAAACATGACACGGGGGTACCTTGTAAATCCATTTTGGACCGAGATGAGAGACGAGAGCTGAGAGATGAGACAAAGTGATGGCATGTGTTCAAACCCCCTCCTCACAGTCCTATGAATATTTAGGGGTAACCTACGGCAAAAAACAAGATGTAAAAAATAAAATCTCCGAAAAAAATAAAAAAAACATGACACGGGGGTACCTTGTAAATCCATTTTGGACCGAGATGAGAGACGAGAGCTGAGAGATGAGACAAAGTGACGGCATGTGTTCAAACCCCCTCCTCACAGTCCTATGAATATTTAGGGGTACCCCACGGCAAAAAACAAGACGAAAAAAAATCTCGGAAAAAAATAAAACACATGACACAGAGGTACCTTGAAAATCCATTTTGGACCGAGATGAGAGCTGAGAGATGAGACAAAGTTACGGCATGTGTTCAAACCCCCTCCTCACAGTCCTATGAATATTTAGGGGTACCCCACTGCAAAAAACAAGACGAAAAAAAATCTCCGGAAAAAATAAAAAACACGACACGGGGTACCTTGTGAATCCATTTTGGACCGAGATCACTGAGATGAGAGCTGAGAGATGAGGCAAAGTGACGGCATGTGTTCAAACCCCCTCTTCACAGTCCTATGAATATTTAGGGGTACCCCACGGCAAAAAACAAGACAAAAAAACTCAGAAAAAAAAACATGACACGGGGGTACCTTGTAAATCCATTTTGGACCGAGATGAGAGCTGAGAGATGAGGCAAAGTGACGGCATGTGTTCAAACCCCCTCTTCACAGTCCTATGAATATTTAGGGGTACCCCACGGCAAAAAACAAGACAGAAAACTCAGAAAAAAAAAAACACGGGGGTATCTTGTGAATCCATTTTGGACCGAGATTAGGGATGAGAGCTGAGAGATGAGACAAAGTGACGGCATGTGTTCAAACCCCCTCCGCACAGTCCTATGAATATTTAGGGGTACCCTACGGCAAAAAAAAGACGAAAAAAAGATTCCAATTTTTTTTTAAATAACACAGGGGTACCGTTTAAATCCATTTTGGACCAAGATGAGAGATGAGACAAAGTGACAGCATGTGTTCAAACCCCCTCCTCACAGTCCTATGAATATTTAGGGGTACCCCACAGCAAAAAACAAGAAGAAAAAAAATCTCTGAAAAAAATTAAAAACATGACACGGGGGTATCTTGTGAATCCATTTTGGACCGAGATGAGAGCTGAGAGATGAGACAAAGTGACGGCATGTGTTCAAACCCCCTCCTCACAGTCCTATGAATATTTAGGGGTAACCCACGGCAAAAAACAAGACATAAAAAATGAAATCTCAGAAAAAAATAAAAAACATAACACGGGGTACCTTCTAAATCAATTTCGGACCGAGATGAAAGCTGAGAGATGAGGCAAAGTGACGGCATGTGTTCAAACCCCCTCTTCACAGTCCTATGAATATTTAGGTGTACCCCACGGCAAAAAACTAGACAAAAAAACTCAGAAAAAAATAAAAACATGACACGGGGGTACCTTGCAAATCCATTATGGACTGAGATGAGAGATGAGAGCTGAGAGATGAGACAAAGTGACGGCATGTGTTCAAACCCCCTCCTCACAGTCCTATGAATATTTAGGGGTACCCCACGGCAAAAAACAAGATGAAAAAAAAATCTCCGAATTTTTTTTAAAACATGACACGGGGGTACCTTTTAAATCCATTTTGGACCGAGATGAGAGATGAGACAAAGTGACGGCATGTGTTCAAACCCCCTCCTCACAGTCCTATGAATATTTAGGGGTACCCCACGGCAAAAAACAAGACAAAAAAGATTTACGAAAAAAATAAAAAACACGACATGGGGGTACCTTGTGAATCCATTTTGGACCGAGATGAGAGATGAGAGCTGAGAGATGAGGCAAAGTGACGGCATGTGTTCAAACCCCCTCCTCACAGTCCTATGAATATTTAGGGGTACTCCATGGCAAAAAACAATGTGAGAAAAAAATTAAAAACACGACACGGGGGTATCTTGTGAATCCATTTTGGACCGAGATTAGAGATGAGAGCTGAGAGATGAGACAAAGTGACGGCATGTGTTCAAACCCCCTCCTCACAGTCCTATGAATATTTTAGGGGTAACCCATGGCAAAAAACAAGACGTAAAAAATAAAATCTCCGAAAAAAATAAAAAACATGACACGGGGTACCTTCTAAACCAATTTTGGACCGAGATGAGAGATGAGAGCTGAGAGATGAGGCAAAGTGACGGCATGTGTTCAAACCCCCTCCTCACAGTCCTATGAATATTTAGGGGTACCCCACGGCAAAAAACAAGACGAAAAAAAATCTCAGAAAAAAATAAAAAACACGACACTGGGTATCTTGTGAATCCATTTTGGACCGAGATTAGAGATGAGAGCTGAGAGATGAGACAAAGTGATGGCATGTGTTCAAACCCCCTCCTCACAGTCCTATGAATATTTAGGGGTAACCTATGGCAAAAAACAAGACGTAAAAAATAAAATCTCCGAAAAAAATAAAAAAACATGACACGGGGGTACCTTCTAAATCAATTTTGGACCAAGATGAGAGATGAGAGCTGAGAGATGAGGCAAAGTGACGGCATGTGTTCAAATCCCCTCCTCACAGTCCTATGAATATTTAGGGGTACCCTACGGCAAAAAACAAGACAAAAAATGCAGAAAAAAAATAAAAACATGACACGGGGGTACCTTGTAAATCCATTATGGACCGAGATGAGAGATGAGAGCTGAGAGATGAGACAAAGTGATGGAATGTGTTCAAACCCCCTCCTCACAGTCCTATGAATATTTAGGGGTACTCCACGGCAAAAAACAAGACAAAAAACAATCTGAGAAAAAAATTAAAAACATGACACGGGGGTACCTTGTAAATCCATTTTGGACCGAGATGAGAGACGAGAGCTGAGAGATGAGACAAAGTGATGGCATGTGTTCAAACCCCCTCCTCACAGTCCTATGAATATTTAGGGGTACCCCACGTCAAAAAACAAGACGAAAAAAAATCTCAGAAAAAAACTAAAAAACACGACACAGGGTATCTTGTGAATCCATTTTGGACCGAGATTAGAGATGAGAGCTGAGAGATGAGACAAAGTGACGGCATGTGTTCAAACCCCCTCCTCACAGTCCTATGAATATTTAGGGGTAACCCACGGCAAAAAAAAGACGTAAAAAATAAAATCTCCGAAAAATATAAAAAACATGACACGGGGTACCTTCTAAACCAATTTTGGACCGAGATGAGAGATGAGAGCTGAGAGATGAGGCAAAGTGACGGCATGTGTTCAAACCCCCTCCTCACAGTCCTATGAATATTTAGGGGTACTCCATGGCAAAAAATAGGATTTTTATAACAGCTTACCTGTAAAATCCTTTTCTTGGAGTACATCACGGGACACAGAGCGACATAGTCATTACTAATGGGTTATATAGTTACCGTCAGGTGCTGGCACTGGCAACTTCCAAAACCGGAAGTACCCTCCCCTATATAAGCCCCTCCCATCCGGGAGCACCTCAGTTTTGTAGCAAAGCAATAAGTGTCCCCAAAGAGGGGCGGGAGCTCTGTGTCCCGTGATGTACTCCAAGAAAAGGATTTTACAGGTAAGCTGTTATAAAAATCCTATTTTCTTTTTCGTACATCACGGGACACAGAGCGACATAGTCATTACTAATGGGATGTCCTAAAGCAATGCCAAATGAGGGGGGGGATACACCATATATAAGCTGAGCGCTATCAGACATGAGGATCTTTTGCGGCCTGCAACACACTGCGCCCAAAGGCGACATCCTCCTGACTTCTAACATCCACCTGGTAGAACCTAGTAAACGTGTGTACCGAAGACCATGTTGCGGCCTTACAGATTTGAGCCAGGGAGGCCTGGTGATGCACTGCCCATGAAGTTCCAACTGCTCTCGTGGAGTGCGCCCTAACTTTGAACGGAGGCGGTCTACTTCTCAAGCTATAGGCTTGTATTATGACCTGTCGAATCCACTTGGCTAAAGTAGATTTTGACGCTGCCTGACCCTTTCTGGGGCCTTCCGGCAGAATGAACAAAGTATCCGTTCTGCGAATCTGAGCAGTGGCTTTTAGATAAGCTTTAACTGCTCTTACTACATCCAAAGAATGCAATAACTTTTCCTCTACCGAAGTAGGCTTGGGGAAAAAAGAAGGAAGAACCACATCTTGGTTCAAATGAAAACTCGATACCACCTTAGGAAGAAAGGCTGGATGAGGACGTAACACTACTCTGTCCTTATGGATAACCAGATATGGCTCCTTACAGGACATAGCTGCTAATTCCGATACTCTTTTAGCCGAACAAATGGCTACTAGAAAAATCAATTTCCTGGTGAGAAGCACTAAGGAAATATGCTGTAATGGTTCAAATGGTTGTTTCTGTAAAACCGACAGAACCAAGTTTAGATCCCATGGACATATGGGAATATTAACCGGAGGACTAATACGCATCACTCCTTGTATAAAGGCTTTGACTAGTGAATGCGAAGCCAAGGGCCTTTGAAAAAATATTGACAAGGCCGAAATCTGACCTTTGATAGTACTCAAGGCAAGCTTCCTATCTACAGCCCATTGTAGGAAGTCCAGAATTCTACCTATTACGTATTTACGTGGATGCCATTTCCTGGCCTCACACCAGGCGATGTACGCCTTCCAGATTCTATAGTAGATCTGCCTGGATACCGGTTTCCTGGCATTGATCATGGTAGACACCACAGCATTAGAGAGCCCTCTCCTTTTTAGAATGTGGGCTTCAATAGCCAGGCCGTCAAACCTAGGGCTGGTAAGGAAGGGTGGTATATCGGTCCCTGCGAAAGCAGGTCCGGACGATGTGGGAGGGTCCAAGGACTCCCCACAGACATTTTTACAATCTCCGCGTACCATGCTCTTCGGGGCCACGCTGGAGCCACCAGAATCACTGGTTTCTTTTCTACCCTGATTCTGCGGAGTAATCGAGGTAACAATTGTGGCGGTGGGAATGCATATATCAGCTTGAACTGATCCCAAGGGAACACTAGGGCATCCGAGCCGCACGCTAGGGGATCCCTTGTCCAAGAGACAAACCTGTCCACTTTCGTGTTGAACCTGGATGCTAGCAGATCTACATCCGGTGTTCCCCACCGCTGACATATTGTCCGGAAAACCTCGGGATGAAGGGACCATTCCCCTGGGCATAATTGTTGGCGACTTAGAAAGTCCGCCTTCCAATTCTCCACCCCTGGAATGAATACCGCAGATATGGCTGGGACATATCTTTCTGCCCATCTCAGGATGTAATTTACTTCCCTTTGGGCTGCACGACTCCTGGTGCCCCCCTGACGATTGATATATGCCACTGCTGTGGCATTGTCTGACTGAACTCTGACAGGGGACCCTTGGAGTTTGGATGTCCATGCTACTAGGGCATACCGGGCTGCTCGTATCTCTAAGAGATTGATGGGCAGGGCCTTTTCCGCATCCGACCATCTGCCCTGGAGAGACCATTGCTCCAGTACTGCTCCCCAGCCTAAAAGGCTGGCATCTGTAGTGACCACCTTCCAAGAAATCGGACTGAAGGATTTCCCTCTTTCCAGATTCCGGGGAACCAACCACCAACGGAGGCTTCTGCGAACGGAAGGGGACAAGGACATTGGTACGTCCAGAGCCTGAACTTTTTTGTTCCAGGCTGACAGTATGGCCCTTTGCAACTTCCTTGAATGGAATTGACCGTAGGGTACTGCTTCGAATGATGCCACCATTTTTCCCAGCAGCCTCATGCATAGGCGTATGGATGGCTGTCTTTTTGAACCCACTAAGTGGATCAAATCTCTCAAAGACGACCCCTTTTCCTGAGGCAAGAAAATTTTTCTCTGGTCTGAATCCAGCCTTAGCCCCAAGTATTCCAGACTTTTGACTGGTTTTAGGGCTGACTTGTCTCGGTTGATAATCCAACCGTGATATTCCAGATACTTGATTGTCTCGTGAACAACCACTTCTAGTTTTTCCACTGAGTGGTCTATCAGCAACAAGTCGTCTAGATATGCCATTATCGTTACACCTCGTGTTCTTAGATTGGCCAATAATGGGGCCAGAATTTTTGTGAACACTCTTGGTGCTGTGGCCAGACCGAAGGGTAAGGCTCTGAACTGAAAATGGCGCCCTTCTATCGCAAAGCGTAGAAATTTCTGGTGGGCTGGAAAGATGGGGATGTGCAAATACGCATCTTTGATGTCGATCGAGGCTAACCATTCCTCCCCTTGTAGGGCAGTGGCTACCGATCGGATCGACTCCATCCGGAAAGTCCTGATATGCAGGAATTTGTTTAGCCCTTTTAGATTTAATATGGGCCTCATGTCCCCGTTTGGCTTCGGAACTGTAAAGAGGTTTGAGTAAAACCCGAACCCCCATTCTTCCAGGGGGACCTCTATAATTACTGCTTGAAGCAATAATTGTTCCAGTGCCAACAGGAGGGATCCTCTCTTCTGGGGATCCCTTGGCACGTTCGACCTTATAAAGCGGGAAGGAGGGGAGTTTTTTAACTCCAATTTGTATCCCAGATTTACTGCGGAGAGCACCCATCTGTCTCGGATCGTGTCCCGCCAGGTCTCTGTGAACAACTGAAGTCTTCCCCCCACCCGATTGGGTGGGGGCAACCCTTCATGCATTTGACTTTGGGGGAGGTTTTGTACCTCTCCTGCTCCAGGGCTTCTTGTTACCCTGCAACTGTCCCTGATTTTTACCTCCGGGATTTGACCGGGGAGGCCGTCGGAACTGTTTCACAGCCGATGTCCTAGGGACTGGAGAAGCCGGCCTCTTAAAAGAGGGACCTCTAACTCTATTTTTGACCGGCAAGAGTGTACTTTTACCGCTGGAAATTCTCTGGATATACTTGTCCAGGTCTTCCCCGAATAAACGCTCCCCATGAAATGGGAAGCTGACCAGCAATTTTTTACAGGGAGCTTCAGCAGACCAGTTTTTGAGCCATAGAAGCCTGCGCATATGTACTATAGACAGCGTAAGGCGGGAGGCCTGATGGATTGAATCCTTTATAGCGTCCACCGCAAAGCATAAGGCTCTAGGTAGATCAGCTAGAGCAAGAGCCTGCTGATCTGGCACGTCCCTTAAGACCTGTTTCAACTGATCCTTCACTGCTTGGCAGACCCCTATAGCTGCCACTGCTGGTTGTGTCACCAATCCTGCTGTAGAAAAAACAGATTTCAATAAGGACTCCAATTTTTTATCTATTGGGTCCTTGAACATTTGGACATTTTCCACCGGACATGTCAGTGATTTATTCACACAAGAGATGGCTGCGTCCACTGTAGGGACCTTCCATTTTCTGACGAACTTATCCTCCATAGGATAGACCACCGGAAATCTCTTGGGGGGAGTAAATATTTTGTCAGGATGCTCCCAATCCTGGTAAATGAGCCCCTCCAATAAAGGATGGATCGGGAAAGAACAAACAGTCTGGGGAGCTTTTAGCGACCCCAACGAGGAGACAGAAGAGGAGGATGGCTCCGCAAGTGGCATTTTAAATGCTGATCGGACCATATTAGTCAGGGACTGAACCCATAACCTCTCAGCATGTGATGCTGAGAACGGCTCCTCCACTGTTGATTCCTCTACAACCGAATCAACCTCATCCTGATCCCCCTCAGGTAGGTCGACCTCTGTATGGGACTGTTGCTCTGTTAACAGGCACTCTGAGGGAGGAGACGGAGATCGAGCGCTTTTCTCCTGTGACAGGGAAGCAGCAATTAGTGCTGACAATCTCTCTTCCAGCCCTCCCAGAGCTGAGGAAAAAACCTCCTCTGTTACATACACAGGAGCAGGTGAACTGGGGACAGCCACAGTACCAGGTACTCCTGGGGGTGCCCTACGGTCACTAACCTCTGATTCTTCAGGGGAGACTGGTGCAGCCAAAGCATGCCCAAGATCCTCAGAGCCCGATGGAGACCCCCTATTCCTCCTGGAATTTCTAGTCCCGGAGTTTTTAGACGGCATATTCCTAAGCCACAAAGCTGAGGTATTCCAGCCGAAAATACACCAGTTACTGATAATAGTCTAGCATAAATGCTGCTATAATAAACAGTTGGTGTCTACTAATGTGCCTTTCTAGGGGATGCCTGTATCAACCGCTTGCTGTATGCCTTTAAATGTTGTCAGCTCTGTCTCTGTACTTCATAGCCAGCTTACTGCAATAATGTGGCTTTTTAAAACCTGCTGGGACGCCCGCACATGCGCAGAAGCGCTGCGGCGCGCACAGAGCGTCATCCCCCAGGCCCCGCCCCTTTTTCCGGCCACCTCTATATATAGAGGCGCGTGCACGCGCACGCGCGCGGCCACGTGCGCCTCGGCGCTAATTTCAAACATGGAAACCAGGGACAGGAGCCAGGGCCCCCTTTGCCGCAGGCCGGGGGATAGACGAACACTGCAACATGGCAGAGGAAACAGTTTCCTGTAGGAGAACTCACCAGCTGCCTGGACTTTGCTCTCTGAGAAGAAACTAGTCCATATGACAAGAAAAACATTCCACAGCGGCCTCTAGTGGACAAACACAGGTACCGCAGTTTAATATACTAAACATATATAAAAAAACATTCTTTTTTTTTTTTTTTTTTCTTGACCACCATTAAAAATTATTACATTTTTTTAGTAGTTACAGGCATGCACAGATATTAGCGGGAATACCGTTAGGTAACAGACAGAAAGACAAATTAGGCTTGGGGGTCCCCCAATAGAACCAAGTTCCTGGGGGCCCCCACTTACCTGTTCCCCGCCGCAGGACTTTGTTTGGTCCACAAAAGCCCAAACTTCACCTATCACGGCAGGCATTGTAATCAAACCTTCAGGGACCGGGTTCCCAAGGATTCCACTCCCCTGGACCTGTATAGCACCCTGCACAGAAAACATCTTGGTCGTGGGTATGACCAGAGCTCTGGATCCCAGGGTCCAGCTCTCCTAAGAGAAGCATTACAGGCAGAACCTTGCTCTTCTCTGCAAGGCCCGGGTACCGACCGTTTAGCTATGAAGCTTTTTTGGTCGGATCCGGAATAGCTTACTGAGGCCCAAAAGAACCTGTACGCAAGCTCAGTGAAAAACACATGTTTCTTCTTGGCCAACACCTTAGACACTGGCAAAAAACTGAGGTGCTCCCGGATGGGAGGGGCTTATATAGGGGAGGGTACTTCCGGTTTTGGAAGTTGCCAGTGCCAGCACCTGACGGTAACTATATAACCCATTAGTAATGACTATGTCGCTCTGTGTCCCGTGATGTACGAAAAAGAAAACAATGTGAGAAAAAAATTAAAAACACGACATGGGGGTATCTTGTGAATCCATTTTGGACCGAGATTAGAGATGAGAGCTGAGAGATGAGACAAAGTGACGGCATGTGTTCAAACCCCCTCCTCACAGTCCTATGAATATTTTAGGGGTAACCCATGGCAAAAAACAAGACGTAAAAAATAAAATCTCCGAAAAAAATAAAAAACATGACACGGGGTACCTTCTAAACCAATTTTGGACCGAGATGAGAGATGAGAGCTGAGAGATGAGGCAAAGTGACGGCATGTGTTCAAACCCCCTCCTCACAGTCCTATGAATATTTAGGGGTACCCCACGGTAAAAAACAAGACAAAAAAGATTTACGAAAAAAATAAAAAACACGACATGGGGGTACCTTGTGAATCCATTTTGGACCGAGATTAGAGATGAGAGCTGAGAGATGAGACAAAGTGACGGCATGTGTTCAAACCCCCTCCTCACAGTCCTATGAATATTTTAGGGGTAACCCATGGCAAAAAACAAGACGTAAAAAATAAAATCTCCGAAAAAAATAAAAAACATGACACGGGGTACCTTCTAAACCAATTTTGGACCGAGATGAGAGATGAGAGCTGAGAGATGAGGCAAAGTGACGGCATGTGTTCAAACCCCCTCCTCACAGTCCTATGAATATTTAGGGGTACTCCATGGCAAAAAACAATGTGAGAAAAAAATTAAAAACACGACACGGGGGTATCTTGTGAATCCATTTTGGACCAAGATTAGAGATGAGAGCTGAGAGATGAGACAAAGTGACGGCATGTGTTCAAACCCCCTCCTCACAGTCCTATGAATATTTTAGGGGTAACCCATGGCAAAAAACAAGACGTAAAAAATAAAATCTCCGAAAAAAATAAAAAACATGACACGGGGTACCTTCTAAACCAATTTTGGACCGAGATGAGAGATGAGAGCTGAGAGATGAGGCAAAGTGACGGCATGTGTTCAAACCCCCTCCTCACAGTCCTATGAATATTTAGGGGTACCCCACGGCAAAAAACAAGACGAAAAAAAAATCTCCGAAAAAAATAAAAAAACACGACACTGGGTATCTTGTGAATCCATTTTGGACCGAGATTAGAGATGAGAGCTGAGAGATGAGACAAAGTGATGGCATGTGTTCAAACCCCCTCCTTACAGTCCTATGAATATTTTAGGGGTAACCCACGGCAAAAAACAAGACGTAAAAGATAAAATCTCTGAAAAAAATAAAAAACATGACACGGGGTACCTTCTAAATCAATTTTGGACCAAGATGAGAGATGAGAGCTGAGAGATGAGGCAAAGTGACGGCATGTGTTCACACCCCCTCCTCACAGTCCTATGAATATTTAGGGGTACCCCACGGCAAAAACAAGACAAAAACTCAGAAAAAAATTAAAACATGACACGGGGGTACCTTTTAAATCCATTTTGGACCAAGATGAGAGATGAGACAAAGTGACGGCATGTGTTCAAACCCCCTCCTCACAGTCCTATGAATATTTAGGGGTACCCCACGGCAAAAAACAAGACAAAAAAAAATCTGAGAAAAAAATTAAAAACATGACACGGGGGTACCTTGTAATTCCATTTTGGACCGAGATGAGAGATGAGAGCCGAGAGATGAGACAAAGTGACGGCATGTGTTCAAACCCCCTCCTCACAGTCCTATGAATATTTAGAGGTACCCCACGGCAACAAGCAAGACGAAAAAAATAAACAGAAAAAAAAAAACATGACATGGGGGTACCTTGTAAATCCATTTTGGACCGAGATGAGAGACGAGAGCTGAGAGATGAGACAAAGTGACGGCATGTGTTCAAACCCCCTCCTCACAGTCCTATGAATATTTAGGGGTACCCCACGGCAAAAAACAAGACAAAAAATAAATCTCAGAAAAAAATAAAAAACACGACATGGGGTATCTTGTGAATCCATTTTGGACCGAGATTAGAGATGAGAGCTGAGAGATGAGACAAAGTGACGGCATGTGTTCAAACCCCCTCCTCACAGTCCTATGAATATTTAGGGGTAACCCACGGCAAAAAAAAGACGTAAAAAAAAAAATCTCCGAAAAAAATTAAAAACATGACACGGGGTACCTTCTAAATCAATTTTGGACCAAGATGAGAGATGAGAGATGAGGCAAAGTGACGGCATGTGTTCAAATCCCCTCCTCACAGTCCTATGAATATTTAGGGGTACCCTACGGCAAAAAACAAGACAAAAAAAGCAGAAAAAAATAAAAACATGACACGGGGGTACCTTGTAAATCCATTATGGACCGAGATGAGAGATGATTGCTGAGAGATGAGACAAAGTGATGGAATGTGTTCAAACCCCCTCCTCACAGTCCTATGAATATTTAGGGGTACTCCACGGCAAAAAACAAGACAAAAAACAATCTGAGAAAAAAATTAAAAACATGACACAGGGGTACCTTGTAAATCCATTTTGGACCGAGATGAGAGATGAGAGCCGAGAGATGAGACAAAGTGACGGCATGTGTTCAAACCCCCTCCTCACAGTCCTATGAATATTTAGGGGTACCCCACGGCAAAAAACAAGCCGTAAAAAAAATCTCAGAAAAATTAAAAACATGACATGGGGTACCTTGTAAATCCATTTTAGACCGAGATGAGAGATGAGACAAAGTGACGGCATGTGTTCAAACCCCCTCCTCACAGTCCTATGAATATTTTGGGGTACCCCACGGCAACAAACAAGACGAAAAAAAAAATCCATTTTGGACCGAGATGAGAGACGAGAGCTGAGAGATGAGACAAAGTGACGGCATGTGTTCAAACCCCCTCCTCGGGGGCGTGGCCTGACGCGACGGAGCTCCCGCTGTAGATCCTGTCTGTGATCCTTTCCTCGCCACCTACAACGCCCGATTCAGCCAGAAACCTGCGCCTAAAGACCCCCAGAGACCCCCGGTTCCAGCGGTGCTCGACAATCCCGGCATGATGACCCGGGGAAACAAAGGAGACGCCGCGGCTGCGGCCTCCCAGGCCTTCCAAGATGGCGCCTGGATGTCTCAGTCTCTGCCTCCCAGGACTCCACGAGAGCAGGAGAAGAAGACGGAGCTGGGGGTAAGTCCAACAAAGCCCCTAAAGGGACAGACCAAACGAGAGACATGCTATATTATGCCAGGAAACTGACAGGCCCGGACGATTCCCTGCAGACTGTTGCACAGGGTCATACAGTGCCCGCAGAGCAGGCTGAGCAGGGACACACTGACATGCAGGAAGCTGAGGATGAAGAAATGGAGTCAGCCCCTGGTTCTATTCCAGCCTTGCTTGACCAGCAGACAGAGGACAGTCCCCAGCCCACACTCAGTGAAATCCTGCATGCTGTTCACAGGTGCACTGCCTCAGTGGATGCCCTGAAGGAGAGATTTGGGGGGGTGGAGGAGAAAGTTAATCTCCTGAGACATGATATACAGAAGGTCAGGGAGAGGACCACGGCCGTGGAGGGCAGAGTCAGTGATATAGAGGATCAGATGCCACACATGACCCGGGAAGTGAGAGTCGCTGCTCAGCAGGCACGCCAGGCCTTTGATCGCCATGATGAGATCGAAAATCGCCTGAGACGCAACAATGTACGCATTGTGGGGCTCCCAGAAAAGGTGGAGGGCAGGGACCCCACGATGTTCATAGAAGGCTGGCTACAGGAGACCTTTGGTAAAGAGGCTTTTTCTCCGATTTACACGGTGGAACGGGCGCACAGGGTGCCACCTCGCCCCCTCCCCCCTGTAATCCCTCGAGATCCATGCTTGCTAGACTCCTTAACTACAGGGACCGGGAAGTGATACTTCGAATGGCCAGAGAAAGGGGGGCTGTACATTTCAATGGAGCCCGGATTTCCTTTTATCCTGATTTCTCTGCAGAAGTGCAACGCAGAAGATCAAAGTTTATAGATGTCAAGAAAAGGCTGCAGAGGCTTCAGCTATCATGTGCCATGCTATACCCAGCCAAGCTTCGCATAACAGCCAGAGATGAGGCCCACTTTTTTGAGAATGCACAGGATGCTGCTGATTGGCTAGACCGCAACGAACAAGACATCCGCAGGAGGGGACCGGAGAATGGTGCAGGTTGATGCGGACAATCCTATCTATATCAAGAGCAATCCGGGTAAAGAAGTGCTGTTGCTGAAATGATGTCACTATGAGAGGACCAATACCTACTTGAAGATACCAGCGAATAGTTTTCCACTAACTCTTCTGGTTTTTTTTCTTTTCGCTGACCTGAGTTTATGGGTGGAGTGTGTCTCTACACCCCCCCCTATGTAGTTTGCTGCCATGGTGGACATGGATTTTGTTTTTGTGCCCTGTTGGCACTAGAAATGCCCGTGTTGCTATTACTCAACACCGGTGGGGAGTCCCCAGTGACGCCCTGTTGGCAGTCCAGGAGCCACCGGCAGATGCAGATAAGTTTTACTGTTCTTGTTTTTCTTATGCTTCCTACTTCTATTTTTACTGTACTGACACCAAAGCACTGTTGCGCAGGAATTTCTGCCACAGTTTCTGCAGGATTTTTTTTTTCTTTCCCAAGGTACTGTACTGTTCTAACTGATGCACCACAGTCAAAGCTGTTTGAACCAAAGGGCTGTTTTTTGCTAGCTGGATGGGGGGATGCAGGACTGTTGCTCTCTTCTGGGTACTCCTCCCATTGAGACAGAACTCTTAGTATACACTCACCATGTCTTCTACACCCATAGTGTCGTGGAATGTCAGAGGGGTAAATGATCCTCTGAAAAGGACCATGATATCCACTGTATTACGTAAATTTCACCCGGCCATAATTGGCTTACAGGAGACCCATCTATTGAAAGACACGACTAGTTTCTTGGGATATGCATGGGTAGGGCAGGCCTATCACTCCACTCACTCCGCCTTTTCACGCGGAGTGAGCGTATTGATCCACAAGGCTCTGGTATACCAGGAGTTAGATTCGCTTATTGATATATCTGGGAGATTTGTATTTCTTTATTGCAAACTGTTTACCGTTACTATGATTCTGGCGTTTGTATATGTGCCTCCACCTTTTTCTAGAGAGGTGCTGCAGTTGCTGCTGTCTTACCTGGCAAACAAGCCTGACGTCCCACTACTGCTGCTAGGGGACTTTAATTGCTACCTAGACCCTAAATTGGATAGACACCCCCCGGTGATGCCCCCTAAGGGCAACCGGGGTACGACTCTTGGACGCCTGATGGAGGAGGTGGGGTGGGTTGACATCTGGCGGGTTGGGAACCCCAAGTGTAAACAATTCTCCTGTTTCTCCAAGTCGCATGGTTCCCTCTCCCGTATAGACCTGTGTCTGGGCACTCCCAACATGGTTAGTTGCACCTCTAAGGTGGAGTATTTCCCACGGGGGGTATCAGACCACTCTCCGCTAGTACTTTGGCTGGTAACTCAACCGTCTAGCTCCCTACCTAGAGCCCCATGGAAACTGAATGCTTATTGGCTCAAACTGTTTACATCCCCAGAACGTATTGAAACCAAGATTGAAGTCTTTCTCCGGGCCCATGAGCACTACCTAGACCCACTGCTAAAATGAGAAACTTTGAAAGCCTATCTTAGAGGGGTATTTATCGAGGAAATACACATTGTCAGGAACAACTCCTCTGCCTTGGTGGAGCGGGTGGGAGACCAGGTGAGACAGCTGGAACTCGCTTATGTGACTAGCCCCACTGACTCAGCCAGGGAGGCTTGGATGTCGGCCCAGGACTCTCTGGACCGTCTGCGATCCTCAAAGGCAGAGCGGAAGAGGTTCTTTACCAAACTTGCATTTTATGAGGAAGGCGAACAAACTGGGCGATTGCTGGCCAAGATAGTGAGGTCTCAAGCACAATCCCCGGCCATCGGTGCTATACGCGCCTCTACGGGTAAAGTGGTTAATACCCCTGAAACCATTATATCCGAGCTGGCATCCTTCTATGAAGGCCTTTATGGATCGAGGGATGCCTACTCGGATGCGGACCTTGAAACATACATGGCTAGTATTGATCTGCCTGCTCTCTCCACATCTGCCAGAGAACAGTTAGATGCACCAATTACTCTGGGCGAGCTGCAACTAGCGGTGTCACGATCAGGCGTCGGGCTTGAAGACCAATTGCAATAGCAGTGGCAGTACAGGCATACAGGCAGTCACTTCTGGTAGATGACACAGGCTCACCTGAGGTGCGGAGTCTAAGTACTAGCTGGTTTTCCCCAGAGCTCCGGGTGGTGGAGATGGATTTGGCTGCAAGCTAGTACCAGGTCGCAGTCCTCAAGTTTGCCCCACCAGGGTGTGAGCAAGCCGGGGTCCAATAGCGGATAAACAGACAAGGATGAAACAGCAATGTGGTCAAAGAACAGGCCGAGGGTCAAACACGGGTAGTTGCAGATTGGGATCAGGCAGTAGAGAAGTCCAGGAACAAGCCAAAGGTCAATCACGAGTGGTTGTAGTTACAGATGGCAACAGGAAAACCAACAGCAAGGCACTGGCAGGGAAGGCACAATAACCTGGCAAAGAGGAAGTGCTGAGACAAGGCTTATATAGGAAGTTCATGGGAGGAGCAAGGAGTTCAAGGTTCATCGGTAATCAAGACTCAAGGCAGGGTTGTCCATTGGATCAGATAGGTTTGTCCAGCAGATCAGGCAAGGAGCTGTCCAGTATCCCAGATAGCTCAGTGGGAAGAGTAAATGCCAGACACAGACGAGGTCCCAGGTTCAAGCCCAGGTCCTGACAGTACTCCCCTCCTCTCAGGACATCCTCTGGACGTCTTAGGGCTGGGTTTGTGAGGAAACCTCTGGTGGAATTCTCTTGTCAATCTAGGGGAGTGAACCTTATCCATCTTTGGGCATCTATTTCTTTAGAAGTTTCTGCTGGGGAGATTCTCCTCACTTGCAAGGCTTTTTCAAACATCTCCAGCTCCTGCTTACGGATAAGGGTGCCATTCGAGGCATACATACAGTCAGGTGGTAGAACTTCTTTGGCAGGACAGGAATTTGTGATGGAGCCAGACTTTACGGAAGTGGTGACGGTATCAAGAACAGGTGTTTTCTTAGGATGTAGCGAAGGCGTCTCTGGAGCAGGAGGTGGTTCTTTGGCAGGACAGGGTGATGTTACTGCATTTACCACTGTGGAACGTGGGATGACTACTGGAACTGGTCTGTTGTCGGGAGGTTGCATAGTTGCCTCTAGGCCAGATGGTAGGAGTTTCACAGGGGTATTGGTTGCGGGTTCAAGAGGGGCACTGGTATCGTTGACCACCGTAGTCTGGGAACCTACTTGTGTCATTGAACATGGACAGGCCTTACGGCAACCTTGGCAGTTCACAGGCCGAACAGCAGCGATAGCAGAATGAATCCCAGTAGTACCCACTTGAAGAACCTTTGGCCGAGGTGGACGAGTTGGGCAGAGAGAGATTAAGTGCCCTCTTTCTCCACAATAGAAACAAAGGCCACAGCCTCTCCTCCGCTCTCTTTCAGCTTTAGACAGCGTGGTCTGGATGACCCCGATCTCCATAGGTTCCACATCTTCCAGGGTAGGAGTGTGTATATCCACAGGAACGTCAAGGCTTTGTGGTGTTAGGGCTTCATGGCTTGGCACATACTGGGGTGGCTTGAAGTCATACCTGTACAGGGTATTCCTGTCCCTGGGTCCTCGAAGGCCAGATGAGCTAGGAGCAGACTTGGGAACCCTGGTTTTCTTGGAAACTGTACAGTGAGAGTCCAGGGCTAACATAAAAGCTTCCCAGCTGTCCAAGACTGGACTCCTTTCCTGTAATACCTGGTGAGCCCATGTTTTGATGGGTCCAGTGAGCAGGTTGATAGTAGCGAGAACCTTTATATAATCTGTGGCATAGGTCCTAGGCTTAAGAGCAAACAACAGCTCGCAATCCATCTTAAAGGATGAAAGAGATGCACGGCTACCCTCAAACCTCTCGGGCATCACAACAAATGGCTCAGGACAGGCTGGTTCCGGGCCTGGGCGTACTGTACCTTTCAGTAACAGAACTTCTTGCTGCAGGTCTGAGATTTGCTGTCTGACAGGAGTCAGAGCATCTGCTATAGCGGCCTTCATGTTTATGGCCAGGTTATTCTGTCACGATCAGGTGTCGGGCTTGAAGACCAATTGCAATAGCAGTGGCAGTACAGGCATACAGTCAGTCACTTCTGGTAGATGACACAGGCTCACCTGAGGTGCGGAGTCTAAGTACTAGCTGGTTTTCCCCAGAGCTCCGGGTGGTGGAGATGGATTTGGCTGCAAGCTAGTACCAGGTCGCAGTCCTCAAGTTTGCCCCACCAGGGTGTGAGCAAGCCGGGGTCCAATAGCGGATAAACAGACAAGGATGAAACAGCAACGTGGTCAAAGAACAGGCCGAGGGTCAAACACGGGTAGTTGCAGATTGGGATCAGGCAGTAGAGAAGTCCAGGAACAAGCCAAAGGTCAATCACGAGTGGTTGTAGTTACAGATGGCAACAGGAAAACCGACAGCAAGGCACTGGCAGGGAAGGCACAATAACCTAGCAAAGAGGAAGTGCTGAGACAAGGCTTATATAGGAAGTTCATGGGAGGAGCAAGGAGTTCAATGTTCATCGGTAATCAAGACTCAAGGCAGGGTTGTCCATTGGATCAGATAGGTTTGTCCAGCAGATCAGGCAAGGAGCTGTCCAGCATCCCAGATAGCTCAGTGGGAAGAGTAAATGCCAGACACAGACGAGGTCCCAGGTTCAAGCCCAGGTCCTGACAAGCGGCAAGCTCTTTTCCTACATGTAAAGCCCCCGGAGAGGATGGCCTGCCCATAGAAGTGTACACTCAATTTGGGGAGCACTTGTTACCTGAACTATTGAAGGTCTTTAACGCCGCACTAGAGGGTGGTCAGCTACCTGGTTCCATGGCTAGGGCTGATATTATTTTACTGTTGAAGCCGGGGAACAATCCGGTTGACCCTGGCTCCTATAGGCCTATATCGTTGCTGCAGAACGATGTAAAAATCCTGGCAAAGGTCCTGGCGCGCAGGGTTAACGGGATAATCACGTCTATTATCCACCCAGTCCAGGCTGGCTTCATGCCGCAGAAGTCCACCGCCACCAATTTGAGGCACATGTTCTTGAACATGCAGGTGCAGGCAGACAATGGGGGCCGTAGGGCGCTCTTATCCCTTGATGCCAACAAGGCATTTGATAGTGTCAGTTGGAGGTTCCTCTGGGCGACGTTGGCCAAGTTTGGCTTTGGGGACAAATTTATAGAGTGGGTCAGGCTGCTGTACGCGTCCCCCCAGGCGACCATTAGGGTCACGGATAGGATGTCACCGGCCTTTGCTCTGGGTAGGGGGATGAGGCAGGGATGCCCCCTGTCCCCCCTGCTCTTCGCGATCGCTATATTGCAATTGGCAGCCCTGGTGCGGGCTAGTGCCCGCGTCCGGGGATTCCAATACGGCACGCTGCAAGAAAAAATCATGCTGTACGCGGACGACATGCTGCTGTTCCTGGAGGACCCCACGCACTCCATCCCCGGGGCTATGTCAATAATAGAGCAATTCGGCCACTACTCGGGATTGACCATTAACTGGTCGAAATCCGCCCTGATGCTGTTGGATGAGGATGGTGGGGTAGCCCTGCCGGACTCTTGTCCCATCCCAGTTGTATCTAGCTTTAAATATTTGGGGGTGCAGGTGTCGCCCAGGCTGGGGGACTACTGCTCCCTTAATGTGCACCCATTGCTGTCCCGGTTTAGGGACAAAATTAATACCTGGAACACCCTAAAAATGTCACTTGCAGGTAAAGCCAATCTGATCAAAATGATTTTAATGCCACAACTACTCTACTTTCTTCATAACTCGCCTGTAGTGATACACCTGAAAATCTTCCGAATAGTGAACACTCTCTTCCGACGGTTGTTATGGCATACTAGGCCCCCTCGGATTAGACTGGAACACTTGCAGCGGGCCAAGGACAGTGGGGGGCTGGCGGTTCCCAACCCTTGGCTGTACTACATAGCGGCCCAGTTACAGCATTTGATCGGCTCTATGTCCCAGGACCCGGGGAGCTCGGTGGCACGACTGATGCTATCGGCCACTGGCGCTGAGACTGTCCCGATGGGGCTGGAGGCGCAAATGTTCCTAAAATCCAACAAGCAGACCCCGACGCTCGCACTTATCCAAAAAGTCTGGAATAAGGGCTGACAACTCCAGGGAGTGCAGGGATTCACGGAAGACAGCCCAATATGGGGCAATAGGTCTTATGTGGAGTTGGTGAAGCTGCAGCAGGGGCCCAGATGGCGTGCCCATGGTGTGGCTCTGCTGTCCCACATTTTCGTTAACGGCAGGCTTCTCACTTTCCCCGAACTGCAGGCCAGATTTGACCTCCCAGCTCATATGCATTATTACTACATGCAGCTTCAACATGCGGTTGCTGCACACGGGAATGCGGTGGAATGGGTTCAGTCGCCCACCCCGGTGTTCCGTGTGCTGCACACTAGCACTGAAACAAAAGGATTTATCTCACAATGCTACCAGATGTTACTGGCAAGTCACCTACAGGCATTCCTGAGCAGGGCGGAATCCATGTGGGAGAAGGACATAGGTACACTGTCAGGGGACCAATGGGAGGAGGCGTGGCAGTCAGTCACTACTTGTTCTTTAAACGTTGCGCAGAAAGTGTCACAGCTATATATATTATTGAGGGTACATTACACCCCGCTGAAATTATATAAGATGGGTAAGCTCGGGGACCCTGTGTGTGGTAGATGTCAGAGGCACAATGGAGATCTCATTCATCTCCTGTGGAGATGCCCTAAGCTTCACAGGTATTGGACTGAGGTGGTGGGTACAATAAACAGAGTGTTTCAAACTACGATCCCTTTGGACCCTAAGTGCTGCCTGCTGGGGATCTTGGAGGAAGCGATCCCTGGGGAGTTGACCAGGGTCGCGGTCTCTAGGGCCCTGTTTCAGGCCAGGAAGCTTATTTTGATGGGTTGGAAGTCGGTCTCACCGCCTACCACCACCTCTTGGGTAGCACACATGGGGAATACTCTTATAATGGAAAAGTACATATACCAGCACAGGGGAAGCCCGGGCAGGTTTGAGAGAATTTGGTCCCAATGGCTTGATACCCCTGGCCTGAGCCCCAGGGAGCTGGTGATGTCCCGACTTTTGCAGTAAATTTGAAACCAAGCGGCCAAGGATTAATATGCTTATATATGCAAGATTGTGGTGCTGTTCTTATGTGATCTTATATGTTGTTTTACAGTTCGCCAGCAGAGGGAAACCTTTGCTATTTTTTGTACAATGGAAACTGTTGTGATCTATCTGGTGTTCAATAAAAACCTTTTTGATAAAAAAAAACTCCCTCCTCACAGTCCTATGAATATTTAGGGGTACCCCACGGCAAAAAACAAGACGGAAAAAAATCTCAGAAAAAAATTAAAAACATGACACGGGGGTACCTTTTAAATCCATTTTGGACCGAGATGAGAGATGAGACAAAGTGACGGCATGTGTTCAAACCCCCTCCTCACAGTCCTATGAATATTTAGGGGTGCCCCACGGCAAAAAGCAAGACAAAAAAAATCTCAGAAAAAAAAACACGACACGGGGATACCTTGTGAATCCATTCTGGACTGAGATTAGAGATGAAAGCTGAGAGATGAGACAAAATGACAGGATGTGTTCAAACCCCCTGCTTACAGTCCTATCAATATTTAGGGGTACCCCACGGCAAAAAAACAAGACGAAAAAAATCTCAGAAAAAAATAAAAAACATGACACGGGGGTACCTTGTAAATCCATTTCGGACCGAGATGATAGATGAGAGCCGAGAGATGAGACAAAGTGACGGCATGTGTTCAAACCCCCTCCTGACAGTCCTATGAATATTTAGGGGTACCCCACGGCAAAAAACACGATGAAAAAAAAATCTCCGAAAAAAATAAAAAACATGACACGGGGGTACCTTTTAAATCCATTTTGGACCGAAATGAGAGCTGAGAGATGAGACAAAGTGACGCCATGTGTTCAAACCCCCTCCTCACAGTCCTATGAATATTTAGGGGTACCCCACGGAAAAAAACAAGACAAAAAAATCTCAGAAAAAAATAAAAAACATGACACGGGGGTACCTTTTAAATCCATTTTGGACCGAGATGAGAGATGAGACAAAGTGATGGCATGTGTTCAAACCCCCTCCTCACAGTCCTATGAATATTTAGGGGTGCCCCACGGCAAAAAGCAAGACAAAAAAAATCTCAGAAAAAAAACACGACACGGGATACCTTGTGAATCCATTTTGGACTGAGATTAGAGATGAAAGCTGAGAGATGAGACAAAATGACAGGATGTGTTCAAACCCCCTGCTTACAGTCCTATCAATATTTAGGGGTACCCCACGGCAAAAAAACAAGACGAAAAAAAATCTCATAAAAAAATAAAAAACATGACACGGGGTACCTTGTGAATCCATTTCGGACCGAGATGATAGATGAGAGCCGAGAGATGAGACGAAGTGACGGCATGTGTTCAAACCCCCTCCTGACAGTCCTATGAATATTTAGGGGTACCCCACGGCAAAAAACAAGATGAAAAAAATCTCTGAAAAAAATAAAAAACATGACACGGGGGTACCTTTTAAATCCATTTTGGACCGAGAGGAGAGCTGAGAGATGAGACAAAGTGACAGGATGTGTTCAAACCCCCTGCTTACAGTCCTATCAATATTTAGGGGTACCCCACGGCAAAAAACAAGACGGAAAAAAATCGCAGAAAAAAAAAAACATGACACGGGGGTACCTTGTAAATCCATTTTGGACCGAGATGATAGATGAGAGCCGAGAGATGAGACAAAGTGACGGCATGTGTTCAAACCCCCTCCTGACAGTCCTATGAATATTTAGGGGTACCCCACGGCAAAAAACAAGATGAAAAAAAAATCTCCGAAAAAAATTAAAAACATGACACGGGGGTACCTTTTAAATCTATTTTGGACTGAGATGAGAGATGAGAGCTGAGAGATGAGACAAAGTGACGGCATGTGTTCAAACCCCCTCCTCACAGTCCTATAAATATTTAGGGGTACCCCATGGCAAAACACAAGACGAAAAAAAAATCTCTGAAAAAAATAAAAAACATGACACGGGTACCTTGTAAATCCATTTTGGACCGAGATGAGAGATGAGACAAAGTGACGGCATGTGTTCAAACCCCCTCCTCACAGTCCTATGAATATTTAGGGGTACCCCACGGCAAAAAACAAGACAAAAAAATCTCAGAAAAAAATTTAAAACACGACACGGGTGTACCTTGTGAATCCATTTTGGACCGAGATTAGAGATGAGAGCTAAGAGATGAGACAAAGTGACAGGATGTGTTCAAACCCCCTGCTTACAGTCCTATCAAAATTTAGGGGTACCCCATGGCAAAAAAACAAGACGAAAAAAAATCTCAGAAAAAAATAAAAAACATGACACGGGGGTACCTTGTAAATCCATTTCGGACCGAGATGATAGATGAGAGCCGAGAGATGAGACAAAGTGACGGCATGTGTTCAAACCCCCTCCTGACAGTCCTATGAATATTTAGGGGTACCCCACGACAAAAAACACGATGAAAAAAAATCTCAGAAAAAAATAAAAAACATGACACGGGGGTACCTTTTAAATCCATTTTGGACCGAGATGAGAGATGAGACAAAGTGACGGCATGTGTTCAAACCCCCTCCTCACAGTCCTATGAATATTTAGGGGTGCCCCACGGCAAAAAGCAAGACAAAAAAAAATCTCAGAAAAAAAAACACGACACGGGGATACCTTGTGAATCCATTTTGGACCGAGATTAGAGATGAAAGCTGAGATGAGACAAAATGACAGGATGTGTTCAAACCCCCTGCTTACAGTCCTATCAATATTTAGGGGTACCCCACGGCAAAAAAACAAGACGAAAAAAAATCTCATAAAAAAATAAAAAACATGACACGGGGTACCTTGTGAATCCATTTCGGACCGAGATGATAGATGAGAGCCGAGAGATGAGACGAAGTGACGGCATGTGTTCAAACCCCCTCCTGACAGTCCTATGAATATTTAGGGGTACCCCACGGCAAAAAACAAGATGAAAAAAATCTCTGAAAAAAATAAAAAACATGACACGGGGGTACCTTTTAAATCCATTTTGGACCGAGAGGAGAGCTGAGAGATGAGACAAAGTGACAGGATGTGTTCAAACCCCCTGCTTACAGTCCTATCAATATTTAGGGGTACCCCACGGCAAAAAACAAGACGGAAAAAAATCGCAGAAAAAAAAAAACATGACACGGGGGTATCTTGTAAATCCATTTTGGACCGAGATGATAGATGAGAGCCGAGAGATGAGACAAAGTGACGGCATGTGTTCAAACCCCCTCCTGACAGTCCTATGAATATTTAGGGGTATCCCACGGCAAAAAACAAGATGAAAAAAAAATCTCCGAAAAAAATTAAAAACATGACACGGGGGTACCTTTTAAATCTATTTTGGACCGAGATGAGAGATGAGAGCTGAGAGATGAGACAAAGTGACGGCATGTGTTCAAACCCCCTCCTCACAGTCCTATGAATATTTATGGGTACCCCACGGCAAAAAACAAGACAAAAAAATCTCAGAAAAAAATTTAAAACACGACACGGGTGTACCTTGTGAATCCATTTTGGACCGAGATTAGAGATGAGAGCTAAGAGATGAGACAAAGTGACAGGATGTGTTCAAACCCCCTGCTTACAGTCCTATCAAAATTTAGGGGTACCCCATGGCAAAAAAACAAGACGAAATAAAATCTCATAAAAAAATAAAAAACATGACACGGGGTACCTTGTGAATCCATTTCGGACCGAGATGATAGATGAGAGCCGAGAGATGAGACGAAGTGACGGCATGTGTTCAAACCCCCTCCTGACAGTCCTATGAATATTTAGGGGTACCCCACGGCAAAAAACAAGATGAAAAAAATCTCTGAAAAAAATAAAAAACATGACACGGGGGTACCTTTTAAATCCATTTTGGACCGAGAGGAGAGCTGAGAGATGAGACAAAGTGACAGGATGTGTTCAAACCCCCTGCTTACAGTCCTATCAATATTTAGGGGTACCCCACGGCAAAAAACAAGACGGAAAAAAATCGCAGAAAAAAAAAAAACATGACACAGGGGTACCTTGTAAATCCATTTTGGACCGAGATGATAGATGAGAGCCGAGAGATGAGACAAAGTGACGGCATGTGTTCAAACCCCCTCCTGACAGTCCTATGAATATTTAGGGGTACCCCACGGCAAAAAACAAGATGAAAAAAAAATCTCCGAAAAAAATTAAAAACATGACACGGGGGTACCTTTTAAATCTATTTTGGACTGAGATGAGAGATGAGAGCTGAGAGATGAGACAAAGTGACGGCATGTGTTTAAACCCCCTCCTCACAGTCCTATAAATATTTAGGGGTACCCCATGGCAAAACACAAGACGAAAAAAAAATCTCTGAAAAAAATAAAAAACATGACACGGGTACCTTGTAAATCCATTTTGGACCGAGATGAGAGATGAGACAAAGTGACGGCATGTGTTCAAACCCCCTCCTCACAGTCCTATGAATATTTAGGGGTACCCCACGGCAAAAAACAAGACAAAAAAATCTCAGAAAAAAATTTAAAACACGACACGGGTGTACCTTGTGAATCCATTTTGGACCGAGATTAGAGATGAGAGCTAAGAGATGAGACAAAGTGACAGGATGTGTTCAAACCCCCTGCTTACAGTCCTATCAAAATTTAGGGGTACCCCATGGCAAAAAAACAAGACGAAAAAAAATCTCAGAAAAAAATAAAAAACATGACACGGGGGTACCTTGTAAATCCATTTCGGACCGAGATGATAGATGAGAGCCGAGAGATGAGACAAAGTGACGGCATGTGTTCAAACCCCCTCCTGACAGTCCTATGAATATTTAGGGGTACCCCACGACAAAAAACACGATGAAAAAAAATCTCAGAAAAAAATAAAAAACATGACACGGGGGTACCTTTTAAATCCATTTTGGACCGAGATGAGAGATGAGACAAAGTGACGGCATGTGTTCAAACCCCCTCCTCACAGTCCTATGAATATTTAGGGGTGCCCCACGGCAAAAAGCAAGACAAAAAAAATCTCAGAAAAAAAAACACGACACGGGGATACCTTGTGAATCCATTTTGGACCGAGATTAGAGATGAAAGCTGAGAGATGAGACAAAATGACAGGATGTGTTCAAACCCCCTGCTTACAGTCCTATCAATATTTAGGGGTACCCCACGGCAAAAAAACAAGACGAAAAAAAATCTCATAAAAAAATAAAAAACATGACACGGGGTACCTTGTGAATCCATTTCGGACCGAGATGATAGATGAGAGCCGAGAGATGAGACGAAGTGACGGCATGTGTTCAAACCCCCTCCTGACAGTCCTATGAATATTTAGGGGTACCCCACGGCAAAAAACAAGATGAAAAAAATCTCTGAAAAAAATAAAAAACATGACACGGGGGTACCTTTTAAATCCATTTTGGACCGAGAGGAGAGCTGAGAGATGAGACAAAGTGACAGGATGTGTTCAAACCCCCTGCTTACAGTCCTATCAATATTTAGGGGTACCCCACGGCAAAAAACAAGACGGAAAAAAATCGCAGAAAAAAAAAAAACATGACACGGGGGTATCTTGTAAATCCATTTTGGACCGAGATGATAGATGAGAGCCGAGAGATGAGACAAAGTGACGGCATGTGTTCAAACCCCCTCCTGACAGTCCTATGAATATTTAGGGGTATCCCACGGCAAAAAACAAGATGAAAAAAAAATCTCCGAAAAAAATTAAAAACATGACACGGGGGTACCTTTTAAATCTATTTTGGACCGAGATGAGAGATGAGAGCTGAGAGATGAGACAAAGTGACGGCATGTGTTCAAACCCCCTCCTCACAGTCCTATAAATATTTAGGGGTACCTCATGGCAAAACACAAGACGAAAAAAAAATCTCTGAAAAAAATAAAAAACATGGCACGGGTACCTTGTAAATCCATTTTGGACCGAGATGAGAGATGAGACAAAGTGACGGCATGTGTTCAAACCCCCTCCTCACAGTCCTATGAATATTTAGGGGTACCCCACGGCAAAAAACAAGACAAAAAAATCTCAGAATTTTTTTTAAAACACGACACGGGTGTACCTTGTGAATCCATTTTGGACCGAGATTAGAGATGAGAGCTAAGAGATGAGACAAAGTGACAGGATGTGTTCAAACCCTCTGCTTACAGTCCTATCAAAATTTAGGGGTACCCCATGGCAAAAAAACAAGACGAAAAAAAATCTCAGAAAAAAATAAAAAACATGACACGGGGGTACCTTGTAAATCCATTTCGGACCGAGATGATAGATGAGAGCCGAGAGATGAGACAAAGTGACGGCATGTGTTCAAACCCCCTCCTGACAGTCCTATGAATATTTAGGGGTACCCCACGACAAAAAACACGATGAAAAAAAATCTCCGAAAAAAAAAAAAACATGACACGGGGGTACCTTTTAAATCAATTTTGGACCGAAATGAGAGCTGAGAGATGAGACAAAGTGACGCCATGTGTTCAAACCCCCTCCTCACAGTCCTATGAATATTTAGGGGTACCCCACAGAAAAAAACAAGACAAAAAAAATCTCAGAAAAAAATAAAAAACATGACACGGGGTACCTTTTAAATCCATTTTGGACCGAGATGAGAGATGAGACAAAGTGACGGCATGTGTTCAAACCCCCTCCTCACAGTCCTATGAATATTTAGGGGTGCCCCATGGCAAAAAGCAAGACAAAAAAAATCGCAGAAAAAAAAAAAACACGACACGGGGGTACCTTGTGAATCCATTTTGGACCGAGATTAGAGATGAAAGCTGAGAGATGAGACAAAATGACAGGATGTGTTTAAACCCCCTGCTAACAGTCCTATCAATATTTAGGGGTACCCCACGGCAAAAAACAAGATGAAAAAAAATCTCTGAAAAAAAAAAACATGACATGGGGGTACCTTTTAAATCCATTTTGGACAGAGAGGAGAGCTGAGAGATGAGACAAAGTGACAGGATGTGTTCAAACCCCCTGCTTACAGTCCTATCAATATTTAGGGGTACCCCACGGCAAAAAACAAGACGAAAAAAAATCTCAGAAAAAAAAACATGACACGGGGGTACCTTGTGAATCCATTTTGGACCGAGATTAGAGATGAGAGCTAAGAGATGAGACAAAGTGACAGCATGTGTTCAAACCCCCTGCTTACAGTCCTATCAAAATTTAGGGGTACCCCATGGCAAAAAAACAAGACGAAAAAAAATCTCAGAAAAAAATAAAAAACATGACACGGGGGTACCTTGTAAATCCATTTCGGACCGAGATGATAGATGAGAGCCGAGAGATGAGACAAAGTGACGGCATGTGTTCAAACCCCCTCCTGACAGTCCTATGAATATTTAGGGGTACCCCACGACAAAAAAACACGATGAAAAAAAATCTCAGAAAAAAATAAAAAACATGACACGGGGGTACCTTTTAAATCAATTTTGGACCGAAATGAGAGCTGAGAGATGAGACAAAGTGACGCCATGTGTTCAAACCCCCTCCTCACAGTCCTATGAATATTTAGGGGTACCCCACAGAAAAAAACAAGACAAAAAAAATCTCAGAAAAAAATAAAAAACATGACACGGGGTACCTTTTAAATCCATTTTGGACCGAGATGAGAGATGAGACAAAGTGACGGCATGTGTTCAAACCCCCTCCTCACAGTCCTATGAATATTTAGGGGTGCCCCATGGCAAAAAGCAAGACAGAAAAAATCGCAGAAAAAAAAAACACGACACGGGGGTACCTTGTGAATCCATTTTGGACCGAGATTAGAGATGAAAGCTAAGAGATGAGACAAAATGACAGGATGTGTTTAAACCCCCTGCTAACAGTCCTATCAATATTTAGGGGTACCCCACGGCAAAAAACAAGATGAAAAAAAATCTCTGAAAAAAAAAACATGACATGGGGGTACCTTTTAAATCCATTTTGGACCGAGAGGAGAGCTGAGAGATGAGACAAAGTGACAGGATGTGTTCAAACCCCCTGCTTACAGTCCTATCAATATTTAGGGGTACCCCACGGCAAAAAACAAGACGAAAAAAAATCTCAGAAAAAAAAACATGACACGGGGGTACCTTGTGAATCCATTTTGGACCGAGATTAGAGATGAGAGCTAAGAGATGAGACAAAGTGACAGGATGTGTTCAAACCCCCTGCTTACAGTCCTATCAAAATTTAGGGGTACCCCATGGCAAAAAAACAAGACGAAAAAAAATCTCAGAAAAAAATAAAAAACATGACACGGGGGTACCTTGTAAATCCATTTCGGACCGAGATGATAGATGAGAGCCGAGAGATGAGACAAAGTGACGGCATGTGTTCAAACCCCCTCCTGACAGTCCTATGAATATTTAGGGGTACCCCACGACAAAAAACACGATGAAAAAAAATCTCCGAAAAAAATAAAAAACATGACACGGGGGTACCTTTTAAATCAATTTTGGACCGAAATGAGAGCTGAGAGATGAGACAAAGTGACGCCATGTGTTCAAACCCCCTCCTCACAGTCCTATGAATATTTAGGGGTACCCCACAGAAAAAAACAAGACAAAAAAAATCTCAGAAAAAAATAAAAAACATGACACGGGGTACCTTTTAAATCCATTTTGGACCGAGATGAGAGATGAGACAAAGTGACGGCATGTGTTCAAACCCCCTCCTCACAGTCCTATGAATATTTAGGGGTGCCCCATGGCAAAAAGCAAGACAAAAAAAATCGCAGAAAAAAAAAACACGACACGGGGGTACCTTGTGAATCCATTTTGGACCGAGATTAGAGATGAAAGCTGAGAGATGAGACAAAATGACAGGATGTGTTTAAACCCCCTGCTAACAGTCCTATCAATATTTAGGGGTACCCCACGGCAAAAAACAAGATGAAAAAAAATCTCTGAAAAAAAAAAAACATGACATGGGGGTACCTTTTAAATCCATTTTGGACCGAGAGGAGAGCTGAGAGATGAGACAAAGTGACAGGATGTGTTCAAACCCCCTGCTTACAGTCCTATCAATATTTAGGGGTACCCCACGGCAAAAAACAAGACGAAAAAAAATCTCAGAAAAAAAAACATGACACGGGGGTACCTTGTAAATCCATTTTGGACCGAGATGATAGATGAGAGCCGAGAGATGAGACAAAGTGACGGCATGTGTTCAAACCCCCTCCTGACAGTCCTATGAATATTTAGGGGTACCCCACGGCAAAAAAAAAGATATAAAAAAATCTCAGAAAAAAATAAAAAACATGACACGGGGGTACCTTTTAAATCTATTTTGGACCGAGATGAGAGCTGAGAGATGAGACAAAGTGACAGCATGTGTTCAAACCCCCTCCTCACAGTCCTATGAATAATTAGGGGTACCCCATGGCAAAAAACAAGACGAAAAAAAACTCTGAAAAAAACTAAAAAAACATGACACGGCGGTAACTTGTAAATCCATTTTGGACCGAGATGAGAGATGAGAGCTGATAGATGAGACAAAGTGACGGCATGTGTTCAAACCCCCTCCTCACAGTCCTATGAATATTTACGGGTACCCCACGGCAAAAAACAAGACAAAAAAAATCTCAGAAAAAAATAAAAAACACGACACGGGGGTACCTTGTAAATCCATTTTAGATAGATTAGAGATGAGAGCTGAGAGATAAGACAAAATGACAGGATGTGTTCAAACCCCCTGCTTACAGTCCTATCAATATTTAGGGGTACCCCACGGCAAAAAAACAAGACGAAAAAAAATCTCAGAAAAAAATAAAAAACATGTGACGGGGGTACCTTGTAAATCCATTTCGGACCGAGATGATAGATGAGAGCCGAGAGATGATCCAAAGTGACAGCATGTGTTCAAACCCCCTCCTGACAGTCCTATGAATATTTAGGGGTACCCCACGGCAAAAAACACGGAAAAAAAATCTCCGAAAAAAATAAAAAACATGACACGGGGGTACCTTGTGAATCCATTTTGGACCGAGATTAGAGATGAGAGATGAGACAAAATGACAGGATGTGTTCAAACCCCCTGCTTACAGTCCTATCAATATTTAGGGGTACCCCACGGCAAAAAAACAAGACGAAAAAAAATCTCAGAAAAAAATAAAAAACATGACACGGGGGTACCTTGTGAATCCATTTTGGACCGAGATTAGAGATGAGAGCTGAGAGATGAGACAAAATGACAGGATGTGTTCAAACCCCCTCCTGACAGTCCTATGAATATTTAGGGGTACCCCACGGCAAAAAACAAGATGAAAAAAAATCTCTGAAAAAAAAAACATGACATGGGGGTACCTTTTAAATCCATTTTGGACCGAGAGGAGAGCTGAGAGATGAGACAAAGTGACAGGATGTGTTCAAACCCCCTGCTTACAGTCCTATCAATATTTAGGGGTACCCCACGGCAAAAAACAAGACAAAAAAACATCTCAGAAAAAAAAAACATGACACGGGGGTACCTTGTAAATCCATTTTGGACCGAGATGATAGATGAGAGCCGAGAGATGAGACAAAGTGACAGCATGTGTTCAAACCCCCTCCTGACAGTCCTATGAATATTTAGGGGTACCCCACGGCAAAAAACACGATGAAAAAAAATCTCCGAAAAAAAAAAAAACATGACACGGGGGTATCTTTTAAATCCATTTTGGACCGAGATGAGAGCTGAGAGATGAGACAAAGTAACGGCATGTGTTCAAACCCCCTCCTCACAGTCCTATGAATATTTAGGGGTACCCCACGGCAAAAAACAAGACGAAAAAAAACTCAGAAAAAAATAAAAAAACATGACACGGAGGTACCTTGTAAATTCATTTTGGACCGAGATGAGAGATAAGAGTTGAGAGATGAGACAAAGTGACGGCATGTGTTCAAACCCCCTCCTCACAGTCCTATAAATATTTAGGGGTACCCCATGGCAAAAAACAAGACGAAAAAAAATCTCTGAAAAAAATTAAAAACATGACACGGGTACCTTGTAAATCCATTTTGGACCGAGATGAGAGATGAGACAAAGTGACGGCATGTGTTCAAACCCCCTCCTCACAGTCCTATGAATATTTACGGGTACCCCATGGCAAAAAACAAGACGAAAAAAAAATCTCCGAAAAAATAAAAATCATGACACGGCGGTACGTTGTAAATCCATTTTGGACCGAGATGAGAGATGAGAGCTGAGAGTTGATACAAAGTGACGGCATGTATTCAAACCCCCTCCTCAGTCCTATGAATATTTTGGGGTACCCCACGGCAAAAAACAAGACGAAAAAAAAATCTCCGATAAAAATAAAAAACATGACACGGGGTACCTTTTAAATCCATTTTGGACTGAGATGAGAGCTGAGAGATGAGACAAAGTGACGGCATGTGTTCAAACCCCCTCCTCACAGTCCTATGAATATTTAGGGGTACCCCACGTCAAAAAAACAAGACGAAAAAAAAATCTCAGAAAAAAACAAAAAAAACATGACACGGAGGTACCTTGGCATGTGTTCAAACCCCCTCCTCACAGTCCTATGAATATTTAGGGGTACCCCATGGCAAAAAACAAGACGGAAAAAAAAATATTGGAAAAAAATAAAAAACATGACACGGGGGTACCTTGTAAATCCATTTTGGTCTGAGATGAGAGATGAGACAAAGTGACGACATGTGTTCAAACCCCCTCCTCACAGTCCTATGAATATTTAGGGGTACCCCATGGCAAAAAACAAGACAAAAAAAATCTCAGAAAAAAATAAAAAACACGACACGGGGGTACCTTTTAAATCCATTTTGGACCGAGATGAGAGCTGAGAGATGAGACAAAGTGACGGCATGTGTTCAAACCCCCTCCTCACAGTCCTATGAATATTTACGGGTACCCCACGGCAAAAAACAAGACGAAAAAAAAACTTAGAAAAAAAAAACATGACACAGGGGTACCTTGTAAATCCATTATGGACTGAGATGAGAGATGAGACAAAGTGACGGCATGTGTTCAAACCTCCAGGACTTTTGCCCCGAAATGGTCCAAAATCGAACCCCTCGGCCCCTTTGTCCCCAAAATGGTCCAAAATCAAACCCACGGCCCTTTTGTCCCGAAATTGTCTGAAATGGTCCAAAATCGAACCCCCGACTTTTTTGTCCCTAAAATGGTTCAAAATGGTCCAAAATCTAACCCCCGGCCTTTTTGTCGAAAATGGTCCAGAATCGAACCCCCAGCCCCTTTGTCCCCAAAATGGTCAAAAATCAAACCCCCGGCCCTTTTGCCCCGAAATGGTCCGAAATCAAACCCCTGGCCCTTTTGCCCCGAAATGGTCCAAAATCGAACCCCCGGTTTTTTTGTCCCCAAAATGGTTCAAAATGGTTCAAATTCAAACCCCCTCGCCATTTTGGCACAAAATGGTCCAAAATCGAATCCCCGGCCCTTTTGTCGAAAATAATCCAAAATCTAACCCCCCGGCCTATTTGTCCCCAAAATGGTCCACAATCTACAACCCGGCACTTTTGCCCCGAATTGGTCCAAAATCGAACCCCTCGGCCCTTTTGTCCCCAAAATGGTCCAAAATCGAACCCCCAGGCCTTTTCCCCCGAAATGGTCCAAAATCGAACCCCGGCTTTTTTGTCCCCAAAATGGTTCAAAATGGTCCAAAATTGAACCCCCAGCCTTTTTGTCGAAAATGGTCCAGAATCGAACCTCCGGCCTTTTTGTCCCCAAAATGGTTTAGAATGGTAAAAAATCAAACCCCCTCGCCATTTTGGCACAAAATGGTCCAAAATCGAACCCCCGGCCCTATTGTCGAAAATAATCCAAAGTCTAACCCCCTGGCCCTTTTGTCACCAAAATGGTCCAAAATCTAACCCTCTGCCCTTTTTCCCCGAAATGGTCCAAAATCGAACCTCCTTCCCTTTTGTCCCCAAAATGGTCAATGATCAAACCCCCGGCCTTTTTGTCCCCAAATGGTCAAAAATCAAACCCCCAGCCTTTTTGTCCCCAAAATGGTCCAAAATCGAACCCCCGACCTTTTTGTCTAAAATGGTCCAGAATCGAACCCCCTGTCCTTTTGTCCCCAAAATGGTCAAAAAAAACCCCCTCGCCATTTAGGCACGAAAAGGTCCAAAATCGAACCCCCGGCCCTATTGTCAAAAATAATCCAAAATCGAACCCCCCGGCCCTTTTGTCATCAAAATGGTCCAAAATCTAACCCCCGGACCTTTTGCCCAGAAATGGTCTAAAATCTAACCCCCGGCCCTATTGTTGAAAATAATCCAAAATCGAACCCCCCGGCCCTTTTGACCCAAAATGGTCCGAAATCGAACCCCCGGACCTTTTGCCCAGAAATGGTCCAAAATTGAACCCCCTTGCCCTTTTTTCCCAAAATGGTCCAAAATTGAACCCCCTTCCCTTTTGTCCCCAAAATGGTCAAAAATCAAAACCCCGGTCTTTTTGTCCCCAAAATGGTTCAAAATCTAACCCTCTGCCCTTTTGCCCCTAAATGGCCCAAATTCAAACCCCCGGCCTTTTTGTCCCCAAAATGGTCCAAAATCGAACCCCCGGCCTTTTTGTCGAAAATGGTTCAAAATTGTCCAAAATCTAATCCCGAGCCCTTTTTTCCCCAAAATGGTCCAAAATCTAACCCCCGGCCTTTTTGTCGAAAATGGTCCAGAATCGAACCCCCAGCCCTTTTGTCCCCAAAATGGTCAAAAATCAAACCCCCGACCCTTTTGCCCCGAAATTGTCCAAAATCGAACCCCCGGCCCTTTTGGCCCCAAAATGGTCCAAAATCAGACCCCGGGCCCTTTTGCCCCAAAATTGTCCGAAATGGTCCAAAATCGTACCCCCGGGCTTTTATGTCCCCAAAATGGTTCAAAATAGTCCAAAATCAAACCCCCTCGCCATTTTGCCCCGAAATGGTCCAAAATCTAACCCCCGGCACTTTTGCCCCGAAATGGTCCAAAATCGAACCCCCCTGCCCTTTTGTCCCCAAAATGGTCCAAAATCAGACCCTCGGCCCTTTTGCCCCGAAATTGTCCGAAATGGTCCAAAATCGAACTCCCGGCTTTTTTGTCCCCAAAATGGTTCAAAATGGTCCAAAATCTAACCCCCGGCCTTTTTGTCAAAAATGATCCAGAATCTAACCCTTTAGCCCTTTTGTCCCAAAAATGGTCAAAAATCAAACCCCCGGCCCTTTTGCCCCAAAATGGTCCAAAATCGAACCCCCGGCCCTTTTGCCCCAAAATGGTCTGAAATCAAACCCCCGGCCCTTTTGCCCCGAAATGGTCCAAAATCTAACCCTCGGCAATTTTGCCATCGAAATGGTCCAAAATCGAACCCCCGGCCCCTTTGCCCCAAAATTGTCCAAAATGGTCCAAAATTGAACCCCCAGCCCTTTTGTCCCCAAAATGGTCAAAAATCAAAGCCCCGGCCCTTTTGCCCTGAAATTGTCTGAAATGGTCCAAAATCGTACCCCCGGCTTTTTTATCCCCAAAATGGTCCAAAATCTAACCACCGGCCTTTTTGTCGAAAATGGTCCAGAATTGATCCCCCAGCTGTTTTGTCCCCAAAATGGTGAAAAATCAAACCCCCGGCCCTTTTGTCAAAAATAATCCAAAATCTAACCCCCTGGCCCTTTTGTCCCCAAAATGGTCCAAAATCTAACCCTCGGCCCTTTTGCCCTGAAATGGTCCAAAATCAAACCCCCGGCCCTTTTGCCCCGAAATTGGTCCAAAATCGAACCCCCGGCCTTTTTGTTGAAAATAATCCAAAATCTAACCCCTGGCCCTTTTGTCCCCAAAATGGTCCAATATCTAACCCTCGGCCATTTTAGCCGAAATGGTCAAAAATCTAACCCCGGCACTTTTGTCCCGAAATGGTCCAAAATCGAACCCCCCGGCCCTTTTGTCCCCAAAATGGTCCAAAATCGAACCCCCGGCCCTTTTGCCACGAAATTGTCCGAAATGGTCCAAAAATCGAACCCCGGCCCTTTTGTCCCCAAAATGGTCCAAAATTGAACCCCCAGCCCTTTTGTCCCCAAAATGGTCCAAAATCTAACTCCTGGCCTGTTTGCCCCGAAATGGTCCAAAATCTAACCCCCGGCACTTTTGCCCCGAAATAATCCAAAATCTAACCCCCTGGCCCTTTTGTCCCCAAAATGGTCCAAAATCGAACCCTCAGCCCTTTTGCCCCAAAATGGTCCAAAATCAAACCCCCGACCCTTTTGCCACGAAATGGTGCAAAATCGAACCCCCGGCCCTTTTGTCTAAAATAATCCAAAACGAACCCCCAGGCCTTTTGCCCCAAAATTGTCCAAAATGGTCCAAAATCGAACCCCGGCTTTTTTTACTCCAAAATGGTTCAAAATGGTCCAAAATCGAACCCCTGGCCTTTTTGTCCCCAAAATGGTTTAAAATGGTCGAAAATCTAACCCCCTCGCCATTTGGGCACGAAATGGTCCAAAATCGAACCCCCGGCCCTATTGTCGAAAATATTCCAAAATCTACCCCTGGCCCTTTTGTCACCAAAATGGTCCAAAATCTAAACCTCTGCCCTTTTTCCCCGAAATGGTCCGAAATCGAACCCCAGGCCCTTTTGCCCAGAAATGGTCCAAAATCGAACCCTCTGCCCTTTTGCCCCGAAATGGTCCAAAATCGAACCCCCGGCCTTTTTGTTGAAAATAATCCAAAATCTAACCCCTGGCCCTTTTGTCCCCAAAATGGTCCAATATCTAACCCTCGGCCATTTTAGCCGAAATGGTCAAAAATCGAACCCCAGCACTTTTGTCCCGAAATGGTCCAAAATCGAACCCCCCGGCCCTTTTGTCCCCAAAATGGTCCAAAATCGAACCCCCGGCCCTTTTGCCCCGAAATTGTCCGAAATGGTCCAAAAATTGAACCCCGGCCCTTTTGTCCCCAAAATGGTCCAAAATCGAACCCCCAGCCCTTTTGTCCCCAAAATGGTCCAAAATCTAACTCCTGGCCTGTTTGCCCCGAAATGGTCCAAAATCTAACCCCCGGCACTTTTGCCCCGAAATAATCCAAAATCTACCCCCCTGGCCCTTTTGTCCCCAAAATGGTCCAAAATCAAACCCCCGACCCTTTTGCCACGAAATGGTGCAAAATCGAACCCCCCGGCCCTTTTGTCTAAAATAATCCAAAACGAACCCCCAGCCTTTTGCCCCGAAATTGTCCAAAATGGTCCAAAATCAAACCCCGGCTTTTTTTACTCCAAAATGGTTCAAAATGGGCCAAAATCGAACCCCCTGGCCTTTTTGTCCCCAAAATGGTACAAAATTAAACCCCCGGCCCTTTTGCCCCGTAATTGTCCAAAATGGTCCAAAATCGAACCCCCGGCTTTTTTGTCCCCAAAATGGTTCAAAATGGTACAAAATCAACCCCCCTCACCATTTTGCCCCAAAATGGTCCAAAATCGAACCCCCTCGCAATTTTGCCCCGAAATGGTCCAAAATCGAATCGTCCAACACTTTTGCCCCAAAATGGTCTAAAATCGAACCCCCGGCCTTTTAGTACCAAAAATGGTTCAAAATTGTCCAAAATCTAATCCCCAGCCCTTTTTCCCCAAAATGGTCCAAAATCAAATCCCCGGCCCTTTTGCCCCGAAATGGTCCAAAATCGAATCCCCGTCCCTTTTGTCCCCAAAATGGTCCAAAATCTAACCCTCACCCCTTCTGCCTCAAAATGGTCCAGAAGCGAACCCACAGGCCCTTTTGCACCGAAATGGTCCAAAATTTAACCCCCGGGCCCTTTTGTCCCCAAAATGGTCCAAAATCGAACCCCCGGCCCTTTTGTCCCTAAATTGGTCAAAAATCAAACTCCGGCCTTTTTGCCCCGAAATTGTCCGAAATGGTCAAAAATCGAACCCCTGGCCCTTTTGCCCCGAAATGGTCCAAAATCGAATCCCCGGCACTTTTGCCCCAAAATAATCCAAAATCAAACCCCCTGGCCCTTTTGTCCCCAAAATGGTCCAAAATCAAACCCCCGACCCTTTTGCCACAAAATGGTGCAAAATCGAACCCCCGGCCCTTTTGTCGAAAATAATCCAAAACGAACCCCCAGGCCTTTTGCCCCGAAATTGTCCAAAATGGTCCAAAATCGAACCCCGGCTTTTTTTACTCCAAAATGGTTCAAAATGGGCCAAAATCGAACCCCTGGCCTTTTTGTCCCCAAAATGGTTTAAAATATTCGAAAATCTAACCCCCTCGCCATTTGGGCATGAAATGGTCCAAAATCGAACCCCCGGCCCTATTGTCGAAAATATTCCAAAATCTACCCCCTGGCCCTTTTGTCACCAAAATGGTCCAAAATCTAAACCTCTGCCCTTTTTCCCCGAAATGGTCCGAAATCGAACCCCAGGCCCTTTTGCCCAGAAATGGTCCAAAATCGAACCCCCTGGCCCTTTTGTCCCCAAAATGGTACAAAATTAAACCCCCGGCCCTTTTGCCCCGTAATTGTCCAAAATGGTCCAAAATCGAACCCCCGGCTTTTTTGTCCCCAAAATGGTTCAAAATGGTACAAAATCAACCCCCCTCACCATTTTGCCCCAAAATGGTCCAAAATCGAACCCCCTCGCAATTTTGCCCCGAAATGGTCCAAAATCGAATCGTCCAACACTTTTGCCCCAAAATGGTCTAAAATCGAACCCCCGGCCTTTTAGTACCAAAAATGGTTCAAAATTGTCCAAAATCTAATCCCCAGCCCTTTTTCCCCAAAATGGTCCAAAATCAAATCCCCAGCCCTTTTGCCCCGAAATGGTCCAAAATCGAATCCCCGTCCCTTTTGTCCCCAAAATGGTCCAAAATCTAACCCTCACCCCTTTTGCCTCAAAATGGTCCAGAAGCGAACCCACAGGCCCTTTTGCACCGAAATGGTCCAAAATTTAACCCCCGGGCCCTTTTGTCCCCAAAATGGTCCAAAATCGAACCCCCGGCCCTTTTGTCCCTAAATTGGTCAAAATCAAACCCCGGCCTTTTTGCCCCGAAATTGTCCGAAATGGTCAAAAATCGAACCCCTGGCCCTTTTGCCCCGAAATGGTCCAAAATCGAATCCCCGGCACTTTTGCCCCAAAATAATCCAAAATCAAACCCCCTGGCCCTTTTGTCCCCAAAATGGTCCAAAATCAAACCCCCCGACCCTTTTGCCACAAAATGGTGCAAAATCGAACCCCCGGCCCTTTTGTCGAAAATAATCCAAAACGAACCCCCAGGCCTTTTGCCCCGAAATTGTCCAAAATGGTCCAAAATCGAACCCCGGCTTTTTTTACTCCAAAATGGTTCAAAATGGTCCAAAATCGAACCCCCGGCCTTTTTGTCCCCAAAATGGTTTAAAATGGTCAGAAATCTAACGCCCTCAGCCATTTGGGCACAAAATGGTCCAAAATCACCCCCCGGCCCTATTGTCGAAAATATTCCAAAATCTACCCCCCGGCCCCTTTTGTCACCAAAATGGTCCAAAATCGAACCCTCTGCCCTTTTTCCCCGAAATGGTCCGAAATCGAACCCCAGGCCCTTTTGCCCAGAAATTTTTCAAAATCGAACCCCCTGGCCCTTTTGTCCCCAAAATGGTACAAAATTAAACCCCCGGCCCTTTTGCCCCATAATTGTCCGAAATGGTCCAAAATCGAACCCCCGGCTTTTTTGTCCCCAAAATGGTTCAAAATGGTCCAAAATCGAACCCCCTCGCCATTTTGCCCCAAAATGGTACAAAATCGAACCCCCTCGCAATTTTGCCCCGAAATGGTCCAAAATCGAATCCTCCAACACTTTTGCCCCAAAATGGTCTAAAATCGAACCCCCGGCCTTTTAGTACCATAAAATGGTTCAAAATTGTCCAAAATCTAATCCCCAGCCCTTTTTTTCCCCAAAATGGTCCAAAATCAAATTCCCAGCCCTTTTGCCCCGAAATGGTCCAAAATCGAATCCCCGTCCCTTTTGTCCCCAAAATGGTCCAAAATCTAACCCTCACTCCTTTTGCCTCAAAATGGTCCAAAATCGAACCCCCGCCCTTTTGCCCCGAAATGGTCCAAAATTGAACCAACGGCCCTTTTGTCCCCAAAATGGTCCAAAATCGAACCCCCGGCCCTTTTGTTCCTAAATTGGTCAAAAATCAAACCCCGGCCTTTTTGCCCCGAAATTGTCCGAAACTGGTCAAAAATTGAACCCCCGGCCCCTTTGCCCCAAAATGTTTCAAAATCGAATCCCCGGTCCTTTTGCCCCGAAATGGTCCAAAATCGAACCCCCGGCCTTTTTGTCCACCAAATTTTTCAAAATGGTCCAAAATCAAACCCCATCGCGATTTTGTCATGAAATGGTCCAAAATCGAACCCCCGACCCTTTTGTCGAAAATAATCCAAAATCTAACCCCCCGGCCTTTTGTCCCCAAAATGGACCAAAATCGAACCCCTGGCCCTTTTTCCCTGAAATGGTCTAAAATCGAACCTCTGGCCCTTTTGCCCCCAAATTGTCCTAAATCGAACCCCGACCCATTTGTCCCCAAAATGGTCCAAAATCGAACCCCCGGCCCTTTTGTCTAAAATAATCCAAAACGAACCCCCAGGCCTTTTGCCCCGAAATTGTCCAAAATGGTCCAAAATCGAACCCCGGCTTTTTTTACTCCAAAATGGTTCAAAATGGTCCAAAATCGAACCCCTGGCCTTTTTGTCCCCAAAATGGTTTAAAATGGTCGAAAATCTAACCCCCTCGCCATTTGGGCACGAAATGGTCCAAAATCGAACCCCCGGCCCTATTGTCGAAAATATTCCAAAATCTACCCCTGGCCCTTTTGTCACCAAAATGGTCCAAAATCTAAACCTCTGCCCTTTTTCCCTGAAATGGTCCGAAATCGAACCCCAGGCCCTTTTGCCCAGAAATGGTCCAAAATCGAACCCTCGGCCCTTTTGCCCCGAAATGGTCCAAAATCGAACCCCCGGCCTTTTTGTTGAAAATAATCCAAAATCTAACCCCTGGCCCTTTTGTCCCCAAAATGGTCCAATATCTAACCCTCGGCCATTTTAGCCGAAATGGTCAAAAATCTAACCCCAGCACTTTTGTCCCGAAATGGTCCAAAATCGAACCCCCCGGCCCTTTTGTCCCCAAAATGGTCCAAAATCGAACCCCCGGCCCTTTTGCCCCGAAATTGTCCGAAATGGTCCAAAAATCGAACCCCGGCCCTTTTGTCCCCAAAATGGTCCAAAATCGAACCCCCAGCCCTTTTGTCCCTAAATTGGTCAAAAATCAAACCCCGGCCTTTTTGCCCCGAAATTGTCCGAAATGGTCAAAAATCGAACCCCTGGCCCTTTTGCCCCGAAATGGTCCAAAATCGAATCCCCGGCACTTTTGCCCCAAAATAATCCAAAATCAAACCCCCTGGCCCTTTTGTCCCCAAAATGGTCCAAAATCAAACCCCCGACCCTTTTGCCATGAAATGGTGCAAAATCGAACCCCCGGCCCTTTTGTCGAAAATAATCCAAAACGAACCCCCAGGCCTTTTGCCCCGAAATTGTCCAAAATGGTCCAAAATCGAACCCCGGCTTTTTTTACTCCAAAATGGTTCAAAATGGTCCAAAATCGAACCCCCGGCCTTTTTGTCCCCAAAATGGTTTAAAATGGTCAGAAATCTAACGCCCTCGCCATTTGGGCACAAAATGGTCCAAAATCAAACCCCCGGCCCTATTGTCGAAAATATTCCAAAATCTACCCCCGGCCCTTTTGTCACCAAAATGGTCCAAAATCGAACCCTCTGCCCTTTTTCCCCGAAATGGTCCGAAATCGAACCCCAGGCCCTTTTGCCCAGAAATGGTCCAAAATCGAACCCCCTGGCCCTTTTGTCCCCAAAATGGTACAAAATTAAACCCCCGGCCCTTTTGCCCCATAATTGTCCGAAATGGTCCAAAATCGAACCCCCGGCTTTTTTGTCCCCAAAATGGTTCAAAATGGTCCAAAATCGAACCCCCTCGCCATTTTGCCCCAAAATGGTACAAAATCGAACCCCCTCGCAATTTTGCCCCGAAATGGTCCAAAATCGAATCCTCCAACACTTTTGCCCCAAAATGGTCTAAATCGAACCCCCGGCCTTTTAGTACCATAAAATGGTTCAAAATTGTCCAAAATCTAATCCCCAGCCCTTTTTTCCCCAAAATGGTCCAAAATCAAATTCCCAGCCCTTTTGCCCCGAAATGGTCCAAAATCGAATCCCCGTCCCTTTTGTCCCCAAAATGGTCCAAAATCTAACCCTCACTCCTTTTGCCTCAAAATGGTCCAAAATCGAACCCCCGCCCTTTTGCCCCGAAATGGTCCAAAATTGAACCAACGGCCCTTTTGTCCCCAAAATGGTCCAAAATCGAACCCCCGGCCCTTTTGTTCCTAAATTGGTCAAAAATCAAACCCCGGCCTTTTTGCCCCGAAATTGTCCGAAATTGGTCAAAAATTGAACCCCCGGCCCCTTTGCCCCAAAATGTTTCAAAATCGAATCCCCGGTCCTTTTGCCCCGAAATGGTCCAAAATCGAACCCCCGGCCTTTTTGTCCACCAAATTTTTCAAAATGGTCCAAAATCAAACCCCATCGCGATTTTGTCATGAAATGGTCCAAAATCGAACCCCCGACCCTTTTGTCGAAAATAATCCAAAATCTAACCCCCCGGCCTTTTGTCCCCAAAATGGACCAAAATCGGACCCCTGGCCCTTTTTCCTGAAATGGTCTAAAATCGAACCTCTGGCCCTTTTGCCCCCAAATTGTCCTAAATCGAACCCCGACCCATTTGTCCCCAAAATGGTCCAAAATCGAACCCCCCGGCCCTTTTGTCTAAAATAATCCAAAACGAACCCCCAGGCCTTTTGCCCCGAAATTGTCCAAAATGGTCCAAAATCGAACCCCGGCTTTTTTTACTCCAAAATGGTTCAAAATGGTCCAAAATCGAACCCCTGGCCTTTTTGTCCCCAAAATGGTTTAAAATGGTCGAAAATCTAACCCCCTCGCCATTTGGGCACGAAATGGTCCAAAATCGAACCCCCGGCCCTATTGTCGAAAATATTCCAAAATCTACCCCTGGCCCTTTTGTCACCAAAATGGTCCAAAATCTAAACCTCTGCCCTTTTTCCCTGAAATGGTCCGAAATCGAACCCCAGGCCCTTTTGCCCAGAAATGGTCCAAAATCGAACCCTCGGCCCTTTTGCCCCGAAATGGTCCAAAATCGAACCCCCGGCCTTTTTGTTGAAAATAATCCAAAATCTAACCCCTGGCCCTTTTGTCCCCAAAATGGTCCAATATCTAACCCTCGGCCATTTTAGCCGAAATGGTCAAAAATCTAACCCCAGCACTTTTGTCCCGAAATGGTCCAAAATCGAACCCCCCGGCCCTTTTGTCCCCAAAATGGTCCAAAATCGAACCCCCGGCCCTTTTGCCCCGAAATTGTCCGAAATGGTCCAAAAATCGAACCCCGGCCCTTTTGTCCCCAAAATGGTCCAAAATCGAACCCCCAGCCCTTTTGTCCCTAAATTGGTCAAAAATCAAACCCCGGCCTTTTTGCCCCGAAATTGTCCGAAATGGTCAAAAATCGAACCCCTGGCCCTTTTGCCCCGAAATGGTCCAAAATCGAATCCCCGGCACTTTTGCCCCAAAATAATCCAAAATCAAACCCCCTGGCCCTTTTGTCCCCAAAATGGTCCAAAATCAAACCCCCGACCCTTTTGCCATGAAATGGTGCAAAATCGAACCCCCGGCCCTTTTGTCGAAAATAATCCAAAACGAACCCCCAGGCCTTTTGCCCCGAAATTGTCCAAAATGGTCCAAAATCGAACCCCGGCTTTTTTTACTCCAAAATGGTTCAAAATGGTCCAAAATCGAACCCCCGGCCTTTTTGTCCCCAAAATGGTTTAAAATGGTCAGAAATCTAACGCCCCTCGCCATTTGGGCACGAAATGGTCCAAAATCGAACCCCCGGCCCTATTGTCGAAAATATTCCAAAATCTACCCCTGGCCCTTTTGTCACCAAAATGGTCCAAAATCTAAACCTCTGCCCTTTTTCCCTGAAATGGTCCGAAATCGAACCCCAGGCCCTTTTGCCCAGAAATGGTCCAAAATCGAACCCTCGGCCCTTTTGCCCCGAAATGGTCCAAAATCGAACCCCCGGCCTTTTTGTTGAAAATAATCCAAAATCTAACCCCTGGCCCTTTTGTCCCCAAAATGGTCCAATATCTAACCCTCGGCCATTTTAGCCGAAATGGTCAAAAATCTAACCCCAGCACTTTTGTCCCGAAATGGTCCAAAATCGAACCCCCCGGCCCTTTTGTCCCCAAAATGGTCCAAAATCGAACCCCCCGGCCCTTTTGCCCCGAAATTGTCCGAAATGGTCCAAAAATCGAACCCCGGCCCTTTTGTCCCCAAAATGGTCCAAAATCGAACCCCCAGCCCTTTTGTCCCCAAAATGGTCCAAAATCTAACTCCTGGCCTGTTTGCCCCGAAATGGTCCAAAATCTAACCCCCGGCACTTTTGCCCCGAAATAATCCAAAATCTACCCCCCTGGCCCTTTTGTCCCCAAAATGGTCCAAAATCGAACCCTCAGCCCTTTTGCCCCAAAATGGTCCAAAATCAAACCCCCGACCCTTTTGCCACGAAATGGTGCAAAATCGAACCCCCCGGCCCTTTTGTCTAAAATAATCCAAAACGAACCCCCAGGCCTTTTGCCCCGAAATTGTCCAAAATGGTCCAAAATCAAACCCCGGCTTTTTTTACTCCAAAATGGTTCAAAATGGTCCAAAATCGAACCCCTGGCCTTTTTGTCCCCAAAATGGTTTAAAATGGTCGAAAATCTAACCCCCTCGCCATTTGGGCACGAAATGGTCCAAAATCGAACCCCCGGCCCTATTGTCGAAAATATTCCAAAATCTACCCCCTGGCCCTTTTGTCACCAAAATGGTCCAAAATCTAAACCTCTGCCCTTTTTCCCCGAAATGGTCCGAAATCGAACCCCAGGCCCTTTTGCCCAGAAATGGTCCAAAATCGAACCCCCTGGCCTTTTTGTCCCCAAAATGGTACAAAATTAAACCCCCGGCCCTTTTGCCCCGTAATTGTCCAAAATGGTCCAAAATCGAACCCCCGGCTTTTTTGTCCCCAAAATGGTTCAAAATGGTACAAAATCAACCCCCCTCACCATTTTGCCCCAAAATGGTCCAAAATCGAACCCCCTCGCAATTTTGCCCCGAAATGGTCCAAAATCGAATCGTCCAACACTTTTGCCCCAAAATGGTCTAAAATCGAACCCCCGGCCTTTTAGTACCAAAAATGGTTCAAAATTGTCCAAAATCTAATCTCCAGCCCTTTTTCCCCAAAATGGTCCAAAATCAAATCCCCGGCCCTTTTGCCCCGAAATGGTCCAAAATCGAATCCCCGTCCCTTTTGTCCCCAAAATGGTCCAAAATCTAACCCTCACCCCTTTTGCCTCAAAATGGTCCAGAAGCGAACCCACAGGACCTTTTGCACCAAAATGGTCCAAAATTTAACCCCCGGCCCTTTTGTCCCCAAAATGGTCCAAAATCGAACCCCCGGCCCTTTTGTCCCTAAATTGGTCAAAAATCAAACCCCGGCCTTTTTGCCCCGAAATTGTCCGAAATGGTCAAAAATCGAACCCCTGGCCCTTTTGCCCCGAAATGGTCCAAAATCGAATCCCCGGCACTTTTGCCCCAAAATAATCCAAAATCAAACCCCCTGGCCCTTTTGTCCCCAAAATGGTCCAAAATCAAACCCCCGACCCTTTTGCCATGAAATGGTGCAAAATCGAACCCCCGGCCCTTTTGTCGAAAATAATCCAAAACGAACCCCCAGGCCTTTTGCCCCGAAATTGTCCAAAATGGTCCAAAATCGAACCCCGGCTTTTTTTACTCCAAAATGGTTCAAAATGGTCCAAAATCAAACCCCCGGCCTTTTTGTCCCCAAAATGGTTTAAAATGGTCAGAAATCTAACGCCCTCGCCATTTGGGCACAAAATGGTCCAAAATCAAACCCCCGGCCCTATTGTCGAAAATATTCCAAAATCTACCCCCCGGCCCTTTTGTCACCAAAATGGTCCAAAATCGAACCCTCTGCCCTTTTTCCCCCGAAATGGTCCGAAATCGAACCCCAGGCCCTTTTGCCCAGAAATGGTCCAAAATCGAACCCCCTGGCCCTTTTGTCCCCAAAATGGTACAAAATTAAACCCCCGGCCCTTTTGCCCCATAATTGTCCGAAATGGTCCAAAATCGAACCCCCGGCTTTTTTGTCCCCAAAATGGTTCAAAATGGTACAAAATCCACCCCCTCGCCATTTTGCCCCAAAATGGTACAAAATCGAACCCCCTCGCAATTTTGCCCGAAATGGTCCAAAATCGAATCCTCCAACACTTTTGCCCCAAAATGGTCTAAAATCGAACCCCCGGCCTTTTAGTACCATAAAATGGTTCAAAATTGTCCAAAATCTAATCCCCAGCCCTTTTTTCCCCAAAATGGTCCAAAATCAAATTCCCAGCCCTTTTGCCCCGAAATGGTCCAAAATCAAATCCCCGTCCCTTTTGTCCCCAAAATGGTCCAAAATCTAACCCTCACCCCTTTTGCCTCAAAATGGTCCAAAATCGAACCCCCGGCCCTTTTGCCCCGAAATGGTCCAAAATTGAACCAACGGCCCTTTTGTCCCCAAAATGGTCCAAAATCGAACCCCCGGCCCTTTTGTTCCTAAATTGGTCAAAAATCAAACCCCGGCCTTTTTGCCCCGAAATTGTCCGAAATTGGTCAAAAATTGAACCCCCGGCCCCCTTTGCCCCGAAATGTTTCAAAATCGAATCCCCGGTCCTTTTGCCCCGAAATGGTCCAAAATCGAACCCCCCGGCCTTTTTGTCCACCAAATTTTTCAAAATGGTCCAAAATCAAACCCCATCGCGATTTTGTCATGAAATGGTCCAAAATCGAACCCCCGACCCTTTTGTCGAAAATAATCCAAAATCTAACCCCCCGGCCTTTTGTCCCCAAAATGGACCAAAATCGAACCCCTGGCCCTTTTTCCCTGAAATGGTCTAAAATCGAACCTCTGGCCCTTTTGCCCCCAAATTGTCCTAAATCGAACCCCGACCCATTTGTCCCCAAAATGGTCCAAAATCGAACCCCCGGCCCTTTTGTCTAAAATAATCCAAAACGAACCCCCAGGCCTTTTGCCCCCGAAATTGTCCAAAATGGTCCAAAATCGAACCCCGGCTTTTTTTACTCCAAAATGGTTCAAAATGGTCCAAAATCGAACCCCTGGCCTTTTTGTCCCCAAAATGGTTTAAAATGGTCGAAAATCTAACCCCCTCGCCATTTGGGCACAAAATGGTCCAAAATCGAACCCCCGGCCCTATTGTCGAAAATATTCCAAAATCTACCCCTGGCCCTTTTGTCACCAAAATGGTCCAAAATCTAAACCTCTGCCCTTTTTCCCTGAAATGGTCCGAAATCGAACCCCAGGCCCTTTTGCCTAGAAATGGTCCAAAATCGAACCCTCGGCCCTTTTGCCCCAAAATGGTCCAAAATCGAACCCCCGGCCTTTTTGTTGAAAATAATCCAAATCTAACCCCTGGCCCTTTTGTCCCCAAAATGGTCCAATATCTAACCCTCGGCCATTTTAGCCGAAATGGTCAAAAATCTAACCCCAGCACTTTTGTCCCGAAATGGTCCAAAATCAAACCCCCCGGCCCTTTTGTCCCCAAAATGGTCCAAAATCGAACCCCCGGCCCTTTTGCCCCGAAATTGTCCGAAATGGTCCAAAAATCGAACCCCGGCCCTTTTGTCCCCAAAATGGTCCAAAATCGAACCCCCAGCCCTTTTGTCCCCAAAATGGTCCAAAATCTAACTCCTGGCCTGTTTGCCCCGAAATGGTCCAAAATCTAACCCCCGGCACTTTTGCCCCGAAATAATCCAAAATCTACCCCCTGGCCCTTTTGTCCCCAAAATGGTCCAAAATCGAACCCTCAGCCCTTTTGCCCCAAAATGGTCCAAAATCAAACCCCCGACCCTTTTGCCACGAAATGGTGCAAAATCGAACCCCCGGCCCTTTTGTCTAAAATAATCCAAAACGAACCCCCAGGCCTTTTGCCCCGAAATTGTCCAAAATCAAACCCCGGCTTTTTTTACTCCAAAATGGTTCAAAATGGTCCAAAATCGAACCCCTGGCCTTTTTGTCCCCAAAATGGTTTAAAATGGTCGAAATCTAACCCCCTCGCCATTTGGGCACGAAATGGTCCAAAATCGAACCCCCCGGCCCTATTGTCGAAAATATTCCAAAATCTACCCCCTGGCCCTTTTGTCACCAAAATGGTCCAAAATCTAAACCTCTGCCCTTTTTCCCCGAAATGGTCCGAAATCGAACCCCAGGCCCCTTTGCCCAGAAATGGTCCAAAATCGAACCCCCTGGCCTTTTTGTCCCCAAAATGGTACAAAATTAAACCCCCGGCCCTTTTGCCCCGTAATTGTCCAAAATGGTCCAAAATCGAACCCCCGGCTTTTTTGTCCCCAAAATGGTTCAAAATGGTACAAAATCAACCCCCCTCACCATTTTGCCCCAAAATGGTCCAAATCGAACCCCCTCGCAATTTTGCCCCGAAATGGTCCAAAATCGAATCGTCCAACACTTTTGCCCCAAAATGGTCTAAAATCGAACCCCCGGCCTTTTAGTACCAAAAATGGTTCAAAATTGTCCAAAATCTAATCCCCAGCCCTTTTTCCCCAAAATGGTCCAAAATCAAATCCCCGGCCCTTTTGCCCCGAAATGGTCCAAAATCGAATCCCCGTCCCTTTTGTCCCCAAAATGGTCCAAAATCTAACCCTCACCCCTTTTGCCTCAAAATGGTCCAGAAGCGAACCCACAGGACCTTTTGCACCAAAATGGTCCAAAATTTAACCCCCGGCCCTTTTGTCCCCAAAATGGTCCAAAATCGAACCCCTGGCCCTTTTGTCCCTAAATTGGTCAAAAATCAAACCCCGGCCTTTTTGCCCCGAAATTGTCCGAAATGGTCAAAAATCGAACCCCTGGCCCTTTTGCCCCGAAATGGTCCAAAATCGAATCCCCGGCACTTTTGCCCCAAAATAATCCAAAATCAAACCCCCTGGCCCTTTTGTCCCCCAAAATGGTCCAAAATCAAACCCCCGACCCTTTTGCCATGAAATGGTGCAAAATCGAACCCCCGGCCCTTTTGTCGAAAATAATCCAAAACGAACCCCCAGGCCTTTTGCCCCGAAATTGTCCAAAATGGTCCAAAATCGAACCCCGGCTTTTTTTACTCCAAAATGGTTCAAAATGGTCCAAAATCGAACCCCCGGCCTTTTTGTCCCCAAAATGGTTTAAAATGGTCAGAAATCTAACGCCCTCACCATTTGGGCACAAAATGGTCCAAAATCAAACCCCCGGCCCTATTGTCAAAAATATTCCAAAATCTACCCCCCGGCCCTTTTGTCACCAAAATGGTCCAAAATCTAACCCTCTGCCCTTTTTCCCCGAAATGGTCCGAAATCGAACCCCAGGCCCTTTTGCCCAGAAATGGTCCAAAATCGAACCCCCTGGCCCTTTTGTCCCCAAAATGGTACAAAATTAAACCCCCGGCCCTTTTGCCCCATAATTGTCCGAAATGGTCCAAAATCGAACCCCCGGCTTTTTTGTCCCCAAAATGGTTCAAAATGGTACAAAATCCACCCCCTCGCCATTTTGCCCCAAAATGGTACAAAATCGAACCCCCTCGCAATTTTGCCCCGAAATGGTCCAAAATCGAATCCTCCAACACTTTTGCCCCAAAATGGTCTAAAATCGAACCCCCGGCCTTTTAGTACCATAAAATGGTTCAAAATTGTCCAAAATCTAATCCCCAGCCCTTTTTTCCCCAAAATGGTCCAAAATCAAATTCCCAGCCCTTTTGCCCCGAAATGGTCCAAAATCAAATCCCCGTCCCTTTTGTCCCCAAAATGGTCCAAAATCTAACCCTCACCCCTTTTGCCTCAAAATGGTCCAAAATCGAACCCCCGGCCCTTTTGCCCCGAAATGGTCCAAAATTGAACCACCGGCCCTTTTGTCCCCAAAATGGTCCAAAATCGAACCCCCGGCCCTTTTGTCCCTAAATTGGTCAAAAATCAAACCCCGGCCTTTTTGCCCCGAAATTGTCCGAAATTGGTCAAAAATCGAACCCCCGGCCCTTTTGCCCCGAAATGTTTCAAAATCGAATCCCCGGTCCTTTTGCCCCGAAATGGTCCAAAATCGAACCCCCGGCCTTTTTGTCCACAAAATGGTTCAAAATGGTCCAAAATCAAACCCCATCGCCATTTTGTCATGAAATGGTCCAAAATCGAACCCCCCGACCCTTTTGTCGAAAATAATCCAAAATCTAACCCCCCGGCCTTTTGTCCCCAAAATGGACCAAAATCAAACCCCTGGCCCTTTTTCCCTGAAATGGTCTAAAATCGAACCTCTGGCCCTTTTGCCCCCAAAATTGTCCTAAATCGAACCCCCGACCCATTTGTCCCCAAAATGGTCCAAAATCTAACCCCGGCCTTTTTGTCAAAAATGGTCCAGAATCGAACCCCAGCCCCTTTGTCCCCAAAATGGTCAAAAATCAACCCCCCGGCCCTTTTGCCCCGAAATGGTCCGAATTCGAACCCCCGGCCCTTTTGCCCCGAAATGGTCCAAAATCGAACCCCTGGCCCTTTTGTTGAAAATAATCCAAAATCTAACCCCCCGGCCCTTTTGTCCCCAAAATGGTCCAAAATCTAACCCTCGGCCATTTTGCCCCGAAATGGTCCAAAATTGAACCCCCGGCCCTTTTGCCACAAAATTGTCCAAAATGGTCCAAAATTTAACCCCGGCCCTTTTGTCCCCAAAATGATCAAAAATCAAACCCCCGGCCCTTTTGCCCTGAAATTGTCCAAAATAGGCCAAAATCGATCCACCGGCCTTTTTGTCGAAAATGGTCCAGAATTGATCCCCCAGCTGTTTTGTCCCCAAAATGGTCAAAAATCAAACCCCCGGCCCTTTTGTCAAAAATAATCCAAAATCTAACCCCTGGCCCTTTTGTCCCCAAAATGGTCCAAAATCTAACCCTCGGCCCTTTTGCCCCGAAATGGTCCAAAATCGAACCCCCGGTCTTTTTGATGAAAATAATTCAAAATCTAACCCCCCGGCCCTTTTGTCCCCAAAATGGTCCAAAATCTAACCCTCAGCCATTTTGCCTCGAAATGGTCCAAAATCTAACCCCCAGCACTTTTGTCCCCAAAATGGTCCAAAATCAAACCCCCGGCCCTTTTGCCCCGAAATTGTCCAAAATGGTCCAAAATTGAACCCCGGCCCTTTTGTTGAAAATAATTCAAAATCCAAAATGGTCCAAAACCTAACCCTCGGCCATTTTCCCCCCGAAATGGTCCAAAATCGAACCCCCAGCACCTTTGCCCTGAAATGGTCCAAAATCTAACCCCCCGGCACTTTTGCCCCGAAATGGTCCAAAATCGAACCCCCTGGCCCTTTTGTCGAAAATAATCCAAAAACTAGCCCCCCGGCCCTTTTGTCCCCAAAATGGTCCAAAATTGAAACCCTGGCCCTTTTGCCCCGAAATTGTCTGAAATTGTCCAAAATCGAACCCCCGGCTTTTTTGTCCCCAAAATGGTTAAAAATGGTCCAAAATCTAACCCCCGGCCTTTTTGTCGAAAATGGTCCAAAATTGAACCCCGGCCCTTTCGTTGAAAATAATTCAAAATCCAAAATGGTCCAAAATCTAACCTTCGGCCATTTCCCCAGAAATGGTCCAAAATCGAACCCCCAGCACTTTTGTCCTGAAATGGTCCAAAATTGAACCCCCCGGCCCTATTGTCCACAAAATGGTCCAAAATCGAACCCCTGGCCCCTTTTCCCCAAAATTGTCCGAAATGGTCCAAAATCGAACCCCCGGCCCTTTTGTCCCCAAAATGGTCCAAAATCGAACCCCCGGCCCTTTTGTCCCCAATATGGTCCAAAATCTAACCCCCGGCACCTTTGCCCTGAAATGGTCCAAAATCTAACCCCCGGCACTTTTGCCCCGAAATGGTCCAAAATCGAACCCCCTGGCCCTTTTGTTGAAAATAATCCAAAATCTAACCCCCTGGCCCTTTTGTCCCCAAAATGGTCCAAAATCGAACCCCTGGCCCTTTTGCCCCGAAATTGTCTGAAATGGTCCAAAATCGAACCCCCGGCTTTTTTGTCCCCAAAATGGTTAAAAATGGTCCAAAATCTAACCCCCGGCCTTTTTGTCAAAAATGGTCCAGAATCGAACCCCAGCCCCTTTGTCCCCAAAATGGTCAAAAATCAAACCCCTGGCCCTTTTGCCCCGAAATGGTCCGAAATCGAACCCCTGGCCCTTTTGCCCCGAAATGGTCCAAAATCGAACCCCCGGCCCTTTTGTCCCCTTTGTCGAAAATAATCTAAAATCTAACCCCCGGCCCTTTTGTCCCCAAAATGGTCCAAAATCTAACCCTCAGCCATTTTGCCCCAAAATGGTCCAAAATCGAACCCCTGCCCTTTTGCCCCAAAATTGTCCAAAATGGTCCAAAATTGAACCCCCGGCCCTTTTGTCCCCAAAATGGTCAAAAATCAAACCCCCGGCCCTTTTGCCCTGAAATTGTCCGAAATGGTCCAAAATCGAACCCCCGGCCCTTTTGCCCCAAAATTGTCCAAAATTATCCAAAATTGAACCCCCGGCCCTTTTGTCCCCAAAATGGTCCAAAATTGAACCCCCGGCCTTTTTGTCCCTGAAATGGTTCAAAATTGTCCAAAATCTAATCCCCAGCCCTTTTTTCCCCAAAATGGTCCAAAATCAAATCCCTGGTGCTTTTGCCCCGAAATGGTCCAAAATCGAATCCCCATCCCTTTTGTCCCCAAAATGGTCCAAAATCTAACCCTCACCCATTTTGCATCAAAATGGTCCAAAATCAAACCCCCGGCCCTTTTGCCCCGAAATGGTCCAAAATCGAACCCCCCGGCCCTTTTGCCCCCAAAATTGTCCAAAATGGTCCAAAATTTAAACCCCGGCCCTTTTGTCCCTAAAATGATCAAAAATCAAACCCCCCGGCCCTTTTGCCCTGAAATTGTCTGAAATAGGCCAAAATCGGTCCACCGGCCTTTTTGTCGAAAATGGTCCAGAATCGATCCCCCAGCCGTTTTGTCCCCAAAATGGTCAAAAATCAAACCCCCGGCCCTTTTGTCAAAAATAATCCAAAATCTAACCCCCTGGCCCTTTTGTCCCCAAAATGGTCCAAAATCTAACCCTCTGCCCTTTTGCCCCGAAATGGTCCAAAATCAACCCCCGGCCCTTTTGCCCTGAAATGGTCCAAAATCGAACCCCCGACCTTTTTGATGAAAATAATCCCAAATCTAACCCCCCGGCCCTTTTGTCCCCAAAATGGTCCAAAATCTAACCCTCAGCCATTTTGCCCCGAAATGGTCCAAAATCTAACCCCCAGCACTTTTGTCCCCAAAATGGTCCAAAATCAAACCCCCGGCCCTTTTGCCCCGAAATTGTCCGAAAAGGTCCAAAATTGAACCCTGGCCCTTTTGTTGAAAATAATTCAAAATCCAAAATGGTCCAAAATCTAACCCTCGGCCATTTTCCCCCGATATGGTCCAAAATCGAACCCCCAGCACTTTTGTCCCGAAATGGTCCAAAATCGAACCCCCGGCCCTATTGTCCCCAAAATGGTCCAAAATCGAACCCCTGGCCCCTTTTCCCCAAAATTGTCTGAAATGGTCCAAAATCAAACCCCCGGCCCTT